>CM067210.1:16992898-17732898 GCA_034190965.1 Prunus campanulata
CGTGCATTTAGGGGCGGAGATATATTGAGGAGAAATTATAGAATAGTACGAATGTACCACGTCAGCATATGATACTTCCATTCAAATTTTGACGCATGTCCTTTTTGAAAAGAAATTAATTACTTTATTACAGCTGGACTTACTTAACTTTTATTTTTTTTAAATAAAATTAGAAAAATAAAAAACTTAAATAAAAAAGAAAGAAAGAAAGAATTATCCAACAGCCCAAACACCCATAAGCCCCAACCTGTGCCACCCCTCTCCTTGCTCTTCCTCTTCAAAATTGGATGCTCAGCAGACAATTCACCTTGGAATCCGATTTTGAACCTTATTAGCCAAATCAAATTGAAGAAGATTGTCCTCCAATTGATGCACTCTGATCACAATGGTAGCACCTTGGGTTACTTGGGCACAACTTAGCATCCACAAATCCCAAATACAACACATCTTTGCGCACTTGCACCATTGATTTGCTACAAACACACCCTCTAGCACACTCTCACTCTGCAACAAAAAATTCCCAAATATATACTATTTTTCATATGTATTGTGAGTTTGAATTTTTGAATTTTTATAATTTGTAAGAGGCCCCCACACATATTATATTATAGCTTCACCACAATGTACAACGAAGTTAATAAGGATTTGTTTCGATAGCTATTTTGTTTTTGGGTTTTGAGTTTTTGTTTTTGTTTTCTTTGAACTGAGAATTGAAAACTTGTTTAGTAACAATTTTTTTGATCATTTTCCCTTGTTTTCAAATATCTAGAACCTCTGGACCTAGAACCCACTCCTCAAATGCATGGGTCTGGCCCCCGAAATGCCTGAACAAGGCCTTGGGCTTCCACAATCCTTTTTTTTTTTGACGAAATTGGGCTTCCACAATATAATTCAACAAATATTCAACATAACTAAAAATTTCACCAAAAAATACTACGAACTCCTTATAACATGTACTATATTTCTAAGTTCCAACTAAATAGGTGTTACTTTCAATTTTAATAATTGAACTAAGTCAATACTGAAATTAAAACATGTGACTCACCACCTCGAGTAAGTAGACCCACATGTTACCTCTCCACACACCCATGCAACAACTCCTAGACCGGCCCTAGACCACCACTGCCCCCTCTTAACCACGGATGCATTTGCATGTTACCGGGCACACTACTAGAAAATTTCTCTAAAGGTACATTTCAAAGAGCGCAGAAGAAGGGTTCATGCCTTTTTGTTAATATTATTAGCACAAAAAGTACTTAAACGTGTCTTTTACACAACATACATAGTAAATATGTGTCCATTTAAAATTTATTTGAATTTGTTTGTGCCCATTTAAATTTGGGCATGAGCTTTGTGTCGAATACTAATATTAGCTTACATCTTGTCCCCCCTCAATGTCAGTTAGAATAATTATTATAGTTTAAAAGCATGATTAATTGCGCTTTCTATAGGACACGAAAAACCTTTTTGTGCGTTTAGGTTTTATATACTTTTAAAAATGATAATTTATTCAACTTATCAACTCCTCATTTTAGGAGAAAACTATATAGGGTTATTTACTCAAATGGTCCTCAAATTTATGCTCGATTTACATTTTGGTCCCTGAATTAAATTATTCATTTAAATGGTCCATCAACTATATATTATTAGGTAAATTGGTCCTACAATTAAATTTTCTGTTAGATTTAACCAAATTTTAGGGTAAATATGACTTTTCATAATTAACAAATAAAAATAAGTTAAAATAAATACAAAATTAGAAAATATGGAAGAAAAAGAGAAAAATCATGAGACCCAATTCCCCCACATACCCTCCCTTCGATTTCTTCTCCCTCATTCCCCCTCAGACCTCTCCCCCCTTTTGTTTTCCCCCTCTCTTTCTTTCTCTCCAATTCGCGCCCCCTCCCCTCACACTTATTGGAGAGAGAGAGAGAGAGAGAGAGAGAGAGAGAGAGCAATGGGTTTAGAACACAGAAATGAGATTTAGAATTGTGTATGCTCCACCCAGTATTCTACTACAACACTAGAGGGCTGATGGGAAGAGCTAAAGCTCCACCAGGTCAAATGTTGACCAAAAAGAAGGAAAAAAGGGTTAGCCACAAAATTGGTATTTTTTTTTAAATATGTATAATTCAATTGGGTTTGCATTTGTTTAGAGAGAGAGAGAGGCTTTTTTTGTTGGTGAGGTGGGGGGGCCAAGCCCCAGAAATCAACTACTCTGGAAGGTTCAAAGAAACCAACCAATTGTGAGCAAATCCTAGTAAATCATCAACAAGCTTTGAACTAATCCAAGGAGGAGCAAATTCAAGGATGCAAATACCATGGTCCATGTTGTAAGGTGTGAACTTTCATAAGCTATGTATGTATGGCTTCAAATATTTCTTTTTCTGACAGCAGATAGATTATTATACTGAATTATTGACATGCATATGGGCTACCGTCAGTTCATGTATATAAATATATATGGAAATGAATGGTTGTGGTGTGCATGCATTAAAAAACTTTATTGGTTTTTTTTGTGACAGTCACAGAACATATTTATTTTAATAAATGTTCGTTCTATCTCGCTGCTATAATTCCAATATAGTTAGATGGTTTTTAGTGTGTTTAGTTTTGTTTTTAATAGCAAATAAAAGCTAAGTCTCGCTGTTGTAATTCATTCTGTATATTCTGAGAATTAGAGCAATCAATATAGAGGTTTATAGTCTATTTAGTTTTGCATCAAACTGCTGGTTTTGGTTTTGTGTTTTCAAAATTGAGAAATTGTTCTAGTTTTGTTGCATTACACTTGATTTAAGAAAATTTCTAGATTTTTTACGGTATCAACATTGATACCGAATCATACCAATCCCGTTTGGATCCGGTATGGTTTGAACGTGTTTTCAAAAACTATCATCCCGTGTCATCCCATCCCGATTCCCCTAATCGGGATTGACACTGGGATGACCTCCATCCCGTGTCATCTCATACCGTGCCCACCCCTAAAGAATTCTATAGTGAGGGCTTTATATATGGCCTTTAAGTGAGACTTTATCTCTTAACTATTGTATCAAATTAATTAGCCATTGAATCAATTAATTAGCCTGATCCAACAGTTAAGACCATATGGATACTCAATCATATGGTTGTTCACCATAAAACTAAAAAATTTATCGTCATAAATCATATATGTGGTTGATTTCAAAACTCTAAAACTGATCCATCTAGAAGGGATGCAAGACTTTGAGAACTAGGAGGGATTCAAGACTTTGATTTCAAAACTCTCTCTCTCTCTCTCTCTCTCTCCAGTTTGGAAATCAAATGGAGGTGTAAGTAGGCCATCTCTTGATAGTACACCGACCAAAAAGGGAGGGGGTCTAGAGATTCAAACACGGTGGCACACCCTCGCAATGGCCAAAGCTGCAGCATGATCGAATTAGCAAGACTTTTGGTGTTAAGAATTAGGCTTAAAAGTATTGAAAAGTCATCCATTTATTAAAGTTTTCAAAAGCCATTAATTTTTTGGATGCCACAAAACTTTTAAAGACTATTTAAAATCACAATTGAATACCACTAAACTTTTAAAGACTATTTAAAAGTCATAGTTGAATACCTTTAGACTTCTAAACTAATTAAAAGTCTTTAAAAGTTAGAATTGAATACACCCCCTTAGTCTCCTTAACATTACTAAACAACATACATTTTCTTATGGGCATAGTCTCTCTCCATGCATGTAAAACCAAGAACAAAATGAAAAATGAAAAAACACGTCACTAGAAATAGTGGTTGTGACAGCTTTGGATATTGTCTCTACATAATCCTGAAAATACATCCTAACCTAGAAACTGTTCTTTGGTCACTCTGACTGACTCAGCCAACTTTCACAGAAAAGGTTGAATAGTATACCAAACCATGATGGTACTTGAACAGTTGTATGAATAAATTGACAAAACCATAGCAATGTGTAATAGATAACTCAAGGACTTTTACCATTCATATCTATGTGGTACTTTCACATTTAATAACAAAATGCAGAATACTTTGCACACTTGATAATCTAATAAAAGCAAGGTTGATCATTTCCGCACTCATTTATTTTCTTTTGTATGCTGATAATGGAGTAAGTAAAATGACACACAAACAAAGCGATGAGCGCAAACCGACAAAATGAGAGTGTAAAAGTCGCGAGAGCCTTAAAAGAACTACACCATGTTCTTTACAAAACCATCGTCCAGGAAGTATTTGAACAGTTGTACAAAAACTCCATGTACTTTGGTTGTGGAAGCTTCTTTCCAGTTTGCACAACAGGGGAGGCTGAAGCAAAGCCATTGACTAACTTGTGCCTCTCTTAATGAGGGAATTACCAAGAATGAACCAAATTAAAGAAAAAGGAAATGTGGGGATCATAAGGATAAAAATGATAACCCTAAACAGAAAAATCCTGGTTATATGTGTCACATTAAGTAGTAATAAAGAAAACAAGGTTGAGCCAACAGAGAGACCCACTTGAATAAACAAAAAAAAAAGTCCCATCAAAATTTAAAACAACTAGGGAATCTAATTAAATATATTGATCAACAAAGATGAAAAGAATGTTTGAAAATCCAAACCAGATACTTTTCTTTCCTTGGTAGACCATTTAATTGGACTGAATCTTCCTTCTTGTCTCCCAATTTGATACCCCGGAGGTAGAATCTGCAAAATTCACACCAAAGAAACCAAAAAATTTCAACTGTTGTCTTTGAATCTCGTGAATACTGTTCTTGAATAAAAATAAAATAAATAAAAATTGAACAATGGGATATGGAGTATGTCAAACAAAGGACTCGCCAACAGAGTACATACTAGTTATCCAATCCAATCAATGGTGGGTGGAATTGGGAGAGGAAGTGGATGATGGTCGATCTGAAACACCGCCATTATCCCCCTCCTCAGCGTCAATACGCGTGGGGATGCAGAACACAGGCAAGCCGCCATCAGAGGCGAAGCGGGTGCCGAAGATTGAAGAATGGTGAATCATTGGCTGCTGCTGCTGCTGCTGCTGTGTTCTCTGCTGTGTGCCAAAGATAGAAGAATCGTTCCAGGCCCGAGCTGAAACTGATGGCGAAAAACTGGACTGAAGGGTACCCCCCTGAGCATGAGCGTATGCTTGCTGTGGCAATGCTTGTGAGTGTGAGTTGAATACAAATCCACCATCAACTCCTCTGTTCTGATTGCTCCATGCCACCATTCTCTGATAACTTGTATCAAATCCCACCGTTGATCCTCCCGCCCCCGCGGCAAAAAGGGTCTGAATCTGATCGTTGTTGTGGTTGGTGTCTCCTTGGGATTGCTGGCTGTGAGTGTGATGGATGTTTAGGCCTTGGTCTTGGAAAGAGTGGAGAGAGAGGCCAAGGTCTTGGCTAGGGTTTAGGTTGGTGGTTCTTGAAATCAGATCATGATCAGGTGGGTAGCTTTGGAAATTGATGGATGAAGTGGCTGCTGAGCTTGTGGGGAAGAATGATTTCATGGTGTCAGCTATGGTGTCTGAGTCTAGAGATGGAGGAATGTTGAAGCTCGAAACATTATTTGCTTGGTTGTTGTTGTTGTTATTCTCACCCATTTGCCTCTGCAGCTGGTGGAAATTGTAGCCACAGGACTCTGTTTCCTCTGTTCCTCCTGCAATCACCATTTCATTTGGATTGGATTGATCGGGGTCAGCATTGTTTGCTGCAACACCAGTGATAGGGTGCCAAGGAGGAAGCTCAGCAAGCCTGTCAATGGAGGATTTTGCTTTCTTGATGAGCCAGTCAACCGCTTTGCTGGGGCGGTCGTAGCCGAGGCGGTCTTGAACATCGTAGAATTGGATGGCGGTGTGGGCAGACAGCCGGACGCGGCGGTCTCGGGGGCCTTTGGCTGTGTATACCTTGCTGTGGCGGTCTTTGCGGCCGGTGGATCGAACAATGTGGCCTCCTTGAACTTGTATAATCTCTCCTCCTCCTCCTCCTCCTCCTCCTCCAGCGCTCTTCATTCCCATTCTCTCTCCTCCTCTTTGCTTTGCATAGTCTTGTTGAATGCTTTGGTGGTCTAGAATTTGGTTGTTGTTGGTGTTGGGAGCTACTTGTGTTTGTGCTGGGTGAGAATTTATGAACTCCCCATGTGTTTGATGCTGGTTTTGGAGAAGTTGGAGATATTGCTGATTCTCTTGGAAATCCAGATTCCTAATCTTTTTTCTCTGATTGTGGGCTTCAAAAATGGTTGATTTCTTTTGCTTTTGCTTTTGCTTGCTTTCACTCTTATCTACTGCTGTTGTTGGGGTTGCTTGTAGCTCTTCCTTTGCAAGCTGTCACAATTCTGATACTCCTGTTGCTGCTGCTGCTGCTAATCCCAAAAACTCTGCCATTGCAATCTCCAGATTCCTAACCCCAATAAACCCTACAAGAAAAAATTCCACAACCTTCACTCAAAATACAAAAAAAGCCAGTCACCAGTACAGACCCAGAAATTTGACTCCTGTTTTGTTTCTACAAATTTACAGATAAGGTAAACTTATTGGTCCATATCATCTCCATGAAAAGAGTAAGAGCATGCAGACTAGGTTGGTGGGTTTTTCTATGTGGGCACAAAACTACTGTATCAAAGATTAAAAAAAAGGAATCAATTAACAACAGAAGTGGGTTGTATTTGTATTGGGTGTATATATATATATATATATATTCCACCAAGGAAAAGGGAAGAGACTCCCAGAAGAACTTTGGGATTTTGCAAATGAAAACTGGAATGGTTTGAAGGGCTTAGGAGAAATCAGTGAATGAGGTTTGGAGATGTGGAGATGTGGAGATGTGAAAGAAAAAACTCCTACCTTGGCCTGTGACTATGAGAGCTGTAAATAAATCTGTTAAGGGTGGCAGAGTTTAGTCAGGGAGCTAGAGAAGATTAAAATCTTGGGTCATCTCAACCCCACAACCCACAAATATAACAAACCAGGTCCCAACCAAAACTCAACAAGTCAATGTCTAACTCCTGCCCAACTCCTTCTAGTCTAAACTCTCTCTCTCTCTCTCATACTTTTTTCTTAAATATTTTTTTATACAAGCAAAGCGATATTTGGGGAGGATATTTTCTCCCTCATACACTGTCAATATGTGTCATGGGGTTCGAACCTAAGATCATTGGTCTTCAAGTCTAGGCCTTTTTCACTGAATTAGATCTCGTTGGCCTCTCTCATACTTTTATAAGAGTAACTTTTTAAGCATATGTTATAAAAAGAGTTTAGGGTTAATCAGCTATGATTAGAGTGCATGGTACATAGATAGAGAGGCGACTATCGATGGCTACATCCTTGAGACACTCCTTTTGAAGGCGTTGATAATGATATCTAACAGCTTTTCTGGTTCCTTTACTCTCTCTTTATTTATATTTATTTATTCTCATAGTTCCACCACAAAGATATGTATGGTTTCACTAAAATAAACGACAAACGTGCTCCCTTCAACTACACTTTTCTGATCAGCTCCTTTTTATGCATTTTGTACTCCCACAGTCTGTTCGATCCAGGGTTTGTCACATGGCTACAAAGGACAGGAGCTTACTTGGCAAGCTTAGTCACTGCCGTGTTTGTTTTTATGCAAAAGGGAACAAAGGGCAGCAAGTTTTCCTTCTCTCTCCTTGTGTTCCAAAAATAAATAAATTTTCGAATGAAGAAAGGGGAAAAGAAGGGAGACGAATAAGAGACATATACAACTAGAGAAAAACTTTGGTTTTACCAAGTTTCATAATAAATTTAGAGAAAAACTTTGGTTTTACCACGTCTTTTTAAAGCAAAAATAAGCAGTGAGGCTAATTTCCACTCAGTAGGCTAAATTTTCTAAAAAGTACGTACGTAGCACCAAATTGGTATACATCTACAAAAACGTGGACGGTGTTAGAGCCCATCATAGTCTACTAGTCTAAGGGTGGCTCCGTCTTTGATCAGGTGGTTAGATTAGTGGTATTTACAGTTGGTGGGAGTTACGCATACTTTTCTCTTAGAAATGCTAATTTTAATTTTCTAATCAAATCATCATACGTAATATAGCTTTAATTGATGAGATGGTTTAATTGTAAATCTATCAACTTGCAAGTATATTTATTTTAGGGTTCGAGATATATATGTAGATTTATGTGGGCAAGAGGCAAGAAGAGATGCCTTTCTTTAATGTGATGATGCATAAGATCGAGAAAGAGCATATGAGGGTGTGACTTCTAGGCTCGTAGCCTTTTATTAAGTCTGCAGTGCAACGTTGCCTCTAAAGAAGCAGCAGCAATGTGTACCATACATTCTCCAATTTTCTTTTTATTTTCTCTCTTTTAAATTTTATACAAACTTAGGAATATTACTGATGTAAAAGGCTTTCTAGAATTCATTTTCATAGGGGCTTTCTCCATCCTTTCTCAAGCACACCATATATGACGGGCCTTGTCCTTGTACCAAAATGGATATTGGCCGCCCATGTCATTTGCTTCCAACACGTGGACCAATGAACATGAAATTATTATTATTTATTTCCATTTTTTATAGCTACAAAAATATGGAGTATATAAAGGTTTAGATTCTATGTGCAGCCATTATCTTCCATTGACGGCCAAGTGGGTAAGAAAGGGAGAGTGGGTATAGAATGAAATTGCCAAATTGTATTTCTTTTCTCTTCGTACAAGTTGGAAAAGTTGTAACCATGCAATGCAACAGCTACAAAGTCTTTTTAGAAGTATATTGTGTTCTTTCAAGAATATAAACCGAGAATCATATGCATAAAGTGCAAGCATGACATAATTGACACAACAAAAGGTTTGGATAAGGTATTAGAAATCATGACCTAAAAGCCTATCACCACCATCAATTCTGAAGAAAAGTGTCTCAAGACAAGAAAAGAAGAAAGACTGTACAATATACAGCAAGAAGGAAGAACGATTGGACGATATAATTGCCATATGTTACATGCCTACCTACAAGGGTTTTTATTTTTTATTTTATAAAAGTAATATTGAGCGAATGAAATCGAACCTAAGACTTCGGATACTGCCCATAAGATTTGAGATGCTCAAAAATCAGCTTGCCAACTAAATGTCGACTACAATTACATTATTTCGACTAAGGTAGCGTTAAGCCCTATCCTACTTGCTATATATCATATGAAAACTACAAGCTCGGAATTTAGGTATAGCTTTCCCGATTTAAACTAGTCTTTGTTTTACAAAAAGTGGGCGGAGCATTCAATTCATTTTTTTTTTCTTTGGGTATACGTATGAGCATTCAATTGAATATTTTTCACTAAAATCAAACAGAGAAAAAGAGCTACGAAAGTAGAGTTAAAAAGGATTGGATTTTACCCCCTGGTAAGCTGCCCCAGGAGAGTTTGGTTTAATTAATGGTATCACTCAATCTCATTGAGTATAGCACCAACTAGTCATTGGTCTAGTGGTATCTCTCTTTTCAGTATTGAAAGAGATCTCAAGTTTGTATCTCCCGCCTTCAATCTGTTCTTTAATTTTTTTAATTTTTATTTTGCTTTAAAAAGAAGTACTACCCTCGTGTTTAATTGATGATAATAATTAACCAAACTTTAGCTGCAGTAATTTGCCCTCCTTCCTAGGTTTAGGTCAGCGGAAAATATGAATATATTAGATTAGGTAACGTACAACACGTAGCTTTAGAGGTGGATGAATTGTGTGCCTAATACCTTGTTGAAGTTGGAGTATTCAACTTAAAATTAATTAACTTCCAAAATTTCAATATTGCAATCTAAGACTTTTGTCTCGTGTATAACTTTATAGTGGCCACAATATCTTACCAACTTAATCTTGATTTGATTTCCATGGCAAGAACAATTAAGCATTACGTCGACTATTACAATCATAGATACACTCATTGAGGTGATATTAGTTTGTGGCATTTTGGACATTTTAAGTTCGTTACATGACACCAAAAAGCTAAATAGAGCTTTCAGTTTAATGGTACTTCTCTTCACAATATTGTAATATGTCCCATCTGAAAGGAAATGGAGAGTACGTGGAACAAGTGAATTGATTAAGAGAAAAAAGGGAGTGTAAAAGTATGAACCAATCAGAAAGTAAGATTTGAGAATTGCAAATAGTAGCCATATAACTATTCAATCTATTATTTAAGGGGCATATTTGACATTTTCTTATTGAGCTTAACAATGGAATTCTCTTAAAAACGCCCCTCAACTCCAAGGAGACATAATTTTTCAATTTAATTTCCGTTTGAGCCACGCTCTCGTGAACTTGAGCCTTGTGTCATGGATCAAAGTAAAATTCCACCACTAGCCTCTAAATACGAGAGCCACTATATTTCAATAATTCTGTTACTAAAAGGGCGTAATGATCAAAGCATAGCACACAAGAATTCAACTAAATAAATGAAAATTCCAGTCGGTCGTTACAATAAAGGTAGGCCGAGTTTGAATTTAATTAAAACTCTATCTTTTTTTATTTATTTTATATAAGCAATATTCTACGTCAATCTAATCTAAACTATAAGGGGGGAGATTCGAACTCTGGTGCAGAGTGGGGAGCACATCCGCTCTAGCCAACTTGGCTAAGCCCATGTCAACAGAGTGGGCTGCAGAGGGGGATTCTATTTTAAGTTTTGATATGAGTTCATAATTTCATTAATTATGGTAGTTGATTTTTAGTTGAGAGCTCAACTTGGCTCGATGGACAGTAAAGAGTTTCGGTTCCCCTTTTATGATTTTTCAGTTCCCCTTTTTTGATTTTCCGGAACTAGGCCCCATAAACTCCAAAATGATATGAAGACCTTAGGGAGCTGGAGATCATTGACTCATTTAGGTTTCAATTGCAGGGGATGCTTGTTTTAGTGAATTAGGATTAAGTTAGGCTTGAGAAGTTGTGGTGTGGGAGCTAAGAACTCACACCCAATTTGTAGGGGTTCGCGGCTTGAAAGGTTTCTTTTTCCTAGAGACTAGACACCCAATTTGTATGGGCTCAGGGCTCCTCTATGTTTCAAACCGCAAGAGTTGCATCAACACAAAGAGTTGTTGAACTAATAATGATGCATTTCTTCTCAAATATTCTCAAAATTTGAATATACATATATTTTTTTGTTTTCTCCGGCAATACATCTAAAAAACCAAGTAAATAAATAACCCTGTCATATATAGCAATGAGGTGGAGCAGTCCTAGAAAAGGACAATGACAGAGAAAAGAAGCAGATGATTAATGCACATCACCCTTCCTCTTCTATATATCATCTGTTGAAAAAGTGAAAGCCACAAATCAGGCTCGTGATCCGAGATGGTTTAAATGTCCCACTGTTATATTCTGTATCTCTCTGTGTCTCTCTGTGTGTCTCTGAAGGAGAGCTAGAAGAAAGAGAGCAAATATATTGTCGGAATGCAATTAATTATTTATGAGATGGCAGAATCTGCCAAGTTTTGTTTGCCTCTCTTCCATGGCAACCACACAGCTTTCATTTTTAGCCCACGCACTTGCACTCTAAATTTACTGCAACCTGCGGAAGCTATAACCAAAAACAAGAAAAAAATTTATAAGAAATTTTTTTACAGAGATATAGGCAGTTACTTTCCCTTTATGAAAGGTTTACTGGCATTTATATATGCTCTAAAACTGCTTCTTTTTCTCTTCCTTCTGAATTTTTCTGATGAGTTGCAGTTGGTTATAGCTAGAAACCCTAAAGACAGTGAAGTATGCTCTACAGATTGAACCCTAGCTCTAAATGCTACAATTCTATATATTAATGGCTCTTCAGAAATGCCAAAAATGTTTCAGTTCTTCAAAGAAAAACAAAAGGTAAAAGAGTATAGCCGCAAAAGTTGATGAACTTGATTCCCCAGTTATGGACCATCAGCAGCAACTTCCAAATGGTTATTTTGAAGAGTTAGAGAGCTTTTTTACTACCCAACTCCACAGAACACAGAGATCAGAAGCTAGCTAGACAAAAATGTGATGTAATTTCAGTTCTTCTGGTTTCTATATATATTAGTGGAGCATATTTACGAGGAGTGTAACTTTGCTGTAATCAATTGGTCAATTTTGACATAAGTGATATTAGGGGAGGAGGGATTCGAACAAACAAGACCTCGAATGCTGAGCTACAAGCTCTTGGCTTGATTGGTCAATTTTGACATGCTTTACAATGAAAATCTACCAGAAAAAGAAAAAGAAAAAATACAATGAAAATCTGAATTGTTTGCCCGAACTTGCCTCAAGTGAGATGGATCATAATTTCAAGTTTAGAAGGAGAAAAAAAATGCCAAAAGATAATTTTACTCCATGTAGTTGATTAGGGTTTACAACATCGTACCTATATGTAGTTAAAAACGTCCAATCATACTAGATTACATTATATGGCAGTGCTGAAAGAGCAAAGTTAGAAGATACTTTTGAGCAAACCCTCATAATAAGAAGGCCAAATACAAGATACAGAGACAGATCTAGAGAAGAACACAAATGTTTTTACAAACAATATCAAGATGCAAAACACAAAACACAACTGTTGCAAGGCGTCGATTTTATTAACACAAGAGTGAAGATTTTGGGCATGATTATTGCTATCGAATGTAAATTAGATGGGTTTGCTTTTAAATTAGAGGCACGAAATTAATTGAAAACCCTATGAAACTACATGGACGACTACAAATTTCTTTTGACATTGAAGAATCTTGTTTATTGAATGGTATATAAGATTCCACAACTCACATGTTGATGTTGTCACAATCGGCATCAATGTGGGTGTTGTTGTACGTGGATATGAATTGATTGCGCATGGCAAGAAAGCAATTAAACTGTGACCCACTTACACAATGACACTGCCTTTCCAGTTTCTAGAGACACGCAGAGAAAAAAGACAAACCTTAGCTGTCTCTAAGATATATGTATATATCACATTAATTTTAGAATATGGCTAAGGTTTGCAACAAAAAGCATTTTATTTCCTCTCAAGCCAGCAATTGCAGGACCATCAACCATAGTTGCAATCGACCTAATTCTAAATTCGCATATGGCTACATACATCTACTTATGGTTTCATCTGTGGTTTCAATTCTAGAAATTTAACCCATATAACTTGATATCCATATAATTCCGTAACAGGATAATCACGAATCTCTCACATTGAGAGCATTTTCTATTTTATGTAGAATGCTTGGACGGAATTGGATCTGAATTTGAACTTCTCTTTAAATTACGATGAATATCAAACTATATGAGTCAAATCACCAAAATGAAAACTACAAAAATTCGACAAATTACGACCTATAGTGATAACTTTCAAGCATAATATTGAGAAAACATATTCATAACATATGCGATGATAAAACTTCATCGAAAAGATTGAGAGCTTGTCCTCAAAAGGGTAAAAAAAAAACAAAATGAAAAAAGATTTCCCATTAACATCTAGAGGATTTGAGAGCTTGTGGTCATACCAATCAAGCTATTGGTGGGTCCATAAAATTATACTTTCTTTAACGATGACTAGGACTTAGCAAGTGGCGTAAGAAGGGCATCAGTGTCAAGACCCACAACCATGAATTGGGTTTATCTGGTTTTCCAACATTAATTTATGGTACACCGGACCCTTTTGGCACAAGTCTCTCTTTTCGGGTTGAAGGGTTATAAGAGTCATAATCAAGGAACAGTTGAGTTAAACACAAGTTCTGCTAAAAAACAAACAAGAACAATATATGCACAGAAATTTCAAATTTATAAATTCAACAGTGGGTTAACGTTACAATTTGTATTCAATTTCCTTCAAGTTAGTATTGCAGAAGAATTTCAAGCTCAAATCTACCCATTAGTACTCTAGCCAAGGCGGATCTAAAAAATTTCAAACGAGTCGGCTATAAATTTACTTTTTCCTTTGTTATGCGTAGGTGGCTCAATACATTTTCTTAAGAGCTTTTCAGATGAAGGAGGTCAATTTTTTCTGGAGTGGGGCGGCAAATTTCTAATGAGTGGAGTGAATAAAGATTAACACCAAGTTTTCATTTTTCCAAAAAATTGCACTAGGCTGTAGCCCACCCTAGTCTAACGGTGATTTTACCCTTGCTTTATTAGTAGCTAGGCAAGTAAGTACAAACTAAATTTTTTTTTTTATAAAAAGTATATAAATATAAAGGGATAAATGGTACTTATATTATTTAGACATAAATACCTTAGTTGATAGATATCCTTATCAATTTATTTTCCTCTATGATAGTGAAATTCATCTGGAAATTGAAAAGTGATAATTTTCCTTTCTTCGATCCCATTTTCTTTCTTCACCTATCTCTATCGTCTAGAGCTGTGTCGTCTGTCATGGTGCCTCAAACAAACAATGACTACAAGACAGAGACTGGACTTCAACACAAAATATATACCTTGACCTTTTATCACGCACAAGTTGCTCCACTTGATCTCAAACTCCCCATTTTCTTGTTTCTAACTTTCTATTTGCCCTCTGCTTGTGAATTGTATTGGATGGATTTGTTTGTAGCAAGCAATTTTCAGCAGAATGGGTTCCGGTCCACACGTATATGGGCCCGTAGAACTGGATTTGGGCCTCAAATTTTGTTTAAAAGTTCTGAACTTCAAAAATATTTTTCACTTCTGTAATTTTGTTTGATCAGAACAACAAAAGCTGTGAAAATTTGAGGTGGGCATCCAATGAATGCTGGGGTCTGAGATAAGGGATGATCTGGGAGTTTAAATCAGGAGAAAAACTAGCTGCAAGGCACTGACTAAAAGTTAACATGCTGGACTATCTTTAAAAAAAAATAAATACAAGCAATATTTAGGAAACGGGACCATCTTAGTTTTAAAGTGTTCTATATGTAATCCACCGTAACGAAATTCAGAATCGCCCCTTTCGAAGTCGTGTCCAGGCAAAGGCTGCAACTGCAGCACCTCCCAATTGTGTAGCCCCTGAGATTTGATCGTCTCCCTGCAATAACAAAATAATGTTACCACTAAATTTACTAGAAAATCACAATGACATTGGTTTGATGGCGTCAGGAAGACAGTTCTAGAGTTCAAAAAAATTAAGGTAGAAGAATGAGACAGTTTTGTCCTCTGCCTGGCACAGGGTTCCAACTCTAGGTTACCTCAGTTGAAGGATAATACGTGCAGAAAATAAAAGCAAGCACAATAAACAAGGTCAAACTGTAAAATCATTGATTGGTTGAAAACCATTGTATGATGATAACCAAACTCAAAGGACATAAATCCCACACCAGAAAGGCCTTGCTTCTGTAATTGTTGGGCTAAAAGGTTTAATAAGAGGCCCCATTTTTTCGGAGGCTTTGTGTGGTCTCACAGCACGCATACCTTATGGGCCGAGCCTGTGTGCCTTCTCCAGTTTCAAGGCCAATGTAAAAAACACACATGAACCATGAATGAATACAGACACACAAAGAAATGTGGGAAAACAGGAAGATAACCAACATACCAGTATTATCCTCCAGATATCTTTCCCAATTAGAAAGATCCCCTAAAATGGAACAAAGAGAGGTAAGTTTTCAAGGATTTGCTTAATAGCCTCAACCATTCAACCCAACATATGGAAGCAAACTTACCAGGAACAACCCCCGAGTCGGGAAGAGGAATATGTCAAGCAAAATGATAGCATGAACGGCCCCGCCTGCGCCCTACATACCACAAACAGAAGCTATAGTGAAATGAATTAAAGTTTAACAACTTTTCCTTCCAGAATATAACAACTAAACTAAGCAAGCTTGCTTGTCAACTTTTAGTCAAACAATCCATGAAAAAAATGAAGCTTTCGTGTCCATGTGTGAATTTCTTACACCTATTTATTAACTTAGCATTATGCATGGCGCGTTTTTATAAATAAATAAAAACGAGCTAATCTGGCATTATAAAACAGTCTCAAAAATCAGGGGCTGTGTGTGGTGACGCCACTTGCACCACCCCACGGCCGGCCCTGAGCAAGGACCACAACATGTAAAGAGTTTCTGAAATCATACCAGTCCCAGCTCTGGGTCCTTGTTCTCCTCTTGCCGGCCCTGCAAACAGTAGATTATGATGAAAAATACTCAAGAGACGTATATATATTCGCAGTAGATTATCCTTGTGTTGAAGTGAGTCTCCTAATTAATCAAGGAGATTTATTTCCTTGATTAATTAAGGGATTTACTTTCCTATTTTATATAGTTGTCAAATCATTGTATAATTAGGAGATACTTTCCTAATCCTTTACAGGATCTAATTCCTTGTAAAGCACTCATGTAAACTCTTATATATACCTCCTTATGGAGAAGAATAAAAAAAGAACCTAACATATTCAAACCCATATTCATATTTTAGCATGGTATCAGAGCAATCGATCCTCGGTTGTCTCTAAATTCTCATATCAAAATTTCTCCTCCCCTCCTCTTCAAGGGGGGGAGGGGGAGTGAAAAATGATCTGTTTCTCTTTATTATGGAGATTTTGCCTCTTTCTTGACTTCGACATACCCTTCTCTTCAGGGGGAGAAGAGAATTGAAGAGAAGTTTCTGTGTCCTTTAGCCGTGTTCGCAGGGTTTCTGTGTTCCTTAGCCGTGTTCGCAGGGTTTCTGTGTTCCTTAGCCGTGTTCGCAGGGTTTCTGTGTTCCTTAGCCGTGTTCGCAGGGTTTCTGTGTCCTTTAGCCGTGTTCGCAGGGTTTCTGTGTTCCTTAGCCGTGTTCGCAGGGTTTCTGTGTTCCTTAGCCGTGTTCGCAGGGTTTCTGTGTTCCTTAGCCGTGTTCGCAGGGTTTCTGTGTCATTTAGCCGTGTTCACAGGGTTTCTGTGTCCTTTAGCCGTGTTCACAGGGTTTCTGTGTTCTTTACATTCCTCATATACTCTTATCCCGAAACCCTAAACACATCTTTTTTATCTTATTCTTAAATTCTTCCGCTACCATGGATATTGTTTCCAAAACCACCGAATCCACTTTCTCATATTCAAATCCAAATCCAAATCCGAATCCGAATCCTAACCTTCCAACCTGAATCTGAATCCAAATTCGAATCCGAATCCCAACCTTCCAACCTGAATCCGAATCCGAATCCAAATCCAATTCCTACATCAAATTCCTCAAATCAAATTCCTCCAATCAAAATCCCTCACATTCTCATATCACTTTTTACTTCTCTTATTGCAGACTCAAAACGACCGGTCGCCTTAAGCAAGTGATCGGTCGCCCGAAGCAAACGACCGGTCGCCCGAAGAAAGCGACCGGTCACCCGAAGAAAGCAACCGGTCGCCCGAAGCAAGCGACCGGTCGCCCGAAGAAAGCTACTGGTCGCCCGAAGCAAACGACCGGTCGCCCGAAGAAAGCTACTGGTCGCCCGAAGCAAACGACTGAACGCCCGAAGCAAACAACCGATCGCCAAAGACTCTGCTTGAATTGCATGGATTATCGACTTGGGTGCTACGAATTTCATGACTCACTTACCAAGTTGGGCATTTTGACGTATATGCACCAACTTGAGGAGGAGTGTTGAAGTGAGTCTCCTAATTAATCAAGGAGATTTATTTCCTTGAGTAATTAAGGGATTTACTTTCCTATTTTATATAGTTGTCAAATCATTGTATAATTAGGAGATACTTTCCTAATCCTTTACAGGATCTAATTCCTTGTAAAGCACTCATGTAAACTCTTATATATACCTCCTTATGGAGAAGAATAAAAAAAGAACCTAACATATTCAAACCCATATTCATATTTTAGCACCTTGAACATAAGCTGAGTATCATTTTACCATCGATGACACAGCCAGGTAGGTTTTGTGCAACAAGAAAAAGACCGAGCCACCAAGAGCCCCAGCTAGATACAATCCCAGCAAAAATTGAGGCCCAAAAATTCTTTCAATCTGGTGTGCACCAAAAGATAGAGAAAGATATAATAAAAACTGATTGAATGTATATACGACTTCATATAAAATCATGAAAGAGATCAAATTCAATATATATTGTCCAACTAAAAGATATGTCAAAATAAAATTTAATACCTCACAGTACCAAAAGAATATTATTAGAAAAAGAAAAAGCTTCTGAGAAAATCAGCTTACATGCGCCCCAAAAACACATAGTCCAATCATGTTATGAATTAAATGCTCAGTGCCGACATGACTGAAGGCAGAAGTTATCAGTGTGTGAAGACGTCCACTTCTAACATTGATTAATGCATTCTGGTTAGAGAAAATCAACAAGTTAGGAAATTGATCAGTTAAAAACGAAAAAAACAGCTAGTCGACATTTTGCTTCATTGACTCTTTTTTCTTTAGTTTAGGGTTACTTAAATTCTCTTATTTCTCAACAAGAGAGAGAGAGAGAGAGAGAGAGAGAGAGAGAGAGAGAGAGAGAGAGAGAGAGCCATGAAGACAAGTTGACAACACTTAGCCAATTCAAAACTGAGGGACTCACAATAAAATTCTTCACCATGAAGCTAGTATCTGCAATCTTCCATAACAAAAACACAGCAGCATTAGCTATAATCAATCCCAAAACCACGTCAGTGACCACACCCTCTGATACCCTTCGGAGCCATGATCTCCTGCAAAGAGGAGGAAACTAGGTTTTACTGACAGAAAATAATTAACTTGCATACATTGAGACCGGAAACTTGGGGTGCATAGGATAGGAATTCAAAGTGGATCCTGGGTTTTCTGCTTTTTTAATCAAGAGACGGAATTAATACTTTATCTTGTCCATATGTTTTCCTTCAATAATAAGGCGACTAATTTTCAAATGACTACTTAATTCATAGTGGAGAAAATGAGCACATGTCCTCAAGTAACGTAAAATCTCTTCTAACGACAAAAAAAAAAAAAAAAAAAAAGCAATATCTCTCTAGTCTCACAAAACAGAAACCTTTATTATATGTTGTAAACCCAAATAATATAAAGACAATTTACTACAAGCGATAGTCTAAAGGTCATTTTTCACATACGCTCCATTTCCTAAATAACAATTAACGAAAGTCATTCTTTAAATGTTGTTGTAATAGTAGACTGCAGAAGAAGTTTGCAAAATAAAATGGCAAGAGCTTTTGCGAAGAAGAAAAGCAAGCAATGGGCACGTAAATAGAAATATATGTACGGCCAGCCAATAACAATTGGATACGTGTTGTCCTTTTCTGTCTCCAACCAATCACAATTGGACAAATCAAAATCAACTTTGCAGATACGCCAAAAGGAAATTTCAAACATTGGAACCAGGAATTCCACAATATTGAAAGGAAAAGAAAAAAAAACAGATTAAACTTTTTCCTTCATTTCTTAACCTAACAGATAACTTCGACAATGAATAGAAAACAAAACCATTACCCGACACTCTGAGAAGTAAGCTTTGGGTTCAACTTGAACTTAGAACTCTGTCTGGAAAATTGGACTCTGAGAAAGCCAAGCCTGAAATCTGAAAGACTCTTGCTTGCGGCTCTCAAAAGGGTATTTGAGAAACCCACCAAAAACTGCCGTTTGAGTAATGGGTTGGAGAGCAACCCATGAATCTTTTGTGTGAGAGTGTGCTGCAACCTCCATGAGTGAGGAAGACGGTGAAGCCAGTGTGCTGGGAAGGAGCTAAAGAAGTAGTTTTGGGTTAGGGTTTGGGGTGGTTTGGTGAGAGAAACCGTTTTGTGTGGTTGAAAGTGGAAGATTGAAGAGGTAGTAGTGGTGGTGGTGGTGGAGGAGTTTGAGAGCTTTTTGGGGATGGTGGTGGTGGAGGAGTTTGAGAGCTTTTTGGGGAAGGTTGAGGCCAGTTTCAAAGAAACGAGCCTCTGCATTTTTGATATTTTTATGAAAGCGCTCTTTGGTGGGTTCTTGGGGAAGTTCCGATTTTTTTCTTGGAGAAGGTACCCTCAGTCCCTCATCAATGGAAATGTGAAAATGAGTTTTTATAAAAAAAATCCTCAAAATTTACTTTTTACTTTCACAAATATCAGCTTTATAAAAACTTGGCTTCTTTCTTTGAAATGCCTCCCATGCTTTGCAACTTATCTCAGTTCGCCCCCTAAACTTTAAAATGGCCACATGGCCCCCCTGAACTTTTGTTTGTGAGCCATGTTATCTCATTCCATTAATATGATCAGAAAAACTTGCTGACGTGGTATTGGTATTTGGTAATTTCACTATTAAAATTTTTGAAATTCAGATTAAATAAAAAATATGGGTTTGTGCTAAAATAGCCCATTTTCACAATTTTTATTCTATAATAGCCCTTGCCCAATACAGTGTCTCTTCGTTGTCCATATAGTGTCTCTTTAATGCAAGAGGGACTATTTTAGAATAAAAGTTGTGAAAAAGGCTATTTTACCCAATTTCACTAACAAAAACTAAAATTATATCTCCTCTATCTTCTATCTTCTCTCTCTCTCTCTCTCTCCTCATTCTTTCTCTCTTCTTTCCCTCATCCAATTTCTCCCTAAGTGCTTGAATTCAAATATTCTCTCTTTCAGAATACCAATTAAGATGAAAGGGACATCCATACCAATTGAATCATAATATTTTGCATTCTTAAATTTATGGGCTTACGACAAAACACCCTTAGATTTTTGGGATCATTCTCAATATGGGCTGATGGGTTTTAATTTCTTCAATTTACACACTATGATTTTCAAATTTGACTAATTTAAGCCTTTTGTTAAGTTGATCGTCTGGTCAAACGTTAAATGATGATGTATCAATTGTGGGACCCACCCCACGCCCAATCCTTAAAAATAAAAATATTTATATGAATTATATAAAATAACATAAAAACAAAATAAATAAAACTTTTAAAAATAAACCTACCCAGATGCCCAAAATTGAAAACCCAGAAGAAAGCAACTCATTGGGAAGCAGAGAGCAAAATGATCAACGGGAAACCTCAACGACTTTGTCGGGAGGAGGAGAATCGTCATGTCGACCAAAAGACGATAGAGGATTGGAGATGACCCAATCGAGGGCAAAAAAGGAAACTCTAATTTGATGACCCAACCCCTCTCCATATGGGCTAGGGCCCTGGGCTCGGACCAAGATTGATGATTTTCATAAATGGATGTGCCGCCACAACTGGGTAGGTTTTTTGAAAAAAAATAAAAGTTCTAAATTTATTTTTATGTTATTTTATATTATTGACGAAATATTTTTTTAATTTTTAGGGATTGGGCGTGCAGAGGACACATCATTAGTTAACGTCTGACTAGATGGTCAACTTAAGAGAAGGCTTAAATTGGTCAGATCTAAAAACCATGGGGTGTAAATTGAAAAAATTGAAACTCCAGGGCCATATTGAGAATGACCCCAAACATCCAGGGGCATTTTGAATTTTGGAATTTTTATTGTGAAAATTACCAAAATACCCATATCACGTCAGCAAGTTAACAGTTTTTCTGATCAAATTAATGGAATGGGGTAACATGTCTCACAAAATAAAAGTTCATAGGGGACATATTGGTCATTTTGAAGTTTAGAGAGCAAACTAAGACAAATTGCAAAGAACAGAGGGCATTTCAAAAATAAAAACGATCAACACAACTTGGGAGTGACTAAATTATGGTATTACCCCAATTGCTTATGGTGTTGGTAGCCAAGTGGAATATAGATAATAACTTGCAGATCATCTTCAATAAAACACAACATCAGTAAATTGGTGTCCCACTGGCCTAAAGGATTAATAAAATCCTTTACCTTTGTATTAGGATCCAGAGAATTCGGCTTAATAGTTTTAAATGAATGTGGTCTAGGAATCCAAGGATCCCTATAAACCAACGCAGAATCTCCATCCCCAATTCTTTTCCGCACTCCCTTCATAAGCAACTCCCTTCCTCAAAGAATGGATCGCCAAACATAGGAAGTATCTCTTCTTTTATCAGCAACCAGAAACTCGGTTTGAGGAAAGTACCTCGCGTTTAGAACTCTATGAACTTGGGAAGAAGTATTTTTTAAAATCCACCAGCTTGCTTAGCAATTAGTGCTTGATATCTAAATCCCTGAATCAAGGCCTCCATATTCTTTTGGAGAGCAAATATGATCCCATTTAAACCAACTGATGTCCCTAGCTTTTGCAGCATTACTTCCCCAAGAAGATGTAACAATAGAATTAAGCTCTTACAAAATGTAGCTGGGAATTTAAAAACAATCATTGCATAGTTTGGGCTAGCTTGAGCAATGGCTTTTATGAGAATTGAAGAGACCTATAAGCTTACCATGTGATCATTGTTGGCCCTACAATAATTCTTAGGGTAAATTACTCAAATGGTTCTCAAACTTATACCCGATTTACATTTTGGTCCCTCAATTAAATTATTCATTCAAATGGTCCATCAACTCTATATTAATCACTCAATTGATCCTACCATTAAATTATGTTAATGTTGCCATCAAATGTAAGGGTAAAACCGTCCATAACTGTCCTATGTTCCCCAAATAGGTGATAAAGTGGTGATACAGTGGTGATAAAGTGGTGATAAATAGGTCAAAAGTATTATTTACCCCCACAAATGTAGCATGTGCTGCTCACATGACTAAATTTAACAGAAAATGTAACGATAGGACCAAAGCGCCGATTAATAAAGAGTTGGTGGACCATTTGAACGAATAATTTAGTTTATGGACCAAAATGTAAATTGGGTACAAATTTGAGGACCATTTGAGTAATTTACCCATAATTCCTATAATCTTGTAATTACATAGAATATATTAGGACAAACAACAAAAGGCACCTTGCAAGTTTGAGGTGATTCTCAATATGGACCCCAGGGTATCAATTTTATTAATTTACACCATTACGTTTGCAGCATTGTCAACGTGTCTATCGTGGGACCCATCTACTAATTAACCAGTTCCTAAAATTTTTTATATAGAATGATAAAATAACATAAATTTTTTTAAAAATAAACTTAAAAAAGCCCATAGTTCCAAGCGTTCGATGTACCTTCCTTTGCAAACTCTCTACTTTCTTCCATAAATTCTGACACCATCATGATAAATACACTTTCCTCACTCCCCATTTCTTTCAACATCTCTCGCACGATAAACACACCTATAGACCGAAGCAATTACCTATGCTGGAGATCGCAGTTTGAAGATGTTCTAGAGCTTCATGATCTGGAAGACACAGTGAAGCGTGAAACCAAACCACCAAAGAAATTGGCAAACAAATCCACTAACCCCGAGTACTTCAAGGACAAACTAGTCCTAAGTTGGATCAAGGCAACCTCTTCTCCCTCAATAAAGACCATCCTGATTCCTTGCACCTTAGCCCATAAGGTGTGGTCTCTCCTTGAAAAATGGATTTCTCCTCTCTTAAAAGCTCACATCCGCGTTATCCCTGATCAAATCCACACCTTTAAGAAATATTCTGAAAAACCCATCACTGAATACTTGATGCTCGCAAAGTCTCTCTTTGATTCACTCATTGCCACTAACTCAACCATGACGGATGAGGAACTAATCGAATATCTCCTTGACGGACTCGGACATGAGTACAAGGAATTCACTACTTCACTACATCTCTATCCCTCACTCTTTTTTGATGAATTCTATAATCTTCTTGTTCAGGAGGAACAACTCATCAACAAGATGTCATCAGTCTTGGTGTCAACCGATGTCGCTCTAGCTGCCGATCGTTCTTCCACCGATCCTCAAACCCACTTCAACAGCGAACGAAAGCCACCAAATAATACCCATTAGTACAATGGATATCGAGGGCAAGGACGAGGACGTCGAGGTGGTCGATGGCGCTCATACAGAAACAATAAATGGAGCCGTTGCTGGGTCTCCAATCACAATGGTGACAGATCATGCCTACCCTCTAGTGACAATCGTCCGTCTCCTCTCCCAACGCCAACACAAACACACTACCAATTTGATGTTATTTGCCAACAATGTGACAAACCCAATCACACATCTAGAGTGTGTCCTCAACGTGGGAACTTTGCCTATGTTGTTGCAGCCAATGAAAAACCACCTTCACTGTCTGGACCAGTCAATGCAAACTGGGTTGTTGACTTGAGCGCAACCCACCATATGACATAAGTGTTGAAATATAAATTGTTTTATGGTTTAATCCATAGTTAGACAAGTGTAAGGCTTAGATGCCATCATATTGGGGGACTTATATGTCCTGGATTTATGCCAAGTGTATAGCTCACATTGCTGACACATTTTGTAAGGCTATATATGTTTTTCTATTCATTGTAAAGGGGATAATTCCGTTGGAATGAAAACAGAGTGTGTGTGTGTGCATTGCTATATTCATTGCGCAGTAACATATGCTCTCTCTCCTCTCAATGATCTCTCTATCCTCTCTTAGCTCCATTTTTCTTCCTTTGTTCTAGAAACTAAGCTATGCATATTTTCAAAATCTCATCATGGTATCGAGAGCCAGGTTTCAATATTAGATTGGGCATTTTGAAGTCGTAGCAATCTAGCTGAGATAATCTCTATCTCTAGTCTCACATGGCTGGATTTGGAATGGGTGAGCTACGTGCTCCCATCTTCAATGGAAGCAACTATGATTTCTGGAGAATAAAAATGTGTACGATCTTCAAATCTCACAAGCTTTGGGATATGGTTGAAAATGGGTATGAACAACCAGTCAAGAAGGAGGATGGTGAAGCTCTTACTACAGCTCAAAATCTTGCATTGGAAGAGAATGTTGCAAAGGATGCTAAGGCATTGAGACTGATTCAAAATGCAGTTTTTGATGATATTTTTCCCAGAATCACACTGAAGGAATCGGCCAAAGAAGCATGGGAAATTTTGCAGCAAGAGTTCAGAGGAGATAAGAAGGTAAGATCTGTAAAACTTCAAGCACTTAGAAGGGAATTTGAATACATTCGTATGCAAGAGGATGATTCCTTGTCTGATTATATAACTAAGTTGCTTGAGTTAGTAAATCACATGAAAGCATATGGTGAAGAGATTGCTAATTGAAGGATTGTGCAGAAACTTTTGATTAGTTTGTCTAGAGAGTATGATTCCATTGCTGAAGTCATAGAAGAAACAAAGGACATTGAGACTATAGGTGTTCAGGAAGTTATAGGCTCTTTGAAATCACATGAACAGCGATTGCAAAGGCACATTGAAAAATTGACAGAAAATGCATTTTCTAGTCTGAGTGTTAGTCCTAGAGATCAATCAAACACAAGTAAATCTGGATGTTCAAAATCTAAGAAGAACTGGAAACCACAGAAATGGAAGAAAGGGGATGCTAAGTCTGAAAATAATTCCAAGAAGGAAAATCAAGCTGAAGGAGCAAAGGTTCCTTGTAAAACCTGTGACAAGCTTCACTATGGTGCTTGTTGGTTCAAAGGCAAGCCTAAATGCTACAAATGTGATAGGTTTTGTCATATAGCCAAGGACTGCATAGGCAAACCAACTCAGATAGCTAACTATGCAACACGTAAGGAGAAAGGTACAATGTTTTATGCCTGTCATTCTGCTGCTGTAGTGCAAAACAATGATGTGTGGTATGTGAATAGTGCTTGTAGCAATCACATGACCTCATATGAATCACTTCTGGTTAATATTGATATCAATGTCACTGCAAAGGTAAAAATGGGCACATGAGATTTGGTGCAGGCCACTAGGAAAGGTACTTTGGTGATTGACACTAAATTTGGGCCTAGATATATTAAAGAAGTCATGCTTGTACTAGGGTTCGATGAAAATCTGCTCAGTGTTGGTCAGATGGTGGAACATGGATATTTTCTGTTTTTTGGAAAATCAATGGTGGAGATATTTGATGACAGTTAAATGGAGAACTTGGTTGCTAAAGTTCCAATGACAGGAAATAGATGATTTCCACTCTCACTAAAATATGTGACCTCTGTGGCTATGAAGGCAACAGTTGAAGACTCTACTTGGTGTTGGCATAGGAGGTTTGGTCATCTCAATATGCAAAGTTTGAGATTGTTACAACAACAAGAAATGGTTTATGGACTGCCAGAAATTGGGAGTGCAGAGAGAATTTGCCAAGGTTGTGCAATGGGGAAAGCACATAGAGAATCTTTTGGTAAAGAAAAGACTTGGAGAGCAAGTGAGCCACTAGCACTCATTCACTCAAATGTTTGTGGACCAATGCAGACCACAACTATTGGTGGAAACATATACTTCTTGACTTTTATTGATGATTGCACTAGAATGTGTTTGGTGTATTTCATGCAATACAAGTCTGAAGTGTTTGGTATTTTCAAGAAGTTCAAGGCTATAGTGGAACTGCAAAGTGGCTACAAAACCAAAGGGCTTAGAAGTGATAGAGGAGGAGAGTATACCTCATTGGAATTTTTGAAGCTTTGTGAAGATGTAGGCATGGAAAGGCAGCTCACTGTGGCTTACTCATCTCAGCAAAATGAGGTTACTGAGAGAAAAAACAGAACTATTGTTGAAATGAGTTAGGCAATGATGAATGAGAAGAGACTTACATTTAAGTTCTGGGGAGAAGCAGTGAATACTGCTGTCTATATTCAAAACTGGTGTCGCACAAGAGCTTTGGAAAGTTCAACCCCATTTGAAGCTTTTAGTGGAAGGAAACCAGGACTCAAACATTTAAAGGTATTTGGCTCTATATGCTTTTGTCATGTACCTAGTTAGCTGAGATCAAAGTTAGATGATTCAGTTGTCAAATGCATTTTTGTTGGCTATGGCAAATGTGGGAAGGGCTATAGAGTTTATAATCTGCATACTAAGAAAATTGAAGTCTCTAGAAGTGTGATCTTTGATGAAGGATCTTTATGGAATTGGGAGAAGCAGAATGTGGAACATGTCACAGTTCCTATGAGTTTTGGAGAGCATTCTAATGTTACTGAAGAAGATTATGATGTTACAACTCCATTTGCACCAGAATCTTAGACAGAAGATGACGCTGGTGTAACTAAAATAATTTTAGGTTCCTTTAATTCTGACGCACAAGGTGAATCACCAAGTTCTACTCTTGTGAAGCTAAGAGATATAATTGAGATATATGCTCGATGCAATATGAGCATCATTGAGCCAAATTTTTTTGAAGAAGCCTCAAGGGACAAAGCTTGGCAACAAGCCTTGGAAGCCGAGATGGAAATGATTGAGAAGAATGAGACTTGGGAGCTAGTTGACAGACCAAGCCTGTAATTGGTGTTAAGTGGGTTTATAAAACCAAATTGAATCTTGATGGCTCAATACAAAAGCACAAAGCTAGGTTGGTGGTCAAATGCTATGCACAGAAGCTTGGAAACGACTTCAAGGAGACTTTTGCTCCTATGGCCAGGCTAGATACTATTAGAACTCTCATAGCTTTGGTAGCTTAGAAAGGTTGGAAGCTATACCAGTTAGATGTCAAGTATGCATTTCTAAATGGTCAAATCAGTGGCTTTATATTATTGGAGTCTATGTCATGAGATCTGCTTTATATTATTGGACTTTATGGCATGGGAATGTGCTATTCTCGACATGGGGTAGGCTCACTAGACCAAAGTCTTCATGTTAATAGACATCATTGGGATCCTAATTTATGGTGAGTACAACCCTAGTGTTGAAAGTCTCATTTATGTTGGATTTGATGAGGTAGGTGGGGTAAAGTGAAAAGGAGAGAGTTTTGGTTTTGGATTCAATATATTTGCTCTACCAAATTCATATCAGTTTTCAATACAGAGACACAAAATACAGGAAGATGAAGTTCCATAACACGACGGTTTTTATAAAATCCGCCCTAGTTGTCGTTAAAATGATGCAAAACTAGTAGAAACCGACATGGTTAATAATAAAGTCAAACGACTTTTAGAATTTCGAAACCAACATGGTTATTTATAGTTTTACACGACTAAAGTTTACTTTTGCTGACGTGATATTATTAGTTAATAGGGCGTTTGTTAAAAATAAACCGACATGGTTGATAATAAAGTCAAACTAACGTGGATATGTTTAAAATTACACGGCCTTATGTACTCTACTAATGCCATGGTATATTAAGTTAATACGGCATTTAATAAAAAATAAGCGTCGTGGATTTGTTAATATTAGATGACACAATTTATAATGGGACCATCATGGTTAGTAAAGATAATTGGTTTAAATTGGGGCTTTTCATGCATTCTTTCACCTTCAGTTTTCACTTATAGTTCCAACTGGAAATAAAGTCGTATTGTTCTGGCCCTTAGCGGCCAAATTTTTAGTCTAGACCCTTGCCTATCATCCTCACTTCAGGCCTTGGCTCTCTCTCACCTCTCTAAAGGCAATAATTTGGATGTTAACAATGTATGTGTTTTGGTGTATCTCAAAGACATAAAAACACACACATCATTAACTTTCAAAAAATTGTCTTTCCCAAAGCTCTCTCTCACCTCTCTAGAGGTCCGGATTTGGTTTAGAGGCAAATAGTTTGGATGTTGGTGTGTATGTGCCTTTGTGTATCTCAAAGACATAAAGACACATACGCCACCAACATTTAAAATATTGTGTTTCTCAAATTGGTGGTTTGATTGTCTTTCCATTGATCGTTTGTTTGGTTTTCACTGTTCATTAGATGACGGGTTATGACATATTTGTGTTGTTGTCCAAAATAATGTCTTTTTCATATTGGTGGTTTTATTATGATGAGGAACATAGCTCCCACTAGTAAGATTTCATATCTTTTGGGATCTCATTTGTATTTCTCTGTTACGACGGTTTTCTATATAAACCGTTATGGTTTTTCTCCATTTTTGTCATTTTGTTGATCTACCTTCGTATGCTACCAAAATCCCAAAAAAAATCTTAAAAAGCAATACAAAATTAAGACGACGGTTTATAGATAAGGGCAGTCGTATAAATTGAATAAATACGACGGTATTTTTCACTTAACGACGTGGTAAAATAATATTATACGACGCTATAAGTGAAGAAACCGACATGGTTAGTACTAACTTATATGGACCGTCATGGTGTACTAACTTAATATGTCTTGAGATAGTAAAAATATGACGTGGATATTTTTGAATTTAGACGTCGTTATCTACGCTTCTAGTGTCGTGGTTCGCTACTACTTTATACGACAGTAGTATTATAAATACCGTCGTAGTACATTGGGGCGTAATATGTCAATAAATTTATCTTTATTGTCGTGGTACATGACTTTAATATGGCTCTGAATACTAATCTACCGACGTGGATTCCATTAAAATTATACGACCCCGATTAAGAATAGTTGGTCGTGTTTAACTAGCAGTTAATACAGCGGCAATTTTGGTAAATCCTCGTCTTTACTTTCTACGTCGATGCTTCATACCTGCTATCTTTGTTTTTGGGGTAAGAGTTTAAGTCTGGAGAAAACATGTTTAACAAGACGACGCTTTTTAAGTTGAGTGCGTCGTGTTTTAGAAATACCTAAACGGTTAGGGGTTTAAGTTACTTATCCAAGGCAGTTTTCTGTTATCGTTGTCTTTCTAAACACAATGATGGTTTTTTTTTTCTACCGTTGTTTTCTGGTAGTCTTTTTCCCTTTTTGTAGTAGTGTGAGTTTTGGAGGAAGCTTTCTTTGTAGAACCGCGATTGTCTCTTTTGAAAGGAAAACTTCACTATGCTCTTGAATATTTCTCTTGTTAGAGCTCTTTATGAAATTTAGCATATGAAGGAATAGACTTAATTGCATCCAAAAGTGGGATATGCATTTGTATCTTCTCCAATACCTCAAATATATCACAACTCATCTTCTCTTTCTTCACTGGTGCAAGTCTAGAAGGGAAGGGTGGCTTTGGCACATATGAAGGAGTCTTAAGATCAATTTTAGCATTAGAAGAAGGTGTTGGAACCATGCTAGTAATGCTAGCCGACTTTATGACAATTTTGGTCTTGAGTTTGTCTTCCTTGGGTTGCACAGTTTCATCCTCTTCCATATCTTCAATCAATGCCTCATCATTACCCACTTTATTATCCAAATTTTTCCCACTTCTAAGTATTGTTACAACCTTAATTAACTTGCTCTTGGTTCTTAAGATTAATCTTTGGTTGGCTTGGAAACTCACATCTCTTTCTTTCACTCAAAGCACTCGCTAATTGTCCTACTTGGGTTTCAAGCTTAGCAATAGATTGTGTTGTAATTTGCTGGAATTGGAGGCTACTTTGGTGATTTTATGTCACTAATTGTTAGAGTTGAGCTTGAGCAAATTGGGCTTAGGTTTGAGCCATTTGGGCAACAACATCCTCCAAAGTCGGTTTCTTGTCCTCTTGTGGTGTCCCTTGTTGTTGCCATGGATTGACACCTTGATTTCCCGATCATAAGAAGTTAATTAGGATGGTTCCGGCATCCCAGATTATAAGTATTCAAATAAGGGTCCAATTTTTGTCTTTGAAATGCATTCACTTGCTTTGCTTCCTCAACTTCCAGAAATGTTCCACTTGAAAGACAAAGGTGAGTAGGATGTCGTGGACTCTCACAAATCCCAAAAATCTGGGCATTCTTACTCATGATACCCAATAGGGAGTCCATTTTTCTAGCTAATGCCGCCACTTTACTCCATTAGGATGAACTTGCTTCATATGCTAAATTGGTCCTACTCTTCTATTGAGCGGAACTAGCGACCACGGTCTCAATGATTGTCATAGCTTCTTCCGATTCTTTACCTATAATATTTCCACCGGCTACATAATTCAATTGATGTCAACAATCATCACTGAGATATAGCTCTATGCCATGCATGCCTAGCAATTAGTGAAGACCTAATTATTGGAAACTCCCAACAAGTTAATGCATTTTGGGCTAGGATTTAGAAATAATTCTTTGAATTGTGCCCCTTCAATTCAAATTCTAATGGCCTTAAATGTTGATGGAATTTCATTCGACCAAGATGTCAGAAGTATTGGGAGTGTCTCGTTGAAGCGGATAGGAAAAGGAGAGTGGATCCAGTGAGCTGACCAAGATAACACTATTTTGTTATTCACACTACTACAAAAATCGAAATAGACGACGGTAATCCACCATTGTGTATTCGGTTTTTCAACCGTCGTAAAATCGAGCGATATCTTTTGATGCATAAAACCACGACGGTAAATCCCCGTCGTCTATTATTTGTAAAGACGATGCTTTTACTCAAAACCGTCGTCTATTATTAAGTAAAGACGACGGTTTTTTTTTATAAAAAGGGTCGTTTATTATGAAGTAAAGACGACCCTTTTTATATGAACATGGTCGTCTATTATATGTAAAAACGACGGTTTTTTTTTTATAAAAAGGGTCGTCTATTATTAAGTAAAGACGACCCTTTTTATATGAAAATGATCATCTATTATGAAGTAAAGACGACCCTTTTCGTATAAAAGGGTCGTCTATTATATGTAAAGACGACCGTTTTTTTATAAAAAGGTCGTCTATTATGAAGTAAAGACGACCCTTTTTATATGAAAATGGTCGTCTATTATGAAGTAAAGACGACCCTTTTCATATAAAAAGGGTCGTCTATTATTAAGTAAAGAACTATGTTTTATTATATCCAAAGACGTCGGTTTTGTTAAAAAGCCATCATCTATTAAATGTGAAGACGACGATTTCTTGAAATATTGTCGTCTATTAACTCTAAGACAACGATTTTTAGTAAAACCGTCGTTGATTGTATATAAAAAGACGTTATGGTGTTAAAAGAGGTCATTGATAATATATACAGATGACGGTTTTTCCAATAAAACCATCGTTTTATTATCGTTAGTTTTTTGAAGAGTCAATAGTTATTACATAGTCAACCAATCTTTATTCTATTACATACATACTTCCTACCTATAATTAGAAATAACGGAGCTCACAAATTCTACTAATTTGATTTTAACTTCATCAATTTGTTCTTGGGTTGACTTAGCTCTGCCTTCTTGCACATTTTCGAAGTTGTTGGTGTCGGAAAAGGAAAGATCTGCACGAAAGAGACCCCAATACTCTTAAACATAAACTTGTTTAGTAGTAACCTAACCTTAGCAAAAAGATCTATGCAGCTCTAGAATGACAGCAGAACACAATTGGCATAATTGGCAAAGTACTTGTTCTTGTGGTGGCATCATAACCTGTTCTTGTGGTGGCACCATAACAAATGAAAAATCAGAGATTTAGAAAATTAACAATGAAATTCCAAAATAATTAAAGTAAACAACAAAAACAAAAAGTATTTTGGACCTGATGATGTTGTCGGTCCAAAAACAAACGGATCTAGTGAGGGATGGGTATGTTTTGCATCATCTTCTTCGTCAGCTTCTTCTTGATTACGAAGGCCTTGTGGGACGGCTGTGCATATTTATAAAAAACCCAAATGAGAAACTCACTTAAATCCCACGAAATTAGCACAATACATGAACAAACATATATATATATATATATATAGACCGATTTCCACAAGTCTTTCTAGATCGAGTCGCTGAGTTTGATGAGCGAGTTGAGTGCCTGAGAGCGAGATCTTCTTTGAAGAAAGTGAAGGTCGAGATCTTTCAAATCAAACCTTTCAACCAGCTTTGATTCTCAAATACAAAACCTCCCTCTACATCTTATGGATTTGCGAAGATCTCAATCTCTCAACTCCTTCATTGATATCGATTTTTTGATAATTTTGTAGAGAGTTTCATGAGGGTATTTTAGAGAGTGCAGGAGGGTTTCAAGGAGGGAGAGATAAGGTTTTCAGAGACGGGGGAAAATCTGAAAATTTGTCGAGCGCGAATTCACTTAAGTAGCCTTTTTTTAGCGTGTTTTAAAAGACGACGCTTGTTAATGAGAGATAAGGTTTTCAAAGACGGGTGAAAATTTGAAAATTTGTCGAGCGCGAATTCACTTAAGCGGCCATTTTTTAGCGTGTTTTAAAAGACGACGCTTTTTAAAAAAAAACCGTCATCTTAACATATAATAGAAGACCCTTTTTTTTAAAAAACCGTCATCTTTACTTCATAATAGACGACCCTTTTCATATAAAAAGGGTCGTCTTTACTTAATAATAGACGACAGTTTTTATATAAAAAGGGTCGTCTTTATTTCATAATAGACGACCATTTTCATATAAAAACCGTCGTCTTTACATATAATAGATGACCTTTTTTTATTTATACTTTCATTAAATACAACATAAGATTTTGTGGTATCCACTAGTGTAAATATTTTAAATTGAAGATCAAATTGAGTCATTGTATTCATATAGGGTCAAGGAATGTAGCTGTAAAAAATCATCAAAATTGGAGTTAAAATAACCGTTAAATCTTGATTTTTTGTTTATAACCGTCGAAATGTTTTGTCCCGTTACTTGATCTCTGAATTTTTTTTTTTCCGATTTTTGGCGTATATGATCTCGATGTGTAAACAAACAAGTTTGACGGTTGGATTGTTGAAATTAGTTTCGTAGAATGCGTATGCCATCAAAACAATATATTCACTAACAATTAAGAGTCTATTTATACTTTTATTAAATATAACATAAGATTTTGTGGTATCCACTAGTGTAAATATTTTAAATTGATGATCAAATTGGTTCATTGTATTCATATAGGTCAAGGAGTGTAGCTGTTAAAAATCATCAAAATCAGAGTTGAAATAACCGTTAAATCTTGATTTTTCGTTTATAACCGTTGAAAAGTTTTGTCCTATTACTTAATCTCTGAATGTTTATTTTTTCCGTTTTTTGGCGTATATGATCTCGAAGTGTAAACAAACAAATTTGACGGTTGGATCGTTGAAACTAGTTTCGTAGAATGCGTATACCATCAAAACAATATATTCACTAACAATTAAGAGTTTATTTATACTTTTATTAAATATAACATAAGATTTTGTGGTATCCACTAGTGTAAATATTTTAAATTGACGATCGAATGCAGTCATTGTATTCATATAGGGTCAAGGAGTGTAGCTGTAAAAAATCATCAAAATCAGAGTTGAAATAACCGTTAAATCTTGATTTTTCTTTATAACCGTCGAAATGTTTTGTCCCGTTACTTGATCTCTGATTTATTTTTTTTTCCGATTTTTGGCGTTTATGATCACGATGTGTAAACAAACAAGTTTGACGGTTGGATCGTTGAAACTAGTTTCGTAGAATGCGTATGCCATCAAAATAATATATTCACTAACAATTAAGAGTTTATTTATACTTTCATTAAATATAACATAAGATTTTGTGGTATCCACTAGTGTAAATATTTTAAATTGACGATCGAATGCAGTCATTATATTCATATAGGGTCAAGGAGTGTAGCTGTAAAAAATCATCAAAATCAGAGTTGAAATACCCGTTAAATCTTGTTTTTAAAAAATCGTCATCTTTACTTCACAATAGACGACCCTTTTTAAAAACAAACCGTCATCTTTACATATAATAGACGACCCTTTTTTTAAAAACGGTCATCTTTACTTCATAATAGACGACCCTTTTCATATAAAAAGGGTCATCTTTACTTAATAATAGACGACCCTTTTTATAAAAAAACCATCGTCTTTACATATAATAGACGACCCTTTTTATAAAAAAAACAGTCGTCTTTACATATAATAGACGACCCTTTTTATATGAAAAGGGTCGTCTTTACTTCATAATAGACGACCCTTTTGCGTATAAAAAGGGTCGTCTTTACTTCATAATAGACGACCATTTTCATATAAAAAAGGTCGTCTTTACTTCATAATAGACAATCCTTTTTATAAAAAAACCGTCGTCTTTACATATAATAAACGACCCTTTTTATATGAAAAGGGTTGTCTTTACTTCATAATAGACGACCATTTTGCATATAAAAAGGGTCGTCTTTACTTCATAATAGACGACCATTTTCATATAAAAAGGGTCGTCTTTAGTTCATAATAGACAACCCTTTTTATAAAAAAACCGTCGTCTTTACTTAATAATAGACGACGGTTTTGAGTAAAAGCGTCATCTATTTACATGTCTTTACCAAAAAAAGGACACTTGATTTTTAAAAGACGACGCTTGTCATACCTGCTGTCGTTGTTTTCTGATCAGATTTTAACTCTGAAGAAATTTTTTTTAATAAGACGACGCTTTTTTATTTGTGTGCGTCGTTATAAAAAAAATTCTCAACAGTATCTCCATTTTTTAGTTGTTTAAGTCACTTATCCACGACGGTTTTTTGTTACCGTCGTCTTTTTAAAAACAACGACGGTTTTTTGTTCTATCGTCGTCTTTTTCTGGTCGTCTTTTGCCCTTTTTGTAGTAGTGTCATTTCTAAATCTTGTATTTTTTATTCACTAACTTAGAATTTATTTTATCATTCCACAGGTCGACCTAGCAAAAACTTTTTACCGTGAAAACGAGCCTCCTTTTTGTTTGGAACATTGTTTTTCAATTTTGAAGAATGCAATCAAGTGGTCAACCATAGATGTTGGCATGTCCCCACCGGCCACTATGTCTCCAAATATTGATGTTGACTTAGATTCTAATGATATAGTTGATAGTGTTCTAAAGACCCAGTACACCAGTGAATTCACACGATAAGAAAGAGGCCAATAAGAAGGAAGGCTGCTAAAAAGGCAAAACAAAAATGCACTGTAGATAGTGAAAAGCAATGTTAAATACAATTCTGCACTATAGTTGTTCAATTCAAGACAAACAATGGACGAGTATAAAGTTATGTTGGTAGAAACAAAGGATATGACTCCACATAAAAATAAGTACTGGAAATACCAGCAAAAATAAATAAATTATGAAGGCATGTCAAGCTTCCCGGACTTTGGAGTTCAACAATGATTTTATAAATGAAATTAATGTTGTTTACGTTTATGTTGTACTTTTTGTTTAAGAAATAAAATGTAGTTATTATTCAAAGTTTAGTATTTTCTTTTTATTGATTGCAAATTTTAAAAGCATACATTCAAGATACATAACATACTAACACAGCAACGATATTTTCGGTTAGTTATTGAAAACATAAAAACAGAAAAAGACCACATTTTTCATTCTCCTCGTTTCTTATCCCACAAGTACCTGCACAAATAAGGGTGACGAGTAAAGCACATTAAGGTCATTATGTGAACCAGGCATTCCAAAATAAGAATGTCAAATCCATGTGTTAAACGAAGTTACGACCTCAAGAATTATAGTTGGATAACAATAATGTCACACCCCAGTTTATTTACTTATTTATTGAGAGTGTGAGGTAAAAGAAAAACTAAAACTAAAAATTTAAATAGCAAGAAGCATGAGAATTAAACATAAAACTTCTATTTAAACCAAAGTAATTTACATTGTAATTTTACAAGCAAAATTTCAGGAAAGTACATACTCTTAATAAAACATCCAAAACTATCTGCAACTCATTCTTCTTGTTTCCTTGTCACAACTAAACTTCAGATTCAAAACCTGCAATAAATTCATTAAGGGGTGAGCATTACATGCTCAGTAGAGGCCCTATATGATTAGTGAGATTTTTAATGTACAATTTATGCAATGTATGAATGAACTTCAATTCTACCCAACCCGTTAATCCATATAATAGGGCAAACAAATCTGCATGTCCCATACCATGCATTTTACCACTGTGATTCCGAATGCCCCATCATATAAACTAACACCCATTTCAATCATCCCATAATTCCCCTTTTGCTAGTCATCTTGTCCATATCATTGATCTCCAAGCCCAAATCACCCAATCGACAATTATACCGCCAATTTCCTAATCTACTGTGCACACGGGCTCGCCTGAACTTGGTCCCTACAATGGTTAGACTCAACTACACAAAAGACTATTCCCATTTTCCATAATTTCTTTATCAACCCAAAATTTCCAACCACCACCGACAACGTATGAACATGTCAATATTAATCGAATTATAATGATAATTGACAATCATGTAAACACCCAATATCATGGATAATAATCAAACAATATTACCAAGCATAATGTAGTGTTCACAATATTTAATTAACTCAATTTTTGCAAAACCTCCCCAAGAAAGAACCCCTACCTCAAATCCAAAGCTATTGCGTAACTCCCAGTTGCAAGTTCAAAACACTTTGAGCTTTTCCAAAATCTCACCTTACTTCACTCTCTCTTTCTTCTATCTAGCATTTTTAGGAAACTAATGCACTTGAAGTACCTATGATGAAAGAACTATTGAGTAGCCCTATTTATAGTATGCTAGAGTCGGTTAGAAGAAACTTAATATTGTGCCACTTAGTTAGTCTATAGGTTCCTAGACTCCCAAATAGGCTTTTGCGTTGGCTTGGTAGAGTGCTCACTAAGCACTCTCCTATCAAGTTTATATATATATGAATGACTATCATTCTTACACCTCAAGCTTTAATGGATTTTGAAGACACCATCATGCAACACGTTAGTTTTCAACAATGCTTAGTAAGCATATATGTTTTTCTAATAGTTTTTGTAAAGTAAATATATATATAATAATAATAATGATAAATAATGCTGAAATGAATAACACCATGCAATAACATTTGATAGGCTATTAGTTAATAGCTATCTTTACGTAACTTATTATACAATTAATATATATATATATATATATATTATTAATTATATAGTTTTTGGAGATTAATAATTGTAAATATTTAATTTTATGAAATATTAAAAATATGGGGTTTCACAAATAATGGCCCACATAAGCTCAATGGTGAGCAGTTGGACAATTCTTCCATTCCCAATGCATGCAGTCCAAGCTCCTAAGCATGTCAGGAAAACTACTGCACTTTTGGCCTTGTCTTAAGAGCCTTGCAAGGTCGGCTGGTGTCAATGATCGAAGGTACTCTCCGTCGTATATTGCATGGATTGTATGGGTGAATCTCTTCAAATTCTCAATGGATGTAGTTTCCGCAATTCTTAGGTTATCGTCTGTTTGATAGGTGGACAAACCGAGATTTCCACAAGTATCTCGTCATTGTTGGAAGTAAGTGTCGTAGTTCATGACTTGTTCTAGGAGTTAGTTGAACAAGGAAGGCCTCATGCGAAATCTCCTCAGGAACTTATCTGCATTATACACAGGAGTGGCTGAAAAATAATCTTTCATAAGGTGCATTTGGCTAGCTTCCCGTTCTCTTTGTACATACCTCCTTCTTGATGATGAACCATTGTGTGTTGCCTTCTCCGAATTCTTTTTCTGTGATATCTCCCATTTGACGATCATCTCCTCCATCATTTCCTCTTCGGAATAGATGTCAAACAAGTGTTGATTGCTCATTGTATTGTGGGGGAGGATAAAGATATTCAGATGAGATGGATGATTTTGATGAAGTGATGGTAGAGATAGGTTTGATATTTATAGAAAATGAATGATATCTGAGATGAGAATTAAAGGGTTGATATGAAAATAAGAGAATCTGATCCAATGGTTGAAGATGTGATCAAATTCTATCACGTTGGATCTTGAATTGTGTGCAAATCATAAACAATAATGGATGTTGAATTGTGTGCAAAAACGTGATAAGATACCAACGGCTCAGATTAAATGTACTTTAAAATCCAACGGTTCTTTTTGGATGAAATCATATCTTCTTCGAATTTAAATACTTTTAGGTCTATATGTTTGGAAAAATAAAATAAACCTAACACACACAAAATTAATTTCATAAAGTTAACACACACACAAAAAAAAAAAACCCACACACACACACACATACACACAAAAACGAATTAAGACAAAAAAAAAAAAATCAAATATACATCTTTGGATTTACATTTTCCCCATTCTAACAAAAACCACATTTACACCCCCAGAGGTGTAAAGGGGATATAAAAGTGGCTTTACACCCCAAAAATACATCCCCTCACTGTGGATGCTCTTACAACTGTACTCACCATGTAAGTGAATTGATTACTTGAGCAACACTTTTTGGAATGAACAATACTCGAGTGGTAAATGCACAACAACACTTTTGGGGGTGAACAAGTCTAATGACATGGTTTAAGTTTCATGTCTTCTTATCCCATCCTCTAATATCTTGATAAGAAAAATAAAAATAAAAAGAGGTATTTAGTTATATACCCATTCTTAGCATTAGTGATATAAATAAACTCTACACCATTAAATTTCTATAAAAAAAAATCAAAAAATGACAACTGGCCCTATTAAATTTAATTTTGATTATTAAATTACTTTGATGCCATATTGAGTGTTTTAGGTTGGCTTGTTTTAAGAAATTGATGGCAATTTGTAATTTGTAGGAAGTTCAAAGTCTCTTTATTATGTTGTAAATGTGCTTTGTGTGTGTTTCTAAATTCCATTTCATGTAGGTTTTTTTATTTTATAATTTGGGCCCCTATATTGGGCATAATGGTGAAACTCCCAATAAAAAAATCTCACCAATTTCCTGCCCCCACTCTGATGAATGAAAGAGATCCACCAAATAATTAACTAATAAAATAAAAATCCATCACGTAATAGATTTTTTTTTCGGTCAGACCCATCACGTAATAGTTGCATCTTTCTTTTTAAGTTTTTGTTTTTATTTTATTTGTTTTTGCCCGGAGGGGCTGGGGATTGAGTACATCTTTGTTGAGACATAAACCAGAGCATACAAAAATTTAATTAAATATTTTGTGGGAAGAGAAAAATAACTTAATTCAGCCATCAAAGTTGAAAACTTTCGTTCATGAGTGATCATGGATAAATACTGTTACCTACTAACACGTTTGACTTTTATCCTATATCAAATATTTATACTATTTCCCAACAAAAAAAAAACACATAGGTATATTATTTTTTATAATTCCTTAACCACTCCAACAAAAAATTATTATTATGCTTTCAAAATTTGTCATACGTGAAATTTTAAGTGGAATCAAGTCCAATTCGTCCCATGTGATAAATGTAAAGTATAATATTTCAGGAACAGTTTGCAATTTTTTATTTGACTAACATACCAAACATTGGATTTTAATTTACAGTTTATAATCTTTTATTTTGTTATACATAAAGAATTAAACGCAAGTGATTCGGGTGATGACAGCCAAAGACGGAACTGTGTACAGGCTCAAGTCGGCTCTAGCAATAGTAGTGGTGGCGGCGATCATGGTAATTGTGCAAGCAAAGTAGTAGTAATCAGGGATGGTAAAGGAGCGGGGCAGGGTCAGATTTGCCCTCCCCGTCCTCATCTCTATGTTCCTTTATTAACTTTTTTCACGAAGAACTTTCGAAACATAACCAAAAAATATACACAGTTCAAATCATATTGTACAAAGAATAGTTTGTTCTCTATTAAGTTTACATCTTTGCATGGGGTTGAAAATTTTCTACATGATCAATTAATTATTGTTATGTTAAATAAAATTTATAGCCATCGACCCAAAAAAAAACAAAGAAGAAGGTATGGCCGGCAGGCTAAAGTCCCTTTCATTAGTCCCTTCATTTTGGAATATTCAAATTCTTAATCTATAAGCGTCGTCCGTACTCTGTACTTGAACTTATCTTACATCACACAAGGACGTTGACCTTTTCTTTTGGCCAATTAATATATAAGCACGTAGACTATTACTTAAGGCATTGGTCATCATGCAAACACGCATGAAATACTTATACCCAATTTTTTTAAAATTTTGAAGATAAGTCTGGAGAAGTTTCTCCACAAGTACATGTTTTAATTTTAAGGAGTTAGGGTTTTTAGTTTTTATTAGTTCTGTTTAGGCACGAGCATGAATCGATTCGCTTCAATAAAGAGCTTAACATTCGTTAATTGTACGAACTTTTGATAGTTTAAAATCTCTACTATTAATCCAAACTAAAGTATCGGTATGATTGGTATGCGGATTCTTTTGGATCAAAAGTCTACCGCTAATTTTGTGGTTGACTCCATACAAAACTAGGTGTCACTATGATAAGCATAAGAACTTTGGCTTATAACAAAACTAAAAAAACTAAAAAAAAGAAAGACATATTGCTTATTATAGATGGAAGAAACTTTGACTTTTGCTTTGGTATTTTTGTCGAAGCTGTCAGTACGAGCATGATGTCTCCTAAAAATATTGTTTGATGCATGCACTGGTCTTTGTCAATGCAATGACATCCCCGTCATACAGGCAGAGTGTTCTCAATCCAACCGTTGAATATTTTTTTTATACAAATTCAAAGATAACTTTGTTTTCGGTGGGCAGAAATTCAATGATAATTTATGATTATTTTTTGCACCATTTACGCACACAAGTAATCACTTTAATTAAAACTTGTAAATTAGCATGAATCATTTTTTTAAAAAAAAACTACAAGATCTTCCGTACTTGTACGTTGTCCTATATTAACAATCAGATAACGAAGTGTTTGGAGAGAGAGAGAGCGAGAGAGAGAGAGAGATGGACCAAGGGAGAGGAGGTTCGCTTGAAGAGACACCAACCTGGGCTGTATCAGTAGTTGCTTTGTTTTTCTTCTTCCTATCCTTCATCATCGACTCTAGTATTCACCATCTAACAACGGTATGCATGCATGCATGTGTATTAAAATGCTTTTATGAATCAATATTTATATGTGGTTAACATTTAATTTGGTTGTTTCATCATCAGTTTCTTAATAGAAGGAGAAGAAAATCCCTAAATAGGGCTTTGATGAAGTTCAAAACAGGTAATTACTTACAACCTCAAACCCTACTCTATTTCGCCACGTTTTCGAAGCTTTTTTTTCTTATAAAAAAATATTTGGGGAGGGCAAAAATCGAATTTAGGACTTTGAGTGTATGGGTAGATGCTCTTAATTACTTAAACTACAAGTCCTTAGCCATGCTTTCCAAATTTTGTTTTCTTCATTTCCCAATTATTTGAATAAAAAAAAAAAATTATGTGAAAATGATTCCCATAAGATTTGTTCTTGATTAGTTTGTTTGATTTTGAATAGAAATGATGAAACTGGGTTTGGTATCACTGCTTCTTACGATATCAGAGGTGCCAATATCAAAAATCTGCGTTGCCCAAACTTTGGCAGACACTTTTCTTCCATGTAAATATGTGGAAGACCCAGAACCTGCTGTCTCATCCGCCACGCAACTTTCAGGCTCAAACTCCACCAGTTTTTCTAAGGAAGTCAACGATGAAAATTACTGCGAGGCAAAGGTACAATAAACTTTATGGACATCTGGTGTAATGGGCTGGTAAATTTGTGCGTCAAATTTATAAAATTATAACAATCTTGATCTACAACCTAATACATAATAATAATAATAAATGGCAGAGCGAATTAGTTTCATACATTTTGCAATACCTACAACCAAGGATTAACGGACCATTTTGAAAGCTACATCCCTTACATGATTATATTTTGCTTATGGCCGGCCTTTAACCTCTTTTTTCTTACCAACGTGGGGCATGAAGGCTAAATGCAACATTTTTACATCTGATATGTAGCGAGGTCCATAGTAAAATAATTTTTGTTTTTCCTTCTTGGTAAATATTTGACTCTACCGCTTGTAGAAACTTCATCTCATCATTAAAATCTCGTGTGATAACCATTTCAATTTCACTTTTTAGTTTTTATTTTTTGTTCTAGAATGTAGAGGAAAAAGATGGACAATAATGGAAGTGAGAAAGATAATAGAGATGGGATTGAGAAGGAAGAAGAGAGGGGAGGATGAGAGGGATGAGTAATTATAGTGAAAACAAAAACTAAAAACTGAAATCTATTTGAAATTATTTTCACTTTTGTTACTCCTTCCTCTCATCCTCTCTCTCAATCTCATTCTCACTTCCATTCTCACTCTCATTTTTCTATATTCTCTAGCACAAAAAATAAAAATTAAAGACTAAAATTGAAATGATTATCAAACTGCCCTAAATAATCATTACGTAACAAATACAGATACATAATTTTCTAAAACTATCTATATAAGAAATATTTTTTCGATCAGACAAAAAAATAAAAAAATTCTTCGAGGTATAGCTAGCACTCCACTATTGTATTTACCCTTTGAATACTTTACTAGTTAAATTTACAATTATAACCTTATAACCTTACCTAATTACATTTAGAAATTTTTGTTTTTGTTTTTGTGTGATATGTAGGGGATGGTTTCTCTAGTGTCAAGGGAAGGAGTCTTGCAACTGAACATCTTTATCTCTCTGTTGGCAGTTTTTCATGTGCTCTACTGCATCCTAACCATGTTTCTTGGGATGGCCAAGGTATCAATTCATACATCTATTATGTATATTATATATAAATATATGTACCGTTATATGGGGAAGAAAAAGAAAAGAGAAATTTAATAAGCACTAGAACCTAATTGCAAAATAAAAGATTCAGTTTGCTTGTCTGTGTTTTTGGATTTATTTAAATTACTGTGGACTCTAGAGTAGCTGGGCTTAGGAATCTCTTTAATTTTTTTTTTTTTTTTTTCATTCGTTAGGGAGGGAGAGAGGGAATATTATATTGGGTTTCTTCAAAATTGTTTCCTACGTGAATCGAACCTAGATGCACTTGGGGGTAGTGGGAGAGTTTGACCCAGTTTTCCACTATGGTTGCCAACCCATGTACGGCTTAGGAATCTCAATTAGCTGATAAGAAAAAGGAGAGTAGAGTAGGTTGACTAGGCGTAGGCGTCTACATTGGTCTCGCTATGATTATAAATTTTATTTTATTTCCTATGGATTATAATTTAAATCGATATTCAAGCAGAAAATGAGTTCATTCATGGTCCTGGCCACAAACATGACGTAGCAACCTTGGACATGCTATTTTGTAACAACAGCCAGGATTATTTAAGGACCAACCAGCAAGGGGATCAAGTAGTTAAGATAATTTAATCTCAAGGTCCTAAGTTTGATTTCCTCCTCTCCCAATATCACTTATATAAAAGATGAAAAAAGGATAACCAATCGTGTTTTGAGTCATACTTAAGTCGGTCTGTATATTAAACCCGGTCTAGCCCACAACTTGGAAATAATTAGGGCCTTAAACAGCCTGGCCCAATTAGCCAATTACTTTTTTTTTTTATATGACAACCTGTTATTTATTTTAACATGTTTTTATACAAAAAAAATATATGGACGTTTACTTGATAAAAAATAAATCGATTACGGATTTCTGACAATTTTTCAAGTTATTTAGTAGTATTTATTTCAACCTGGTGATAAAATTCATGCGACCATAGTTTCCTACCTCACCTCTCTTATCTCCTTCTAGGCAACAAGAGAGAGATTTGTAGCTGTCTATCAACTGAAAGTCTCATAAGTTATAATTAGTTATAGGGTTAGATTAACCATGTTGCCATATATTGTTTCTTTCTTCTTGAAATGACTTACATCTTATACTGACCTTCATTGAAATTTGATTGTGAATACCAGATGAGGAAATGGAATGCTTGGGAGGATGAGACTCAAACATTAGAATACCAGATTCGTAACGGTAATCCCTCTGCATCCATATGTAATGGTCATTGTTACTATGATGACACCCATTTTTGTCACTTCCACAATTAGTAGCATCCAAGACTTGATGAGCAATCCCTTTGCATGATATCGTTCTTGCAATTCGGCTCTTGTCACTAGAAAATTTGCACAATTCTGTCTGGAATTTTTTTTATTTATATTTGTTTAGAAGGAAATTATGACTGCAAACACGGTTTTAGGGCCGATTAATGATAACCAAATTTCTTATGTGTATACAGATTCGAGGAGGTTCCAGCTTATCCATCAAACTCCTTTTGGGAAAAGACATTTGAAGTTCTGGAGTAAACATCCTCTGTTGCTTTGGCCTGTAAGTCATAATCATATTAACTCATCAAGTTTGAAAGCTCTTATGATGTTGGGAAGAGAAGTAAATTAGATTAAGACTTAATTTGTTGTTTGTTTGATTTAATACAACAATGTCAAACGGAAAATAGGAGGTCCATGGTGTTCGTAGTTGAAGTATTACACATTTATCCTTACATTCGAAATCTTGTATTCAATATCTACCGATTCAAATTTTGGTTGAATTTAGAACATACAAAAAAGCTCATGAGCAGGGTAAAGAAGACCTTGCTTATGTTAGAGACAGGGTACTAAAGATAAATGTGAGCACCGAGGTTCGAAATCTCCATGCACCCAATGAATATTTGTGTATAAACCCCCCTCCCCAATCACTTGTACTAAAAAAAACAATTAAGCAACCATATGGATTTTGATATGGTTTATATATAGGTTTGTTTTGCTCGACAGTTTAGTGGTTCAATCTCAAAAGCCGATTACATGACGCTGCGAAATGGGTTCATTGAGGTAAGCAAGATCACATAGATTGATGTCAAATGGAAAAATTAAGAAACAAAAATCTCATTAAGAAAAAAAAAAGTAAGAAACAAAATATTAAAATTACTTTTTTACAACTTGGATCTGATGTTTTCACGTTTGGATTGCACAGGCAAACTTCACCAAAAGTAGCAACTTCAATTTCCTGAAATTCCTTGCAAGAGCTTTCGATGACGACTTTGAGCAAGTTGTTGGAATAAGGTAAAACTCTATACATTTTTCTAAGTATAGCTTATCATTTCATGAGATGCCTCTTTAACAAACATTTTGAAACTCTTTTTGCAGATTTTGGATCTGGCTCTTCTCCATCCTTTTCATATTTTCCAGTGCACATGGTAAGACAACTGCAGCATTTTTTTATTTATTTTAATTCTCATCGTTTAAGCTCTTGACGCTAAACGAACATGGGCTAATGGAGTAGGATTAGAATAAGTTCAGGATTCGGTTCGCTTCAACATAAGTTTTGAAGGACATTTATGCTTAAATATGTTGACAATTAATGGTGGTAAAATTATGCCTTGATTTTATTTTATTTTTTCTTTTGCAGTGTTTTATAACCATTATTGGCTACCATTCATCCCCCTACTGGTACAACACATGACATCATCTTCTATATATTTAACAAAATATTATTTGAAGACTTCAAATTTTTTTTTCTTCTTAATTATATATAATATTCTGTCAATATTTCTTTCGTGAAGATTGTTATAGTTGTGGGTGCAAAGATGGAAATGATCATAACCAAAATGGGTGTAGAGAGTTGCAAGAATCCCGTCATTCGAGGTTGTCTTGTAGTGAAGCTCAATGATGACTTGTTTTGGTTCGGTCGACCACGATGGCTTCTTCATCTCATCCAATTCGTCCTAATCCAGGTAGATATAACACAAGCATTTCAAATTTCTTCATCATACTAGATCAATAAATTTGAAAAAAATGCCAACAATATAAGGTGAATTCCCGACATGACCTCGAAATTGTAATTAAACGAAGATAGAGGTTAAGAATTGAATTGGATAGCTCGCAAAATTCAAGATATGTTGAAGTAGGAAATGAAGATAGAGTTTAACAAATTTTCATTTTGTGGGGAATAAATTATAAAGTGTTGATATCCTATCATTTTATAGGGATTCTTCATAACTAATCTTTCTATCTACAACTTGAAAATTTGAAAGTTGGCCTCCATTTATTCTTTCAAAGTAGGTTGAATCTAGTGAGATATGCAATTCAATCTAATCATAGGCTCCAAATGTGACCAATGAAAATATTGCAAGGTTCAATGGATATAGATCATGTTTACATATAGTTACCATATCTTGCTTTTTTTTTTTTCAAATAAAAAAAAGCTTATTCATGGTTAGGTATTCATGCATGTAAATAACAAAATAATTTCTTGTCATACAATTGTTATGTTGTTAGATTGTGAATTTGAATTGCATCAGTCAAAATCAACCTAATTATAATGGTCGAATTTTACAATCTACCAATCATATATTAACAACAGTGGAGCAAGAGGATAGTGTGTATATATATATATATATATATATATATATATATATATATATATTATTATTATTAAAATTATGATAGGGGTTTTGAATAAAGTATTTGAATGGATTGCAGAACTCCTTTCAGCTGGCATTCTTAACGTGGACATGGGTATGTAAATCTGTAAATCTTATACAGGTTGGAAAATTCCATCAATTTTCATATTCTAAAGCTTATCCCATATTGGCAATAACAGTTTCAGTATGGCCAAGGGTCTTGCCTAAATCGCAACAGGGAAGTCATAGCCATAAGGATTTCCATGGGACTTCTTGTGCAGTTCATTTGCGGTTATGTGACCCTACCTCTTCATGCACTTGTTACCCAGGTAAGAAAAATGTATATATATGTAAGATTGAATGGATTGAGCTACAAATCATGCATAATTTCAAATCAAATGACATCTCTTATTTTCTTTTTTCTTTCCCCATAATGGTTTACTTCATAGATGGGTTCTGGCATGAAGAAAGCAGTGTTTACTGAACGTGTAGTAGATGGCCTAAAAAACTGGCACAAGAATGCACGACACAGGCTCTCCAAGAGCAGATCCATTTCCAAGAATAGTGTTGAAGCAACTGACTTTTCCATTTCAGATCAAATGAGTACTGAAATACTAGATTTTGAAAGTTTTCCACATTCAGTCGTGGAAAGCTCTTCTTTTACCTCTGAAATCATAGAAGAGAAAGTCCCACACAATTCTCTTCCAAAACCGGATACAACAAGTATATCGATTCCAGAAATCACCAAAGAGGAAGAAAATCCAAAGATGAATGGAAGAATGATAACTTATGATGGTGAGATATCATTTGGGAGTAGTTGGAAGTTAGAAAGTAGCAAGCGAAGTGGAGTGAAATCACTTCAGTACGTAATTGATGAAGATCATGACGTCAACTACTTTTGATAAATGATCAGCAAGAGCATAACTCCTCACCTTGGAAATGCTTCACACGATTATGTTAATATTTGTATAATATCAAATAATGAAGTTTTTGGAAATATTAAGAAATTCTTCCAAACTCGGTAGTAAATTAGTAAAATCATAGTATTATTGTGGAGGTAAGATTTCACACGCCAATGACGTAATTACAAATGGACAAGAACATAGATAAATAGACAAGACTACTATGAACAAGTGCGAAAAAGGGATCTGCGCTCAATCACACATTGTTTAGGAACACATGACAACGTTTGGTTCAACTGGCAGGGGATATTCCCACCCATAGGCTCAACTAAGGGCGGGTATCGGGACCGGAAAACAGGAACATTGAGCCGGACCAGATGGAAAAAACCGGTTGACAAAAAAGTCAACAAATCGGCATCGAACCAACCCGGATCGGTTCCAATTTTGATTTCACACCTTACCAAACTGGACCAGACTGGTTGTGTATTATTTTATTTTATTTACAAAATTATTTAAATCCAATGCTACATTTTTAATCTCATAACTAATATTTCCCCAAATCCAACTTCAAAACATCTCTCTTTTTTAGGCCCAATATCTTTCTTCGTATAAAATTGGATTATTTGTTAATTTTCAAACCCAAAAATAAAATTTGAGTTGGAATTTGTATAAAAAAATAATTTGTAATAATAATAATAATAATAATAATCCGGCTGATTTTATAATTTCTTTCACTAAAACCTGATCAAACTGGACTGGTTAAATAGTACCGATTTTGGTTCTGATTTGATGTGAAAACCGAATCAAACTAGACCGAGCCCACCCCTAGGATCAACACCTCTGAAGCCCATTAGGGTCATATAAGAAAAGACCCACTAGGGTTAATGCGCCCATTAAAGTACATCTGACCAATTAGGCCCAATCACATGCCACAATCGCCATTACATGAGTAATGGCCCAAGTATAACTTGCATTACACCTATTAATTACCCCACGACGTCCTTCAGGACCTTAGATTCTGCATTGGAACTCGAGAGAGGTCGTGAACATGCTCGACATCCACTAGGTGTCGGGACTGCTACCCTTAGCCCTTGGTTTAGATTATCTAAATCGGTTCGACTCATGTCGAAAATCTAACAGAGTCTCCCCTATAAATATAGCATTTCCAATTATCAACCAATAATAGAGCACTTCTAAATTTTCACAATACTCAACCACCATAACATTCACAGTCCAATTTAGGTTTCAAAACCCCGACCAAACATATACAACATAAATAAGTAATCCTAATAGTTTTGGGCACATCAGAGCATATCCTAAAAATAGCACACTAAATATTACAAAAGTAGATAGTTTTTAGGGATATTTGTAGAAATGTCACATGAACTTATACATTAGTTTCAATTTGTCACATTAAAGAAAAATTTAAGCGAAATGTCACCTTAAGTTTTCAAAATTCATGATTTGTCACCTGACTTTAACATCATCCAATTTTCTATCCATTTTTAAGGGTATTTTAGTCTTTTCAAGCAAAAGGGTTTACATAGCTTTATATTTAAATTATATAAAAAAAGAGGGTTAATATTAGAAAGACTAAAATACCTTTTGAATGGATGGAAAATTGGATAATGTTAAAGTCAAGTGACAAATTATGGATTTTGAAAACTTAAGTTGACATTGTACTTAAAATTTTTTTAAGGTGACAAATTGAAACTGATGTATAAGTTCAGGTGACATTTCTACAAAAATCCCTAGTTTTTAAGGGGAAAGCCTACAAGTTGAAGAGGGTCTGTGAGCACTATATAGAGCCTCAATGTGGTGCAATCGACCTCAACTATCTATGTCTTGGAGGAGCAAAACAAGGAAGAAACTAATAACTTTGATAAGGGGACAAAAATGAAGTTTTAAATTGTTTAATATGAACATACTAACCCTCAGTTTTTGCAAATACTTAAAATAAATCTCTTTTATAACTAAAGTTACCATAACCATTTTGAAACTCAATAAGCTTTAACTAAAATCAAGATAAAGTGAAAATTTATCATGGAGTATAAGTCATCAACTCAAAACTGCCAAAACAAGTTTAAAACTACAATCTATTTCATTGAAGGAATTTGAACCTTGACCCTCAAAGGAGGAAGCTCATTCACAAACAACTACACCAACCTTATTTTTGTGATATTTTTCAATTACACGGTATTTATGTTAACAGTCAATGATTTTGTTAAATATATAATTTAAAAAATTCATTCATGTCAACACTCATTCACACAAGATTTGTACCAAATCCCTCATGCTCTAGAAAGTTACAAAAATTTATAAGTTTTAAACCCTTATATATTATATTTGTATTTTTTAGGTTTATATAATAGAAAATGGAGCTATCAATGATGTAAAAATAATAATAATAATAACTACAAACAAAAAAAAAAACTGCAAAAAAAAAAAAAAAAAACAGCAATGTGTAATTTAACATTATTCTACTACTCTATAACAAAACAATGTAGATATCAATGTTGTAAAAAAAAAAAAAAAAAACTGCAAACTGCAAATTGAAACTGCAACAAAAAAAAAAACTGCAATAGAAAAACTACTCTATAACAAAACAATGTAGATATCAATTATGTAAAAAAAAATTAAAAAATTAAACATAAACATAAACAACAACAAAAATAAATAAATCAATTCTATAGAATTAGAAATTGCACTGTAGAGTCTGTGTAAAAATGCACCTATTAATAAGCGAGGAACCAAAAAGTCAAAATCATGATAAAAGTACTAAAAAAATCAATTGCTGATAGAATTGTATAAGTTCTATATATTCACACATTCATACTAAAATCCAAATGATCCCTAAACAAGTGTACATGAAACGAAAAATGCTTAACAATTTCCAGAAAAACCAATTATACAGAAACGGAAACTCATGAATTGCATATGAATTGTTCATTTGAATTGGTTTCTAGAACTCTTAATGTAAACACCATGCTTTAGGATTCTTGTGATGTTCATATTCTCAAATGTGCTTAATGGATTCCTTTGTGTTTTCAATCTATATGTAAATACCATGCCTAGATTGCACTCTGGAATACAAGCTTTGTGTAAACATCATGCATTAGAGCATACTTTAGGAGAATATATGCAATTTGATCTACACACCAGGGACTTATATTTTCAAAAATCTTCATGAATGAATTTGTACTTGTATACTTGCTGCCATAACATGATTAGGACTTTTAGGGTGGATTCTAAAGCCTTACCATCTTGTCTTAGACCTTTTCTTATTTTCTTGTTTTCTGTTTTTGTGTTTTCATTTTGTTTTGTGTAAGAAACTGCATTGGATCACTCTATCATCAATCCCTGTGAAATCGATCTCGCACTTACATATGCTATATTACCCACTTCTCATACACTTGCGAGTATCACAAATTGAGGGTCCATCTGAATCAATTTTGAAGCAGCTGAATCTATGCAACAAGGATTATTTTATCTAGTCCTAGAATTGTGATCTTAAACATTTCTAAACACACAACACAACTTTAAGTTGTAAATTGTTTTCGTAATGTGGTATTTGGTGCTAAATGGCCTCTATTTTTATTTGTTTCAACTTTTCAGGGTATGTTTTTCTCGAGTTGGAGATGCAAGTAATAGGGTTGGATTGTGAAGATTATATCACTAGTAAAAAAAAACCCTTGCGCGACCAAACTTTGCGCGACGAAATACAATTCGTCGCACAAAGTGACCTTGCGCGACGAAAATTAAACTTTGTTGCTCAAAGTCTTACGCGACGAAACACAAATCGTCGCACAAAGTCACTTTGCGCAACGACAAAGCATTGTCGCGAAAAGTGACTTTGCGCGACGAAACACTCAAATTCGGTGCACAAAGTCTTGCGCGACGAAGTGTGGTTCGTCTCGTAAAGTCTTTTCAAAAATAAATTAAATAAAAAATTATTTTTAAAAATCTATGCATGACTTTGCGCGACGAAAGACAAAAATTCGGTGCACAAAGTCTTTACAAAAATAAATAAAATAAAAAAAATATTTTTAAAAATTTTTGGATGACTTTGCGCGACGAAATAATAATCTTTGTCTCGCAAAGTCTTTACAAAAATTATTTTAAAATTTTTTTGGATGACGTTGCACGACGAAATAATAATCTTCGTCTCGCAAAGTCTTTACAAAAATAAATAAAAATAAAAAATTATTTTGTTAGAAAAATATATTATTGTAGTTCGGATTGGGTTTTTGTTAGAAAATATATATTTTAAATTGACGATCAAATTCGTTCATTGTATTCATATAGGGTCAAGGAGTGTAGCTGTAAAAAATCATCAAAATCGAAATTGAAATAATCGTTAAATTGTGATTTTTCGTTTATAACCGTCGAAAAGTTTTGTCCTATTACTTGATCTCTAAATGTTTATTTTTTCCGATTTTTGGCGTATATGATCTTGAAGTATAAACAAACAAGTTTGACGGTTGGATCGTTGAAACTAGTTTCGTAGAATGCGTATGCCATCAAAACAATATATTCACTAACAATTAAGAGTTTATTTATACTTTCATTAAATACAACATAAGATTTTGTGGTATCCACTAGTGTAAATATTTTAAATTGAAGATCAAATTGAGTCATTGTATTCATATAGGGTCAAGGAGTGTAGCTGTAAAAAAATCATCAAAATCGGAGTTAAAATAACCGTTAAATCATGATTTTTGTTTATAACCATCGAAAAGTTTTGTCCCATTACGTGATTTCTGAATGTTTATTTTTTCTGATTTTTGGCGTATACGATCTCAAAGTATAAACAAACAAATTTGATGGTTGGATCGTTGAAACTAGTTGCATAGAATACATGTGCCATCAAAATAATATATTCACTAATAATTAAGAGTTTATTTATACTTTTGTTAAATATAACATAAGATTTTGTGGTATTCACTAGTGTAAATATTTTAAATTGACGATCGAATTGGTTCATTGTATTCATATATAGGGTCAAGGAGTGTAGCTGTAAAAAATCATCAAAATCAGAGTTGAAATAACCGTTAAATCATGATTTTTCGTTTATAACCGTCGAAAAGTTTTGTCCTATTACTTAATCTCTGAATGTTTATTTTTTCCGATTTTTGGCGTATATGATCTTGAAGTGTAAACAAACAAGTTTGATGGTTGGATCGTTGAAACTAGTTTCATAGAATGCGTATGCCATCAAAACAATATATTCACTAACAATTAAGAGTTTATTTATACTTTCATTAAATACAACATAAGATTTTGTGGTATCCACTAGTGTAAAATATTTAAATTGAAGATCAAATTGAGTCATTGTATTCATATAGGGTCAAGGAGTGTAGCTGTAAAAAAATCATCAAAATCGGAGTTAAAATAACCGTTAAATCATGATTTTTGTTTATAACCATCGAAAAGTTTTGTCCCATTACGTGATCTCTGAATGTTTATTTTTTCTGATTTTTGGGGTATACGATCTCGAAGTATAAACAAACAAATTTGACGGTTGGATCGTTGAAACTAGTTTCATAGAATACATATGCCATTAAAACAATATATTCACTAACAATTAAGAGTTTATTTATACTTTTATTAAATATAACATTAGATTTTGTCGTATCTACTTGTGTAAATATTTTAAATTGACGATCGAATTGGTTCATTGTATTCATATAGGGTCAAGGAGTGTAGCTGTAAAAAATCATCAAAATTAGAGTTGAAATAACCGTTAAATCTTGATTTTTCTTTTATAACCGTCGAAATGTTTTGTCCCATTAATTGATCTCTTAATGTTTATTTTTTCTGAATTTTGGTGTATATGATCTTGAAGTATAAACAAACAAGTTTGATAGTTGGATCATTGAGTAGCTTTAAATTTGTTTATTTTGTACGTATAACACTTAAGAAATTGAATAGTATATATATTTATTAGAAGCTTTAAATTTTTTTTAAGACTTTGCGCGACCAATATATAGTATTTCGTCGCGCAAAGTATACTCTAAAAATTTGGGCGGGTACCAAAAATGGGAATTTAAAAAAAAAAAAAATTTACGACTTTGCGCGACCAATATATAGTGTTTCGTCGCGCAAAGTATACTCTAAAAATTTGGCTGGGCAAAAAAAATTTACAACTTTGCGCGACCAATATATATTGTTTCGTCACGCAAAGTATACTCTAAAAATTTGGGCGGGCAAAAAAATGGGAATTTTTTTAAAAAAAATTTACAACTTTGCACGACCAATATATAATGTTTCGTCGTGCAAAGTATACTCTAAAAATTTGGGCGGGTACCAAAAATGGGAAATTTAAAAAAAAAAAAAATTACGACTTTGCGCTACCAATATATAAGGTTTCGTCGCGCTAAGTATACTCTAAAAATTTGGACGGGTACCAAATGGGAATTTTTTATAAAAAAAATTATGACTTTGCGCAACCAATATATAATGTTTCGTCGCGCAAAGTATACTCTAAAATTTTGGGCGGGCACCAAAAATGGGACGCGGGAATATTTTGGTCGCACAAAACGTTGAGCGACCAAAAATTCGTCGCGCAAAAACCTAAAAATTTGGGCGCGCACCAAAAATGGGAATTTTTTTTAAAAAAAAATTTCGAGACTTTGCGCGACCAATATATTATTTCGTCGCGCAAAGTGATACGGCTTTTAAAACCAAAATAACTCCTCCACCATTTTCTCAATGTCTTCTACTCTTACCTCTCCTCTCTCTTTCCCTCTCCCCTAATCCTACCCTTTCTCTCACACTCACTCCTCTCACTTAATCTCTCATCTCTCTCTTCACTATCTCTCACTCTCACTCACTCTCTTATCTCTCTTTTCATCATCTCTCACTCTCACTCACTCTTTCATCTCTCTCTCACTATCTTCTCAAATTCTCTCACACTCACTTCTCCCTCTCTCATTCTTACTCACTCAAAATCTTGCCAAAAGGTATATTCTCTCCAAATTTTAAATTTTTTTTCATTAATATGTGTTTTTGGAGTTAGTTTTGAGTTTGTGCCAATTTTTTGTTATTATTTTATGTTATTTGACAATATTTTTTTTTTTTTTTTGTAGGGAATCGTCGAGACTTTTACGGCTAAAGTTGAGGATAATTTGGGAATCATCCGCCACTACCACTATTCTTGTAGATTTTATTATTGTACTTTGTTAATTTATATGTACATTTTGAATATTATATATATTGGATAATTTGACCACTATTTTTCATATGTAATTTTATTTTGAATATGTCAATTTAAATTAAAGTAATTAAAAAAAATAAAATCATACAATAAAATTAAATTTAAAAAGTAAAAATTTGAAAAAAATTAATATAATGAAATTGATATAAGAGAAATAATAAAACAAAATGTCAAAAACCTTGCGCGACAAAATATTTCGTTGCCCAAACTATTAAACTAGTTTATTTTAATTAAAAAAATTTTAAAAACAAAAATTAAAAAAAATTGAATATTTCGTCGCGCAAAGATTTGCGCGACATTAGGATTCGTTGCGCAAAGTAGTTAGAATTCGTCGCGCAAAGTAAGTAATATTCGTCACGCAAAGTAATTAATATTCGTCGCGCAAAGTTGTTAGTATTCGTCGCGCAAAGTAGTTAGAATTCGTCGCGTAAAGTGGTTAATTTTCGTCGCCAAAGTAACTTTGAGCGACGTTAGTATTCGTCGCGCAAAGTTGTTATTGTTTATCGCGCACAAAAAATATTTTTCGTCGCGCAAAACCTTTCTTTACGATCTTTGTGCGACAGAATTTGCGTGACCAAAATTTTGTCGTGCAAACTTTGCGCGACGAAATTGTACTTTGCGCAACAAAATTATTTCATTGCGCAAAGTGTTTTTTTGTAGTAGTATGTTATCATGAGACTAGATCATTGGAGTATGAGAATTCTTCCCTTAATATTATGTAATGAGATTCAAGTGAAATGAAATAGGAACTTTCATATCTCAACTTTTGTACCATCAGTAAAAGGCTAATGCATTGGTGTTCTCATATCTTTCTTTTCACAATTATGTTTAACTCACCCTTGCATACTTTATCTTATTTTAAGTAATTTTTTATTTGGAATTGAACTTGAGCTTAGTTAAACTAAGTGCAAAAGAAAACTACAGAGCAGAGGACACTGCTACGCATCAATAAGAATAAGTCTCTTGCAAGAGACCAAGTGAAACAGACTGCCAAGGTGGTCTAGCCAATGAAAAAGATAGAGGTGTCAGGTTCGAATCGCCATTGCATCATAGTTGTGTGTGTGTGTGTGAGAGAGAGAGAGAGAGAGAGAGAGAGAGAGAGAGAGATACCCATCCCTTGTAGTTTAGACTATAGCTTGTACTAAAAAACAGATAGGATAATGAGCTATCTAACATGCATTTCAACTAAATACAAAGAAGCCGAAGTAAAATAGAAACTTAGAAACTCATACAAATCCTATTTAACTCAAAATCTTTCTAGGCTTATGAAATTTTGCGTCATAGACTCTCTAGAACTAATTAAATAGAGAGATTAGAGCTGTAGTTACCATTGGAGCGAATCTTGAACCTTGAGAAGGTGTTCAAGTAAAGTGATTTTTGATCTCTCCTTGCTTGATAATCCACTATGGCTCTCCAATAGGTACAATAGTGTGTTCAAGTAAGACAAGTTAATGACTTAAATAGGATTTGTATGAGTTTCTAGGATTCTAGTTTTGCTTCCCGCTTCTTTGTATTTAGTTAAAATGCATGTTAGATAGCTCATTAGCCTATATTTGTGTAGTTGAAAAAATGCATAGAACTAGTTTTCCCTTCACTATGTTTCTTTGAAATCAAACTGAAATTATTTTATTGTTATGCATTATTGTTTTAAAAAGAATAATGCTACTCTTATCACATTTGTATACCACATTCCAATACCATCTTGTGTAGTAGATGAGGTGGACAGCCACATCAATTAAAATTAATTTAATATTTTCTTTTCTTTTATGATTTATTGGCACCTTTTAATTGATGTTGTTGTCCACTTCATCTACCACATTAGGTGGTATGAGAATGTGGTAAGAGTACGTAGCATTCATTCTCATACCACCTAATGTGGTAAATGAAGAAAAATATGATCAATACATAATAAAACATATATTAGAGGTTGATAGGTTTTTTGAATTTATATATATATATATATATATAAGATACAGCACTCATATATTTTATATTGGGCTTCAACCTGCCCTTGTGGTTAAGTGCGCTTGCACTAACTCCTACTGTTCTTGGGTTCGAAGGTTGGTATCACATTCTCTACAAAACTCATGTATTTTATATATGCAAGCATTTGCACATCTAAGCCCATTTCGTGCCTTCTCTCTCTCTCTCTCTCCCCCAACATGCATGTGTTATCATGTTCCAACTACATATTAAATTCAAATTCTATGAACATTGTATCATGTAAGCATTTGCTCTTGTCCCAGCTCATGTCATCTAAATTCCCCATAGGTCAACGAAAATAGATATATATATTTCTACGAGCACGCTTGCTTACTTTGAGCCTACAGGTACATGTTAAAGTGTTAATTATACTTGAAGGAGATGGTGCAATGTTGACCTACGAAAGTGCTGGAAATAAAAAGGGTGACCATTCGACATCCCCAAGGGGAAAAGGTTAGCACCAAACTTATAAAGGCACCCTGATTGAGCTCTTTAATGGCATAACTAATCAAATGCAAGGTCAAAAGTAACATACTAGACATACACATTTGGGAAGTGGAGACTCGTTTGATGTATATAGAATCCTTTTTTCTTTTGAGAGAATCATATATATATATATATGGAATCTTTTTGTGATGTGAATGTATTGATATTGTATCGATATTATCGAAAATGTATGGATAACTTGTCAATAGTTTTTATTAGCAAAAATGATGTACATTGACGCATTCTATGGCATATCGACTGTACTTCTGTGAAACCATGCAATTTGAAGTGGCCAGCTCAGAATTTGCACGAGACAGTAATTTGTGGCACCATCAGACAAGACAAAGTGAACTGAATCTCACATATGATTCCACTAATAATGAGTTCATCAAATGAAAAAGAAATAAAAGAATCAAGAAAGTACTATAAATAAGCCTCTGTGAAAGCTTGATTTAGTACTGAGCTTGAAGCCTAAAGTGAACAATGGCAAGCCTGAATTTCTACTTATGCCTTGCCTTGGTTTTCCTCATCGTTTCTAGGTCAGAAAGTCGTCCCCTGGACCCCAATCTAGAGAGGAAGAATATGACTAGCATGTTATTAAGACAATTGCTTCAAAGATCAAAAGAACACAAGCTAAGGTTTCAAGAAGATGATGCTGTGGTTGATGGAAGCCATTCCCACACAATGCGAAGAAGTCCTGGAGGACCCGACCCTGCTCATCACTGAAACTGAATCAATCTTGAAAAATATTCTATGGGAAACTTGAAATGCAGAATACATAAGATTTGTAATTCCTCTATTTGATTGTGGAGGATTAGTTTGAAGTGCAGGTACTCCAGAAAAACGCTTCAATGTATTCTAGTTATATGCAAGAGAGAAGTTCTTTTCCATATCACGGCTCTTCTTAATTTTACCAAACGAAGCTCTTTTTTTTTTTCCTTCTTTTAATCAACTAACAGTAGTTCTTTTCATAAAGAGAAGTTTTCTTTTGTTATTTCTTTACTATTTAGAGATAATTATAGAAATGTCACATGAACTTATACCTCAGTTTCAATTTGTCACCTTAAAGCAAAACTTAAGAGAAATGTCACCTAAATTTGTCAAAATCCATGATTTTTCATCTAAATTTAACACCATCCAATTTTTCATCCATTTCAAGGAAAAAAAATAAGAAAGAAAAAAGAGACCTCTCTCCCTTTCTCCCCTACCCACCCCCAAAACCCATCGCACAAGAAACCCCCCTCCCCCTCCCACCCTATTCTCTCTCTTAATTTTAATTTTAAAATGCCCTTGAAAATGAAAAGACTAAAATACCCTTAAAATGGATGGAAAATTGGATGATGTTAAAGTGAGATGACAAATCATAGATTTTGAAAAACTAAGGCGATATTTTTCTTAAATTTTTCTTTAAGGTGAAAAATTTACTACTAAGGTATAAGTTCAAGTGATATATCTACAAAAATTCCTTACAATTTATCAGTCTTTGATTAATGCTCAAAACCAGTTTCTATATTCAGGCATATGATTTTTGCTTAGTCATTTATAAATTATGAGGATATTGTTTGAAATTTATTATTATTTGGGAATTTTTTACAATGATCTACTATTGTTGAGGCCCAAAAATCCAAGGGCTAGGCCCAAACTTATTCTTGGCCCGGCACAAATAATTAGTCGCAAAAGAAGCCCAATCGGGGCATAAAGAGAAATTGTATGACACACCTACATAAGCTGTGGGTCATGGGTCACGCCAAGCAAGCATGTGCGAAAATGCCAAAAATGCAACGGCTTTATAAATTCACGCTCATCAATCTATCCGATGCTATTTGATCCAATCACGGCTTATTATGGCGCAATAAAATTCAAGCACAAGCACGATAAATAAACACGCAATGCCATCAAGCCATGCTACGAGCTCAAGTGGGCCCAAGCCACGTAATTATCTGGGGCTTGCTGAGAAGGTTGTGGCATGGATGGGTACGAGCACTCACAGGGCCCATTGAGGGACCAAGGAATGAAAGTTTTAGGCCACTAGGGAGCACTAAAACTCAAGCCCATTCCCCGGGCCCAAATACATGGGTTAGCATGAGAGAGGGAAAAATAGGGTCCAATGCCTTAGGAGAGCATCTCATAGACTGTCGTAGCACTTAGGCAAACCCAGGTTAGTTAGAATGTCCAAAACAAATAGGCCACTTCCAGCAGCTTGACAAAAGCATGCGGGCCGCTGGAAAAGAGTATTAATAACCCAATATCTATGAACAAAGCCCAGCCCAGGTCCTTGTTAAAAAATCTAGCGTCGTGTTCCACCCTTGACAGAGCTCCACAAACAGCCAACAAGAAGCCATTGCAAGAACCAAAGGAAATCCATGTGTGTAGAATGAATACCTAGTGGACAAACAACTTCATCCATTCTCTTTTTTCCTCTGCAAACTCTGATTTGAAAACCAAGGGAGAAAGAAGGTAGCGCTTTTTCCCCATGAGGAGGTCCAGCCGCATAAAACCTTGGAACCCCAAAAAACCTTTGACCCAAGCACTCTAGTCGAAGAGATTTCACAAGAAGAGGGGTAATTGGAAAGAAGCAAAGGAAAAGTGGGAATAGAGGATCAACGAAATTAGGGTTCCAAATGCCTATAAAAGAGAGCTTCCTCTACCCAGAAAAACATACCATTCCAGAGCACGACCAAGCTTTGTCAAGCAAACTGGAATTTACTCTAGACGCCTCTCCCTCCATTGTCTTCCCTATTTTCTCATTGAAATCCTCCTTATTTTCTTCTCTCCTTACTCTGAACTTTTTCTTCTTTTCTCTGTAAGAAGTCCACGCTTCTCTCTCTTTCTCAAATTTCTGAACTTGTAAAGACTCAGCTCCCATGCCACAAGCTCCTCAAGCCAAGTCCCTTATTAGTTTGTCATGCTTATTAGTGAAAAGAACTTGAAAGTGTTTCTTCTAAGGTTTTAGCAAGCATTTTTAAAAACTCTTTTGGGAGCCCGGTTCTTGAACTCAGGCATCAGGAGATTTTGTTCTTTTTCTTCTTACAGCAGCCCAAGCCCATTTGTCAGGCTGCTGGAACAAAAAGACCCCTACAACTATTTATTACTTTTTGTTTCTAGTCTTTAGGAATGCTTCGAAAATAATTTATTTCTTTTTTCACAAAATAATATAAATTTAATGTTACATAATGAAAGTATATGTTACTAGGATTTCGTAGCATTTTTTAAATGAATTTTCGGTGAATTGTATAAATTGAAAAATATTTGAAAAAAAATTAGGAAATTAGATGAAATGACACATGGCAAGATAGCAATGGGATACGTTTAATATTGTGAAGGGTAATGCTAGAGACACCATTCTTTGAGTGCTGCTATTTCCACCCCCATGTCCTATTTTCCCACCCACTTTATTTTCAAAATTTTAAAGACAAATTTATCCTTTTGTAAAATGACTTCTAAGGACTTAGAGGAAAAACTAGCGACCAACTAATCATATCCATTGGATTCATCCAAGGGTTAATCACTTTTTATCATTCATACTCGTATAAGAAAAAAAACTCAAAAACCTGCATTAGTTCCATTCCACTGCGAAGCTCTCCTTTCTCTCTTAAGCCTTTACCCTTCCCAACCTCTTTACCCATTCGACCTACATAGCCAATCCCTTATTTGAAAGAAAAAGATAACACAATATTTTCTTTGTGAAAAAGATAAAGGGTAAATCATAGAGCTCATATGAAGAATTGAATTTTTTTTAAAAATCCTTTTCTGGAAAAAAATTACTTCGCATCTCAGGCAAGGTAAATTGACCAAGATGTTCATTGAAGGAACCAATCTGATGTCCAATAAATAAATATTACCTAAACTAAATAAATCCATATTTTCACTTCCCACCCACAAATTTGTGCTTCAGTTTTTATATCCCAGAAAGTTCGACTACTAAGCAGAAGCTTGCTTCCAATTCAAATCTGACTTATTGCAGACTGGAGTATGTAAGCACGATTGCATTCGGCTGCACATACTGATTGACAACAGTGAAGAAAATGAAAGATTACTGGGATGAGGGGTTTCTAACTTTGTATGGATTTTTTTTATAACGGGTTTAATGGGTTAGAAAAAGTTATTGAGATTTCAACTATTTGCTTAAAAGGAGGGCCTCCCCTATTAAATGGTATTTTAGGAATAATGGTGGGTGTACAAATAAGATTGTATTTTTTCAAATTTATATGGTGGGTGGGAAGATAAGGTGGGTGGGAAAATAGGACAGGTGGGTGAAAATAGCAGCACTCCATTCTTTTTATACCACAATTGTATACCATCTGATGTGGCATACCAAATCAGTTAATATAGTTACATATATTTTAAATTTTTATTCTCCTCTAATTAAAGCACAAAATCATTGAATACAGCTAAATCTATTTTATCCTCCCCTAATTACAGCACAATTACTGATAGGAGTCTTTCTATCTCCACTCTTTCTTCTTCCTTCTCCCTACACTGTCTTCTCCACAACAATGTTATGATTGCCGGATTTTTCATTGGTGTTAAGAAGAATATCAACCCCTTTCCAAATGTTGGCTGCCACTTTTTGTTCTTTGTCTCTTACGGCCTGCAACTAGTGGTCAATTTCGCAGCTAAAAAAAAAAAACTAGTTGCTAAAATGTGGTGGAAAAAGCAACTAATCCGATAAAAACTTTATATCTTCATGGACTCCCTCAGAAATCTAACTAAACTGTTCTTGTAAATCTAAAATAATATAATTTTTAGAATCAAAACCCAACTACCTTTCCTTGTTGAAGTCTTGAAAAAAGGGATCATGATGGGTTTCCAAAATTATCATCCTATCCAAACTAGAAAAACATGGCGAGGAATTTTCCGGGAAGGTGAGTTGTTGTGGGTTATCTTCTTAGTTGCGATTCCATTTCATTTTTTAGACCGGTGGGAAGTTTCTGTGGCATCAAAAAATCTTGGAAAGAAAGGGTGAGAGAGAGAGAGAGGATATTAGCGTCGTCGCAGTCGTCGTCTTCAGCGACTGTGGCTGTCGAGAAGGCAACGAGCGATCTAGCAATTGTGTACCAAATTCCAAGAGCTATTTATTTATCTCAACTCACTCTTCAGATCTAGATCTACAACGTAGAATGGAAGGGATGCGTGAATCATGGTGTTGCATTCGTCAGAAATTCGATGGTAATGCACCTGCCCATGATGAAGAGGGAGAACTTTCGAAGGCTCTGATGATAAGAAATTGTTGTATGAAAAGGGTGAGAGGGAGGAGGAAGAAGAGGAAAGATTAAAAATAAATCTTACAGGATCAGTGCATTAATTAGGGGAGAATGAAAATTTAAAATATATGTAATTGTATTCAATAATTTGGCATGCCACATCATCTTCCACATCAGATGGTATACAATTGTGGTACAGAAAGATGGTCTCATTAGCATTACCTTATCCTGAAACCACCTTTGTATCTTGAAAACCAAGAAACGAAAGACAATTGAGTCCTTAAGCACAGTATGTGGTACGAGACAAAGGGCCTCCCTTACTGTCAGCATCCACCCTGGATTCCATACAACCCAAGTTAGAGTTCCAAGTATGTCCTACACCCACCTTGATCTCAGGTCCAGTAGCTAAACTTCTCTTTAACTCATGTCCTGGGACAAACTAATGATTTGACTCTTACTAAATTTGGCAGAGTCTCACCCGTAATTTGCACTTCCAATTTTTGTACCGTATGAACCAAAGGGCCTTTGATGCCTAAGTCAAACTTAGAGTATAAGAATCGTAGAAGAAGGTTCTTGGTTTCCAAGAATTGTTACATTCTTCGTTTGATAAAGTTTGGGTTTTATGCAGTCTCTAGGTGGCTGGTTTCTCGTTGATGTGGACGACATGGTGTCTGAAGACCTGTATATTGAAAGATATGTATTGAAGCTTATCTCAAGTATGATGTGGATTTTAAGTATGTTTGCAAGTGTAATATTGACAGCTATATATGTTGAACATGTTGAACGATAAGTCCATTAGGCTATGAGATGAGGACAATGTTCTAAAGAAGTTAGATCCATGAGACCCTTCCTCTCAAGCTCATACCCTAAAAGGTTCCTAGTCGTAGGATCGCTCAACTCGACATTATTGACGATCCGTAAAGACCATCATGCACTATATCTACTCAATTGGGAGGATGACTGGTCTCAAGTCATTCATGTAGTGGACACTAAGATAAGTGTATGGGTGCTCATTAAAGAATGAGTGCACTGAACGCGATTGACCTAGAAATATTGTATGAAAGTTTTATCCACATGTAAAACAAGATTTCTGTAGTTGCAATACTGCGAAGTTGGTCTTTAGATCTGAGGCGCTATGGTTGTCTTATGAAAGCTACTTAGACCTGTAATCATGCGGAATAGTCAAGTTCTCTTGGGGGCATGACAACAAGGTATGGTCTAGGCTCTTGATTAATTCATAAAGGCATGTGATTGTTCAATAAAGGATCTCGACTTCCGGTAAAGGGAGAGAATACTCTAAGATATGATTCGGTAATCTCTTGCTTGAGTATGAGGCTTGATTGAGAAATGATGTTTCCAATCATGCCCAAATGAATCATATAAGATGAGAATGTTCACATTAAGAATTTGACATGAATTTGGTATCCTATTAATGTGAACTAGAGTATATTGTAAAATAGAACGACCATATTGCATTGTGAATCCAACTGAATGGGTTCTCTCACACTTTCTATTTTGGCCACGATAATCATGGCACGTGTGTTGCTATATTGTTAACCAAGATTTATGGAAGCCCTGAGGACGTTCTGTAACTGGGTTCATAATCAATAAAGAAAAGTTCATGTATCACCTATTACCTCGCCATTTAGAACCCACTAGATCGTACGTCGAGTAAAGCACTCTTTGGATTGGACCCATTGGGCTTTTAAAGTTAAGTTGTATGACACAACTTAAAGTGAGAAGCCCAACAAAGCCTAAACAACACATAGGGCTGACCATGCTAGTGGGTATTGGGTCTTTGACCCAACCCAAGATAAATGGGTCATTTGATGACCCATCATCTTAAGTCATAAGGCTATATAATCCGAGGAACAAATCGTCAAGCCCTGACATTGGTCGAGCTTCATCGTGAAATCAGATTGGGCCAAGACCTTGGGCCGTTTGCCATTCTTGGGTCTAGTATTTGGCCCTTGTGCTTATGAATCATAGAGATGATATTGGCATGGCAAAATGTTCTTATACTTGGGCCGAACCCACCACTTTGGGCCGAGTCTAATACTTCACGGCCGCGGACTTTGGGCTCAATTTCTCAATTTTGTTCTGATTTTGGGCCTCTTTTCTTTTTTGAGCCCTATCATCTCCCTAATGCATGGCTGCCACATCATTTTCTTTTTGCGGGCTCCAAGGAAAAAAAAAAATCCAGGTATAAAACAATGTGTAGCAGAGAAGATCAAAAATCAAGCTTAAAAAAATTTGTCTAATAGTTGGATGGGGTTCAAAGCTCGCTCCAAAGGTATATTTCATATCTTTCCTCTCCTAAGTTCTGTTTTAGGTTTAATGGCTCATCAATCACATGGCCTATGAGATACTTAGGTAAAAGATTTGGTATTTCAACTCATGAAAATGAAATAATAGTTATATTTTCATGATTATGAATGTTATTCATGTTTATGTTCAAATGAATAGCATAAGTCAGAAATTTTTCTTCATGAAGAATGTGCTATCAGGTGATAGGTTCAAAGGGGTTTTTACGACAGCGAAATCTAGTCGGGTCTCAGAGACACCAAGCGCAACAAAAAGAAACTTGTGGGCTAAAGTCTCAGGGTCGAGACGCATTTATTTTCTTGTTGTAAGCTTATCTGACTAGTGGTAACTTCAGTAAATCTACAGAGTTATTCAATAGAATAACTACTGACTCCTGCTTTTGTGATAAAGGATGAGAAAATATTATTGAAAGTAAGACTTATGATTGATGCATATATAAAATTTCACTACAATGATAATTGACCTTTATTCCAAATCCGTAATCGGACCCATGTGGCAATGAACATTTTAGGATATAAAATTTCAGAAACGATAACCTTTGTCCTGCAAGGGAAAATTAACCCCAAAAAATACAAGAACAAAAAAACCGAGCTCAATCTTTGGCATATATGCTCAATCTTTTATATATATACATTAATATTATTATTCTTGCCGGATTTACTGCTTAATCTCTGGCTTAATTTAAAAATCAATAATGTGCAAGCGTGGAAATAAATAATAGGAGATGATGACTAAGCTTTACCCTTGTCCATATCGTTTTGGGGAGGCAGGGCATTGTTCAATGAGGATATAGAGGACAAAACAAAAACTAGCTAAAGGAAAGAGTCAAAAAGCAAAAAAAACCCAGATAATCCACAGCTAAAAGCCACACCATGTATATATATATTGTATACAAGACAATATATGGTGGTGATGGTGGCCATTTTTGTCGTCTAATTCAACCACAAATCTGTTTTATCCTCGACCTCCACTATCCTTAATTTCCCTATAAATTAGGGCACTCAAAATCATTTGACCTACTTGGCCCCCTCTCTCAACTTCCTCTACACTTGGCATTATAAATTTTTGTACCCCTTATTTTTCCCTTGTGAATTAAACCCATCTTCATAAATTATACCCTCTACAGCTCGCAATGGCACGCACATTGGCCCTCGTCTTGGTGGTCTTTCTAGCTTTATGGTCTGTTTCCGAGGGACGGCGTATAGTTGAAGGGCAGCAGCCGGCCATGCATAAACGGCATGTCGTCCAACTAGACAGCCGACGTCTTTTGCATCAGTTACTTGCGCATTATCAAAGGGTGCAACTGTTGGCGAGTAGAGTATATCCTATTCTATTTGGGTTTTATTTTTCCTTTTGTATAGATATTATGTAATTAGGATACCACTTGTTTTCCTTGTCTAACCCTACTAGGGTTTGTAACCTTATTATAAATACCTCCTTTTGGAGAATGAAATATATCTGAAAATATTCTACCCATATTGTTTGACTTGGTATCAGAGCCGACTTTCTGGTAACCTGTGTATTGTGCCCACCCGTGTTCTACTCTGTGCCCTAATTTCTTTTTAGGGTTCTTGTGCTCGTGTTCTACTCCGTGCCCTAATTTCTTTTTAGGGTTCTTGTGCCTGTGTTCTACTGTGTGCCCTAAATTCTTTTAGGGTTCTTGTGTCTGTGCCTTTGCCGTGTTCCGCTGTGTGCTCTGTCGTGTTTGTGCCTCTACTGTGTTCGTGCATCTGCCTCTACTGTGTTTGTGCCTTGTGCTCTGTCGTGGTCGTGCCTTTACTGCGTGCCTCTACTGTGTTCGTGCATCTGCCTCTACTGTGTTTGTGCCTCTGTTGTCTTCGTGCATCTGCCATATTTGTGTCTGTGCTGTGATCTGTTGTATACTCTGCGTGATTTGTTGAGTTTCTGCTACAATCATGGGTGGTAATTCCATTGTTGGTGCTGCTGGTGCTACTGCTGCTTCTGCAAATTTGCGTGTTTCTGACTCTATTCCAGGTACTGGCTCTAATACTTGGATAATTGATACTGGTGCTTCTGATCATATGACTTATGATGCTAAATTTTTTGATGAGTTGTCTAGTAACACCCGTAACCCATACATAACTAGTGCTAATGGTTTGCCCTCTCCAATTACTGGCGAGGGCACTATTTCTCTCACCCCAACTCTGTCCTTGTCTCGTGCGTTATTAGTTCCCAATATCCATTGTAACTTGTTATCTGTTGGTCGCTTACTTGATACACTTAATGCTTCTGCTACTTTCTATCCTACCCATTGCTCTTTTCAGGATCTCAAGACTCACGAGGTGATTGGGCATGGTAAACGGATAGGGGGGTTGTATTATTTGACATTACCTTCTGCACCAGTTCGTGATCGTGTCGTTAATACTGTTCAACGTTGCAGTGTCAAAGACAAACAGCAAATTTGGTTATGGCATCGTCGCTTGGGACACCCGTCATTTGGCTACCTTAAGCGTCTGTTTCCATCTTTATTTCGCTCCTGTGATGAGTCCAGTTTTAAGTGTGAGACATGTGTAATGGCCAAGAGCCACCGTACTGTTTTTCCCTTAAGTAATAATAAAGCTGCTTTGCCTTTTGAGTTAGTACATTCTGATGTCTGGGGTCCTGCTCGTGTGACTTCTCATGGTTTCCGTTGGTTTGTGACGTTTATTGATGACTGCACTCGCTTAACATGGGTGTATTTGATGAAGAATAAACATGATGTTGCCTCTATTCTTCCTGACTTTTGTGCCATGGTGTCTACTCAGTTCCATGCTCGTGTTAAAGTATTTCGCACTGATAATGGCGGTGAATATGTGAATCATACATTGGCCCAATTCTTTCGTGATCAAGGTATCATTCACCAAACTACCACTCCATTCACACCTCAACAGAATGGTGTGTCTGAAAGGAAGAATCGCCAGTTACTTGAAGTTGCTCGCTCTCTGATGTTGGATATGTCTGTTCCCCATCATCTTTGGGGACATGGTGTCTTGTCCGCCGCCTATTTGATTAACCGTACTCCTAGTCGGGTTCTTGATTTCAAGACTCTACTTGATGTGTTATGTGCCCTCACTCCTCCGGTTTCAGTCTCGAAGTTACCTCCGAAGGTGTTTGGGTGTGTTGCGTATGCTCATGTTTACTCTCATCAAAGGAGTAAACTTGATCCTTGTGCTCTCCGCTGTGTCTTCATTGGTTATTCTACGACTCAGAAAGGTTATAAGTGTTATCACCCGCCTACTCAGAAGGTACATGTCACTTTGGATGTCACATTTCATGAAGAGGTACCCTATTATGTTTCTCCCTCTTCTTCAATTCAGGGGGAGAGGGGGAGTGAATTGAAGAATTTGGAAAATATGGAATTTTTAGGCGAACATGATGAAAACGACCGGTCGCTGATAGGACACGACCGGTCGCTCGCGTCGAGCTGGGACTACAGTACCGATACGAGCGAAGCGACCGGTCGCAGTGAGGAAGAGACCGGTCGCGAAGGAAACGACCGGTCGCACATAGGAAGCGACCGGTCGCCCGCGTCGACGAGCGACAACAGTACCGATACGAGTGATGCGACCGGTCGCCAAGAAAGCCACGACCGGTCGCCAGACAAAAATGTTGGTGTTTTCGAGCCTCTCTCAGAAGGAAATAACAGTGATATTGGCGACTCCCACACAGATGAAATTGATAATATACCCCCCTCTGCCCTGCCATTGCCTCAATCAAGTTGTGATAATGAGGTACTTTCTAGTGATATGCCTACCTATTCTTTGCCCCCACGTACTACCCGTGGGAAACCTAAAATACAATATTCTCCTGATATACATGCCAAGTCTAAATATCCCATTAACCATTATATGTCAACTCATCGTTTATCTAAGTCATATGCATCATATTTGTGTCAATTATCTAGTGTATGTGTGCCAACTAAGTTGCAGGATGCTCTATCTGATCAAAACTGGGTAGATGCAATGCATGTTGAGATGGAAGCCTTGAACAAGAATGCTACTTGGGAGTTAGTTCCTTTACCAAAAGGAAAAAAGGTTGTTGGGTGCAGATGGGTGTTTACTTTGAAGCACAAGGCTGATGGTTCCATTGACCGTTACAAGGCAAGATTGGTAGCAAAAGGGTATACTCAGACATATGGAGTGGATTACACAGAGACTTTTGCTCCAGTAGCTAAGCTCAACACTGTACGCGTGCTCTTATCCTTAGCTGCTAACCGTGACTGGCCGCTGCTACAATTTGATGTCAAAAATGCATTCCTCCATGGTGATCTCAAAGAAGAAATATATATGGATCCTCCGCCGGGTATCCCTGTGACTTCTAAGGAGGGTATGGTGTGCAAGCTACGGAAATCCTTGTATGGATTAAAGCAGTCTCCAAGAGCATGGTTTGGAAGGTTTGCTGCATCTATGAAGAAGTTTGGGTATGTGCAAAGTAACTCTGATCATACTTTGTTTCTGAAGCGTCATAAAGGTAAATTGACGGCTTTAATTATTTATGTTGATGATATGATTGTGACTGGAGATGATCATGTAGAGATACAGAGTCTTCAGAAGTATCTGGCTTCTGAGTTCGAGATGAAATCATTGGGTGATTTAAAGTATTTTCTTGGGATTGAAGTTGCCAGATCTAAACATGGTATTTTTCTATCCCAAAGAAAATATGTTTTGGATTTACTTGCAGAAACTGGAATGTTGGATTGTAAACCAATTGATACCCCTAGTGAGCAGAATCATAAGTTGGGGATATATCCCGATCAAGTTCCAACTGATAAAGAACGTTATCAACGACTTGTGGGGAAGTTGATTTATTTGGCTCATACTCGTCCAGATATTGCTTATGCTGTAAATATAGTAAGTCAGTTTATGCACTCTCCTAGTGTAGATCATATGGGGGCTGTGACTCGTATTTTAAGGTATCTGAAAGTAACTCCTGGCAAGGGGTTAATTTTCTCCAAGTATGGCCATACAAATGTAGAAGGGTATACAGATGCTGATTGGGCAGGTTCAGCCACAGATAGACGTTCGACATCTGGGTATTTTATGTTTGTGGGTGGCAATCTTGTTACGTGGAGGAGCAAGAAACAAAAGGTGGTGTCTAGATCTAGTGCTGAGGCTGAGTATCGGGGAATGGCCCATGGTGTATCTGAGTTACTATGGTTGAGGAGATTGTTGAAAGACCTTGGTTGTGGGCCTAATAAACCCATGGATTTATATTGTGACAATACGGCTGCGATTGCAATTGCTCATAATCCTGTTCAACATGACCGTACAAAGCATGTGGAGGTTGATCGAAATTTCATTAAAGAAAAGTTGGATGCAAAGATTGTGTCCTTCCCTTTCATCCGTTCAGAGTATCAGTTAGCTGATGTTCTTACGAAAGCTGTTTCTACAAGTATCTTTCTCAACTCGCTTGACAAGTTGGCCATGCGTGACGTCTTTGCTCCAACTTGAGGGGGAGTGTTGGCGAGTAGAGTATATCCTATTCTATTTGGGTTTTATTTTTCCTTTTGTATAGATATTATGTAATTAGGATACCACTTGTTTTCCTTGTCTAACCCTACTAGGGTTTGTAACCTTATTATAAATACCTCCTTTTGGAGAATGAAATATATCTGAAAATATTCTACCCATATTGTTTGACTGCAACACCTCCCTTCTACTGATAGACACTCACCAGGAGGACCAGATCCTGAGCACCACTAATGATTGATCCAATATGCATAAATGGGAGTGCTTTTATCTTTTATCTTGTTTTTTTTTTTTTCGGTTCTCTGAGAGTAAAGTTGGGTATTATAAGCTCCTAGAGGAATAAGGTACTGCTTAGTTTAATCGCAGTACATTGTATACTGGTTTAAATAAATTAAAAGTTGCCCATTTGCACGGTGTGGCAACAAAAAGTTGTACTTTACCTATATCCAAACCAACCCAAATGGTCAAGGCAAATTCTTTTGTCTAGTCGGAGGAATGAGCTACCTTTGTCTATTTTCCATATCAAAAGTCAAATCTTATAAAAGGAAATGCAATCTTCGTTGCTTTAGTTATTAAATAATATAATAGCTTCTATATATTTTTTTCTTTATGTTTTTCCTTTTTGAGAGAAAGGCGATTAGTTTCATTCATAATTCAGATATGAAGGCCGTATGTTTTTCCTTTTAATTGAAAGAAAAGTAAAATACTTTATATATAGTTAAACTTCCAAGATAACTTATCACCAATATCAAATCTGTATGAGTTAAAGCAGTCTCCTCGGGCATGGTTTGGCAAATTTACTGCAGCTATGAAGAAGTTTGGTTACCAATAGGCCAATATTGATCATACTCTATTCATTAAACATAAGGCTGATAAGGCGACTTTGTTGATTATTTATGTTAATGATATGATTGTGACTGGTGATGATACTGTAGAAATTGAGGAACTGCAGACGCATTTAGCATCTGAACTTGAGACGAAATATTTGGGCAGTCTGAAATATTTTCTAGGAGTGGAAGTCACTCAATTTAAATATGGCTTATTGCTTTCACAAAAGAAGTATGTCATGGACCTGCTAGCAGATACTGGAATGCTTGACTAATACACCTATTGTTAAGAATCATAAACTCGGGGTTTATGTGGATCAGGTCCCAACTAACAAAGAAAGATACCAAAGGTTGGTTGGGAGATTTATTTATTTATCACTGACACGCCCTAATATGGCATATGCGATAAGCATTGCTAGCCAATTTATGCATTCACCTAATGAGGATCATATGGCTGCTGTGATGCGTATTCTGAGTTACTTAAAGTCTGGTCCTGGGAGGGGTTTATTATTTAAGAAAAATGGCCACTTGGATCTAGAAGGTTACACTGACGCATATTATGCAAGGAATATTACATATAGATGTTCTACGTCAAGTTACTTCACCTTTGTTGGCGGTAACCTAGTTATGAGGCAATGCAAGAAGCAAAACGTTGTGTCTCGGTCCTCTGCAGAGTCTGAGTACAGAGGTATTGCTCAAGGGGTTAGTGAAATAATGTGGTTGAGGTGGTTACTTACTGAAATTGGGTTTAGACCGGATGCTGCTACAAAGCTCCATTGTGATAGTCAGTCTGCATTTGAAATTGCTAACAATCCGGTGCAACATGATCGAACTAAGCATGTAGAAGTTGATCGGCATTTCATTATGGAGAAGCTGGAGCATAAGTTAATTTTCTATACCTTTTGTGCCTTCTTCGGAGCAACTTACAAATATGTTGACCCATGCCATGTCAAAGTGTCGATTTGAAGACTCACTTGACAAGTTGGGCATTACCTATATCTATGCACCAACTTGAGGGGGAGTGTTGGCGTGAGTCAAAGTCAACGTTCATATTAGGAGTAGAATTTGTTCCTATTATGAATAGAATTTATATTTTATTGTAATTATCTAATTTGAGTATAATTATGAGATTTTGTACATATTTCCTATTTGTACCCACTTTGTATGTAGTATATATATTTCTCTTTGAAAGAAGAAACATATCAATTTAAACCCTAATTACTTTTGTGTCTATTTGTTTTGAACTTGGTCTGATTCCTTTGATCTTATTTGCACTAATAAATTGTGAAGTCCTATGAATCAAGGCACAGAAAAAAATTAATCTGACCCAGCCACTCATAGCGTAGTGGTTTGATTAGAAGTCAGGTTACTTGAGGCGCAAATTTGGGCAAACAGAATAGCGTCTTTTTCTTTGAAAAGGTGCTCTCATCATTATAGCGACAGCTACTGAAGCTGCATAATGTTCTGCACAGAGAGAGAGAGAAAGAGAGAGAGAGAGCAACAAATGAAGGATAGTGTAATACATTAACAAGAAAATATACACATCGATAACAATAGCCGACAATGTTAAATTAATGAAGAGAAGACAAAAAATGGGGTAGTTGAATCACTGAACAAGAATCCAGACAAGAAACTAAAACCGTTGGAAAATATATACTGTTGTTTTCCAGAACCATGATACTTGACATTTATTCCAAATCCGTAAATGGGATATATACATTAATATTAATATTCTTGCTGGATTTATTGCTTAATCTCTGGCTTAATTTAAAAATCAATAATGTACAAGCGTGGAAATAAATAATAGGAGATGATGACTAAGCTTTACCCTTGTCCATATCGTTTTGGGGAGGCAGGGCATTGTTCAATGAGGATATAGAGGATAAAACAAAAGCTAGCTAAAGGAAAGAGCCAAAAAGCAAAAAATACACAGATAATCCACAGCTAAAAGCGACACCATGTATACAAGACAATGTCTATATGGTGGTGATGATGGCCATTTTTGTCGTTCTAATTCAACCACAAATTTGTTTTATCCTCGACCCCACTATCCTTAATTTCCCTATAAATTTAGGGCACTCTAAATCATTTGACCTACTTGGCCCCCTCTCTCAACTCCCTCTACACTTGGCATTATAAGTTTTTGTACCCCTTAATTCTCCTTTGTGAATTAAACCCATCTTCATAAATTATACCCTCTGTAGCTCGCAATGGCACGCACATTGGCCCTCGTCTTGGTGATCTTCTTAGCTTTATGGTCTGTTTCTGAGGGACGGCGTATAGTTGAAGGGCAGCAGCCGGCCAAGCATAAACGGCATGTCATACGACTAGACAGCCGACGTCTTTTGCATCAGTTACTTGGGCATTATCAAAGGGTGCAACAAGTCCCTTCTACTGACAGAGTCTCACCAGGAGGACCAGATCCTCAGCACCACTAATGATCGATCCAATATGCATAAATGGGAGTGCTTTTATCTTCTATCTTGTTTTTTTTTTTCCGGTCTCAGAGTAGAGTTGGGTATTATAAGAATAAGGTACTGCTTTTGGCTAGCTAGGTTTAATAGCAGTACATTGTATACTGGTTTAAATAAATTAAAAGTTGCCCATTTGCATGGTGTGGCAACAAAAAGTTGTACTTTACCTATTTCCAAACCAACCCAAATGGTCAAGGCAAATTTTTTTGTCTAGTCTTGGGAGGAATGAGCTACCTTTGTCTATTTTCCATATCAAAAGTCAAATCTTATAAAAGGAATTGCAGTCTTCGTTGCTTTAGTTTAATAATATAATAGCTTCTATATTTTTTCTTTTTGAGAGAAAGGCAATTAATTTCATTCATAATTCAAATCTAAAGTCTAAAGGCCGTTTGTTTGTCCTTTTAATTGAAAAAAAAAGGTGAAAAAACTTTATATATATATATATATATAGTTAAACTTCCGAGATAACTTCAAATCTACATGAAAATTATAATTTATTAGGGGGCAGTGCTGAGTCTCTGTTTATTTCGTCTTATCTTTAAAATGATCAATATAATTCTGGACAAAATGATCTGTTTGCATGTTCATGTCCACTTCATGCCTCATTTGTGTATTTATTGATTTTTCATCCTGTTTTGGCATCATCCGGTGCGTCATTTAGAGTAGAAATGCTCAACATTTATCTTATTCCACACCACACACATTGTCTGGATACTCTTTTCCTTTCGCACTATTACCTTATAATATTATACACTTGCAGCCATTGCTGCTCTCCATATCAAGTAGATTCATTCCTTCGTCAAAACAACACAAAAAACATAGTGAATCCCTTGCTACCTTTCTTTATCACATTGATCATGTGAGACCTGTCCTACCTTGCCAAATTTTGCACATGTCAAGTAAATCGCAAAGCTAATTGTTCAAAGCTAGTTTGTTTATGGCCAGGCTCCATCTTTACAGATAAAATTTACATCAAATATCAATTAGTAAATATTGCGAGAGGGAAACTAATTATTTTACACTTCAAACTGTATTATAGTTAGGGCCGGTCCTGAGCTTCCAAGAGACGAGGACGGAAGTTTAAATTGTACTCCTCTATATACATATTAACCACTAAAATTACAATTTTATCAACTAAGCATTGGTTTATATCAGAAAATACTTATCCAAAGATTTTTCTTATCAAATAACCATGATGCATGGTTAATAGTCAGCTGACTTGTTCTAAATTTTTGTTTCCATGCGCATATGTTCATTTAATAATCACCATTGAGATTCGCCACATCAAACTCCAAATGTACAAAGACTAATGATGGCAATGAATTAAAAAGTGGGTTTGCTTTTGATAAAATTAATTTTAAAAATCACTCCGACTCCAATTCCATATGAAAAATGACTCATGGAATAAGTCATATTTTAGGGTCAAATTTGTATGTGGCGACCCGTTGGGAAAAGGAGGTTTTTAATTGGACCAAAAAAATAACAATTATAAAATAATATGTGCCCATGTTTATGCGCAGATCAAATCGAGGGATTGTGAGTGTGAGAGAATTATAAAGAGCTGTATGGAGGGTTTTTCTTTTATTTAATTGTTCAACCACCGTCCAAATTTTGCGCATTGAGACAAAAACATATGACTAGACTGTTCAAAAACAAAGGCCTTGTCATTGTCTGGATCGTTTGGACGCTCTCCCGTAGTGATGGAGGAAAAACATTCATAATCGTAGAGAGAGAGAGAGAGAGAGAGAGTATATTACTTCAATCCTAAAGTATGTATAAACTGCATATGATGAAGATATTATAAAGTTCAGTAACTTTTCTATGCCCTTCTTTTTCTTCATCGCTATTAGAAAAAGTCATAAACTACGCAAATTCATTATAAATTCACCGTCATATAGATTGAAGTATATCACGGTAGCCCAATTGGTTTAGTGCTCAACTCCCACTCATGAAATATATCGCGATTGTTCATGCGACCGACTACTATTGTATTTTTAAATCTAACGATAGAATGAGTCAAAAGCAATTGGTCTAACAACAATTCATACACGACAAAGAATTAAAATGACAAAAGAAAAATAACATTTCAACAATGTGGCCAATACCATGATAAACATTAAATTTTAGTATACTTAGTCAACCAAGCAACTTCCCAAATTTTACAACATTAACTTCCATCATTATAAAGTTAATCCCTTTTGAAATTCCTCAATAATCTTAAATTTCCTCATCCAAGTGTTGTGTAAGCGAAAGATTTAGAAAAGAGTTAGAAAGCCTATTGGATTTTTCCCCTTTGGAAATTGTTTTCTAGATCAGCCCCGTCTCCACGTGTCTAAACTGTGCCCAATCCTAAGCTTCCTATCATCACGTAGCTCTTGTCAATTCATTATTCACCATCAACAATTTCTCATCGCATAGATTCATAAAATATAAAATAAAATGAAAAGCATGAAGGAGTTTGCATCGAAAGGAATCTAATTCATCCAATTATCACATGCCATGCCACATGGGAATCTAGTACCCATACGATCAGAAAGTTTTCTTTTTCTACCCACCTTAGAAAAGCAGATATAATCACCTTTCCTTTTCTTTTGGCGTTGACACATGAACCTCACTAACATGGAGCAAATCTGAAGAGAGAAGGCCTAATTACGTGGAGCCACGCCACCTTTCTATAAACTTTTAGCTTAACATATCCAACCAATTAAGTAATGTACTGTTCATGTATCCATTTAAAATTTGCGGCCGCCACGGCATGATAAATTTCTTTGTTCATATACATATGATTATATTATTTTTGGACGTTAGAAGCAAGTTGGCCCATTAAGCTTTCCAAGAGATAACTTCAAGCTTGCCAAAACAGGCTTGCAGTTGTATATATAATATTCTGATGTACGTACATACGTTGGTTGTCATTAATCAAAAGAAGCTCAACTTGAGCGGGGATTAGTCTAGGTTGTGGTTAAGGCTTAAAGGTGCTACCCATAGTTGGGGTCCATCCAGGACCACCTCGTGGTTCAGACCAAAAAAGAAGCTCAACTGAAGCTCCTTGTATATCAATTCCCTTTTATTAAAGGATTTCTCAAATAATTTTATTTAAGGAACACCCTTTAGGGTTCCTTACTTTTTTTTTTCAACGATCCAAACCATCTATTTTTTAAGTCTACATTCATAAATTATTTTTGCAAAAAATTATACAAATCGGAAACCGTTTCGATATCCAATTGTGTCCTACAAAATCAATAAACACGGTGCTTTAAGAAAGTACTAAAATTTCAATAATTCAATTGAGTGGTCAAATGATATCGGATTCAAGTATTTTTTATAGAGATGATCTTTGAATGAGTATCTACAAAATAGACAATTTGGATTAGTGAAATACATTACGGAGTGGGCCCTACAAGAGTGTCCCTCAAATAAGCTTATTTGAGAGAGATCCCTCAACTAAAGCTCTATATATATATATATATATATATATATATATATATATATATATATATATATATATATATATATATATATATATATATATATATAAACTTCTACGACAATGACAAAACCCTCTTTTCTATTTCCCAGCCGACCCTTTTTTCCCACCCTATCAAAGCTTAACAAAGTGTATTAAGCTTTTTTTTTTCTTTTCCGGATGATGTTTTCTTACACACACTACCAAGGTGTCATGGGGGTTCAAATATGAGATCACTAGTCTATTAAGTCAAGGTCCTTTTCCACTAAATTGAACCTGTTAGCAAAGTGTATTAAGCTATTATTGTGACTTAAACAATATTTCCAAACTAGCTAGCTCTACCTCCTTCCTTATCCTTTATCTCTGATCCTAATTCAGTTTCTTAATTAACTAATTAATAGAAAACCCAGCCAAAGCCATTGAGTCTCATTGCAACTATACACTCCATTCCATTATACCAACATACTATCAATACTACTCTCCATTCCACATTATTCCAAAGGAAAGAACCTTGTCGTAGCTAGGCAATGGCAGTAAGGCCAGGCCTCCATTTTTTATTTTCAAAGTTGTCTTTCTAGGTAATATTATGCATTCACAAATTTATTTATATAAAAAAAATTTAATATTTTTTTTTATGGGGGGGGGGGGGGGGGGAGGAGGGGAGATGAGATCAGAAAATATAATGCCCTAGAATGTTGATTATAGATTTGACAACTGCTATCCAACCACGGGGTGTTTGGCATGGGATTCCATTATTAGGTTTATTATACATTTGTTTGAGTAAAAAAAGAGTGGAATATGGTACTACAACCACTACCAATAACGTTAACCATTTCGGGTTGGCAAAGGGGTCAAAACCCCTCGCCCATTTCTTATCCTCCGATTTTATATTATATTTTTAGTTCATTAGCATCCGCAATCATACTTCTTATTTTTTAGTTAAAATTTAACTAAAAATACACGAAAACTATTTTAGGAGCTCTTTATAAAATTTGAACTTCTATCATACTCCCTAATTTAGGGAGTCATAAATACTATAATTATTTTTTGATTCAAGATAATTGGTCCATCTCTATAAAAATATATATATATTAAAAAATAATTAGCATTAATTAAAAGTTTAACATATGCATAACACAAAGCAGCATTAAATTATAGGGAACCACTAGGAGTCCTTTATCTCTCCTCGAATTTAGGAGCTCATAAAAGTCTCTATTTTAGGAGGTAGATGGAGAGCATGGTTGGAGTTATACTTTTCCAATTTCTCCCTAAAATTTGTCTAATGTGGTTTAGGGAGTCCATTGCGGATGCAACCTTACTTAAATGGCATGGTTGCAATTGCAATCACCTCATTAGTCCGAAATGCACATTTTTTTATCTAACAAGTGATTGAAGTTATACAAGTAAATTGGATAACAGTCCAAAATAACCTGAGATTTTTTATTTATTTATTCATTCTTGGAAAAGGATACTTCATTCAAACTAAACACGAGCAGAAAGCTACTTACAAGCTAAGACCCCAACAGCCAAATCAACTCCAGAAAATCAATAAAATAAGAAAACATCAACACAAAACAAACACCACTCTAGGCATTGCCGTTCAAGGGGCGAGGACAAGGCAAACCGTACCGAGAAAGGATGAAAACTGGGGAAGTTAGAGGTCTATTGACCCAAGCCTCAGCTCACAACCCCCCTTTTGACACTCTAAGATACCCAATCAGCAGCTTGGTTTGCTTCACTTGGGAACCCAGGACGAATGGAGAGAGGAGAAGGAGGCCTTCAAAGGTCTTATTTCTCGCAGAAATATGGATTGACTAATGCTAATTATGGCTGGACTATTACGACTAATATAAAGTTTAAACTCATGCTAGCTAGTAGAGCCCGTGATTTCTTAGGGCCTGAATTGTTAGCCCATGAGTCAAACAATATGGGTAGAATATTTTCAGATATATTTCATTCTCCAAAAGGAGGTATTTATAATAAGGTTACAAACCCTAGTAGGGTTAGACAAGGAAAACAAGTGGTATCCTAATTACATAATATCTATACAAAAGAAAAAATAAAACCCAAATAGAATAGGATATACTCTACTCGCCAACACTCCCCCTCAAGTTGGAGCAAAGACGTCACGCATGCCCAACTTGTCAAGCGAGTTGAGAAAGATACTTGTAGAAACAGCTTTCGTAAGAACATCAGCTAACTGATACTCTGAACGGATGAAAGGGAAGGACACAATCTTTGCATCCAACTTTTCTTTAATGAAATTTCGATCAACCTCCACATGCTTTGTACGGTCATGTTGTACAGGATTATGAGCAATTGCAATCGCAGCCGTATTGTCACAATATAAATCCATGGGTTTATTAGGCCCACAACCAAGGTCTTTCAACAATCTCCTCAACCATAGTAACTCAGATACACCATGGGCCATTCCCCGATACTCAGCCTCAGCACTAGATCTAGACACCACCTTTTGTTTCTTGCTCCTCCACGTAACAAGATTGCCACCCACAAACATAAAATACCCAGATGTCGAACGTCTATCTGTGGCTGAACCTGCCCAATCAGCATCTGTATACCCTTCTACATTTGTATGGCCATACTTGGAGAAAATTAACCTCTTGCCAGGAGTTACTTTCAGATACCTTAAAATACGAGTCACAGCCCCCATATGATCTACACTAGGAGAGTGCATAAACTGACTTACTATATTTACAGCATAAGCAATATCTGGACGAGTATGAGCCAAATAAATCAACCTCCCCACAAGTCGTTGATAACGTTCTTTATCAGTCGGAACTTGATCGGGATATATCCCCAACTTATGATTCTGCTCACTAGGGGTATCAATTGGTTTACAATCCAACATTCCAGTTTCTGCAAGTAAATCCAAAACATACTTTCTTTGGGATAGAAAAATACAATGTTTAGATCTGGCAACTTCAATCCCAAGAAAATACTTTAAATCACCCAATGATTTCATCTCGAACTCAGAAGCCAGATACTTCTGAAGACTCTGTATCTCTACATGATCATCTCCAGTCACAATCATATCATCAACATAAATAATTAAAGCCGTCAATTTACCTTTATGACGCTTCAGAAACAAAGTATGATCAGAGTTACTTTGCACATACCCAAACTTCTTCATAGATGCAGCAAACCTTCCAAACCACGCTCTTGGAGACTGCTTTAATCCACACAAGGATTTCCGTAGCTTGCACACCACACCCTCCTTAGAAGTCACAGGGATACCCGGCGGAGGATCCATATATATATTTCTTCTTTGAGATCACCATGGAGGAATGCATTTTTGACATCAAATTGTAGCAGCGGCCAGTCACGGTTAGCAGCTAAGGATAAGAGCACGCGTACAGTGTTGAGCTTAGCTACTGGAGCAAAAGTCTCTGTGTAATCCACTCCATATGTCTGAGTATACCCTTTTGCTACCAATCTTTCCTTGTAACGGTCAATGGAACCATCAGCCTTGTGCTTCAAGGTAAACACCCATCTGTACCCAACTGCCTTTTTTCCTTTTGGTAAAGGAACTAACTCCCAAGTAGCATTCTTGTTCAAGGCTTCCATCTCAACATGCATTGCATCTACCCAGTTTTGATCAGATAAAGCATCCTGCAACTTAGTTGGCACACATACACTAGATAATTGACACAAATATGATGCATATGACTTAGATAAATGATGAGTTGACATATAATGGTTAATGGGATATTTAGACTTGGCATGTATATCAGGAGAATATTGTATTTTAGGTTTCCCACGGGTAGTACGTGGGGGCAAAGAATAGGTAGGCATATCACTAGAAAGTACCTCATTATCACAACTTGATTGAGGCAATGGCAGGGCAGAGGGGGGTATATTATCAATTTCATCTGTATGGGAGTCGCCAATATCACTGTTATTTCCTTCTGAGAGAGGCTCGAAAACACCAATATTTTTGTCTGGCGACCGGTCGTGGCTTTCTTGGCGACCGGTCGCGTCACTCGTATCGGTACTGTTGTCGCTCGTCGACGCGGGCGACCGGTCGTTTCCTATGTGCGACCGGTCGTTTCCTTCGAGACCGGTCGCTTCCTCACTGCGACCGGTCGCTTCGCTCGTATCGGTACTGTAGTCCCAGCTCGACGCGAGCGACCGGTCGTGTCCTATCAGCGACCGGTCGTTTTCATCCTGTTCGCCTAAGAATTCCATATTTTCCAAATTCTTCAATTCACTCCCTCTCTCCCCCTGAATTGAAGAAGAGGGAGAAACATAATAGGGTACCTCTTCATGAAATGTGACATCCAAAGTGACATGTACCTTCTGAGTAGGCCGGTGATAACACTTATAACCTTTCTGAGTCGTAGAATAACCAATGAAGACACAGCGAAGAGCACAAGGATCAAGTTTACTCCTTTGATGAGAGTAAACATGAGCATACGCAACACACCCAAACACCTTCGGAGGTAACTTAGAGACTGAAACCGGAGGAGTGAGGGCACATAACACATCAAGTGGAGTCTTGAAATCAAGAACCCGACTAGGAGTACGGTTAATCAAGTAGGCGGCGGACAAGACACCATGTCCCCAAAGATGATGGGGAACAAACATATCCAACATCAGAGAGCGAGCAACTTCAAGTAACTGGCGATTCTTCCTTTCAGACAGACCATTCTGTTGAGGTGTGAATGGAGTGGTAGTTCGGTGAATGATACCTTGATCACGAAAGAATTGGGCCAAGGTATGATTCACATATTCACCGCCATTATCAGTGCGAAATACTTTAACACGAGCATGGAACTGAGTAGACACCATGGCACAAAAGTCAGGAAGAATAGAGGCAACATCATTTTTATTCTTCATCAAATACACCCATGTTAAGCGAGTGCAGTCATCAATAAACGTCACAAACCAACGAAAACCATGAGAAGTCACACGAGCAGGACCCCAGACATCAGAATGTACTAACTCAAAAGGCAAAGCAGCTTTATTATTACTTAAAGGAAAAACAGTACGGTGGCTCTTGACCATTACACAAGTCTCACATTTGAAACTAGACTCATCATACGAACTAAATAACGAAGGAAACAAATGTCTAAGATAACCAAAAGACGGATGTCCTAAGCGACGATGCCATAACCAAAGTTGTTGCTTGTCTTTGACACTACCACTCATAGCTTTATTAGCGACACGATCATGAACTGCTGCAGCCGGCAACTGTAAGTAATATAACCCCCCTATCCGTTTACCATGCCCAATCTTCTCGTGAGTCCTGAGATCCTGGAAAAAACAATGGGTAGAATAGAAGGTAGCAGAGGCGTTAAGTGTATCAAGTAAACGCCCAACAGATAACAGATTGTAATGGATATTGGGAACCAAGAGGGCATGGGACAGAGGTAAAGAAGGGGTGAGATGGATGGTACCTTTACCAGTAACTGGGGAAGGTAAACCATTAGCACTAGTAATATAGGGGTCATGGGGGTTATGCGACAACTCATCAAATATTTTATCATTATAAGTCATATGATCAGAAGCACCGGTATCAATTATCCATGTAGTAGAACTCATACCTGGCATAGTATCAGAAGCACACAGATTTGCAGATGGAGTTGGAGGACGGGCCTCATCAGGGGTCACAGTGTAACTGGCCTTGGGACCATACATACGAGCTTTGTAGTCAGCAAACCAATCAGGGTAACCATGCTCCTTAAAACACTTCTCAGAGTAATGATCCCCATTACAATGGCGGCACTTAGGCGGACCTTCAAGAGAGCTAGAGGTGGAGGCAGAAGAACGAAACCCAGCAGAAGATCCAAACTTTTGGGAAGGAGAGCGACCGGTCGTTACTTGCGGGGCGACCGGTCGGCGACGTGCTGGATCCACCTTAAGAGCCAGCGATCCTCCTCCAAGCATAGCGGACTGAAGAGTATCTTCCTCCATAACCATGGCATAGGCTTCGAGAGGAGGTGGAACAGGACTAAGAGCAAGAATACGGCTACGAACACCATCATACGGTGGATCTAGCCCACCAAGAAAATCATAAACTCGATCGGCTTCAATTTCTTTCAGACGACGAGCCCCATCAGTAGAACAAGTAAACTCATGCGGACGCAGACAATCAATCTCTTGCCAGATAGCATGAAGTTTTTCATAGAACACTTTCACAGATTCACCATTCTGACCTATAAGTATGGATTGCCGTCGGAGTTGAAACAAACGAGAGCTATTCTGAGTCACAGTATAGGTCTTCCGAGCAGCCTCCCATATATCAAAAGCAGTATCACCATGTTCGAACAAGGCACGAACTGGTTTAGTCATGGAATTGAGAAGCCATGACTGCACCAAACAATTATCTTCTTCCCATTCGGTATAGTCAGCAGAATCTTGAGACGGAGCAGGCTTCTTCCCATTGATCCAACTTGCCATACGACGACTAGTAATCGTAATACGCGCACCACGAGACCAAGAGGCATAATTGGAGCCATCCAATTTGTCAGATGTAAGCGGGGTAGAATAATCACGCGAGGGACGTGCCTCCTTCGGTGTAGACGCACTAGCACCAGTCACAACTATGGAATCATCACCCATGATAGCAGCGGAAACAAACACAACACAAAGCAGATATGATAAACACGGCATAGGCACGGGCACAAGAACCCTAAAAGAAAAATTAGGGCACAGAGTAGAACACGAGCACAAGAACCCTAAAAAAGAATTAGGGCACAGAGTAGAACACGAGCACAAGAACCCTAAAAAGAAATTAGGGCACAGAGTAGAACACGGGTGGGCACAATACACAGGTTACCAGAAAGTCGGCTCTGATACCAAGTCAAACAATATGGGTAGAATATTTTCAGATATATTTCATTCTCCAAAAGGAGGTATTTATAATAAGGTTACAAACCCTAGTAGGGTTAGACAAGGAAAACAAGTGGTATCCTAATTACATAATATCTATACAAAAGGAAAAATAAAACCCAAATAGAATAGGATATACTCTACTCGCCAACACCATGTATATAATTTTGAAAGAAAAAAGGTTACCTATAAATTTTCTTGCCCTAAATCTCACATCGTCTTTGGTTCTTCCTGTCTTCAACTCCGATACAAATGGTAATCTTTCGAATCATCATCAATCTCTCTGTCTGAACTCGTCATCTTCTCCTCTTTGGCTACATCTTCAAAATTCATTAATACATGAGTGAAAGCCATAATTCCTAGGTTGAGATCACTAAAAATCAAATAGTATCAAATTGAAATCCTATAGCTCAAATTAATGCAATTTTCAAATTGTCAATGTATAAGTTCGATTTGCAGGTGAGCTACCAGCATTGAAGCAAGGCAACCAAACTTTTTTTTTCTTCGATCTATCGTCCTTCCGGGTGCTAGTTGTACTATAAATATTCCAAAGAAGAGGAGAAAAACAGAGTAGTTGACTCAATCTCACAGAAAATATATGAATTATAGTTATAAATACTTGCTTTTCATCAATTCTTGGTATTTTTCTTTTAGCATTTCCATGTCACGGACTGATTTTAATTTTTGCACATAGGACCTGAAATCTCACTGTTGATCTTGGTTTTATACCAATACTTGCTTTCAAAGTTCTGTTCATGTAGATTAGATGCCTCAGAGGATTGACAAAAGCTTCACGTGTGTAAGCCGAGAAATAGAAAAACTTTTGCATATTTGGGCTCTGATATCATATTTGGGCCTATAATACGTGGTTTCGATGAGTCAAACTCACGACTAATTAATGACATATATAGACCTTTTAGGCTGAAGAGTATTTTAACTTTTGAGGATATTTTTGGATTCTTTTTTTCTTTTTTTTTTAAATACAAACGATAGTCTAAACTACATGGAAGGGAGGTTTTCACACACACATACAAGGGCGGAACCAAGAATTTTTCAACGGGTGGGCTAGCTAAAATTATTAGCTTAAAATTTAATGATATTTTTTTTTTTGTACTTACAATTTCCGTAGTCTTTCTAAAAATAAAAGTAAACATTAAATTATATAAACCACGTTAGTTCATAGTTCCGTAGACTAATTTTCAATAAGTTTTAATATAAACCAAATAGGGTTTAACACCATAGTGGATTGAACATCTAAGACTTTTTATCTAAATTGACAATAGGTCCCTTCATGCATTCATATCATACATGCAAAAATTGTTTTATGTAAAAATATTGACTAAGTACAAAAAATGGTTTTCAGGAATAATCATTTTCTCAAGATAATTTTTGGCGGTTTTTATTCCTCACACATCAAATAAGAAAACGTAATTTTATGGGATTTTAGTATGAAGTATATCTTGTCTTAATGAGCCATCATTTTTAGCCTAAATCGTATTTTACACTAAAACCAATTTTTCATATTTTGATTTGGTGGGAATTTGATTTTCTAGTATTTTTATTTGAATCCAAATGGGGGGTACTTCCTTATTTACATTGTAAACTTAAGTAAATAGAGTAATATAAAAATAAATGAAAGTAAAAGGACAAAGACATTTACTTAATTGTTGAAAATGGAAATAAGGTCACATGGAGTACTGGGCTAATATTGAAAATAAGTTAAATACATAAGTTTTATATTTTTTTTCTTAAAAAACCACATTGGGCTACAGCCCACTGTAACCCTTACCCTCCGTTTGGATGAGGGAAAATAACTCGGAATTTAGCTAAAAGTCGGGAATTTAAGAGGAGAAATTGACAATTCCCTTGTTTGGCAACTTAGCACGGAATTTATTAAATGACGCGAGGAAAAAATCGTGGAAATTGAGGCATCAAATTTCTGAGTTTAATTTCCACTAAAATAGGCGTCATTTCACAATTTCTGTAGTGCGGGAATTCATATTTTCCAGTGTGCCAAAACTTACATTAAAAAAAAACCGCCAAACTTTTCATTAAAAAAAAATAGTACACGTCTCTCTGGATCAAATTTGAAGGTTAGTCTTCAAGCATTTCTCTCCTTCAATTTATGTTTTTCTATTTTAGGGTTACCATGGTTCTGAATGGCTATCAAAATTTGGTGTTTCTGACTAAATTTATGAATATGTGTTGAATAGGTTTTGTACTTCGAGAATATGTTGTTTAAGTTGAGTTCTCTAGTTCATCGAACGATATGTTATTTTATACTTCGAGGAATACCTTCTATATTGGTTACTAGTTTTTTTATTCTTTCGAAATATTTAATTTCTGTCATTTGCAATTTACATGGGCTATCCAAACATTGAAATTTTCAATTTCTGTCAATTACAAAATTCGACATACATAAATCCAAACACTGAAATCTTCAATTGCCAGAAATTGAAATGACGGAAATCTAAATTCCGTCATTTAAGAATTCTATGTAATTTGCAATTCCTTCATCCAAACGGAGCAGTGTGGTTCCGCCACTGCACACATAACCAAGAGGCCATGGAGGTTCGAACTTGAGACTTCTGGTCTGCAAGTCAATGCTCTTTTTCATTACACTAGAGTCTAATGGTTCCAATAGATTCTAGGTTTGAGCTATTTTATGTTTTTGTATTCTGCTTCCAATATTGAATTCTCTGTCATCCCACGACTTTATCTTTGATTTTCCGTGCATCAATACTTGGGATAGACTAAAAGAAAGAGAAAATTCAGGTGTAGTACTGATATCTTACACTTCTTTAGGTGTGATACCATATTAGAATGTAATCTAACCCAAAATTAATTGGCAATGAGTGAAGAAGACCAAATGAACAAAAAGGCCATGCAAAAATGTGGCTGGAAAATCCAACCGAAACAAAGAACCTCCTACTCAAAGCCAAACCAAAAGGACTGTTCCATTCATGAGATGCTAGAAGGCATTGGCAATCGAAGCTTTGAACCCAATGGTGCAGAGTTTGTTCCTAACAGCATTCAAAACCAATTTATTGAGTGTGACATTTAGGGAGGCAAGAATTCATTACTGACTAAAACTTAGCAAAAGCTTTAGATCATGAAGTTTATATATAGCTAGCGTGGTCCAATAAGTCTTTTGACGAGGATAAGATAAATACCATTCTTTTCAGCTATGTCAGATTCGATCTCCACATCAACCATGATTAAAACAAACAAACAAAAGGTTGAAAAAAGAAATGGATAAACAATTCCAACACAAAAGTTATAGGGTTTTGAATATTCACTTCATTTGGAATCCCTGCTTCATCCATGTTTGAATAACAACTAGGTAAGAGATGACTAACACCGATTAGCTAGAAGATAACTGCTCATCGATCGATGTTTCATTGGCTTTGATCAGGTCGATGGATTCTTCTTAATTGATTAAAAAAAGAAGATTCTTCCTAATCAATATGTACGTCGATTAATTACCCCTCCAAGTATACTAGCTACCTATTGAAATAAAAATTAGGTTACCAGACTATAAGCAACCCTACGATCTTTGAGAGGTTAAGCCAACACTGAAGTTAAGAAGACAACTATGTAAACACAAGAATTTCCATTAAGGACTCTGTCAGTCTACATGTTCACTAGCTAGTGCTAAATATATATATATATAGAGAGAGAGAGAGAGAGAGAGAGAGAGAGAGCGCTTCAGTTGAGGGATCCCTCAAATAAGCTTATTTGAGAGACACCCTTGTAGGGCTCACTATACATTATATTTCATTAATCCAAACCGTCTATTTTGTTGATATTCATTCGAAGATCATCTCTACAAAAAAATTACTTGAATCCGATATCATTTGACCACTTAATTAAATTATTAAAATTTTAGTATTTTCTTGTTGTTGGCGTGTGCGTGAATTCAGGAAAGTGATTTCCTAATTAGTGTAGTTGACTAATTTTTGTACAATTGGGACTTTGTTTCCTTGTTAAACCTGTAAAAACCCTATGTAAACATATAAATAGCTCCTTATGGAGATGAATAGAATTGAATCAGTTTTACCTATCAGAGCCACCGATCTAGTGGTTTCTTGTTTATCCAAAACTCTCTAATTGAATTCAAACCTATATTGAGTTCATACGTTTTTCATCCATCCTCCACATACATTGAGTTCATACGTCCACACCATCAATTTCCGCTACGATGACAACACCTGAGGCTTCCTTGTTCTCCCGCATAGTTCTTTGACCTCCGATGCACAACCTCCACCTCCGCCGGTTCCATAGATTGTCACCATCCAGAATGATAATTCTGCGTTGCCTACATGAGTTATTCTCAATGAGACCAATTATGCTCTTTGGTCTCAACTCATGGAAATTCGAATTGCTACCCGTGGAAAGTTGGGCTATCTTACTGGATCTATTGCTATGCCAGCCGAATCTGCTCCTACTTTTGATGCGTGGACCACTGAAAATCTACGGGTTAAACGTTGGTCAATTGATTCTATGTCCCTTGAGTTGATGGGCCGCTTTATTCATCTTCGCACTGCCAAGGAGATTTGGGCTGATGTCCAAAAAGTATTCTATGATGGATCCAACGAATCTCAAGTTTACGAATTGAACAGGAAGGCATTCACCCTCAAACAGAATGGCCAACCTATTTCCAAATATTGTAGCATGCTTCAGAGTCTTTTTCAGGAATTGGATCATCGCGACCCCCGATCTATGGCGTGCTGTTCTGACACTGATGCATACCAGAAAAAACTCCACTGTCTTCAAGTTCATATTTTTCTTTCTGGATTGGATCCTGAATTTGATCAAGTCTGTAGTGAAATCCTCCACAAGGAACCTAAACTGGATCTTGACCTAAGTTTTGCTTATGTTTGTCGTGATGCACAACAACGCACCAATTTTACTAGTGATGCTGCCCTAAGAAGCACGGACATGGATACGGATACAGCGACACGATACGGCACGACACGGGGATACGGCAAATCTCCAAAAATTAGGATACGATACGTCATGGATACGGCAATTAAAAATTTATATTAAAATATAATAATAACAATATATATAATTTAAAACATATTTTAATTAATATAAAAATTCAAATTCATATACCAAATTCAAATTTAAACTCTAGAAAAATAAAAAAAACAAAAGTTTCAATCAACTACAATATTTGTAATGTCTTCTCCGGTAAATAAAGCAACCTCCAATGATGGTTCATCTAGAGAAAGGTTAGCAATTGCAAGCATCCCAACACCTTCTTCACCCAAGCTATCAAATCCATCTCCTCCAATATCCCACATTTGAGTAACACCTTCTTTGTAGCTTGGGCTCTTCCTTGATAAAAGACGAAGATTATTATGCACAAATACTAAGTCTTCAGCTCTTTGGGGTGTTAACTTGTTTCTTCTGAAAGAGTGAATGAAACTATATGTACTCCAATTTCTTTCACAACACGAGGAGGAACAAGGTTGTCCAAGTAGCTTCAAAGCTATGGATTGGAGATTTGGTGTTGAAGCTCCATGAACAATCCACCACACCATTGGTTCCATGTGAAACCTATCATTCATAGCATCAATAGCTCCAAAGTGATCTAAGCACATTGAAAAAGAGGCATACTCCACATTGATATCTCTTCTAGCCCGTTCATCTGAAAAGTATTTCTCAAGACACTTTTTTCTTTCCCTTGTAATCTCAGCATCTTGGTGTGGAGCAACACGACTAGGATCCTTTTGCAGCCATTCTGGACTATAAAACCTAAAAGTAAAGTATGATATTATTTTATAAAATTATCACAGTATGAAAAGTAAGATTAAATACTTTAAAAGGAAATAAGCACATAATACTTACTTAGGATTTAAAGAATGTGCCAAACAATGGAGTGGTGTGCTACTTTTAGTCCATCGCTCCACTATAATGTGATACACCACATCAAAAAAGTCGCTTTGTTCATGTAATTGCTTGTGCTCTTTCCTATAGATAGCTGCCTTCTCCTTCTCTATCATGGTATCCCACCACTCATAAACCAAATGAAGAGAAGGTTTATCTGTGTCAGCCATCCTAATCATCTCATATATAGAAGCTGTAAAGGAAAGTATATAATCAATCTCATCCCAAAAGTATTCATCCAATATCTTTTCCTTCACTGCTCTTGCTTTGCCAACATCATCCTCTTTATATAAAGACCAATTTGGACTAATCACCATTTGTTCTAGACCTTCCTTTACTTCCTTAAATCTTCTAATCATCACAAGTGTAGAGGCAAACCTTGTTTCAGCAATGGAGAGCAGCTTCAATTTGCAGTGGTCCTTATACATAGTCAATCTCATATTATGGTTCACAATAAAAAATTTTATGAACCCAACATCAGCAGCAATGTTTGAAATCCAACAACATTTTTCATACCAATCATCATTGACTTTTGGTGAACATATGCTCTTCAAAGCAAGATTAAGAGTATGAACCACACATGGTGTCCAAAAGATATTGGGATATCTAGCCTCAACAAGTAATCCAGCAGCTCTACAAACTGGCGCATTGTCAGTGATTACTTGAACCACATTTTGATAACCAATTTCCTTAATGGAGTCGATAAGAATGTTGGCAATACAATGTTTGTCCTTGTACTCTCCGTCACAATTAATTCCCTTCAAGAACATAGGCCCGCTCTCACAAGTTTCCATAATGTTAATAAGTGGTCTTCTTTGTGAATCTGTCCATCCATCACTACACACACTTACACCTTTAGTGCTCCATGTACCCTTGATTGGTTCTAAACACCGCTCAATGTGTCTCTTCTCTTGTTGCAAAATAGTAGTTCTTAGTGCATTGTAACCTGGTGGAACATATCCTGGAAGCGTAGAAGCACGAAGATAGGAGTTTCGATAATGCGGATTTCTTGCAAGCTGAAAGGACAATCCACCTGTATAAAACATCCTTGCAACTTCAGCATCGCATTGTTCTCTAGCCTCATTTTGAAAAGCTCTATCAAGGGGCCCATTAATTCCCTTTCTCTTCTTTTGCTCAACATTAGACACAGAAGAATAAAGTAAAGAACCAGTATTAGGCAAAGACACTTGTTTTGGAGCTGCACTTTTCAACCGATATTCACATTCTCTCACTAGTTTTTTCATTTCTGCAAAAACTTCATCAGTAACCTTCTTGCAAGGTGCAATCCCGTTTCCCGACATTTTCAACAAATGAAACTTGACTCTAGAATAGGAGCCTTTGTAAGATTTATGACAATAATTGCATTCAAACATGGTATTTCCTCCTCCTTTTCCTAACTTGTCAAACCTTTTATCATACTTCCACAATGGAGCATGATCATCTACCTCGATTTCATTATTCTCAGTAGGATTAACACTAGCACTTGCATTATTATCCGGATGACTCATGTTCCTGAATAAATAAAAATCAACATATTAAATAAATATTATTAAATTACTGTGGTTAGTAACCACAAATTTTTTTCCAAATTAAAATTGCTCTTCACGTGGGTTGGGGTAGGGTGGGGTGGGTTTGATGATGTAATAGCTGGCCTGACATATTTCACATGTGATAGCTACAAGTTCACATAAATGGTATCGGACATGAAATATAATAATATATATGTGTTGGTTAATTTACATATAATATAATAATATGTGTCTTACATAAGGATAAGGACAAAAAAAAAGCTGGACCAAAAGACACATAGATAGAGAAGCTTGAACATACCGACGGCAAACCAGAAACGCAGATAAGAGAGAGAAGCTTGACTTGAGAAACAGAACCAAAATTCGCTAACAATCCCACAACCACGACCACACCAGACTTGAATTCGAACCTGGGCTTTGTTATTTAACGAAGAAGAAGAAGAATTGATGAAGAAGAAGAGAAGAATTGATGGGTGGCTGGCTGTCGGCTTTGCTTGTTTATTTATATGAAGAAGAAGATCTACATGAAGGAAAAGATCTTCCAAGTTTCAAAAGAGGTAAGGCGATCCCGTGTTGTTCAAGACTTCTAATTCGTTTCGAATTCTAATTTATCCCGCAATTTTTCCCTAAAACGTGTCCAAAAATTGGGATACTCGTATCTGTCTTATCAGATATGCGTATCCTTTCGTCCAAAACCGTATCCTTTGACTCGGATACATATCCGGAGCGTATCTGCATGTATCTTATGCGTATCGTATCCTGGACCGTATCAGACACGGGATACGCTGGTCATGCTGCGTATCCGTGCTTCCTAGATGCTGCCTCTCTTGATGCTATTGTCTTGGTGGCTCAACGTTCCAAGGGACCACCTTCATCTCACGGGAGTTCCTCGACCCAGGGGGTGAAGGACAAACCAATTTTCAAGTGCACTCAGGCCCAGTTTGGGATTGCTTTTTTTCGCCAAAAACCTACTTCACTTTAAAGTTAAGCAATTTAAGGTGTTTGATAAAAATAAAATATCCCGATTATTTTAAAAGTAGTGGCCTTTTGACATCAGCTTTTAAAAGCAGGCCCAAGGTTTCTTTTCAAAGCTGCTTTCAAAAGAAGCAGAGATGAACATTTAATGATTTAGTTTAATTACCAAAACACCATTATTCATTTAAAACAATGACACCACCTCCACTTCCACATCCAACTCCACCACTTGCACCACCACATTCACTATCTGCACAACCACCACCACCATCACCACAACCACCACCTCCTCCACCACCCCCACCACCACCATCACCACCACCTCCTCCAAAACCTCCACCTCTACTACCAACACCACCACCACCACACTGCCACTGCCACCACCACCACCACCACCACCACCTCCACAACCGCCATCCCCACCACAACCACCAACTCCACCTTCATCACCACCACCACCACCTCCACTCCATCACCACCACTACCACCACATGATTAGTACATAAAACTTTCAACATTATGTCTATTTTAGTCATTATTCAAAGTTACAACAATTTTATATTAAAATTTACCAAACGGTTTTGACACTGCTTTTTGTATTAACAGCACTTTAAAAATATTGTTTACCAAACATGAAGTTGCTTTACTTTACCGCTAATTATTTTCAAAGCACAGCAAAAGTAACTTTTTTTGAAAGTGACAGCAATCCCAAACTGGGCCTCATTGTGGTGGTTCGAAGCACACTCGTGAACATTGTTACGAATTAGTTGGCTTTCCATCTTGGTGGGATCATTCTAAGAATAAACTAAGTGGTCATAAGGCACTCAAAGCCTCTGCTACTCCAGAGACCCCCTTGTAAGTTGCAACAAATCGAATGAACATGCTTCTGCATCTGCGTCCATGGCTACATTAGGTACAACCGGTTATGCATTGAATGTTTCTTCCACCTCACCCACCAGTAATGTTTAGATTATTGATTCAGGAGCCTCTGATCATATGACATGTGATTCGAATAAAATCACATCTTTGTCTCCATCTTCACAGTCGATAGTATCCAATGCAAACAATAGTTCCTGTCCTATTGTTGGAGAGGGTTCTTTATCCCTTACAGATTCGTTGCACCTAGTTTCAGTACTTGTTGTGTCGTCATTGGATTTTAATTTGCTATATGTTGCGCAAATTACTCATGCTCTTTTTTGTACTGTAACGTTTTGGCCAAATTGTTGTATTTTTCAAGACATCCTCACAAGGAAGATCATTGGTTATGGTACTAGAAGGGGCAAGCTGTATTTTCTAGATTTGGCACCAAGTGGTGAGACTGGGATTTCTCAAGCCTTCAAGACTAGTGGAGGTCCGATCGAGAAAAATCAGAATTTTATTTGGTTGTGGCATAGACGGTTGGGTCATGCCTCCTTTGGATATCTTAAAAAGTTGTTTCCTTCATGGTTTAGTAAAATTTCAGATTTTAATTTTAAGTGTGATGTGTGTGAACTCGCAAAAAGCCATCAAGTTTCCTTCCCTTTGAGTATGAATAAAATTACAATGTTGTTTGCAATTGTTCATTATGATGTTTGGGGTCCTACTCCAATTTCTATTGCCTCTGGTGCTCGTTGGTTTGTTACATTTATTAATGATTGCACACATATGACTTGGATTTCTCTCTTAAAAACCAAGGGGGAGGTGTGTACCACATTTCAACAGTTTTACAAGATGGTTGACACTCAGTTTCATGCAAAAATTAAGATCCTCCGTTCTGATAATGGGGTGAATTTGTGAATCATGATCTTTGTCAGTTTTTAGAAGCTCATGGAATTGAACATCAGCGAACATGTCCATATACCCCTCAGCAAAATGGGGTAGTAGAGCACAAAAATCGTCATTTGTTAGAAGTGGTTCGAGCTTCATTGTTTGATGCTCTAATGCCTCGTTCTTTTTAGGGAGAAGCAGTGTGTTCTGGTACTTATCTTATTAATTGGGTTCCCTCCAGTGTTTTGAACTTCCAAACGTCATTACAAGCCCTTCGTCAGTTTTGTGCTCTTCATTCCACTCCCAATTTGGAGCCACGAGTCTTTGGATGTGTAACTTTTGTTCACCTTTATACACATTAGCACAACAAGTTGGAGCCTCGAGCACTCAAGTGCGTGTTTATTGGCTATTCCCAACATCAAAAAGGGTATCGATGCTATCATCCACCTACTCAGAAGCTCTACATCACTACGCACGAAAGTTTTGATGATCGGTCACGGTTGGTCTCCTCACCAACAACCCAGTTACCCGGTCAGGGGGAGAAGAATGATGTATTGATGCTCGTTTCTGAATCTTCTGTACCATTTAACCAATTATCTTCCGAGGTGTCTTCTGAAACTAGAACCCAGGTAACATCCCAGAACATTGATGTTGAAGATTTACATTTAATTGATTTGTTTTCAGACGATCCATCTAATGAGATACATCTACAACCATACAAATTACCTGTTCGTAAGAATCGTGGTATCCCGAAGATTCAATATGAAGTAGATCCCAAAGCTAAAGTGAAGTACCCGATTAGCAACCATGTTTCCACTCACAGATTGTCCACACCACATGCCATGTTGATCAAACACCTAGATTCTTTGTCTACACCAAGCAGTGTAGAAGAGGCTTTGATGGACCCAAACTGGAAACAAGCAATGAATGATGAGATGCAAGCTTTTCAAAAGAATTCCACATGGGAACTTGTTCCTCTCCCAAGTGGCAAACGAACTGTGGGTTGTAGATGGATTTATATAATTAAGTTCAAGACAGATGGATCAATCGAACGATACAAAGCTCGATTGATGGCAAAAGGGTATACTCAGATATATGAAGTGGATTATCAGGAGACGTTTGCCCCAGTAGCAAAAATTAATATTGTACGAATCCTGATATCACTTGCTACAAACTTGGATTAGCCATTACACCAATTTGATGTCAAAAATGCCTTTTTACATGGTGACTTAGAAGAATAAGTTTATATGGATCCTCTACCTGGATGTAACATGAGTTCCAAATTGAAACACTATGTGTGCAAATTAAAGAAGTCTTTGTATGGTTTGAAGTAGTCACCTAGAGCACGATTTGGGCAATTGACAAAGTCTATGAGGGCATTCAGATATAAACAAAGTAATTTTGATCATACTTTGTTCTTGAAGCATAGGGAAAATAAAATTACAGCTTTGATGGTATATGTTGATGATATGATCGTAACAGGTGATGATCCTGACGAAAGAAAAGCATTGCAAGAGTACTTATCTAAGGAGTTTGAGATGAAAGATCTTGGTACACTTAAGTATTTTCTTGGGATAATCTAGATCACAGCAAGGTATCTTCTTTTCTCAACGAAAATATGTTATGAATTTATTAACTGAAACATGGATGCTAGGGTGTAAACTTGTTAATACGCCTATGGAGGAAAATCACAAGCTTGGTGAGTGTACTGATCATAAACCAACTAACAAGGAGCAATACCAGCGCCTAGTTGGGAGGTTAATTTATTTGTCACATACGAGACCGAACATTGCATATGCTATGAGTGTTGTAAGTTAGTTTATGCACTCTCCAAGTGAAGTTCATAGAGATGTAGTGAATCGCATCTTGAGATATTTGAAATCAACTCCTGGTAAAGGGTTAATGTATTCAAAGCAAGGACATTTGGATGTAATTGGGTATACAGATGCGGATTGGGCTGGGTTCTGCTGGGGTCTTTTTCCTTCGGAAGGCTCGTTCGGGCTTGTTGATTCTCGGACCGCCATAGAGTGGTGGATCAAGCCTTCATTGCCCCTTTTTCTGAGTTAGCGAGGACTAGGCCCAAAGCATCCCGAGGGAAAAGCATGTCTCAGGGGAGTACTCTGTTCTTCTTCCAGCGGCTGCGTGTTTGATGTTGACATTTCCGGCAGCTTAACGAAAATTTAAAGATGACTTGCTCATGTAGATCTAAGATTATATTAGCTTGGCATGAGAGCTTGGAGTGTGGGAGCTAAAGATTCACAAGTTTAGCAAATGAGAATGCATGTGCTTGGCTTGGTGTTGGATATGCTTGAGTTTGGGGTGTTGATGATTTGTTATTTGTGGCTGTGGCTATGGCTATGGCTATGGCTATGGCTATGGGGACTTAAGAGTTTCAAGAGGAGGATGGGAGGAAAAGCTTGAGGCTTGAAGGCTATGGTATTTATAGCTTGGAAGGGTATGAGGAGGAAGGAAAATCTTGGTTGTGGTGGTTGAGGAATGGTTGGGATGGCTGCTGGAATGCTTGCAGCAGCCAAAGGGAGGAAGGAAAGTGGTTCAATGGTTGCTGGAGTGCTTGAGCAACCAAGAGATGTTGGTTGACAACTGCTGGGATGCTTGTAGCAGCCAAAAGATGAAGATTTATGGCTGGGATGGCTGCTGGAATACTTGCAGCAGCCAAAAAGAGAAAAGAATATGAGTTCTCATGATTGTTGAGAAGCTTGCAAAAACCAAGAGAGGTTGGTTTTGGCTGGGCAAATGCCTCCCAATTTATAGAGGGGGGAGGCTCTCTTTGGTGTCCAATAGGTAAAAGGAAACGTTGGAACTAGTCTATTTCCTATGGGTAAAAAGGAGCATCGGGACATTCTTATTTCCAATGAGTAAAGCTAAGCATTGGAAAAATGACTATTTCCAATGGGTAAAGGGAAGTGTCGGAATTGGCTTGTTTCTAATGGATAATATGGAGTGCTGGAAAAGGCTTATTTCCAATGGGTAAAGCTAGGTATTTGGAAAATGACTATTTTCTATGGATAAAAGGAAATGCTTGGAAAATATCTCATTTGCTTACCCACATTGGAGAACTCTAAGTAATGGGCTTGGACTTTGGTGCTCCCAAGTAGCTAGCCCAAAGTCTCCATTATCCAAGAGCTTTCGTGGGCCTTGTGGACCTCCGTAACCTTTCACACCACAATCCCTCATGCAAGCCCCGTAACCACATGACTTGGGTTCATGTGAGCTTGATAGGTGATTGACATATGAAAAATGTATTATTGGCTTCGCATGGCATGTACACTATTATTTATTTAATGAATTATTTCCCAAAATATAGCTTGGATTAACGCATGACCAAAATTATATGTTATATCGGGCCTTAAACATCTTTGGGCTTCTTCTCGTGACTTTTTTGGGCCTCAACAGGTTCCAAACAGACAGGCGATCCACTTCAGGTTACTTTACTTTTGTAGGAGGTAACCTTGTTACTTGGCGTAGTAAGAAACAAAATGTTGTTGCAAGATCAAGTGCATAGGCAGAATATAGAGGTATGGCACATGGTGTTTGTGAGTTGTTATGGATTAAGCATGTTTTAACGGAGTTAGGTTTTAAGCCTAAAAAACCCATGAAATTATATTGCGATAATGTTGCGGTCATTAATATTGCTCATAATCCAATTCAACATGATCGAACTAAACATGTTGAAGTGGATAGGCATTTCATCAAAGAAAAAATAGAAGACATGACACTTCAGTTTCCGTTTGTAAAGTCAGAAGATCAGTTGGCAGATATCTTGACAAAAGAGTATTTCAGGACACGCTGAGCAAGTTGGGCCTTAGTGACATTTATGCTCCAACTTGAGGGGGAGTGTTGGCATGTGTGTGAGTTTAGGAAAGTGATTTCCTAATTAGTATAGTTGACTAATTCTTATACAATTAGAGCTTTGTTTCCTAGTTTATTTTGTTTCCTTGTTAAACCTGTAAAAACCCTATGTAAACATATAAATAGCTCCTTATTGAGATGAATAGAATTGAATCAGTTTTACTTAAACATATATTTCTACTCTTGTAATACTGTGTTCATTGATTTTGTAGAACACAATTAGATGTCTAAATGGTTTCCGATATATATATATATATATATATATATATATATATATATATATATATATATATATAGGGTTTAGGGTTTTATATATATATAAATTGTGTATAACCTAAGCTATATGCAAACTAGGCTGCTATGGCTGGTAACTAATTTTGTTTGGTCTTTAAGCTATTCTATTATATATTGGGATAAGATTCTGTGAACTTAAGTATTGCTTCAATCTCCTTGAGTATAGCTAGCCTCTAAAGCCATGTGATAGTTTGATTTATAGAAAAGTTGATATATATCCAAATTCTCATTGAGAAGTTGGGTTTAATTCTCGGATTTGGTGACTTTGATACAAGTCCTTTAACTTTTGTGCCACATAGGATTACATTCCTTTTTTACTATTTTACGATAGAATCTTTTTATTTTTATTTTTCACCGTCATATTTTGTTCCAATGTTGCCCTTATGCCTTGAATTAGGTAATAATAATTCACATGATAATTTGAAGCCATTGACCACATTTGTCATTGAATAGAAAAGGAAAGTATCTCAAACATATCCCAGAAATCACGTTGCTACAAACAACCATTCTCCTTTGAACATAATCTCTTCTGATTCCTTGTTTCTTCAATGCAGAATTGTTGGGGTTTCAAATTAGGGTTGAATATCACAGATACTCATAAGTTTTGGTGGTCAGAAGTCTTAGATCTTGAAGAAGAATTTCACAATTTAGAATGTCTGAGACATCCCAACTTTCATGGTTATTTCCTACAATCATGCTCATTTTATCTCATCAAAGAATGCCACAAGCTCGATGACTGCTTATGCTTGTTGTTGTCTTTCTTCCTCCTGCCTCTGCATCACTTGCTCTTGCTTATGCCTCTCTTCCTCTAGCTCTTACCTCTGTCTTTCTTGCATATGAGGCGACTGCAGTTGTGGTTGTGGCTGCTGTGGCGGTGAAGATGGCAGTGGTGAGGCCTTGGCCCAGCCCGTATGGGTGAGTCTTGACTAAAACACTCACACATGTTGGTTACTAGAACCACAAGAGTTCTTTCTGAGTGCCAATCCAGCATATGTGGCACATTTATGAAACCTCCACTTCTAGCGTCGACATATGGATGATGTAACTTGATTGTCGTCGTGTTTTGGTCATCCATAGTCCTGTGCGGCCTTGACGGAGATGTTGGATAGCCGGGCGACACCCATATCTCAACTAGAATTTTATAGGCCATGTTTGTGTAAAATATAGGAATGGTGCCTTTGACTATCAAAACTGCACGCTTCTTGGGCTAAAACCTACCCCTGGTCAGGCCTAATGAAGGATACTGATCAAGTAATTGTATGACATCACTGAAGATCATGGGCCTAAGTTGTTCTGGGTATGGGACGCGGCCCTCAAATATTCCCCTAGTTGCATATACAATTAGTCGTCGCTTGAGGGCTTGGTTCGGCTGTGGAATAATAGAACTATGAAAGAAGGTTCTGGGATGATCCATGGCAAAGCAACTGAGAAGTAAGAAATTGAGATGTTAAAAGAAGTCTCATGGAAAATCTAAGCTAGGCATTTCAACAAATGTACAATAACTCAAACCCTGTTTTTTTTATTTTTCTTATTTTAAGAATTAAGTTTTCCATATAGAAATTGAGACAGATGCAAGCTAAGTAGACGCACACAAACTCACCAAAAGAAGGGTATGTCCATTAGGCACAAAGCAGCGTCCCAACTAGAGCAACCAAGATTCAACACCAACATCTCCAATGGGGATCGATCTTGTTGCAAGAGGTAAGAACAAGAAGACCGAGCGCACTGCGCCCAAGTCCGATGATATTTATCTCAAGCTTCTCGTCAAGCTCTACCGCTTTCTTGTCCAGAAAACTAGAAGTAAGTTCAATGTGGTCATTCTCAAATGTCTCTTAATGAGCGAAGTCAACAAGGCACCACTTTCTCTCTCAAGGCTAATTTGTTATATGCAAGGAAAAGATAAGAAGATTGTTCCAATTGTGCGAAGGAAATTTGAGAAGGCTCTAGGAAAGAGAAATTGAGATGTTTAAAAAAGTCTTGTGGAAAATCTGAGCTAGGGCATGTGTGGCTTTTGTTGTGTCTGTTCCCTCTTGGTTTCCTTAATGAAATTAGATTTCGACAAAAAAAAACACACAATAACTCAATCTCTTATAAGATTATAATTTTTTTTTGGGAGTTTCACTAAAACACCCAAAATGGGGGCTGAAATTATAAAAAAACCCAACATCCAAAACACTTTATAAACACACCCAAAACCCATCATTACACACACTCAAAACCCATTTATAAACACACCCAAAAAATATACAATTGTTGATTGTGGGGTTGATTTTGGGTGTGTTTCTATGTTTAAATAGTGTTTGGGTTTTTTTATAAATACATGTCTAGGATTGGGTTTATTTATAAATATCTATTTTTTTTTAAAGTATTGATTTATAAGCAGAGTTATCGATACACCAATTAAAGACTACAAAACATTGATGTGAGGTGAATGAGCTTCTTTTTTTTTAAGGATTAAATTTACTAAATGAAATTTTAACTATTTTCCTTTTTCCTAATGCAATATTAAACTTCTAAAATGTGTCTCTAAGAAGGAAACAAATGTTCTAATGAATACAAAAACTGAAGATGGAAAAAAAGTTTAGATGAATTGTCATTGCATATATGAACAATAAAGCTCAGCTTAGTATTTAATACCACTTGCAATTACAAGGAACATAACACATCATTTAGTAAAAGTTTCTCTATCATATCCTACGACCTTGTCACCTCCTAAGAACAACAAAAGTGGTAGGTGAAGAAAAATCGAAACAATCTCCCACAAACTGCATAAATTGCAAATATTCAATAATAGAGTGTGGATGTTCTACTATGCTCTCATTCCGATTTATGCGTTAATGACTATATGTTTCATTTATAGATGATTTTAGATTAGACAAATATATTTAGGAGAAAAGGTCTGTTTTTAGAGGATATATAGCCTTCGGATGTTTTAGCTCAAATTACATATTAGTATCTCAAAAAACAAAACATTTGGATAGAATAGAAAGCAAACCACTCAAATAATGTTTTTAAGTCTAATAAGTGATATGAATTAAGTAAAGGATAGAAAATTGGAGGTTTAGAGTCAAACTAATACGATAATAGAACAATAGTTTGCACTAAAAGCTCATGGTCATGACATTGGCACATGAGATGATGCATGGTTTGAATCTGGACTTAGGCTTCTTGGCTCGGGTATAACTCATCATATTAATTTTCTTCTCTTCTGTTTGGTGTGGCAATTGGCCCATTCAACTCTAATTCCTCATGATCAGTTGATGGTATTGGCAGAGCTGGTGGTGGAGGAGTTTCTTCAGCAGCTCTTCTCCTCATAATGGATTTGATGCACAACCACATCATCCAAAAAATCAAAGCTCCCACCCAAAAGGAAAAAAAGATAATTTCTCCTCTTTTTTTCATGGCTACAAAAAGAAATTTAAATGAGCAAAACCAACTAGTACTACCCCAAATATTATATCTAAACTCTCCCATCTATATTTAACTAAAATAAATCCAAATAAAATCAAGTAAGTTTCGGATTCCACGAGATATATATATATATATATATATATATATGTATATATTTATTTATTTATATTTTTTTTAAAGATGGCAAGATTTATAATTTGCACCAATCAAAACCAAAATAGAAAAGGAAACAAACAAGCACCAAACCTCAAGTTGAGTTGAGAAGAGAGTTGTTGTTCCTCCAAATGGTTACTTTTTATCTTTCTTTTTGGGTGGGTGTGTGTATGGAAATGAGGGAGAGAAACCCTAGAGCCACAAGCGCCTCTTTTTTCATGTTGGGTACCGTTTGGCTTTTATAGGAATCCAACATTAGTAAAGAAAGTAGGAAGCATTACTCACCTAAACATTCAACCTAATTTAAAATTTTGTATGCACGAAAAAAAAAGTGTCAAAATTAAGGAGTTAAATTACACATTTTAACATGATCATATTTTGAATTAATGCCAAAATACTCATCTTATTTTTGGTAACCCTAGGCGACTTCCCCATGTTATTCTGTGACGTGATATGAAATTAAAATATTTTACTATTATTCAATTCAACCATGATAATGAAATTTTACACGTCATAGTAAATGAGTTACCATAATTATAACGAAGTTTGAAGTTGCATGATTCTAAATTGTGTATAAAAAAAATTTGCATGATTAATTCTAACTTGTTTGGTTTGAAAACTGTCCAAAATTGAAATTATTAATTTTATATTGGTATTGATAAAAGGTTTAATTAAACACCTTTTCACATCGTCTTCGAGATGGAAATTGGACTTCTTCTTTTTCTTATGTTAGGGGAATAAAAATGATGGTATAATATCATATATTTTGTATTGAGATCGATAACAACTCATTTATTAATCGTGTCTTAGCGGGTTAACTTATATTTGACTCGAAAATCTTATTGTGTGAGTTAAAAGTCGGAAATTTCCACCACTAATCTTTGGCTAGATTCCTAAATATAATCACAAACTCTCAATTTTTAACTTATTTTTCCATTTCTTATTAATGGCTAGATTGTTGCTAGATTGTTGATCATCTGAAACCCCCATGGTCAAGTTCCCGTTGAGATTTTAGATTTTGGGGCCCCATGGTCATTTGACTGATGAATTCAAAAGTGTGTTGATTTTAGAAAATTCAAAGTTGGGCACACGCGGGCTATAAAAACAAGTTGAGCTATACAAAGATTGAAGAGAGAGAAACAAGTTTAGATGAATTGCCATTGCATATCTGAACAATAAAGCTCAGCTTAGTATTTAGTACCACTTGCAATTACAAGGAACATAACACATCATTTAGTAAAAGTTTTTCTACCATATCCTACAACCTTGTCCTCATAAGAACAACAAAAGTGCTAAGTGAAAAAAAATGGAAACAATTTCCCACAAACTGCATAAATTGCAAATATTCAAAACCAATACCAAAAAAGGAAGGTTGCTGGGAAAAACCCAGTACCAAAATCAGATCTATCAACAAACAAACATATGCATAAATGTTGCCAAAGAAGATATATCAACCTAGTTGGTTCCACAAGCCTTAATCAACGAGACATGTCTTCCCTTAGTAAATGTTGGAGCAAAGTGGTCGAGATTTGTGTTCTAGTTTCTGTGCTTTAAAGCACAAAGATCAAAACCCAATACAAAAGTCAAACACATAGATCTATCAAAAAGAACCTTATGCACTGGAGGAAATTCATATTCTTATCCCTTCCAGACTTCAGCTCCTCTGCTGCTCCTTTTGTGTTCCACTTCTCTTGGCATCGATGGTGAGCCAATTTTCACAACAGGACTCACCATCTTCATTTTCTTCTATTCTGTCTTCATATTCTTTTTGTACTCAATCGACTGTGGTTCCACATGTACAACCACTGGTGGTGGTGGTGGAGTGCCTCATCCCTGCTTCCCAGAATGATTCTGATACACTAGTACATCATCAAGAAAAGCAAAAGCTCCCACCCAAAAGGTTAAGAAGATAATATTTCATCTTTTTTTCTTGACTACAACAAGAAATTTAAATAAGCAAAAAAGTGGTAAATAATGGCATAGTGATTTATCTAAGTGACAAATTTATGTCACTACTATCTGACTATATAAGCTATGGAGGTATTATTTGATGACATACTTGACGGTAGTTTAATCATGGAATTGTTCATTCTATGAAGCCTTATATTTCGTTTCTAATGGAAGGAGTCTACATAAAAAGAAAGGTAATGAATGTAATAAAAAATGAATGTGTTGAATGTGTGTGTGTGTGTGAGAGAGAGAGAGAGAGAGAGAGAGAGAGAGAGAGAGAGAAGTTTAGATGAATTGCCATTGCATATCTGAATAATAAAGCTCAGCTTAGTATTTAATACCACTTGCAATTACAAGGAATATAAGACATCATTTAGTAAAAGTTTCTCTACCATATCTTACAACCTTGTCCTCCTAAGAACAACAAAAGTGCTAAGTGAAAAAAAATGGAAAAAATTTCCCACAAACTGCATAAATTGCAAATATTCAAAACCAATACCAAAAAAGGAAGGTTGCTGGGCAAAACCCAGTACCAAAATCAGATCTATCAACAAACAAACATATGCATAAAGGTTGCCAAAGAAGATATATCAACCTAGTTGATTCCACAAGCCTTAATCAACGAAACATGTCTTCCCTCAATAAATGTTGGAGCAAAGTGGTTGAGATTTGTGCTCTAGTTTCTATGCTTTAAAGCACAAAGATCAAAACCTAGTACAAAAGTCAAACACACAGATCTATCAAAAAAGAACCTTATGTGCTCGAGGAAACTCATATTCTTATCCCTTCTAGACTTCAGTTCCTCTACTGCTCCTTTTGTGTTCCACTTCTCTTGGCATCAATGGTAAGCGAATTTTCACAACATGACTCACCATCTTCATTGTCTTCTATTCTGTCTTCATATTCTTCTTGTACTTAATCGGCTCTAGTTCCTGGAGCTGATGTTAGCAATGATGTGCTTTATCTGTATGAGCATGTGCTGCTAGGATACCCAGAATCAAAGTTGGTTCCACATGTACAACAACTGGTGGTGGTGGAGGAGTGCCTCATCCATGCTTACCAGAATGATTCTAATACACTAGTACATCATCCAGAAAAGCAAAGCTCCCACCCAGAAGGAAAACAAGATAATATTTCTTCTTTTTGTCTTGACTACAACAAGAAATTTAAATGAGTAAAAAAGTGGTAAATAATGGCATAGTGATTTATCTAAGAGACAAATTTATGTCACTACTATCTGACTATTAAAGCTATGGAGGTATTAATTGATGACATCTTTGAGGGTAGTTTAATCATGGAATTGTTCATTCTATGGAGCCTTATATTTCGTTTCTAGTAGAAGTAGTCTACATAAAAAAGGTTATTATTGTAATAAAAAATGAATATGTATAGACTTATTACTTGACAAGAAAATTACTTCATACCAATTGTATATCCCTAACATAAACATATAAATAGAACTGTGAGGACAAGATTTATAATTTGTCATAAAAGTGAGCTCGCACGTGTCACGCCCCAACCCACGGGTTTACGTAACCTTGGATTACGACGTGATTCACACCTTAATTATAGAATTTAATAAAAACTATAACTAAAATGTGAAGAAACATTTAAATAAATAAAGTAAATATTTCACATAGAATATTCAAAATAACAGCATCTGAAGTTTTGAAATAGTTACATTATTTTACAAGCCAGAACTACTAAAGAGTTTAATAAAAGAGTAACTCCTTATTTATCCACAAGCTATGTACACAGTACACTTTTATAAATATACCAAAATCATCACAAGCTTTAGATTTCAGGTTCGGTATCTGCAAAATCTATTAGGGGGTGAGCGAAACCACAGCTCAGTAGGGACATAAACCTTTTTACATGAAATTGATATAATTAAATTAAGTGACAAACAATCACACAGCCAAATATCACATTGTTAATAATAATGCATGAATGCTCTTCATTTAATCCCGTTAATTCATATAACTGGACAAGCAAACCTGCACGTCCCATACCATGCTTTTACCACTTGGTCCCGGATGTCCATTTATATGAACTTACACCCGTTTCAACCGTCCCATAATTTCCCCTTTTGTTAGTCATCTTGCCTAACTCCCTTTCGCCAGTCCTGAATCACCCAATAAAAATCATGTGCACTGTGAGATCCCTGAGACCTGGTACCTGCCAAGAGTTAGACTCAACTACACAAAAGACTATATCCACACTACTACAATTATGGGAAACCACGACCCGTATTAGACGACCGTAAAACTAAAAAGCGTCTTGTTTTTAAAAACCATGAAAAACCACGACAGTTCTAAATAGAACCGTCGTGCTTTAAAAGGCGGAGATAAAAATTACGACCATTCATTTATATAACCGTCGTGCTTTAAAACGCGCTGGACCAAAATTTCATTTAAGTTTTAAATTTTCACGGACAGCTCTCTCTCTCAAACACTCACTCTCGCGACGTTTTCAGAAATCGCTCTCTCTCTCTCTCTCTCTCTCTCTCTCTCTCACTCTCTCACTCTCAATTCCCTTTCTCATCTCTGAAAAGCCATCTTGGTTACGAGCTCGCCGTCTAGGTCACAAATCTCGCCATCCAGGTCACAGATCTCACCGTCCAGGTCACTGAGGTCGCCATTTTGGTTTCAATATCGCGATAACTCTCTAGCTAGCTTCACTCTGGCTCTCTCAACGACTCTCTGTCTCGATGGCTCTCTGTCTCTCCATCTTCCTCTCTCCGTCTCTCTCTTGATGGCTCCCTCTCCATCTTCCTCTCGACGGCTCTCTCTCGTCGTCTATCTCTCGATGGCTCTCTCTTGCTGGCGCTATCTTTCTTGTTGTCTCTCTCTAGCTCACTCTATCTCTTCGCTGGCTGGCTCCATCTCTCTCGCTGGCTGGCTCCATGAGAGCCTCCCTTCCTCCATTCCACAGGTAACAACTCTCCTTCTCTTAGGATTATTTTCTATAAGTTTTGAAGAATCAATTTCTATATCTCTAATATGATTTAGGGTTAAAATATTTGGGTGTTTAATTGTAAATTATCTGGGAAAATTGTTATATTTTTTGTAAATATTTTCGATTTGTATAGAAATTAAGGCAACTTTTCTGATTTTTTTTCTTCTTTCTGTTTTAGGGATTTATATATGTGTGAATATGTGTTTGTTCCTCCATTGTTTATGAGATTCTGAATAAGAGAAATCCATTTGATTGAAGCGTGGAAACAAAGCGTCTATGGAGAACATATTTTGCTTGTGATTGTGTCGATTTGAGTTTCTGTTTGGATGCTGTGAAAACTGAGACAAAGGGATTTAAAAAAGGGGAGCATAACTTATCTCGATTGGCAGTTTCAATATGGTAAGTTAACTTTTGTTGGTGCTGTTTATATGGTCTAAGTCATGCTTAGCTTGAGTTGTATGCAGAAGTGTGGGTGGTGCTTGCATCTTATGTTATTCATGTCGAGATTTGAGTCATAATAGTAAAATATGCATAGAGAAATGGAAGTAGCACTACTCCAACTAATTTTATTTTAGTTTTTTTATTCCCAAATGAAGCTAGACAGGGCTACATATCCCCTTATTTCATCACCAACCAGAAAAATCAGAAATGTGTAAGTTTTAGTTTGACTCAGCGATAACTATATCTTGAAACTGTTAGAGGGCTGCTTGTTAAAGTTAGCAGCACCTCAAGTCCCTTTTTGCTTGATGCTGATTATCTTCAAACACCTGTATGTGCTGATAGGAATTGGAAAATCCTCTAATCATAATCCATGAGAAGAAAATCTCAAGTATTAATGTTGTGGTTAAAGTATTGGAGTTGGCTTTGCAGGTTAGCATTTCTCTGGTTAGGTTCACTAGTTTTTTTTTTTCTTTTTTCAATTGATTGACAAACTTTTGCTCCTCCTTTTCAGAAGCAAAGGCCTTTGCTGATTGTAGCCGCATATGTGGAGAGTGACCTTATTCTAAATAAGCTTCTTGCTAGAATCAAGGTTTGCTTTCAGTTGTTTTTATGCTCCTGTTTGAGGTTTTTTTTTCTTTCCTATGTAATCGTTTGGTTCTTTGTGTAGGGAAGTCAGCGTTTGCTAATCTAATGTGATTTGCTACAGGTCTGTGCAATCAAAGCCCCTGGTTTAGGGAAGTCAGCATGCTGCCTTTTTCTTTAGTCTTATTGGTGAGCTTATGCTTTCTGACTTTTTGATTCTTGCACTGATTATTGCAATTTTTTTATCTACTGCTTTGTGTGGCATTTGTAGCCATATTTTGTTTGTTTAATATATTAAGCCATTTAATTCGCATGCCTATATTTATCCCTTTACTATTTTGAGTCAAATTCCAAAGTGGAATTGAAAGGGTAAAAATTTATTGAAGCTGGACTTTTATATTTGATGTATTTTCATCTAGCAGTGGACTTGTGATAATTTAGCTGCAGGTGACTTATTATTTTTATTATGTTTTTCCTGTCAGCTTGGTGAAATCATTTAAACGTACATCTGATTACTGGCCAAACGATATCTTTGTCAATCTCTATTTATCCTCATGTAAGTAAATTTTAATCCTATTAACAGTGTAGAGTAAAAAAAAAAAAATCCAATTGTGCTCTTGTACCGTTTTCACATAAACTTTCATATGACTTCTCTTGTTATAGGAGACTTGTATTTCATTTTTGGTTATTAATTTAAGATTGCTGACTTTGTACATTGCTGTTTAGTGGTAACAACATTGGTTTCTCTACTCATGGCCTGACTAAACTTAAAATCTTGTCTTATATTCATTTTAAGCAGTGATGAGTATTAATTTAAAGGATCTACCAGTGGGGAATACTTAAAGGATCGGGATACTAAGATAAATTTGACTCTTCTTGCTAGTTTGGCTCGGCAGGGAAGAATGTTTCTTAACCTTCCACTCTCTAAGCCAGAAATTCATGGAGAGGTATGAATCTCTTTGGTTTGTTTCATTATTTCACATTTCACTATTTTGGTTTGATCTGCGTCAATATCTTGCTACCTTCTATTCCATAGTATCTCATAGATGTTGATTTTACACCTTATATGTGTGCTTTATCTATGTTGGACAGAGCTTCTAATTTATTTTCTTGCTAATTATATCAGTTTCTTTATTTCAATAGTGGAATACTGGTTTTGATTTTAATTAATGCATTTTCGTGATACTTTTAGTCACTTTGCCAAATGGAGCATGAAAATGCCAAATACCTTAATGCTAAAAGAGAGCTCAGTGATGAAAATGTCTCTTCATATGAGAAACAGCGGAAATCTTATGAACAATTGCACCACATGTGTGCTTTACATTTTTGCTGCCATTTCTTTTCATTTTTTAATTCATGACTTTGTGGTGCAGGTCAGATGAATCACATAGTTTGGTAAACAGTTGGTAAAAGAGTTGAAGTTGCAACCAGATGGATGATATGCCTGCTTTTGAAGGTTCCACCAGAAGAGCAGAAGCTTGCAGTCATTCAACTGTGGTGAATCTTATTTTTATGTTTTTGGATCAATTGACCTATCTAGGTTGGGTTGTAGAGTCATCTAGGTTTGTTTTTGAGAGAGATGTATGTCTAGACTTGGATTTGAATTTGTTCAAATTTGGATAGCTTGTGAATTTGGTGGAAGAATGTTGATATTTTTTAAATGCAATGAATTATTTTATTGTGACTGATATTTTTAATGTTGAGCTCCGTTATTTCCAATTAAAGATAATAAAACGATGGTTTTATTGGAAAAATCGTCATCTGTATATATTATCAATGACCTCTTTTAACACCATAACGTCTTTTTTATATACAATCAACGACGCTTTTTAACAAATACGGACGTCTTTGGATATAATAAAACATAGTTCTTTAAAAAAAAAACTGTCACCTTTACATCAAATAGACGACAGTTTTTTCACAAAAACCGTCGTCTTTACATCAAATAGACGACAGTTCTTTTAAAAAAAACCGTCGCCTTTACATCAAATAGACAACGCTTTTAGTAAAAACCGTCGTCTATTTATATATAATAGACGACGGTTTTGAGTAAAAGCGTCGTCTATTTGATGTAAAGGCGACGGTTTTGAGTAAAAGCGTCGTCTATTTACATATAATAGACGACGGTTTTTTTTAAAAGCGTCGTCTTTACAAATAATAGATGACGGGGATTTACCGTCGTGGTTTTATGCATCAAAAGATGTCGGTCGATTTCACGACGGTTGAAAAACCAAATACACGACGGTGGATTACCGTCGTCTATTTCAATTTTTGTAGTAGTGCCATTACCCTATTTTCCATCATTATTATTTCCAACCAACATCTCCAACTAATTTCCATGACATGATATAATTATGCATTCCACATATCTATATATCCCACAACAATGCAGCTATTCAAAATATCACCAATGTACCAACATTGTTCAACCAATCAAGAACACATATACATTCCAAGAATAACATTCAATTGTAACAAGAATAAATAATCATATCACACATAACATATTGTTCACAAAATTTAATTAAAACAGTCTCTGCAAAAGGCCCCCAAGAAACCCCTACCTTGATTCCAATGTTTTTACAACGTGAGATAACTCTACAATCCAACGCCTTGAGTTCCTCCAAAGTCTTTCTTGTTCTACCAACACTTCTAATATTTTTCCTCTTCTTTCTTCTCTCTATCACTTTCTTGTCCTATCACTTACTATTTATTCATGTTGTAAACAAAAAGTTAAGGGAATGTTCCTATTTATATGCAAATGAGAGTTGGCTTAATGGTGAGGTAGAAGGGGAAAAGTTGATTATTTCATGTAAGTGGTGTCAATTGGCATGTGTAAGTGATTGAAATGCTGCCAGCTATAAGAGTTTTGAGCAAGAGGTGTTCAAAGCTTAGCAAAATCAAGCTATATTGATGACAACACACAAGATGATTGTGCTCCTTGCTTAGCTAAAAGTAAACGTACATGTCTATCTAAACATGAATCAAAGTTGGTTACTCTAACCTTCTAAACTTAGCCACCAAGTAATTAATAACATGCAAGAGGTGAAACAATATTAAAACATATTTAATTAAAGTATATATTTATTAATGATAATATTCATAAAAGTATAATCATGTACCAAGACAACAAAATATTTATTTTCATAATATATATATATATATATATATATATATATATATATATATATATAATTTTTAAAATACAAGACTTCACAGCACGTCAAGATGAGACACACATATCAAACCCAGTGCCAAAAAACGAAGGTTGCTGGGCAAAACCTAGTGCCAAAAAATCAAATCTATCAACAAAGAAACATATGCATAAAGGTGGCTAAAGAAGATATGTCAACTTAGTTGGTTCCCCAAGCCTTAATCAATGAGACATATCTTCCCTTAATATATGTTGGAGAAAAGTGGTTGAGATTTGTGTTCTAGTTTCTGTGCTTTAAAGCACACAGATCAAAATCCAGTACAAAAGTCAAACACACAGATCTATCAAAAAACAACCTTATGTGCTAGAGGAAACTCATTTTCTTATCTCCTCCAGACTTCAGCTCTTTTGTTGCTCTTTTTGTTTTCCACTTCTCTTGGCATTGATGATGAGCCAATTTTCACAACAGGACTCACCATCTTCATTTTCTTCTATTATGTCTTCATATTCTTCTTGTATTTAATCGAATGTGATTCCACATGTACAACAACTGGTGGTGGTGGAGGAGTGCCTCCATCCATGCTTCTCAAATTGATTCTGATATACTAGTACATCATCCAAAAAAGCAAAGCTCCCACCCAAAAGGTAAACAAGATAATATGTCCTCTTTTTTTCCTGACTACAATAAGAAATTTAAATGAGTAAAAAAGTGGTAAATAATGACATAGTGATTTATCTAAGTGACAAATTTATGTCACTACTATCTGACCATGTAAGCTATGGAGGAATTATCTGATGACATCCTTGAGGGTAGTTTAATCATGGAATTTTTCATTCTAGGAAGCCTTATATTTCATTTCTAGTGAAAGGAGTCTACATAAAAAAAGGTAATGAATGTAATAAAAAATGAATATGCATAGACTTATTACTTGATATGAAAATTACTCCATACCAATTGTATATCCCTAACATAAACATATAAATAGAACTGTGAGGACAAGATTTATAATTTGCCTCAAAAGTGAGTTCGCACATGAGGATGAAACACACATATCAAACCCAGTACCAAAAAAGCAAGGTTGCTGGGCAAAACCCAATGCCAAAATCAGATCTATCAACAAAGAAACGTATGCATAAAGGTGGCTAAAGAAAATATATCAACCTAGTTGGTTCCACAAGCCTTAATCAACGAGACATGTCTTCCCTTAGTAAATGTTGGTGCAAAGTGGTTGAGATTTATGTTCCAGTTTATGTGCTTTAAAACACACAAATCAAAACCTAGTACGAAAGTCAAACACACAGATATATCAAAAAAGAACCTTATGTGACCACTAAACCTCAAGTTGAGAAGAGAACGTTAATGTTCCTTCAAAATGATAAATATGCTAGTTGAGAAATTGGTTCCTTTTTATCTTTCTTTTTCGGGTGGGTGCAGGCTTGAAAATGAGGGAGAGGAAACCATAGAACTGCAAGCACACTAGTACAATGAGAGAAAGGAAGGGCTTTTTAGAAACCCTCTCACACGGGGTGGGCTCCACCTATCAGCTTTTTAATTTGCATGAATGCGGATGCGGCCAGGGTGATTTGGTGGGAAAACAAACACTTTGTCTGCAAAATAGTGGATACAGCTACAAGCTAGTATTAGCTAGGGATGGCGATGGACCAGTTCGAAACCAGGTATGACAAATCCATCTCCGTCTCCGCCCTTATCCCCCGATAAGAATTCTAATGTGTGTCATTGTCACACCCCAATTTATTTACTTATTTATTGAGAGTGTGAGGTAAAAGAAAAACTAAAATTAAAAATTTAAATAGCAAGAAACATGAGAATTAAACATAAAACTTCTATTTAAACCAAAGTAATTTACATTGTAATTTTACAAGCAAAATTTCAGGAAAGTACAGACTCTTAACAAAACATCCAAAACTATCTGCAACTCGTTCTTCTTGTTTCCTTGTCACAACTAAACTTCAGATTCAAAACCTGTAATAAATTCATTAAGGGGTGAGCATTACATGCTCAGTAGGGGTCCTATATCTTATGTGATTAGTGAGATTATTAATGTACAATTTATGCAATGCATGAATGAACTTCAATTCTACCCAACCCGTTAATCTATATAATAGGGCAAGCAAATCTGCATGTCTCATACCACGCATTTTACCACTGTGATTCCGAATGCCCCATTATATAAACTAACACCCCATCTCAATTATCCCATAATTCCCCTTTTGCTAGTCATCTTGTCCATACCATTGATCTCCAAGCCCAAATCACCCAATCGACAATTATACTGTGCACACGGGCTCGCCTGAACTTGGTCCCTACAATGGTCAGACTCAACTACACAAAAGAACCTTCTCATTACCCTCTTTTCCATAATTTCTTTGTCAACCCAAGAATTCCAAACACCACTGACAACATATGAACATATCAATATTAATCAAATTATAATGATAATTGACAATCATGTAAACACCCAATATCAAGGATAATAATCAAACAATATTACCAAGCGTAATATAGTGTTCACAATATTTAATTAAATCAATTTATGCAAAACCTCCCCAAGAAAGAACCCCTACCTCAAATCCAAAGCTATTGTATAACTCCCAGTTGTAAGTCCAAACACTTTGAGCTTCTCCAAAATCTCACCACACTAGTTCTCACTCTTTCTTTCTTCTATCTATGATTTTTGGGAAACTAACACACTTGAAGTACCTATGATCAAAGAACTGTTGAGTAGAGCTATTTATAGTAAGCTAGAGTCGGTAGATGAAGCTTAATGTTGTGCCACCTAATTAGTCTATAGTTTCCTAGACTCCCAAATAGCCTTATGTGTTGGCTTTGTAGAGTGCTTAGTGAGCACTCTCCAATCAAGTTTATATATATATGAATAACTATTGTTCTTACACCTCATGCTTTAATTGGTTTTGAGGACACTACATTGCAACACGTCAATCTTCAACAAATGCTTAGTAAGTATAAATGTCTTTCTAACAATTTTTGTAAAGTGAGTATATATTATAATAATAATAATAATAATAATAATAAATAATGCTGAAATGAATTGAAATAATTAAAGCCATGCAATAAAATTTGATAGGCTATACTAGTTAATAGCTAACATCACGTAACTTGCCATACAATTAATATATATATATATATATATATATATATTATTAATTATATAGTTTTGAAGACTAATAATTGTAAATATTTAATTTTATGAAATATTAATATACGTATTTAAAAATATGGGGTTTCACAGTCAAATACACTTTTTTAAGTGTAATTTTATTTTCTTTCTTTACACAGACATAGCACAAATTTCTCAAAACCTAAGTTTCAGGTCCCACAAATCAAACTAAGTTTCAATTCCCCAAATAGTTGATAAAAATTCTATAACCCAAAATACTAAAGCAAAACCCACTAGTACTACCCCAAATAGTTGCTACATATTATATCCAAATTCTCCATCCATATTTAACAAAAATAAATCCAAAGTCCTAGATAATCAAGTTTTCGAATCAACTAGATTCACTCCAGATTTCCATCTAGTCGCTGCAGCAGATTTCTTGCCGCAATAACGTGGAGTTTTTTGGGTATGAAAATTATAGGAACCTGATGTACAAAAGCAAGAAATCAATTGTTAACAAAATAGGGATTAGGTCTTCTGACATTGGGTTGCTAGAGTGCAATTCCTCACGTACATGTATTTTTAATTTTTGTATTTCAATTTTAACAAGGCTTATTTACTATAGTGCCCCCTGAAACTTTGGTCAAATCTCACTTTGCCCCCTGAAAGTTAAAATGACCTACTTTGCACCATTGACCAAGGTTTGGTGTACCACGTTGCCCCCCGTTGTCAACTCCATCCAAAAGTTCGTTAAGTTTGATGACGTGGCAAGGGTATATTTGTAATTTTCTACGCATGAATTATTTACACACCAATTTAAGTGGATGACATGGCAAAGTGGAAGCCACCTCACATAAACCAAAAACATGATAGGATATTCTTAGTATATTTTAATTCTTAATTTCTAAAAATAATTAAAATACAATCTTGCACCAACCCACCATCCCATATGATCTGGGCCATATCTCCTCCTAGAACTAAAAATAAATACAATCCCAACAAAAAAATACGAATGAAAATATAGAAAAATAACATTATTGGAAATAAAAATTTTAAAAAGATAAAAACAAAAACAAGATTCATCATCTTCTCCACAGCACCACCACCACCATTCCTAGCCCACATCACCACTTTATCTCTTCAGAAAACCCATCCTAGATCTCCACTTAGCCAACCCAGATCTTCCACCTAGGCTGCGCACCACCGCGAGCAGATCTGGCTCCCTACTTGGCGAGCACTACGCAAGGGAGAGACACATAGGGAAAGAGAAACATATATAGAGAGGGTTTGGGTCGTGGGGGGCTCGGTGTGCAAGAGAGAGACACACACAAAGGTAAAGAGAAACATATACAGAGAGGGTTTGGATCTTGGGGGACTGGTATGTGAGAGTGAGAGAGAGAGAGAGAGAGAGAGAGAGAGAGAGAGAGAGAGAGAGAGAGAGAGAGGGTAGAGGAGCTTCGGGGTTGGGTCGCGGGTATGGATGGGTGGTGCCTTAGGCCGGTATGAAGCTCCATCATCCATCACCGGAAGCTTGCTAACGAAATCTCAGAAAAAAAAAGAGTCGCGACCAAGGTTATTTCAATGTCACGATCAATATGCATTACCATTTGGATAGAAATTACAAAAGAACAAAAATTACTTTCAACAAAATCAAAGATTTCACGTACTATATTTGGAAAGTGGGTGGGTGGGTATGGAGGCGGCTGGGAGAGTGGGAGCAATGTCTCAAAGATTTTACTATCTGGCTGCAGTTATTTAGGTGGGTTTAGGGTTTGCTTTTTTTTTTTCTTTTTTTTTTTCAGTTTTATGTTATTTTATTGTGTTGTTTAGTTAATTTCTATTTTTTAAAAGTATTTAAATCTAAAAGATTATTTATGAACATTTTGTTCATAGTGGAGTGGGCTCCACTTTGCCACGTCGCTCACTCAGATTGGTGGTAAATGATCAATGTGTAAGAAATTACAAATATACCATTGCCACGTCATCAAACTTAACTGACTTTTGGATGGAGTTGACGGCGGGGGGCAACGTGGAACACCAAACCTTGGTCAAGGGTGCAATGTGGATCATTTTAACTTTCAAGGGGCAAAGTGAGATTTGACCAAAGTTTCAGGGGGCACTATAGTAAATAAGCCTTTCAACAATCTGCTTTTGTGTGGTGTTGTTTTTGCATTTGGTTTGGTATGAAGTCATCATTTTACCTATTGTCGACAAATATGAATTGGGTCTCCGACATTGGGCACACAATTGTCAAACATCAAACAGAGATTGGGTATCAGATGTGGTGAATTAAGAAATTGAGGAGATATATTTTCTGGGTTTCATACTTTTTGAGTTTCTGGGTTTCATATTATCTGGGAAATGCTTACCTAAACTAATGCTTTTCGTTTTATTTTCTATGTAGGCATGAACTTACCTATTGTAGAAATACATTAATTGGTTGATTTGGTTCATGCCTACAATATAAATATATAGATTTTGTCCTGTGATATATAGGTTTTGCCAAAGATATATTGGTTGTACCAAATCAATATTCCATGATTCAATTGAAACAATGTGCTTTGTGTGTTGTTTTTGCATTTGGTTTGCTATGAATTGGTCATTTTACCTATTGTCGACAAATATGAATTGGGTCTCTGAAATTGGGCACACAAAGAACAATGTCAAACTTCAAACAGAAATTTCAGCCATGCCCATGCCATTTCTGGTTTATACTTTCCTTTGTATCTTATGAAAAAAGTTATTTTTTAGACAAATCTAACAACCTTGAGCAAAACACAGCAAAGCAAAACCATTAGAAGCATATATGGTGTGTTATATGGTGTTTTTAAGTTTGTTTTCTATGTATGCGTGAACTTACCTATTATGGAGATATATTGGTTGATTTGGTACATGCCTACAGTGTAGATATATTGATTTTGTCATGGAATATATTGGTTCTACCAAAGCTATATTGGTTGTGTCATAGATAGATTTCGTTTGGTTTGAAGGATTGAATTTTCTACTTTTCCGTACTTACATTGTAATTGTGTTTATTAGGTAGTTGATATGAATTTTTCATTGTTCTTTGTAGTATCCTCATGGCTAGGAAAGAGTTTGCAAACATGGAGTGCAGGTCATACGTGTTGAAGTTTCATCATGTAATGGAGCGAATAAGAGAAAATGTGAGGGAGTTACATGTTGAGCTCTTTCGGCGAACACCGTTTTGGGGGTTGTTCAGTTCATACCGTGGTGGTCTAATTATTGAAGATGCTCAAAGAAAATCTGATATTGATATTGTGTCCATCTTAAAATGTTTTGACAAAGGAGAAAATGCATTTGTTTTCGGTGAGATAACTGCACAAATAACAGAAACTGACATATCAAAATTGTTTGGGCTGCCATGTGATGGGGATGGTTTCGTTGAGAGGCGACTTGGTGGTTACAAAAACTATTAGCAAAAGGCTTTTAGAAGATCAGATACTGAAAATGGTCAATTTGCATAGGAGTGTTGAAGAAACTGATTTTGTACGATTGGTGTGTTTTTATTTTTGTGTGACACTATTCTTCTGTAATAGTGGAAATAATATTATGAAAAATTTGATTGGATATGTAGAGGATTTGGACAAGATGCCTACATATGCATAGGCAATTGCTGCAAAAGAATATTTGCAAAACTCCTTGTTGAACATGAACTCTATGGAGAGTGCATGCGGCTGCGTGGTTAGCTTATTGGTAAGTCCATTGTCTCTTCTTTGATGTTGTTCTTTTTTTTTTTTTTTCCCTTTTCAAAGAAATAATCCATGGGTTCTTATTTAGTATCTATTAAATAATGTCTCTATTTAACTATTTATGTGTGCAGTTTTGGGTTACAATTGATTAACCCAATTAATGGAAGAGAGCAAAGTTTCCCAAATTTTATAAAATGGAATTTGTTGGAGCTACATGCAAGAAGCCACTTCATGCATTAAAGGTACATATAATATGTATAGAGTATTGGTGCTTTAGTTTTGTCTTTATACACTTTACTCATGTTCTGTCCTATTGTCTATTATGAAGTCAATGGAGCCAAACAAGGAAACCATTTCAAAGACGCCTATCAAAGTGAATCAAAGTGTGGAAATAAAGACGAACAGTGGTGGGAAGACAGTTGAGCCACACAAAACTTTAATGAATAAGTTTGATCATAGTAAGATGTTTCAATTGTTACCTACACAAATTGCAGTCCAAAGACGCCTACCAAAGGGAATCAAACTGTGGAAATAGGGACAAGCAGTGAAGGGAAGACAGTCAAGTCCCACAAAACTTTTGTGGCTAAGTTTGATCCTAGTAAGATGTTTCAATTGCTACCAACGCAATTGATGGATTGCAACCAGTAAGGCCCTTCAAACAGTAAGGTCGATATTTATGACATGGAAAGAAGACTCAAAGAGCTCAATGCAATGCTGGATGTTGAACAGTCACGAAATCAGGTTCTTTCTATGGAGAATTTGAAACTGAAAACATAACTGAACTTCTTTAAAAAAGGAAACAATAATGACAAATCACCAGAACAACGTAGCCTGATTGTCAGGATGAAAGCAAGGACAAGGCAGGCTTTGATTCTGCCAAAATACGATTATGAAGACATTAAGGGCAAGGCTAAATGCAAAAAGCTTAAAGTTGATGATGGAGACATCAATAATGTGGAACATCAAACCAAAAAAGTACAACCAAAGAAAGATGTTTACCACACTATTTAAATAGTAGTTGTAAGAAGATTGAGGGTTGGCAAATGTCTATCACTCCATGATGCCAACATACTTAAAAAATATCTTGATGCCAACAGCCCTTTGTAAGACTAACATTATCTTGTTCATAGGTAATTTCCATATTTTTCTATAGTTACTATTGTCCCTAATTGTATGATGTTTGTGTTTTGTTCTGTCCATTTTAGGGATGCATTATGGCATGGTATATGTTCTGCAGTGTACTGTAAAGATGCTTTAGAGCTCTTGCGTGAAGAATATAACAGTATATAGGTTGCCCTTATTAATGTTTTTACTATTATTAACCCGCAAACAACTATGACACTTTCTTAATATGTTTTCTATTTTAATATTCAGGCAATGGAATCTTAGATTCTAAATGGTGATCAAATGGATCTCCCAAGGGGCCGCCTGAAATCTTGTTTCATGCCCACATTTGGTTGGGTATGTCCAATACATTGGTTTTCAGTTTTCACAACTCCAGTGACTATCATCAGTGTGCACATGTGATAACTACTTGCTTATGAATCTAACAAATTTCTGTTTTAGGAACTTGTCAATTGTGGCACATTCGGCAAAAAAGCTGTATATCTACAGGATCTTTTGAAAAAAATGCGGTACAACGATCTTGTGTTTTTCCCTATCATTCATGTCAAACAAGAACATTTTACTTTGTTAGTCTTGAAAAAACAAAGTGGTTGGTGGGAATTTTACAACACTTTACAACCAAAAGGCAGCTCAGTTGCAGACCCTTATGTATTTGAAGCATTTAAATTGGTAAGTATCTCTTGCAACATTAGCATTCACTTTACACTTGCACCACTTTCTGATTCACTGTTTTTTTTTTTTTTAGTAGCATGTTGATATTACAAATTACTTCCAATATACCAAAGCCTGTGTGGATAGCATGCTGCAAACAAATGAAATCTGAAAATAGGTTATGAGGAGGGGTGAAGTGGTGACACAGCAGTGCAATCCTTCTACATGTGATCAAGACCTTCTCATGTGTCTTAGGTTGAATTGTGTTGATTATCCTTTTAGGTCAAGCATAAATTGCCCACAACAAGATCCTTGCAGGTTTGTTCCCAATTTTTCCATAATATGTTACATATATTTGCTTCAATTTCACTAATTGTTTTGAAATTTTACAGTTTTGACTGTAGGGTAGCTATGATGTACATAATGAAGACGTTATCTAAAGGAAAGGCATTGGATCCTGCGTTCCTTCCAAGAGCAATGAAAAATATGAGAGCACATGTGCTTCAGAGGTTCATCAATGATGACGAATGTTCTTGGGATGCGTATACAAGATTAATTAGACTGCTATTTCTTTAATGGTTACATTGTTTACTAAATTCATGACAACTGTGTTTGTCGTGGTTTGGTTCATGGTTATTTTGTTTTGTCGATTGCTGGAATTTCTTCTAGCACTGAAATTTGTCATCAAATGAGATAATATAACTGTTGTTTTTTTGGTAATACGTGTTGTCATTTAGCATGGGTTGTGGCTAACATTTCTCGGTATAATTAAGCCTATGAAATGTGTGATATATGTATAATGCTAATAAGCTACCTATTACACAGGTATCCGTTGTACCTTTGTTTACATTGACTACCATCTTGTGGTAGAGGTACAATATGAATCAGTTACCTTTGATACAAGTATCACATCCTTAGCGTTGAAGAAAACTTCATCTCATATGTTTCTACCTAGGTATTTTTTACTACAGTTATTTTTCGGCATCTACCTATTTTCCAGGTATAATTAAATGACAGATGTGGAATCTATGTACTTTTCTGGGGGGGGAACCTATGGTATAGGCATAGTATGCTAATGCTACTTACACAATAGGTACATGTTTACAGAAAACGAATCATTTCCATAAAAACAATTCTAAATTATTATTTTTATTATTTATGGATTAAAAAATACAACTTTGTTTTGTTTAATTTAAGATCTACATTCAAATTCATGGGTTTTTTCAAAGGAGAAGGTTCAAATGTGAAAGGAAGGTTCTTCCTCAATTAAGTCAGAAGCACCATTGACTGCATCCAACCACTAAAGCATTTACATTGAAAGGGAATCTATTCAACCCTAATATTTTGTACAAAATTTTTTTGTCATAAAGATCTCTTCTTCTTTTTTCCTCAGTTACCTATGATACAAGTATCACATTCTTAGCGCAGAAGAAAACTTCATCTCATATGTTTCTACCTAGGTACTTTTTTACTTTAGGTATTTTTGTGACAAATATATTCGACAGGTATAATCAGATACAGATGCGGTATCTATGTACTTTTCAGGGGAGAAAACCTGTGGTATATGCATAGTATGATAATGCTACCTATTTGTGGAGAGAAAACATGTGGTATAGGCATAGTACTTTTCTAGGGAGAGAACCAAACCCCCATTACAATCTGTTGATATTTGTAAAATATTTCATAAGCCACCTTAGGGCTATTTTGGCATTGCTGTGCTTTAAAAAAAAAATTGCTTTTGCTGTGCTGCGAGAATAATCGGTTGTGAAAAAAATCAATTAGGCGTTTGGCAAACTATAATTGAAAAAGTGCTGTGAGTAATCAAAGTGTTTGGTAAATTTTTATACAAAAGCACTTCGAGTATGTATAATGACCAAAAAAGTCACAAGATATAAAAAATTAGTTGAAAATGAGCCATTAAATGTTAATAAAAAAACTTAATAATAAATTGGATATAATATTTAAAAATTTAAAATAGTCTAAAAACACAAAAAAGTCTCTACCCAAAAAAAAAACCTCTTAACAGCACAACAACCCTTCCCATCTTTTCTTCGCAGCCCTTTCCCCATCACCACCGCAAACTCTCACCCCCTCCCTCCTCTCCTTCCCTATTAGGAACCAATCCCCCCTCTCGCAGACAATCACCAGCTCAGGCCCCTCCAACAACCCCACCTAACCCGACCTCAATACCATATCACCACACCCAACCGTTCCCTCATGCCAGTCCCACAGAACAAACCTCACCCAACCACCACCTCTCTCTCTCTCTCTCTCTCTCCACCCAAGCCTCCACCATCTCTCTACTTGATCCCCCATGCCCCACAAATCCACCAAGCCTTGCCCACTGCCCAGATCCACTAAGCCATACCCATTGCCCAAATACAAATCTTAGGGTTTTTTACTCTATTTTTATTCAATTTATTGAAATTTACAAATCAACACATGAAATTCAATTTAATTCAGACTGATTGCTGGTGAAATTGCAGCGGTTATTATGGCTAGCAATAACTGGCCCAACTTGCAATGAGAAGAAGGAAGAAGAAGAGTGTGCTGGGTGCTGAGGGGAGACAAATCCCATTTTGGAAAGGGAGGGATATGGGTTGTCATTTTGGAAAAGTAGTAAGGGTGTTATGGGAAAAATGAAAAAAATCATTAAAAGGAACCGGCTGTATTTTTTCAAAGCAACTTTGAGAATCTGGGTCCAACCTACTTTGAAAAACTTCTTTGAATGACCTGAGATTTTAATATAAGATGACTTGATTTCTTTCACCATACACTTTCAGTTGCAAAAATGATTTTTAAAGCAACTTATTTTTTAAGCACTGCATTCCTAAACGCCACCTTAATCTAATGACAACAAACAAGCTTGTTAAAAAAAAAAAAAAAAAAAAAACCCCAACGATAATGACAATTTCATATTCCAAGGTATCTCTTTATTTCAAACTGGAAATCACTTGAATCCGAAATCATTTTATCACTTATTTGAATTATTGAAACCATCTATTTCAAACTGGAAATCACTTGTGAGGCGTACTCCGCATTGTATTTCACTAATCCAAACCATCTATTTTGTAGATATTCATTCAAAGATCATCTCTATAAAAAAATCATTTGAAACAGCGTGTTCATTGAGTTTGTATGACACAATTAGATGTCTAAACGGTTTCTGATTTGTCTAATTTTTTACAAGGATGATTTATTAATGAAGAACTAAAAAATAGATGGTTTGGATCGTTGAAAAAAAATTCGTAGAGTACTCTAAAGGGTGTCCCTCAAATAAAATGATTTGAGAGATCCCTCAATAGAAGGGGACTTTGAACTCGGATATATATATATACACAAGTGATATTCCATCTATGAGAAGGGAAATTCGAACTCGGGTGTAGAGTGGGGAGCACATCCACTCTAGCCAACTTGGCTAAGCCCATATATGCCATCTATCTTTATATATATTAGATGTTATATAGAACAAATAGTAACTAATTAACCAATAAAGCCTTTTTATATTTTTAGGATGGCTTCTCTAATGAGGGGCTATGTAGAGGGGCTACAGTGAGGGGTCTAATCTAGCAGTCCACTAATTAATCTACACTAAATCGGACAGCTATTAAGAAACTGCTCATTATAACTCCTTACTTTTATTCCTCATGCCATCTCCAACCCAAGGAGTGGAAACCCAAATTATGAGTTTTGAGTCCAAAAATCTTCTCCAACCCATGTATTTTGGGGGGTGGAAATTTGAGAAATCTCAAATTTGGGGTGGAATTCCAGTCTAAGTATTGCCTGGACTGATATTTTATGTGGGCCCAAACTCTGTTTTTTTTTTTTCTAGCTTGGAAGCCTACATGCTGACCAAAAATTGCTGGGCCCCGCTGACATTTGTTGTTTGGTCAACAACTTGTGCAAAACAGCTGGGCCGAATGACATTGGATTCCATTCCAACGGCTATATTTTCAAAAGTTGGGCTGTGTTGTTTTTTTTATATTTTAATTCCAACAACTATATTTGTAATCAACGATCAGGATTAATTTTAGGCAATCTGAACGGTGAAATTTCACATCCAATAGCTCAAATTTAAATCCAACGGTTAAAATAATATTTATAATTAATCTAAATCAGATCCAACCCCAAAACTTATTCCAAACTCTTATAAATAGCCATTCATTTGGTAAATAATCCACCAATTTTTTTTTTTTCCTTTCTCCATTTGTTATATTTTTTTATTCTACTTTCATTCTTGTTTGGCCCCAAAACCCCAAAAATGTGTGAATTAGAAACTACAAGAAGATGAGGCATTGTGCAAAGGGTGGGTTTCTATATTTGAAGATGGGGTTATTGGCACGAATCAACCAAATGATTCATTTTGGTTGCGTGTGTACCAAAAGTTTTTGGAAAATGATCCGGGCATGAGCAGAGTCGAGGTATGATCACCGCAAGCTATTGTTTCTCGGTTCAAGACCATCAACCAACAATGTTCTCTATGGAAGACATGTATGACAAAGGCCAATACAAGATATGTGAGTGGCTCCAATCTTGAAGATGTGGTGAGTACCAATTTTTTTCAATGCTTAAATTTATAATTCTAACTCTTTTCCATTATTAAGTTGATTTTTATTTTATTTCATGGGTTCTAAGAATGCAAAAAACAATTTTCTTAAATGATAATAAATCTCCGAATAGGCCTTTCAAGTTGTATCATGCTTGGCAAATCTTAAAAGATTGCCCAAAATGGAACGACTTATGTGAATCTCCCACACAAACATTCAAAGATTCTTCTCATAATGGCAATATAGTCAATTTGGAGGAAGATGAAGATGATGTGGTCATGCCCACTCCAAGGACGTTGGGAAGAGATAAACAGAAAGATGAAAAGAAAAAAAAAAGGGAAAGGTGTTGAAGGTTATCTCAACCAAAGTGGAAAGTTCTTGTCTAAATTGGTTCAACAAGGAAATGAGGCAAAAGGGGATAAGAGGCGAAAGTTAGAGCTCCTACAAGAGTAACATGCCTATCAAATCCAACAAGATAAGAAGGCCAATAAACAGAGATAATGTCCATGGACCTATTTAAATTTACTCTAAGAAAGAAGAAGTATTGGGAGAATAAGCAAGACGAAATTATTGAGGCCCAAATAAATACAAGTTCCCCCTACAATCCAGAAGACAACTCTGGATACTATTATTCAAGCTCTCCACATAGTGGTTATTAATTTATGTTTATTTGTAATTATTGTTTATCTTTATTTATGGTGTTGTACTTGTTTTTATTTTTAAGTGAAATTCTATTATGTTTTGGAATTTTAATTTTTTTAGGTTAAAATTTTTAGAAAATTAAATCACGAATGTTGAAACAAAAATAATATTAAGAAAAATTAACGAGAAAAAAAATTTAGGGGTTAATCATTCTTAAACAATTTAATAAAGTTGCGAACTCAAATTATGAGTTTGCAAGATTGGAGGAAAAAAAAATTTTGAGTCCTGAAAATACATAAATAGTATTATTTTGGAGAGTGGAAATTTGAGTTTAACCCCAACATGGTCGGAGATGGCCTCATTATAATCTCTCTGTTATTTGAGTTCATTGAATTTGGGCTTGAATCTTGTTTTCAATGACTGAAGCCCATTAAAAGCCCACATTGAGAGTTTGCTGGGACCTCAAAAACCAGCAAAGCAAACGGCAAAATCCCAGCAACGAGAACCAACCGACATAATATAAAACTTTGAGGCATCCGACCGGACAGAGACTCCACCAACACACCAAATCAAAAACACAACCCCCACAATATCCGAAACTGAACACACGCGCCCTCTAATCGCCTGTGGAATCTCTCCAAATATTCGCAAAACTCAACTCCCCGCCACATAATCCCCCATAAGCTCCACCCTCACGTGAACCCCACGCTCGCTTTCTCTAGTATACTCGCCTTCCCCTTGGTCCGTAAGACGTCACTCCCTAACATGGCGCGTGAGTCAATCACCCCCCACCCCTGCTATGAAACTTCCCGGGCACGACTCTTTTGGTGCACCCACACGCTTCGTCAACTTCACCGCTCCCTCACGAACCCCTCCCTCGCCGTACACCTGTAAGATAAGGAAACAGAGAGAGAGAGAGAAGAGAGAGAAACTTGGTGAGAGAGACTGTGAAGCGTTTTAGAGAGAGAAACTAGAGAGAGGAGCGAGATCTGGTCGAAGAGAAAGGCAAACGAAGCTCGAAAAGCTCAAAAAGCTCGAAGCTCCCCCCTACTGTTGGTTGTTGGTGTTGTTGATGTTGTAAGCCATAACTTTCTCTCTCTGTTTTGTTGTCTTTTGGTGGGAAACCCTAATTTGATTTTTGTGTCTCTATGTGGGTGTGTGAGATTTGGGGGAAATACTAGGGTTTTGTCAATTTTTTTTTTGTTCTCTTTTGTGGAGAGAGGGAAAGCGGAAAAAAAACCCTAGGAATCTTGGATCTTTGCGAGAGGGGAAAAAGTGGGGGTTAGGGTTTTGGGAGGTACATGTATGGCTTCGGAGCCTATAGTAGGAGAAGGTGATGGAGCCAGAGAGAAGCAGAGGTACACGGAGAGCAAGGTCTATACTCGAAAGGCTTTCAAAGGCCCCAAGAAGAAGAGCATCGACAACAACACCACCAAACCCACAGAGGCCAACCCAACAGCCACAACCGCCACCGCCACAACCACCACAGCCGTAACCGCCCCCTCCGTCACCACAACCACCACCACCGCCGACGACAATAACATCAACAAGAACGACAACCACCAGAAAGACAACAACATCAACCAGAACGACAACAACAAGAGCGACAAGCAGGATAACAACAAGAAGAATGATGAGAATGAGAATTCGTCCCAGCCTCCTCCGGCTCAGACTATTGCGTCTGAGGAGGGGAATTCCGCTCAGCAGCAGCAGCTCCTTCCGCCGCCTGATGCTGCCGCCTCTGGCGATTCCTCCAGCCTGAACCGGCAAGAGGTGGCCGTGGCAGTGGTGGAACCTGAAAGTCGGGATCCACCCGTGGAAAATGGGCTGGCGAAGGAGGGGCCGGAGAACCGAATGAAGATTAATTTGGCTTCAAGGTCGAAGCAGGAGATGCGTGAGCTTCGGAGGAAGCTTGAGAGTGAGCTTGATATGGTGCGGAGTTTGGTGAAGAGGATTGAGGCCAAACAGGGGCAGATTGGTGGGTTTAATCACTCCCTTGTAACGAATGAGGGGGTCAATAATAGTGGTGCAGTGCTGAGACGGGTTCACTCTGAGGTTGCTTCGGTTGGTGTTCCCCGTGAAGTTACCAGGCCTTTGCATCAGCTGAGTATATCAGTGTTGGAGAATAGTCAGGGAATGATTGATATTGTGGAGAAAGAGAAGAGAACCCCCAAGGCGAACCAGTTCTATCATAATTCTGAGTTTTTGCTGGCTAAGGATAAGTTTCCGCCTGCTGAGAGTAATAAGAAGTCGAAATTGAATGGGAAGAAGCATGGTGGAGGAGATTTAGGGCAAGGGTATGGCATGGGAAGCAAGTTTTTTAAGAGTTGCAGTTCTCTGCTTGAAAAATTGATGAAACACAAGCATGGTTGGGTGTTTAATGAACCTGTTGATGCTGCCAAGCTTGGTTTGCACGATTATCATATCATTATCAAGCACCCAATGGACTTGGGTACCATTAAGTCGAGGCTGAACAAGAATTGGTACAAATCTCCGAAAGAATTTGCAGAGGATGTGAGACTTACATTTCACAATGCCATGACTTATAACCCACAAGGGCAGGATGTTCATGTTATGGCAGAGCAGCTATCCAGGATATTTGAGGACAGGTGGGCTATCATAGAGTCAGATTATAATCGTGAGATGAGGTTTGGATATGATTATGGGGCTAGTCTTCCTACACCTACATCAAGAAAGGCACCTCCACTGCCACCACCTCCTCTTGACATGCGAAGGATTTTGGACAGGTCTGAGTCTATCTCTCATCATGTTGATCCCAAGCCAAAGCCCATCACTATTACTCCTAGAACCCCCGCTCCAAAGAAGCCTAAGGCTAAGGATCCTCATAAAAGGGACATGTCTTATGAGGAAAAACAAAAGCTTAGCACAAGCCTCCAGAGTCTACCTTCGGAGAAGCTGGATTCCATTGTACAGATTATTAAGAGGAGAAATTCTGACCTATTCCAGCATGATGATGAAATTGAAGTGGACATTGATAGCGTTGATGTTGAGACCCTGTGGGAGCTTGATAGGTTTGTAACCAACTACAAGAAGAGTTTGAGCAAACACAAGCGGAAAGCTGAAATGGCTATGCAAGCCAGAGCAGAAACTGAGCAGAATGTCCAGCAGCAGGTAATGCTTTGACTTATACCTTATGACATCTGGCTTTTTTGGTGGCTTTTGTTGGTAACTGATTTTTTCTTCTTTATTTCTTTACAGGCCCAGGACCCCATTGTGGCAGAGGTGCCCAAAGAAACCAAAACAGGTTAGTATTTCAGAATGTGAGATTTGATGGCATTGAAATTAGTGATTTCATGGTGATAAGTTGAAACTCGTTCTTTATGTGAGCAGATGAAAAGATTATTTCTTCTTCAACAGCCATTCAAGGGGATAACCAGGGTGATAATAGGAGTAGGTCAAGTAGTTCAAGCAGTTCTAGCAGTGATTCTGGATCTTCCTCAAGTGGTACTGTGACACATATCTCTGTTTGTGGATAATGAATTTTTTCACGGATTGTTGGGCATGCAGTATTTCAATGATGCAATATGTTGTTTAGTCAGGCATTTTCTTTTTCTTACATATGTGTTTCTGCAGACTCAGATAGTGATAGTTCGTCAGCATCTGGATCAGATGTGGGGTCGCCGAGGACTTAATGATTTAATTTTGAGGTAAGATCCGTCAACATGATTTTGTCCCCTGCCAACTTGATCTTGTTCCAAGCATTTTGTAGTTTTTGTGCTTCTATAGTGTTAAGTTCGGATTATATCATACTTGAATTAAATAATCTGCAAGTGAAATGCGGTAGCACCCTAAAAATTTTAAATTGTCTGCCTTGGAGACACATGTTGAGGTTCTTACATTACTTATGAGCCAAACTATTTTATGAAGGTTGTTGCATGATTCATCTAGTAGATATGATGTCATGAGAATTATCGGTAAACCACTATCATTGTTTATTTGACAAACCTTGGCAAGTTTGTTACTCCTTATTATTGATTATGGTGAAGAGCTTTGAATGGTGGAAAATTTGTTGTAAAAATACTGTAGATACTGCAGAAAATGAAACTTATGCAGTGGGTTGTGTATTATTTTCTTGTTATTATATGAGGCTGTTGGTTGGTGTTATAGTTGTGATGTTATGCTGGTTTCTTTATAGGTATATTTGGAGGTTATTTGGTCACATAATGCTTTACATGGACCGTATCATTTTAGCCTTCTGTACCCATTGGCAAAACATGATAATATGGGTAAGGGTTTGGTTGTTTAGACTTCAAGAGTGTGGATAGTTATAGGAAAACTGGTGAATCCGACACTTGGACTCAGCACCCACATCTGATAACCATAACCCGCATAACACAGGCTACAATTTCTCCATCTTGGCGGCGCATGCCAAGCCTGCTGTATCAAGGTAGCTGTAGCTTCTTAAGATAGCAAGCCCTTTTTATTTTTACCACTGACTATTAATTTTTGTACAACCTATCAAATCTGGTGTTAATGTTCATTTCATATAACTCACCAATCTTTGCAAAGTTGTCATCCATCCATTCCCTTGCTTTTTTATTATCCTCTCTCCCCCTTCCTCTCCGTCGCTAAGAATCTCAAGGGATTTATCATAACAGTCCTTATCCCTGGAAAAGTATGGATTTTACTCAGTAATAATGTTTTAGGTACTTAATTTATTTTTTGGCGCTGATTCTTCTAGTTGTCTTTTTTCCCTTTTCAAACGGGAAAAAAAATTATCTGGCCAGTGAGAATGTTTCCATTGGAATTTGGTGCAATACGATTCAAAGTTGACTGGAATTATTGAACAATTTTGCCTTGAATTATGAAAATCCCTTGGTTGTTTTGTCTACCCTGTTCCATTATTGGGGCTTTGATATGTTGATTGTAGAGTGGCCTGACCAATGTGTCAGCCACCAAAGTATGCTGGTTAGTCCTGTTTTCCTGTTAGGGAAGGATTATTTTAAGTGAGTAAGATGGAAAGGCCTAGTGGATGTTTCTTTCAAATGATTTCTGTTGTTGGATTATGGAATTGCAGTGATTTGTTTCTCACTGGAGACTTGGTTTCTTGTTTTCTGTTTTCCTGTCTTTGTATAGTGCATGTGTACTTGGTTCAGGCCAGTTGAATCTATCATTTTTTTTGTTCATTTTTTATGATACTTTCTTTCTTTGCAAGAATTTCAAAGCAAATCATGTAAGAAAATAACCTGTCTTTCTCGTGTGAGGATGTTTGGATTTGGTCAGTTAAGTGAGCAAGTCAGAGTTAATGACCATTATGTTGTTGGCCTTTGATAATTTGGTCACATCTAATCTTTAGTATACTAGCATGTTGCTTAGATTTCTTACTTTACGGGCCATGTGTATACCTTACTTGGCTTTATGTCGTAAGACAATAAAATAAAGGCCATCTTGAAACCATACTTTTTCTGAAGTAAGTCTTGGCTTATTTGTGGCTTTGGGCATACTTCTAGTTTTAGTGCACATATATACTTCAAGCAAATTTTTTTTATCTTGAATTAGTTGAAAGGAGTGCTATCCTGCTTTTTGCTTGGGCATTGATGGAGGGCTGGGAACACAATTACATTGTTGAGGTGCAGAGAATAGAACTTGACGATGTGGTATCTTTCAGGTGGAATACAAGTCAGTTTTGTTCCTATACGATCAGGGATCTGATTAGTTAATTATTAGTAGATTTTCTGCATGCAACACCACTAAGATATTTCTGGTAGGTTTATTTATGCTGGAAAATTATTGGACTATTTGATTCAGAATCGACAAAGCCAAAATAGGGCATTTTGGCCATCCACAAGATATTTCTGGTAGGTTTATTTATGCTGGAAAATTATTGGACTATTTGATTCAGAATCGACAAATCCAAAATAGGGCATTTTGGCCATCCATAAAGGCACACCATGTAGAGTAGTATAAAAGTACTGGTTTTGACTTATGTTCGCCTGCTTTGGTCCATAAGATAGTAGAGTTTCATTCTCAATCAGTTTGGTTCTGCTTTTTTCTTCTTATGTAAGAATCAGCTTGGTGTAAATCAAATCCTAAATCCGACCAGTGTACCGTGCTGTGTAGCCTGTGAAAATAGTGCATAACAAAATTTCCTGAAAGAGCTAGAAGGATATCTCTAGAAATAGCTGACAGCGGGAGCAAGGAAAAATGCTCTGTCAATGCTAAAATCCTAGTGTGGTTTGAAGTTGTGGTGATGTAGTTTTTTATGACTATTGAAGAATGTATTAGATCGGTGCGTGTAACTGAATTTGTTTACCTTATAACCTGGTTACTCTCTTTTGTTTCTTTTCTTTTCATTATTAGTGGGTTCCCTCCTTTCCTACTAACTGTTGGAGCACAAATGATTGCTATGAGTAAATTTCAATTTTCGAACAGAATAATTCCCATGTTAAAGGGTCGCTAAATAAATGTGTTTCCCCCCTTGCCCTCTTGGGGTATGCTATGCCATAACGAGTCTTTGGATTTGGAATGATTTGATGACAGTAATTATGTAATTGACTGGTTCCTTTTTTTTAACTAGATATGATCCGCAAATGCTAATTACGATTTTCTTAAATGGCAGATGTCTGAAAATTAGGGTAGATGGTGATTTTGCTGCATGGTGATTGGAAGCTTTTCAGACGATGGATTTGAATCTACAATTGGTGTATAGTGGAAATTTTCTCCATGGGCTCCAACCATCCTGCAAGTATAGATTGGGGTTGTCAGTTTAATTGGTTCCTCAATGCCTACATGCGGCCCCCATTGGTCTGGTCAGAATCAGAATTTGTATAATATTGGTAGAATGTGGTGATAATTAGTTTCTCATAGCACGTGTACATTTTGCTAAGTACTGCTACCCGTCTAAATTCCGGTGACTTGGTTTCGGTTTCGTGCTGACAGATTCAGGATGCTTTGGTTTTACACAATAGATAGATAGTCTGTAATCCAAGTTGATTGAGTCAAATTGCTCCATATGAATTTTCTTGTGTTGTCATGAAATGAATATGTCGGTAGATTTGTATGCACTATGGCGTGGTTGTAGTAGTAGTCTCAATCTCAACAAGATCAGCATAATTGTACTCTGAATTGCCGGAGATGGAACTCGATTTTATGCTCTGTTTTGGTTGGAAAAAAATCAAAAGAATTGAAAGAATTGTTCTTGGTTATGCAGCTATATTGCAGAGGTCGCTAAAGTATGTATTGATTGTGAGGCTGGCTTAGACCTCCATACAATCGTTTACTATGTTAGGGTTAGCAGGTTTTATTTTAAGTACGGTTTCTCTAAACTGTTTGAACAGCCAAAATAAAATATCAGTTGAAATAAAGGTCTTCCTTTGGTCCAGAGACCTTCAAGACAAACCCAAAATTTGCCGTTGTGTGGTACCTTTTAGGGTATGCTCCCTCGGATCCCGGGCCAAGTTCTTGTGCGTTTACTCGTATTTTATAATATCTAAACCATTCAAATAATCTAACAATTTAAGATATAACACATAATATGTGAGTAAGCTTTTAAAATTAATTTAAAAAATTAAAGTTCAATTTATTATTAAAAGAATATAAAATCACAAAATTCAGATTGAAAACCAACACCCCCTCCCCACCACTACCCACGCCAACACTGCCCAAGCCACCATACAAGCTGCCATTTTTATGTGTTCTTACCAGCCCCCTTTCCCCACGCCCCCCCCACACCCCACCAAAACTTTTGTGGGGAAGGGTGCGGTTTTTCAGTTTATGTTTTAATTTTTTATTTAAACAATAAAACATTTGTTAATTTTAAACAATTTTTCTAATAATTTTTCTAACAATTTTAAACAATTGTTCCTCTCTCTCTCTCAATTTGCGTAGGCTTTTCGTCGTCGTGGTGGCCTTCTTCCTCGTTGATCTCGCCTCTGTCCTAGCTCCACCTTGTAGGACTTGCAGTCGACTCAGTGAATGGTCACTGCTCCTTCGCCCCGTACCTCATTGGCATCACTGAAACAAACCAAACCAAGCTGTAAATCTTGGTGGATAGACGTGCCTGATGACGTCTCAACTCAGGTGGGCGATCTTTATAGTCAATATGGTCGGTTCTGTGATGAGTTTGGGCCCAACACTAAACCAAACGACGTCGTGCCCAACCCTAATGCAAACAAAATTCCTGTGACTTTGTATCAATGGTTTTTTTTCAATGAATTCGAGCGATATTGAGGGATTGGTGATTGGAATACAGGACCTTGGGTGTGATTGGTGATTGGAATATAGGACCTTGGATGCAGTTGTAACAGCTCTTAACTACTTGAGCTCAATTACAAACGACGATTCATTTTTGTTCTGCTTTGTGAAATCATAAGTGGTTTTTGTTTTGTTTTATTTTTTTTTAATTTTTAAAAGAATATAAGACCTTGGATTCAGTCGTAACAGCTCTTAACCACTTGAGCTACAAGCTCATAACGTGTAACTTTGCATCATTAACTAAATTAGAGAAACGCAAAAATTGAACAATTATGGGCTTTGGGCGATAGAAAACCAGTAAATCTGCAATCCAAATAAAAATGCCAAGACCAGGCCCAAACAAACGGACCATAAACGGTTTGTTTATCAACAAGCATTGAACGGACCGGGAAAACAAAAAATAAAAAAAGAATCAACAAGAATTGGAGGTCAGAACCAGCGGCATTCACATGAAATGAAATGCAGCGTCTGAAACTGAAACCCATGCTTTCTCCAACATTACAACGCTCCTTGTGCTCCCATGTCCCTTTCTTATTCTGCCTCAAAATCAACTCCTTTTCTTCTTCTTCTTCTTCTTCTTCTTCTTCTTCTTCTTCCTTGCAACGTTCACCTTGGACTGGTCTGCAAACCTGGAGAGAGTCCCCACTCAATGAGAATCGTTTCTGGGGACCCAAAGGCCCAAAACCTCAGCCGCTACAGTCACAGCCGTCTTCTCTTAACAGCGATGACAGTCCAATGGTGTCATCAGCTTCCTCTCTTGCAGAGCTTGGTGCTCTGGTTCTCTCCACCAGTGACCCTCTCGCCAAATCCAAGCTTTCCCATCTTGCTTTTTCCAGGTGGCGCCTAGAGAACCTTCCAATTGGCTCGTGTGAACCCCCTCCTAGACCCGCTCGCCCTCTCAAACCTCAACTGGTTTGTTTCTCTGTTCCTTAAAAATACTTTTTTTTTTTTTAAATTTATAAATAATGATAAAGATTTGTACTTGTTGCCTTTGAGGATATTTTTAATATTCCCTTGAATTTGGTATTGCATAGTTTCCTATTGTTTGTTTGTTTTCATGGAAATTTCCTGTTTCCAGTGTTTTAATTTATATTTATTTTTTCTGAACGAACTATAAAGATGTATACAATGCTTGTGCACATCTGTGGGCACTCATTTTCGCCATGTACATTGTGAATTCAGGTTTCCCCGAAAGAAATTCCAGCTCCCAAGAACTCGGGTTTGCCTCTTAATGCTTATATGCTTCATAATCTTGCTCATGTTGAGCTCAATGCGATTGACTTGGCTTGGGATACTGTTGTTCGTTTTTCACCTTTTAGTGAGACTCTAGGGGAGGGATTTTTTGCTGACTTTGCTCATGTCGCTGACGATGAGAGTCGCCATTTTGCTTGGTGTTCTCAGAGGCTTGCTGAACTTGGTTTCAAGTGAGGAGAGTAGTTACTTTGGGTACATAATTGGTTGTTGTTTCTTAGGTTGACTTGTAACTTTGCTTTTGTGACAAGTTATGGAGACATGCCTGCTCATAATCTGCTTTGGAGGGAGTGTGAGAAATCATCTGAAAATGTTGCTGCACGTTTGGCAGTGATCCCTCTAGTCCAGGTAATATCCATAAACCCTATGTTATCTCTAATATTTAAAATGTCCTTCTCCAAATAAAGAGAGCTTTATGACCTTTGTATATATTTGTATGGAATGTTGAGGGAGTATAAGCCTATACGGTTGATACTACATGGGATCAAGTTGTAAAAGTTCATGGTTTTTAGAACAATGGCTGCTCCAAAAATTGAAAAAGACAATTGGAATAATGAATTTTTTTGAATCTGTAGAACTTTTGTCAACTTATGGTGAACCATTCCTTGAGGTCTAGAGGATTGTTGAGTTAAACTATAGGAAGAAAGCGCGAGAAGCCTAGATTAGTGCTGTAACAGTTGACTGATATATTATATAAACTCTTCTGCTTCTTGTTCTACCTTTAGCTACTATAACCAAATTTTGGATTTCTAGTGATGCATATTGGACACAAAAACAAATTATTTTGCGATAATGTTTGATGTCGCATAACTGTGTTGCATCTACTTGCCTTTACTGCAGGCAGGATTGGCATTGTCTTGAACTCTTAGTTTTCCTTCAATTAATTTACATGACATGTACTTCTTGAGGCTATTTTTTAACATTGATAACTCGTTAAGAGTGATGGGCATTTGCTTCTTTAAAAGCTAAGATTTGGTGCTGTTTATAATACCAAGAAAAATTGGAGATGGTTGATAGATTGCAAGATAATTTCCTCATCAGTCACTCCATGAACATCTGGATATATAGTTAATTTGAGGATGGATGACTTAAGAAACATTAGTTTTTCCCCCCAACGTTTTAGCATGTTGTTATTACCAATTTAAGGGCAGACTCCTTGCTAAGAAAGGGAAGAAAAGAATGCACATGTGTACATATGTATTCTCCACATACATTAAAAAAATGACAAAGAGAAAGCATGAAAGAAAAGAAAAGAAAACAATTTAATCTGTGTTTCGTCCAGATTTATTCTCTTTAGCTTATATTTGATGAGTTGTAATCCTTGGTTTTAGGAAGCTCGAGGACTAGATGCTGGACCACGACTTGTGCAAAAATTGGTTGGCTTTGGAGATCTCAGGACGTCAGACATTGTAGCTAGAATTGCTGATGAAGAAGTTGCACATGTGGCTGTTGGAGTCCATTGGTTTGTTGATGTCTGTCAGAAAATGGATTGTACCCCATCTTCCGCATTTAAAGGTTTGGCTGTCCCTTCCTATTTCCTGTGTGTATATTCTCATCCATAGTCCTACTACATTCTTAGAGCAAGGTTGATCAATATACGGATCTTTTTACTATAACCATGCAGACTTGTTAAAAGAGTATAACGTGGAGTTGAGAGGGCCTTTCAATTATTCAGCTCGTGATGAGGCTGGCATTCCTCGTGATTGGTGAGAAAATTGTATTTCTTGGCAGTTCTTTGGATTGGTATTAATTTTTGTACAAAATGTCGCTATTAATATCAAGTTCAACTTTGTTCTATCTTTTTGAAAAATGACCTAAATTCTCTTTCCAGTCTGCATGTGTAAAAATATATGTTCATGGAATCATAACAATTTGCTTCATGTCCTCTACAGGTATGACTTACCTACAAATGACCAGGATAAGAATAAGAAAAAGGATAAAACCGAGAAGCTTACGGAGGTATGTGATCCTGGCATTACATGCTCCGTGAAACTAATTTCAGAACTTTGTTATTTATCTTTTATCCTTTGGCAAATGGATACTCTAACATCTCAACTATTATTCAGGTTTATGATAGGCTTGCTTCCGTAATTTCCATGGAGAGTGAGAACTCAAGTTTGAACAGGCCTTAGTTGTTTTGCTTCAGCAAATGTTTTCGTCTCCGAGCAATTGGTATGAAGCATATCCACGTACGTGGTTGCACACTTTCTTTCTTTCTTGTGTGTTCGCAAGAAGCATTACAACTCAGTTACCTATCTTGCTGATTTTTCTTCAGGGCATCACCTAATTGGCATGTTTAGAGTAAGCGCCATCAAGTGCAGCACATACTTTTGAGTTATTATCTTTACCCTCTTCTTCAATTTCTTTCTTTTTCTGCCCAACAGAAAAATTCAAGTAGAAAAGCTGTTGTCAAATTCTTGTAAGCTTCACAGTTGTAGTTCTCTCTCCTTTTCTTTTCTGCATCCAAGCTGTATAAACCTTTTGTAGTGAACGGTCAAAGAAATTGGCCAAAATAATGAGAATCGGAATTAAAATGTAGTGGCCATAGGATATGCTATTTTTGCCTTATTTTTGTAATCACCTCTCTCATCACGACCTACACACGTAGGCGTAGGCGACTTCTGTTCTCAAACTTGCATTGCACATCTGTTCCGCCCGACTTCATTTAATACGACACGCCAAGGAATCATGGGCTCACCGCCACACTAGCTTTGTTGACAAAATACCTCATGCAAGTCTTTTTCTTTGGCTCCACACAAAATATGTCTATTTGAGAATATGAAAAAAGAATAAAAAAAGGTGTTAACTACAACTTACTTTTCTAGGTGGCAGCCCATATAGACATCTTCAGTAACACACGGATTCTCTCGCTTTTGATGATTGTAGCGCAGTACCCCCATTTTTCCATTTGGTTCCCTTCTACAGTCGAAGTTCGCATTATTCACTTCATATATCGAAGACGGAATATTCACTTCATATATCGAAGACGGAATGTAACTTAGTGAAAAAAGACCTTAATTTTAAATCAATGGTCTTAAATTTAAGCTCTATGATATATTGATAGGGATGACAACGAAACGGTTGGGGCCGAATATGGCAATACTGTCCTCGTCCCAGCTCCCCATATGTGCCCCCGTGCCCCGCCCCATCCCCAATAATAATTTTCTGGGAATCGTCCTACCTGTCCTGTCATAGGGCTTTCTCTCAAACTCGCCCTGAATACCATATATTTATCCTACATTATAACACTTATTTCAACTTAAACTATAACTATAAAATTCAACGAAACTGTTCACAATCATCTCAATTCAATTTTAGAAAACTAAATAAATATTAAATTATATATGTATTGATAATATTATATTATAATCATACATAGTAATATTATATGTAAATTACTTCAAAATAAATATATCAATTATCAAGCCGAATTTTGGTATGGGGATAACAATACCATCCAGGCCCATACCTGATCGGGAATTTTTAAAATTCGGGGATCTTCGTACCTGACCCCAATTTTTCACCAAAATCTTCTCCCGTTAGGGTCGGGGACCTGACAATGATTTTTGTCATCCTTAGTAATGTGTGTGTGAAAAACCCTTCATCCATTGCAGTTTAGACTATCGCTTGTATTTAAAAAAAAAAATTCATATATCTTTTTACAAAATATGGGTGGAGAATTTTAAAAAGCATAATAATAGTCACTCTTTTCATTATTTTAAAAAAAAGTTGAAAATACATGGTCTAGAAAGTAAAACTTTACTCCGAAAGTATATAGGGTAAATGTACAAGATTCCTGTGAGGAAAAGAAAAGGTAAAAGGTTCGATGCTTAAAATTTGTTTTGATTATTTAAAGAAAAGTAGAAAATATATATATATATATATTTAAATATTTTTTAATTGAAAACCAATACAGATTTTTCGTAATCATATATATCCGACCGGTTGCGTTGGTAAAAGAAAATAGAAAAGCACAAGAAACTTCCAACAATACATACACACGGCGTGTGCCGTCTCCCACTACTAAACTAGTCCCCTCCATTCTCTTCTCTCTCAAGCAGTTGCTGCTGAAGAACCAAAATCCCAGAAAAAAAGAAGAAGAAAGAAAGTGAGAGAAAATGTGCTCTTCAGAAGGTGATTGCAGGCCTCTTGGCTTTCTGCTCGGCCTTCCTTTTGCTCTCCTCTCCCTCGTCCTCTCCATCGTCGGCATCGTTATCTGGATCGTCGGGTACAATTCCTTCTGCCTTTCTCAATTCAATTGATTTTCTTGCATATGGGTCATCTGGGCAATCTCTAATTTTCTTGGTTCTTAACTTGTTATGCGGTTTCATTCAATTTGATCGTATGGGTTTTTGAAATTATGCGATTTTTATGCAATCTGATATTTCGTAGTGCCTGGAGCTTGTTGATTTTGAAGTTGGGGTCTGATTGATTTTTTTGTTTTTATTTTTGGGTGGGGGAATTTTTTTTTTTTGGGTGTAGATTGTTGCTGACTTGCATATGCCCGTGCTGTTTGTGCGTGACGGTGGTCGTGGAGTTGGCTCTGGAGTTGATCAAAGCCCCAATTCATGTGATGGAGTGGTTCACTTCCCAAATCCCCTGCTAATCTCATCTCATTCAGATTGTTTTATTTTATTCTTTTTATTTTTAGTTTAGTTTTATCACTGAGTTTGGTGTTTTATATTCATCATCACACTGTGTTTACTGTGTACTGTTTATGTATTCCATGGAGGTGAATATGTAGAATTCTATGTGGATTTGAGTGGAATACAGATATAAGTTCTCTTCTCTTCTCCTTCAACCCCCACAGCAACTCATCAAAACCCATAAAAAACCATTATACTCAAACAGCAATTCAATTCACATTATATTACAATAACATTCAATCCCTAACATCATCAAGTAACTGGCTTGATATCAGTGAAGGGAGGATACAAGAATGGCTTTGGTGAGGCTCTGGCTTTCATCGATCTGCCCGTTGGGTGGAGGTGCGTGAATTGAGTGGGGTAGCTAGCTGTGCGGGGGAGGTGGGTGGCTGGGGGATCGGTGGGCGTACATTTTTACTGCAAACCCACACCTCCAAGGGGATCAAAACCGGCTCTTCCATGGGGATTTTCCAATTTCCAGATCCCCCTTTGCCCCAAGGAATTTTGCCGCTGGTCATGCGCTGCAGCCGTCGTTGGGTGGCTGCTGTGAGTTCTTTGTTTCAAAACAAATGCTGTAGCGGTAGCGGTGCTTTTGCCTCTGCTTGCTCTGCCCCTGTTTCTTAAACCATGGCTGCTGGTTTCATATTTGCCCTTGTTCTATAATTTGGTCAAACTAATATAATTTGCATAAGAATTCCTTTTATGGTTAAACAAAACTCATTCTTACACAACTTTTTCATGTGAAACTTTTTTTTTCTTGGAAGCCACAACTGGAAACGAAAACAAAATCGAAAACAGCGCGAATGGACTAAGAAAAACCCATCTTTTGTGTTCTTGATGCTTTTAACGTACGTGAGCTTCTGGATTCTCAAGGGATTGCTTGGTAGAGGTTTCACAGTCCACGCATCCAGAAGAATGGTAAGCTTTTGGACATTTTTCATATGTTTTCTTTTTTCTTTCTTTAGGTTTAGGTTATGAGAATCTGAGTTATTTGATAAAGGGTTTGATGCAAGGGAAACAAAAATTCAAAAGAGAATTAGGGAGATGGAGAAAGTAGAGGAGAGGTTGTAAGTGTTTGTTGTGGATGTTTCGGACTACCAGCATTCTTTTGGCTTTGAAGGGTTGCTCTGCTATGTTCTGTTGTTTAGACAGTCGAGATATGATCAGTGGCGAATCTAGGAATATTTCTTGCGGGCGCGACATGTAAAAGTTCTAAAAAAAGTTTAGATAAAAGATACCCTTAAAAATGAAACTCATTAGCATTGTCAATCATGATTCATGAAAGAAAGTCTCATTACCATACAAATCTTTTTAACAGTTTTTGCTTGAAGCATTACCTTTGAGTACGTTTAATTTCTGAGTTGTAACACATACATACCCAAGTTAATAAGATCATCCTTCACTTGAAATTGAAAGAACTTTTGTCATGATAATTTGTTAAGCTTAAAGATAAAAAGGGGATTTACTGATTGGCTTCTCATAGATATATTTTCAATCCCTTCCGCTAGCAAGGATAAAATCCGATTGTCCATTGTATGTTTGGCCCACATATGCTTGTAATGTATGTATGTAGTGCATTGTATGTGTGACATTTATTTATTTTTTGTTCAAAGGAGGCAAACTTGCAGATAACAAACAAGAGCTGCATATGAAACAAAACTTGCTCAAGCCAAATCACAGGATGAAGGTAGTCACTCAGGATACGAAAGAGATCAGAAAAACATAAAAAAATGGGGCTGGGAATTGAGGTTTGAAATTGAATTTGTTTCAGGCTGGGAATAGGGTCGACATAGTTTCTCTAAATGAAAGAATTGGTAAGTTCTATTAACAATTTGTGTCTAATGAAAATACTGGAAACTGAAGATGATTCCCTTTTAAATTTCAAACAAGGAGAGTGGAAATTGGTGCCTTGAAGTGCAAGGCAGGTCAATAGGCGCAAAACTAATATTTTGTTGGGATATATATATTTTATAGCGCTGTTCGTATGAAAGAAATATAGCATATCATTGTTCCTTTAGCAGTAATTATGCTTAAGACAAAATAAAAATTATAGGCTCGATTTAGATGAGTAAGATGTGGGATTCTGAAACAATATGATTTCAGGGTTCTGTAAATAACCGATGGTTTTCTTTTCATCCAATTTTTTTTGTCCATTTCACAGACCCAGAGAATAGCAATGCATAGGAAAAGAAAGCCAGCAGATAATGCCATAGAAATAGGCCACAAAGAGGAACAAATTCAAGTAATGGGAAAAAAGCCCAAAACACTCAATAGGGCATCAAAGTAATTTAATAATCAAAATTAAATTCAATAAGGCCAGTTTGGGTTTGTTTATAAAAATTAAATAATATAGGGTTTATCTATATTATTAGTGCTAAGAATGAGTATATGATTAAATATCTCTATAATAAACTCACATCAATAAAATAATATTTATTATGAGCCCAACTTTCCTTATTTTGTATTGAAAGACAAATGAAAAGTGAATATTAATGTTATTAAATTAATATCATTACTAAGATACAACACCATATTAATGTAAATAAATATTTAATGTAGGGCCTTCTTCAAAGTGGAGCCCTGTGCGGTCGCTCACTTTGCTCATGCCAAACGCCACCATGCTCGTGTGTCAAGAACCCTTTATCTGGAGAAACCTGGAGATAGCTCTGGTTTTGATTCCGAGCACAACAACTGTACGTGTTATGATGCCTCTGACTTTCTTTTTAATGAGTGCAATGGGCATCAATTTCACATGATTCTTGCCAAATATAAAATCCCATTGCGCAACGCTGAGGAAGTAATCAATAACCACAATGATGCCAAAAGGAAATCTGGAACTAAAAGGAAGTTTTGCATCAAGGTATGTCCAACTCATCACAAGTGTTACGGTGGAGAAATAGATTAGAATTATGGTTCATCAAAGGGTTAAATTCGCTTCCATTATTAAGAACATAAAAATAAAATAAAAATTACATTACTTTGGATTCTGAGATAGATTTTCCTTTCACATTGAATAACGCAAAACTTGATACCACCCCTCAAAGAGAAAAAAGTAATAATAACAGATTTGTATTCACCTAAGCAACTCATAATTTTGGCACCAAGACAACTTATCCGGTACAACTTTCCTTTATTTGTTTTTTTAATATGTATTCATACTCATTTTAAGTAACCAATGCCACTGTGAACCTTCCTTGCAATTTATGGGCCATAGGAAAAATTAGAAGCATGAGAAATCGTAAAATTACACAACCTACAAATTTGAGCAGCAAGAAAGAAAAAAAAATAGTTAGAATGAACAACAACAACCAAATAATCACCGAACCTCAAAATACAACCAATCAAAGTCTATGATGACAATTACCCAAATTGAAGTAAACAATTATAGTTTCAAAATTCTAACGGTGTAACTAAAAAAAGAAAATTATCACTTTTCTTTTAAAAAAATTTAAAAAAAACATTACAATCATGAAGCATGAAACTTAAATTGAATACAGAGCAGGAAAAAAATTGCAACCAAATGTTCCTACTGTAGGAAAAGGGACTAATATGGGCTTACAATAGGATAAATTGAAAAATTAGAAGCATTTACCCTTCGTTTAGATAAGGGAAAATAACTCAGAATTTAGCTAAAAGTTGAGAATTTAAGAGGAGAAATTGAAAATTTCCTTATTTGGCAACTTAAGCATCGAATTTATTAAATGACGCATGAAAAAAATCATGGAAATTGGGGCATCAAATTCCCGAGTTTAATTTCCACCAAAATAGGCGTTATTTCACAATTTCCATGGTGCAATTTACAAAATTCGACATATATAAATCCAAACACTAAAATCTCAATTGCTAGAAATTGAAATTATGGAAATCCAAATTCCGTCATTTTAGAATTCTATGTGATTTTCAAATATTTCATCCAAACAGAGGGTTAAGGCTTTTTACACAAAGAGAAAACATGTATATATATATATACAAAAAATACCAAATTTCATACAACAATTCTGTACTTAAATTAAATCTTTACCCCCCCCCCCCCCCCCCCCCCCCCCCAAAAAAAAGTAGAGCAATTCTAATATTTCTCCAAACCACCAAAAAGACCATCATATGAGTAATGTATATATCTTAAATAAAGAAAGGTTTTTTTGTGGTTTTGCCCCCTGAACTATTTGCATCCTTAATAATTTTTTCGATAAATTAAGGACTCCAATTGACAGGATCCGACCCAAATTCTACTTTGGAATCAAAGTCGAACCCTGTGCATGTCCGACACCTGGCGGTTGTTGGGCACACTTGACCAAATTGCCCTTCTAACCAAAATCCAGACTTATTTCAAGTCTGACTTCTACCGGAAATCCGGCAGAGTCTCCCTCGTACATTGAACATTTCCCAAAAATTTCCACCTGTAAAACAAGCATATGTATTTAGATATAACCCAACTGCCAACATGTATCAAATTATATCCAAAAATCAAGCATCATATCATTCTAGCTTCAGGCCTCAATAAATCGAATAAATCATTCTGCTAACAATATTCCATTCAATTTCTTAGAACATTCCTAGAACAATGTTATATTTCATAATAACTTAATTGGACTACCTTTCTATTACTTGACCTCGCGGCTGCACCTATTAACTCTAGGCTGCCTATGTACCCTTAACAAGGGATCAATCCACACGTAGTTCTTCCAAATATTCGTATCAATCCTATACTGAATATAAATATGCCACACATTGAACTCCCTATATTTTAGTTTAAGAATATTTCAGAACTGAAACTCTCTCCACCTAGGCGTGTATATCATTATCTGTCATTTCCTCGTGTCTTAGTTCGTGACACGTCCTCGCAGATCTCGGTAACATAAGGTCGCTCGAGCTGCGATCCTCGCAAGATTCAGGGGCCCGCATGTTCAAGGCCCAACCCGTTGGATTGATCATGCTAGACCTCTTAGCCCATATGTCCAGATTCGATGTACAGTAGTTGGTGGACATCGGTTGGTGAGAGTGGTAGGTAGAGTCTCGGTTGGTGACATTGTATCTTAGCCACCTACTGTGGTGGTAGGTGGGATAGGAACAGTATATAAGGAGGATGTCACATTGTGTATCCTCACCTCACATCTTGTATAACATACCTTACAACTTGTAAAGCATTTGAGTAGCAATACAAGCATATATTCTCCCAAACTCTCTTGTGCGTTCTTGAGTGTTTTTATCGTTCTTGCTCTTGTGTTGTGTTCTTGCTTGATTCGATCTTAGATTGTGGGAAGGAAGGCTGCTTAGCTTGTTCGAGAGGCGATCAAGTCTAAGGCCGCACGTAAGGAAGACTCCGAACAAGTCATCCCGTGACAGTTGGTATCAGAGCGAAAGCTAGAATCATTCGAAGAAGCATGTCGAAGAGCGGATCCGATGTGGAGACTGATATGTCCAAGGTCAACTTGGATCGTGGGGGCAAATCGAAGAGGGAACGATCTAGAGATGTTGTAGCAGTGATGGAGAAGCGGCTTTCTAAGATGGAGAATGCCGTAATCGAGTTCGATCAGCGACTCGAGGAGGACGTCCTTACGAAGGAGGGCTTCGGAGCTATGGTGGAAGAGCTTCAAGGCCAATTCCAAGGAGCCATCAACTCTGCATTGGACAGCATCAGGCTAGATGTCCAAACCAAGCTGGATCATTTCATGGCGGAGCTTACTGCGCTTCGTGATGAGGTGAAGGATGTGAAGGGAGATTGGGCTTTGTGCAAGGAAGCTGTCTTGAACAAGACCCGGACTCCAAAGGAACCAAAGGTGCTAGATTCTTTCAAGCCCAAATCCTATAATGGGAAGAGGGAGGCGAAGGAGCTAGACACATTTCTGTGGAATATTGAAAGGTATTTCAAGTTCCTCAAGATGGAGGATGATGAGCCCAAGATTTCTACAGCAACGCTGTTTCTCACCGACAATGCTCTCATGTGGTGGCGACGTCGATCTATGGAGATTGACCAAGGTACGTTTACACTTGAGACTTGGGATGAGTTTAAGAAAGATATTATGTTGCATTTCTATCCAGAGAATGCCAAGTATGAGGCAAAGGAGAAGCTGAGATGGCTAAAGCAAACTGGGAACGTGAAGGACTATGTTGCCGCGTTCACCAACCTGTTGTTCGAGGTGCCTAGCATGACGGATGAAGACAAGCTCATGTACTTCATGAGTGGCCTACAGAATTGGGCCAAGATGGAGTTACAAAGGAGACACGTCCAAACCTTGTCAGAGGCAATTGCTGCAGCTGAGTCTCTTGTGGAGTTCAAGAGAAATGATCAAGGCGACTCCAAGTTCAAAGGAAAGAAAGGTGGCAGTGGATCCAATGGGGGAGACCACGAAGAGGGTAGCAAGGCTGGAGACAAGTCTGACAGTCACAAGTCATCCGGGAGGAAGAATGACAAAGGTGACAAGGGGAAAGACAAGTCGAAGCTAGCTTGCTACTTGTGCGATAGAGCGCACATGATGCAGGATTGTCCGCAAAAGAAAGCCTTGAATGCCATGAACCAGGAGAAGGAAGAGGAGGCCGAAAGGGAAGCAAGAATGGGGGCCATTCACCGCTTCAATGCCCTACAGGCCAAAGTCGCTCAACCGAAGGTTCAAGCTAAAGGGGTGATGTTTGTCGACGCCATGGTGGATGGCAAGACAACCCGGTGCCTGGTGGATACGGGTGCCTCGCACAACTTTATGTCTGTGCAGGAAGCAAGGAGACTTGGGTGTCGAGTCTCGAAGGAAGAAGGCAGCATGAAGACGGTGAATTCAACTGCCAAACTAATTGATGAAGTAGCTCATGGTGTGGAGCTAGACATTGGTACTTGGAAGGGAGTAGCTGACTTTTCCGTGATCTCGATGGATGACTACGATGTCGTGCTAGGAATGGAGTTCATGGACGAGGTAAAGGCATTTCCCATTCCATTTTACAATATTATGTGCATTGCACAGGGTGGGGCAATTCCATGCATGGTGCCAGTGGTGAGGCAGCAAGGCAAGTCGAAAACCTTATCAGCCATGCAAATTTCCAAGTCTTGGAAGAAGGGCGAACCGACGTTCCTTGCAACTATGAAGAGGAATATAGTTGAGAAGGAAGTCCAACCAGTCCCAAAAGCGGTGGAAGCAGTCCTTAAGGAGTTTGCAGATGTCATGCCCAAGGAGCTGCCCAACACCAAACCACCTAGGAGAGAGGTGGATCACACCATTGAGGAGGAGCCAATGCAAAAACCTCCTGATCTTGGCAAACCTTTTGAGGTACACACTGATGCATCAGATTTTGCTATTAGTGGTGTACTCATGCAGCAATCGAAGTCGATAACGTCAAGTCCTTTTGAGTTGGCAACAGGACAACAACCTATGACACCGAACACAATGGTGTCAAGCTACACGAGGAGTAGCCCAGCTGCATACAAGACGACCAAGGATTGGCAGGAGCCAAATTGTGGGGAGTTTCAACGAGCTTCACCTTTAATGGGGACTTCATTTGACAGGAAAGTCGAGTGCACCATGGCCAAGCGCAAGGTGCGGCGCAAAGGTGTATCGAGACACTTTGAGTACTTTGTCAAATGGAAGGGCCTGCCAGAATCCTTGGGCAATTGGGAGAAGAGTCCTTATGGCAGTACAAGGACTAGATCGAAGCATTCGAACGAGAAGCAACTACCTCGGCGACGAGGACGTCACCGGATTAGGTGGGGGAGAATGTCACGGCCCGCATGTTCAAGGCCCAACCCGTTGGATTGATCATGCTAGACCTCTTAGCCCATATGTCCAGATTCGATGTACAGTAGTTGGTGGATGTCGGTTGGTGAGAGTGGTAGGTAGAGTCTCGGTTGGTGACATTGTATCTTAGCCACCTACTGTGGTGGTAGGTGGGATAGGAACAGTATATAAGGAGGATGTCACATTGTGTATCCTCACCTCACATCTTGTATAACATACCTTACAACTTGTAAAGCATTTGAGTAGCAATACAAGCATATATTCTCCCAAACTCTCTTGTGCGTTCTTGAGTGTTTTTATCGTTCTTGCTCTTGTGTTGTGTTCTTGCTTGATTCGATCTTAGATTGTGGGAAGGAAGGCTGCTTAGCTTGTTCGAGAGGCGATCAAGTCTAAGGCCGCACGTAAGGAAGACTCCGAACAAGTCATCCCGTGACACTATGTACCCTTAACAAGGGATCAATCCACACATAGTTCTTCCAAATATTCGTATCAATCCTATACTGAATATAAATATGCCACACATTGAACTCCCTATATTTTAGTTTAAGAATATCTCATAATTAAAACTCTCTCCACCTAGGCGTGTATATCATTATCTGTCATTTCCTCGTGTCTTAGTTCGTGACACGTCCTCGCAGATCTCGGTAACATAAGGTCGCTCGAGCTGCGATCCTCGCAAGATTCAGGGAATGTTTAGTCGACCTGATCCGCATTACTCGAAATAGTTCATACACCAATATATATATAATATACAGAAATTCTCTTATGCGAACATCCAGACATTATTATCGTGCGTACGCCGTGCATTTTGTACTACCCCTCTCTGTTTTCCTACCTGTTTACAATAGGATCCGCACGATAATAAAGTGCGGACATCCGGATAAGAGAATAACTGTATATATATATATATATATATATATATATATATATATATATATATATATATATATATATATAATTTATACGTTATTGGCTTAAATTATATATATACATAATAAATAAAGATGAAGACAAAGATAAATTAAGGTAAAGATAAAGATAAAAATAAAAATAAAAATAAAATCAACAAGCTCGGAAGACCCTTTTTATTCTTGCTTCGAAACTTACTTAATATATATATATATATATATATATATATATATATATATATATATATTTATTTATTTATATTTATATTTATATTTTCATCTTCATTTGTAAAACAATTTATTGCTTACAAAAATAATGGCACTGTATAAAATCCTCCATTTTAGATTAAAAGAATCTCAAAACCTAAATTCTCTCCACCTAGGCGTACCTCTATTCCTGTTCCGTCAATTCCATCCTCGCAGCCCTTGGTAACACAAGGTTAATCCAAGCCGCATTCCTCGCAGGCCTCGGTGACACCAAATCAACCTGAGCCGCAATCCTCGCAGGTCTCGGAGATACCACTTCTATCCGAGCCGCAATCCTCGCAAGCCTCGATAATACAAGGTTAATCCAAACCGCATTCCTCGCAGGCCTCGATGACACCAAGTCAACCTGAGCCACAATCCACGCAGGTCTCGGAGATACCACTTCTATCCGAGCCGCAATCCTCACACCACACGGTTCAGGGGTCCTCGAAACACATGGGGCATTATTTATAAATGACACTATTTCAAACAATTAGGAGGTGCCCTTGTGATGGGTTTGAAAATCCGTATCCCAAACTTATATCAATACTTTCCTTTTATTTCACAATATATTCCCTGGCCTTTATATCAAATTTCTGATAAATTGATTCAGATAACTCTTTCCTGGTCAAGACTCATTTACATGGTCCTTCTAACCCTTCTCAAAGGATATAACCACCTCGGAAGACTTACGGTCAACCGAGGGGTCAAACCGCCTAAACTTGGTCAACCGGACCCACGAGGCCCACGACCTCCTATCACAAATTCGGGAGTCCCTAAAGGTTCCAATATGCCTAGGACACATGTCCAGGAAGTTTGGTATTGATCTGACGGTCGGACTACTCACAATCGTACGATCGAACGGTTACTATAAACCTAGCCCTAGGGTTGGCATTTCTGGAGTATCCGGGACTCTGTTTTTCGAACAACATATATGAAATTGACTATGATCCAACGGTTCAAACGTATCAAACCCGGAGATCGCATAATAGGCGAGATCCGTCCGGGGTTCTAACATTGCCCAAATTGACATCCGAAAGTACCTACGCACTCGTGAGGACCATGGGATCATTCTGGAACCCTAAGCCGGTCCAAAACCTGGCCCATGCGCCGCCGCACTCGCCAACAGCGAGTGGGTGCCCAAAGCGATACCATTCTGTGGAAAAATCTCAAAATCAAGGGCATTGGAGCCACTTTTGTTTTTGGACATACCCCGAAAAACAAATAGAAGTGGTCGGAATCGCGAATCCAAAACCGGCCAAACTTTGGATCCAAAATTAACCTACATAGACTAGAAATTTCTCAAATCCTACCCAACCATTAGCTAGAGCTCGAGGAATAAATGAAATTCCATACCTGGATTGCTGGAAATGGCGGCCGGAGGAGGGAGATCGAATGACGGAAAGCTTCGAACGAAACCGGCCGGGTTTCTTGATTTTATGGCCAAAATCGATGGGCCCAGCAGCGGCGACGGGGTGGAACGGCACGGGGGAGGCTGCCCAGTCATTTTGGGACCAGTCCCAGCTCCAGTGGTGGCCGGTGCAAGTGACGGTGACGCTGAGGGCCTTGCCGCTGAACAGACCGTCGGGGGGGGGGGGGGGGGGTGTTCTTCGCAGAAGAGAGAGAGAGAGAGAGAGAGAGAGAGAGAGAGAGAGGGAGAGATTTAAAATTTCTAATTTTTGAAAATTACCAATTTGCCCCTCGCGTAATTTGATCTTATTTTCTTAAATACGACTCGGATTTGAGCCCACTACGTGTCTACGGACTCATTTCGTCGCACTTTACGCAACGGTGAAAGTGAAATCTCCAAATTCCTTCCCCGTCAAAAAGTCAACTTTTTACCTAATAAAAATATTCCATGGGCAAAATTGTCTTTTCCTCTAATAACTTAATAATTAAAAATTAATTAAGGGTTGGGTTATTACACCAATTGTTTAAAAATCGTCAATTGAGGGCCTACTGTTATTTTTTTTTTTATAAATTCCATCCAAAATAAGGGTACATTCATAATTTTATAAATAATTTTTTTTAAAAACCTCACCTAAATATCACAAAACGAAGGTTTACGAAACTATCAGATTGCATCATTAATGTCTTTTTTGTGTCATTCGTGATCCTCAAGGTTAGTATGTGTGATCACAAATGGTCCTTGCCGTTAGGTTTCGTAAAAAAACTCCGTTAGTTTGCTGACATGGCATATATATATATATATATAAGAAAACATCTGTGAGATTCACGCACCTATCACAAATGGTCCCTATGAAATTTTTTAATTTTTCCTTTTAAAATTCATAAAATTTTGGTTTTCTTTTTTAAATTCCTTAAAACTATATATTGTATTTTAAATACATGTGACACTATATTTTTGAAGATGTGGGCTCCACATATATGTCACATCAACAAACTAATAAAGTTTTTTATAAATATTTTAAAATTCATAAAATTTAAAAATGAAAAAACCATTTATAGAAATATTTTAACCTTGAGGACCATTTATGAATCCTAAACTTTTGGTTTTTTCATTTTTAAGTTTTATGATTTTTAAATTATTTTTTAAAAACTTCATTAGTTTGTTGATGTGGCATATATGTGGAGACCACATCTCCAATAATATAGTGTCACGTGTATTTAAAATACAATATATATTTTTAAATAATTCAAAATTCATAAAATTTAAAAAAGAAAACCAAAATTTTATGAATTTTAAATTAAAAAATTAAAGAATTTTGTAGGCACCATTTGTGATAGGTGCGTGAACCTTAGGGATGTTTTGTGATATATATAAATTATAACTAGGGGTGGGCTTGGTCCGGTTCTCACCTCAAACCGGAACCGAACCGGTATTATTTAACCGGTCTGGTTTAGGCCAAAAAAAATTCAAAAACCGACCGATTCGGTTCTGACCGGTTCCGATTTTGAACCGGATTATTTTTTTTTTATTTTTTTTATTTTTTTTCAAAAAAAAAATATTGTTTGAAAATTTTTTAATAAAAAAATTATAATAAATAACTTATTTTTTTCGCTTAAAAATTAACAAATAATCCAATTCATACATTTAGAAATTTTTTGAAGTTGAACTTGGAAAAATAGTGATTATAACATTTAAAATATGGCATTAGATTTTAAAAATTTGTAAAAATAAAAAAATATATATATGACCGGTCCGGTTCGGTCCGATCCGGTGTGGTGTGGTGCAAAATCGAAACCGAAATCGGTTCGGTCCGATTTGTTGACTTTTTTGGTCAACCGATATTTTTTTCCGGTTTTTTTTCACCGGTTCGGTTCGGTTCAGTGTTCCGATTTTTCGGTCCCAATGCCCACCCCTAATATATACCACGTCAGCAAACTAATAAAGTTTTTGACGGAACCTAACGGCATGGATCATTTTTTATCACACATACTAACCTTGAGGACCACGAATGACACAAAAAAAACATTAAGGATGCAAGCTGATAGTTTCGTAAATCTTAGGGATGTTTTGTGATATTAAGCCAAAAGTTTTAAATAAAAAACCGCCACCTATCTCTTCTCCTTCTCCCTCTTTCTCCTCTAGCATCCAACTCCCATCCAGGTTTCAGATTCCCAAATGATGAACTCGATTACCCACCCCCAACCCCCAAACTGCCATCCACCCATTTCACCTCCTCCCCCCCCCCCCCCCCCCCCCCCCGCCCATCGATATCTTCTCCCCTCTGCCATCCTCGGGCCCTATATGATTTTTCACCTACAGCCCCCCCCACCCTCCTCCCAAAAAAAAACCCTAGCCCGCAACCACCAAACCCCCTCCCCCTCTTCCCCTCGATTTTTTCTCCTTCTCTTGCGATTCCCATTGACCCAAACCAGTGGCCCCCCCTTCCGGCGATTTCTTCTCTCTCAATTCCCCCATGACTAGCACCACCTGCAAACAAACGCAAGATCCACGAACCCACAAACCAACCCCCCCGAACCCATAAAACCTAGAATGAGAGAAAGAGAGATGATGTATTTTTTTATTTTTTTTTTCTTATTTTTTAAGTTGGTTTTTTAATATTTTAATCAATTTAAAATTAAAAAAAGCTAAATCTTTAGTTTTAGGCAGGTGAGGTTTTTATTTTCTCTTTTTAAAATTTTTTTAAATAAAATTACGAATTTACCCTTAATTTGGAAAAAAAATTTGGATGGAATTTTAAGAAATTGACTGTAGTCCCTCAATTGGCAATTTTTAAACAATTGGAGTCCTTAATTTATCAAAAAAATTATTAAGGCGCTAATTTGACGATATGCAAATAGTTTAGGGGGAAAAACCGCAAAAAACCCAACAAAGAACTATAGCTGCATAACTAAATGAAGTCGAAGGAGAGAAAAGAAAGGGCCTAGGGTTTAGAATAGCAAACTTCTTGCTAAAATATATATTTTCAAGCAAATTTTAAGAAAAATTAGGTATTAGCCTTAAGAATCTTTACTAATAAGGATTTGATACCTAGAGTATTTATGTTTAGGTTTTGATACATAGGAAAAAAATTTGTTTTGGATTTGGCCAAAGAGGAGGCCCAGATTCATTGGGCATGTCTAAATATAAAGATAAAATACAATTTTACCATTTTTATTTAGAAACGTTGGTCAAAATCAAATCTCACCCCCTCTCTCTCTCTCTACGACATCGACTAGAGAGCTCTCTCTCTTCTTCCTCGCACTGAGTTTGCTCCAAAGTAAAGCCCCATCATCGAAAACCAAATTAAAACAGGGACTGCACCATACTCGTTGATCAAAGCGCGATTATCTGCCCGAATCTTCGCTAAAAGCCTAATCTTGGCCCCAACAGATTGCTTGATGGAAATCGAGGACGATTGGAAGACATCGACTTAGATCTTGACTGTCGATAGAAGATCCTCTGACGAAATGCAAGTTTCAAGTTTATGTTAATTTCAAGTTTATTGCCTTGTCTGCACGTGGCGATTGTGAGTTCTCCGTTAAGGCACAAGTTGCACAGTCAGGAGGTGCTAAGGCACTGGTGGTGATAAATGACGAAGAAGATTGTAATTCTCAATGCACTTACTCATGTCATCAACATTTCATCGTTTTTTTTTTTGTCTGAACCACGAGGTGGTCCTGGATGGCCCCCAACTATGGGTGGCACCTTTAAGCCTTAACCACAACCCATACTAATCCCCTCTCACACCGGGTCAACCCGTAAGGGGTAAAGTGCTGGCCAAAGTGGTGACTCCATACGAGAGCAGGGATCGAACCCCTGACCTCTCTTAAGGAATGAGAGTGCCGAACCACTCACACCAACCACCTTGGTTAACATTTCATCGTTTTGATTAACGAGGGATCATGATTCTTTATTTATTTTTGTAGTTATTTTAGTAGACTTTTTTTCATATATTATTTTTGTAGTTATTTTACTAGACTTTTTTGCTGGTTGATGATTGTACTTGCTTGAATTCTTGATTTCTTCTTGTTGATAATTGTACATGCTTTTGTTTTTTTATCTTCAGTTTTTTTATGCAAAAGAAAATTTTAGTGGCTGTGAGTATGTGAAAATAGATGTAATTGATGCCACTAAGGATTATTTTTGTTTAATTTATGGATTTTAAAATTTTAAAATTTGTTATTTTACTTGTACATATAGGGCCTCATCAGTTTTCTTTGTACATAAGAGAACTTTTGGTTTTTCTAGAAACTGCAATGCATTTTTTGATCTTCTTCTTCTATTGCAATATTCATGTTTTGATGTGAAACTTAGTTTTTCTGCTGGTGAAGTATGTATGTTCTTGATAAAATTGTTATTTGAATTTTCTAGTTATTTTTTGGTTTTTGTAAGTTGATTTTTCAACTATGTAGTTTTTGTTTTTACTTTGGCTTTTTTTTTTTTTTTTTATATCAAATTTGAGTTTTAGGTGCTATTTGGTTAGAGATTTTAGTAGAATTTTCTAGTACTTTCATCATGATTTTGACTTTTAGTTCCTCACTTATTAGTAGGTGCATTTTTGCCTAGACTTTGCATTGTAGTTTCCGTTTCATTTTTAGTACTTTCATTATGGTTTTGCATTTTGTTTCCTCACTTATTAATATGTTTATTTTTCCCAAACTCTGCAGTGCAGTTTTTGTTTCTATAAATTTGTTTTTGTTTACATCATTGATATCTACATTGTTTTTGTTTTAGAATCCCACTTAAATATGAGAACTTTTGGTTTTTTTAGAAACTGCAGTGCATTTTTCAATCTTCTTCTTCTATTGCAGTATTCATGTATTGATGTGAAGCTTAGTTTTTCTACTGTTGAGGTAATTATATTCTTGATCAAATTATGTTTTTTTTTTTCTTTTCTGATACTCTGTAGTGCAGTTTTTGTTTCTATAAAATTAGTTTTTGTTGCTGTTTTTGTTTTTGTTTGGAGTTTATGCTTTTGTTTGTAGTTTGTTTGGTTTTTTTTTTGCTTTTTTTTTGTTTACATCATTGATATCATATTTTTATTGCAGTTTTTGCGTGAATCCGTGTTGAAATGATTTTTTTTTAAATCGTTGATTGTTTATATAAATATTGTGAATTGAATAAATATCACAAAAAATAATTTGGTGTAGTGGTTTGTGAGTGAGGCTTCCTCCTTTGAGGGTCAAGGTTCGAGTCCCTTTAATGACACAAAATATTATTCTTCTTTTTTTAGGTTTGAATAAAGGGCAATGGAGTTGGTACCCCGGTTGGCAAGGGATAGGTGGTAGTTGTTGGCCGGTAGGCGCGGTGGCCGCAGCTGGCTGGCGGTGGTGGCGATTTGTCCCGAAGGGGGATTGCCGGAGGTGGACATATGGCATAATGTGCTTGCCTTAGAAGGAGTGGCATTGTGTATAATTTTGATTTTTTTAAGTTACATTATTGTAAAATTAGGTACTACTTTTTGGTCTTTGGCCTTATGCTAATTATGTGAAATTGTATTTTCTTCCAAATTAGTAAGCTATATAGTGTTTTAAAATGAAAGCTCCCTATTAATAGGGAGATTGGAGGCTCAAATTCGGGATCTCAGTGTGCTTTTTGGAAAAAAAAAAACTTTGGCATTTGGAGGTACCAAATAAGGTTAAAATCTTGCTTTGGAGGGCAAATTTAAATATTTTGCCTACAGCGCTAAATCTTGTTCAAAGGAAGGTACTGGCTTCAGCTTCTTGTTCTGGTTGTGGGACTGCAACAGAGGATGTTGTCCATGCTTTCTGGGGATGTAAACGAAGTAGACGGTTTTGGCTCAAACTTCCTTCAATGTTGATTTGGCTGGCATACAAGGTTCCTTTGCTGAATTTTTGGAGGTTATGTTTCATACATTGTCAACAAGCAATTTGGAATGGTTTGTGTGCTGTTGTTGGAGAGTTTGGAAGCTTCGCAATGATGTGCTATACGGAAAGGAAGCTGGTGGGCTTACTAGGTTCATCGAATGGACCATGGAGTTTTTGGAGTAGTTCAAAATTCATAATGCTCGCACTAAGCCAGCAAGGGTGCCACATTTTATTAGATGGATTAAACCTCATTCTTCTATTTTGTTATTGAATTGTGATAGAGCTCTTGGAAAAGAAGGTTGTAATAGAGGGGTTGGTGGTGTCTTAAGGGACTTTGAGGATAACTTTATTTGGGGGTTTGCAGATAAGGGTCCAGCATGTTTGGATGTTTTGGCTACTGAATGTGTTGCTATACACAGGGGTTTGATAAAGGCTATCGAGTTGGGACTATCTAGTTTTTTGGTAGCATCCAACTTGCAAAAAGTGGTGGCTTTACTGAAGGGTGGTGGTGAGCTATGGAGTAATTTGGGAAATTTTGTGGACGACACTAGAAGGTTGATGGTGCAGTTGCATGTTGGTGATGTTCATTTTCAGCGGCGATTGGGGAATTGAGTAGCCCATTCTATGTCTTAGTTTGGATTGCAAGAACAACATCCATCTTTCTGGGATGGTTTAGCTCCTGACTGGCTAGTATCAATGTTGGTAACAGACAAGAAGGGTGGGTAGTTTTGTTGCTTTCAGATGATGTGGTACTCTTTTTTCTTGACTGGATTTGTTCCTTTAAGAGTTTTTATGACAAGGTTTTAACGATGCCATTTCCTTTTGCATCCAGTTTTGTTTACAAATTGTACCTTTGTTGGTTGGAATGAAAGTTTCTTACTCTTTGATTTTTTTAAAAAAAAAATGAAAGCTCCCTAAATTTTATACCCTAAATTCCTAATTGCCAATTGATGATAATATATGTGAAATTATTGTTTGTTTTATTGGATGAGATTTGTGTTTTAATTAAAGTTTATTGATAGCATTTTCCTTTCATTAATTGATTAAGGCTTATTTTTTGATTAATTGATTTTAGGATTTTGTGTTTTGATCAATTGATTAGAGTTTGATTAGGAATGAAAGTGCTATTTTAAAATTTTCAATGTTATTTTCTTCTTAAAAAAATAGGGTTAATCATTTTATTAGTCCTTGAACTTAGATCCGATTTGCATTTGAGTATCTCAATTTTCAAAATGGTTCCCGTGGTCCTTTAACTTTACTTTCGTTAGGACAAATGGTCCTTCTGTTAATTTTGTTAACTTTTTCTGTTAAATGCAAGGACAAAATGGTATTTTTATATTATTAAAACAAAATAAATAAATAAATAATCATATCTTTAAAATAACAATAAAATCAAATCAAATAAAAAACCAACAAAAAAAAAAAGAAAAATTAAGTTTGGGGGGAGTAGAAATTAGGATAGAGGGGGAGAGAGATAGTTTAATCTTAATTTTTTATTCATATTTTAACCAATTTTAATACAAAAATACCATTTTGCCCCTGCATTTAACAGAAAAGTTAAACAAAATTAACAGCAGTACCATTTGTCCTAACGAAACTGAAGTTGAAGGACCACAGGGACCATTTTGGAAATTGAGGTACTCAAATGTAAATCGAGTCTAAATTCAGGGACTAATAAAATAATTAACCCAAAAAAAAAATCTGATTTTTTACAGTGTGACCTATGATGATGGCCTACGCATATGACCAGCCTCATATGAATGGCATTTGAGATTTGATAAGATAGAGCGCATTGGAGGTAGTAAATTGATTGAGAGAAGAGATATTGAAAGAGATTTGGTGGCTAGGGAAGCATTCATTCAAATATTTTCTTTGGTGTAAAGGTGGGCCGGCCCAACAAAATGTATATCTTTGGGTCTTTGGCTATATCTGTGGGGAGCTTCTATAATGAGGAGACTATGTGAGGAGGTTATTTGAGGAGGTCCATCTCACCATCAAAAGGGGTGTGGACCCCCCAATGCACCCCCCCCATGTACTTTGTTTTTAGTTGTTAATGGTGAGATTTCACCTCCTCAAATAACCTCCTCACTCAACCTCCTCATTCTAGCCTTTCCGATATCTGTGGGATAACCAAAACATCCAATCCACAATAACTCTCTCAGTACGGTGGCTTCCAAGGAAACTTGTTTGACACGACAAATCGTTCAAATTCAGACAAAAATAATAATAAAAATCGTTCAACTTTTACCATCAGTCATTTCACGAGAGATAAGATATGCACAATTTGAGGAGACACAGAGAGAGAGAGGGAGAGAGAGTCCTGCAATTTGACCGCTCTGCTACTAAAACACTAGTAAATATAGTAGTAGTGTGTTCTTCTCTAGAGAAAGAAAGTGAGCGAAAACAAGTAAGACAGTGATGGTGAAGCGGAGGAGGAGCGAAGCGCATCTGAGCAAGGATTCGAAGGTGGAAGTTTGTAGCAACCAAGAGGGTTACAGAGGTGCATGGTTCCCAGCCAAAATACTTGACCCACAACCCTCAGATCCCTCAACGAAGAAGAAAATAAAGAAGGCTCTGGTGCAGTACGAGACTCTGGCCGCGGACGATGACCCAAACAAGCCACATACTGAGCTCGTTCACGCGCGCTCCATCCGCCCAGTACCTCCTCCTACTGACAATCCTGACCAGCCCTTTGAGCCTGCCGACGTCGTAGACGCCTCTTACATTGATGTTTGGTGGGTTGGGGTTGTTATGAGGTGTGAGGATGACAAGTATACGGTGGGTTTCTTAAACCCACCTGATCTGCTTCAGTTAAAGCACTCTGAGCTGCGCCCTCATTGGGATTTTCTCGACGGCAAATGGGTTCGACCCCGGAAGAAGGTACTAGTGGGTTCTACATTTTAATAATTATTATGCTTGTGGGTATGTATTTTTAATACAGGATTTGTACTTGGTTTATGCTTGCAAGTTGCATGGGCTTTCTTTTGTTTGTTTATGAATTTTCTTTGGATCCTGACCATTGGTTTTCATGATTTCAGAACATGCAGGTTGTTTACTGTACATTGGCCTTGCCCTTGTTGTTCTGCTTTTAGATTCTTCTTTTTTTCCTTAAAAAAATTTCTATTTTCTTGGAAAGATTATCTTTTTATGTTGTTGCACTAAAAAGATCTTTCTTTCATGTCTTCTCTTTGTTTTTTGTATCTCAAATTAGGATCTTGTGATTTTATAGAGTTTTAAGTTTGGATTTATTGATGTCTTTACTTATATGTTTGCAAGTTCATGCCTTTCCAGTTCATTTGCAATATATCTGGGTTCCTTGTATTTTATAGGGATGATAGAAATTTCTATATGCTGTGCTTCTGATAGAAAGAAAACTGATATTTCTCACTAATTGTTCAAAGAGGATGGTGGGATCAGTTTTCAGCCCTGGGACAGCAGTGGAAGTGAATCTCAGCAAAGAACATATATTCGGTGCTTGGCTCCCAGCAATTTATCTTGGCGAACTAGGGAACAGCTCTTTCTTGGTTCAATATAAGAGCTTAAACAACTCTGATGTTAAAGTGATTGTAGGTGGCAAACAGATTCGGCCTTGCATTGATAAATCACCTTATGGAAAGACGACAAAGAAACGAAAAATTAATCAGAAACCTAACGATGATGCAACCATTGTAAGTTTTTCCAAGAAGTTGATGGCATCTGAAGACTGCCATTTGAATGTAAGAAGTGATATATAAAAAAGAAAAAGAAAAAAAAAAAAAAAAAAAAAAAGAGAGATGCATGATTTTTTTCTCTGGTTTTGTTTCTTCTGATACCTGATGGTCCTGATTAGAATGCATTTTATTCCATTCGCAGAAGGCTGAGCAACAGCAGGTTGGAGAACTGGACAATCAAGCAATAATTTCTCATAAACGAAAAGGTAAACCACAAAATTCTCAAGGTGATATCCCTTGGCCAAGAGTGAGATATTATTTCTGTATTGACATATTTATTGTGTCATCCACATAAAACAAATGTGTACAAATTGTTGCAGTCAAGAAGGGCAGTGAAATTGAAAAGGCTGATGAAGAAGATGTTGAAGATGAGAATGGACTGGACAACATTGAATCTTCTGGTATAATGTCAGATTCTGAACTAAAAGGGGGATCTCATGCTGGAACATCATGTCTGCTCCCCATGGAGGTATATCTGAAGCTTGTACGTTATGCTTCGTTTATATCTCTCTATGTATCAAAACTGTAGTCTACATTAAGCCTTGGGTCAAAATTGCAAGACCAGTGTGCTTTCTATTAAACAAATGTAAGACCAATATGGTTGAAAAAAGGGATGATTCTCCTGTTAGCTAATTTGGTGATTAAAGTAGTTGTGGTTGAAATACAAAGTGGCCTCTTTTTTTTTTTTTTTTACAAAATAATAAATTTATATTAAAAATAGTGTTACATAAAACAAGAGAGCTTAATTTTACCTCAGAGGGTGGTGTAAAAGTGAAAGGAAGGACCAAGATGGAGCATGCCTATAGTTCTAGTTACTAGAGGATTTGTTTTTTTAAAGACAATTATTAATAATAAACTATGATTTTTTATTTTTATTTTATCAATAATTATTTCAAAAAATGTGTTCGGCTTTACTTAATCTCTGGAATAAGTATGGATTTGGAGGCATCCTATTGAGATTTATTTCCCTCTAACCCAATTTCATTGATGATGATATTTCTTATTAATTCATTCAGGAGTTTGAACAGAATGAAGATGGACTGAGCAGTGAAATAAAAGGGAAGGGAAAGCTGCCTGAATTTCATGTTGAACACTCAAAAGATCCAGCAACAGCTGTGTATAATGTGTCAAAGCTACACAATAATGGCGCTGGATCATTTGCTGCAGATTGTACGAATGATATATTTGAATTGCCTGTAGTAACCAGGTTTGATTTGACAGGTATGAGGGGCTAACGACCTGAATTAAGAACAATGGTATAGAAGACTTATAGCCTCAATAAATTCTAATTTTTTTTGCATGTTAGAAGCACAATGGAAGTGGAGTTGTTGCTCAAGTTGAATTGACTAAGACTCAAGTTGTGAATGATAATGGTATGGTACTTTCGTTTATGTATAAAGAATAATAGGAACTTATGTGCAATTTAATTTGAATCCTCCTACCCTCTTCTTTCACTGGTATGCTTTTTATTGGTATTCTATAATTTTTGTGTGATGAAAAAGAAACAAGTCAATTACAAACATTTGGATGGGTGTTTAGGAAAATGAATTTGGAAGGCTCGGTAAATAGAGGTGGTGAAACATAATTAAGAAACAATGATTTGCCATTAAAAAAACACAGACTTTTGGTTTTACTGAGTGTAGATTCTGCAACTGAGTTCATCGCAAAAAAAAATATAGAATACCAATAAAAAAAACATATTAGTGGAAGAAGAGGCTAGGAGACATCAAATTAAATTGCACATGAGTTCCTCTTATTCTTTTTACATAAACGAAAGGTTTTTCCAGGTTGTGATGTACCATACAATTCTCATTCACAACTTGTGTCTTAGTGAATTCAACTTGAGCAACAACTACAGTTCCAAATGACATTGATAATATCTGTATTGCCGATATTTTCATCCTTGGTGTGAGGGAGCTACAATAAAATCCCTTAATATTTTTCTATTGTTAAAATTAGTCTATAAGAAAATGTACAACATATTGGTAGGTAATAGGAAATAAAAGGGATTTTACTTATCCTTCTCACTATTTTCCCTGTTGGTAGTTTTTGTTTAATCCTATTTATTGTTATCCCGTTTAGTACAAAATGCATACCTTTCTTAAAATCACAGGTTATGAAGATGCAATGGTCGAAGCAGAAATTGAAGATTCTGCAATGGATATTGAGACAATAATAGAGGGCTCAAGTAAGCTGTTGTGAAAGTTTTCAAAGCATTGTTTTGGTTTTGGTTTGTTTGATTAACATCAAGGTTTGTTCTAGGTAACCCTGCTGGGATTTCCAACAAACAAAATGAGGTTGGAGGAAGACAGGTGGAAACTGGTGTAACAGGTGAGACTGAGCAACAAGACAGTCCACTTTGCCGTTCTGAAATGTTCTCCAGTTGGGAAAAAAATTGAAACCATGGATGTATAAAAAGATGTTAGACTTAATAGGGATATGCTTGTCCTTTTTCTTGCTTTTTCCCCTTTCAAAGCACTTGCTTATCCTATTCATTTTTATATCTCGAGTTTTCTAAAATTTCATCTTTCTTAAATTCGCAGGTTCTGAAGAAATGATGAGAGAGACAGAAACTGTGGATTCTGCAATGGATTACTTGACAAAAGACATTCAGGTGGCTGTGACTGGAATATCTGCAACGGCATCTGCCCATGATCAACCTTTATCACTGTGCATAGATGAAATGCATTCTATAAAAGCCATAGAGTGCTCAAGTAAGCTATTGTGAAAATTTTCAATGGATTCCTTTGGCTGTAGTTAGTTTGACTAATATCATGATTGTGTTCTCTAGGTAACCCTGCTGGGACTGCCAAGCAACAAAATGAGGATGGAGGAACACAAGTTGGGCAACTACATTTGCCTTTTGTGAGAAGTTCTCCATTATGGGAAAATATTGAATCCATGGATGTATTCAAAAGATTTCCGCAAATGCCACATTTTCATCCACTATTGAAGTGTAAAGAGGTCTGTCGTGAAGGATCAGCCCTTGGAAAGATGGTAAACTTTGCCTTTTTGGTGGAGAAGACTTCCAAGTTGCAAGTTGGCGATCCTAGAGAATTATTTGATAGCATTTTGGAGGCACTAGCTGACTTGGAAATGTTGGGCTTTGATGTCATGGCAGTACGGCATCGTCTGAAGGAATTGCTTGAAATGAAAGTTAAGTTGGGGCAGCTTCAGAACCGATCACAAGAAGTTGACATTCAGATCACAGCATGTGCTCATGACAGAACCAGAAACAATGAAACAATCAGTCGGATTGATAAGGATATTAAGGACTTGAAGGAAAAACAGGCGACGTTGATGTCAATTGATGTGGCCAAAGGTTCTGAAATTAGCAAGTTGCAATCAGAAGCAAATGCTATAACTAAAGGCATTCAAAGCATCCATCGTGATTTTGAGAAATTAGCTGCTGCTGCATGGTGATTTTTATGATTATGATGGATGACTCTTTAGATTACTGCTGTTTTTGCTAACCTTTGCAGCATTGTGATGGATGACCGTTCAGATTACCCTTTTGAATGTAGTAATGGAAGTGATACCAAATTGTTCTGTAGTGCTTTTTTGTTATAACAGCCATTAGCCCTCGATGCTGGTAACAATTATCTGTACTATAAAACTTACCAGAAGCTACTCTGATCAGCAATCCACCTCTGTATCCCAGACCACTTAATGCTGCCAGTTGTAAGTAATTTTGATTTGCTTTTCTTCTTTCCTTCTGTACTATATACCTTGATCCACTTTACTTTCTAACTCGTAAATTTAAAAGAAGTTTGGGTTAATTTTAATTTAGTATCTTGAATTTTTCACTATAGTGTTTTCAATTTGAATTGTCATTAGACTAATTATCAAGAAGAATTAATTGATGATGAATCTAACTAGGAACCCACCCGTGATGTCTTTTTTCTTTCTTGTTTTCGAATTATTGGATTGACCCTTTCAAGTTCAACTCTTCCCCGTTCAATTATCATGCAAGTGTTCTGTTAAGTTCATAAACTTAGGCTTTGGTTTGACAAACTTAAACCTAATAACTTGACCAATTCTTCCTTTCAAATCATATTTTGAATCTACATAGAAAAAATGAAAATGGTCAAAGAATGGGGATTTCATGAGTGAAAATGAGGTCTGAAGGGAAGAATTGGGGGAATTAACTATGGAAGGAACGCCCTTGAATTTCATGGCTTCCTTTTTTTTTAAAGAATTAACAAACTTGACAGAAGGGTAAATTTGATATTTTTTTGAACCATTTTCATTTTCACCCCTAATTTGAAAATTCGGAAACAAGAAAGGAAAAAAAAAGGGCAGGTGGGTTCCTAGTTAGATTTGTCAACAATTAATTCTTCTTGATATTCAGTCTAATGACAATTCAAATTGAAAACATCGTATTACCATGCTATTTAGTGAAAAATTCTAGATATTAAATTGAAATTAACCCAACTTCTTTTAAATTTACGGGTAAGAAAGTAAATCTTGATGAACATTTTTCAGATAAAACGGAAAATATTAAGTTTTTAAGTTGATAAAGATGTTTGGTTCAAAGGGGCACAGTGGATCAAGGTATATAGTACGGAAGGGAAGAGGAAAAGCAAATCAAAATTATTTACAGCTGGTAGCATTAAGTGGTCTAAGGTATAGAGGTGGATTGCTGATCAGAGTAGCTTCAGGTAAGTTCTATAGTAGTACAGATAATTGTTACCAGCATTCTAGGGCTAATGGTTGTTATAACAAAAAAGTACTATATAACAGTTTGGTATCACTTTCATTACTACATTCAAAAGGGTCATCCATCATGATGCTGCAAAGGTTAGCAAAAACAGTGGTAATCTGAAGAGTCATCCATAAGAATCACCATGCAGCAGCTAATTTCTCAAAATCACGATGGATGCTTTGAATGCCTTCAGTTATAGCATTTGCTTTTGATTGCAGCTTGCTAATTTTAGAACCTTTGGCCACATCAATTGACATCAGCTTCGCCTGTTTTTCCTGCAAGTCCTTAATCTCCTTATCAATCCGACTGATTGTTTCATTATTAACAAGTTCTGTCATGAGCACATGCTAGATGGGGAACATAAATAATTTCCCCAAGGAAAAAATATTTATTATAAAGCTACCCATGCCACGTTAGCGAAATTAAAGATTTTCATCCAAAAATTAATGGAATGGAGCAACCTTGGTCGTAGAATGGAAGTTTAGAGGGGAAATTGAGTCATTTAAACTACCAGGGGGCAAACTGAGACAATTTGGAAACCACAGGGAGTATTTCAACAAATTGCTGAAATTAATTAGGACTTTGATTTTAAGAAATTCACTCGTACCGTGGAATTTAGCATGTATATTTTGCCAAACCGGCTTTCAAATCCTACATTTGCCACCCTTTGTTTATTAAGTATTAAAAACTTCATTACATAAATGTACATGTTTTTTTTTTATCCCTCACATACAAAATTATGGCTCTGCCACTATCGATAGGTGCAACTTATGATCTACAAGCTAAAATATTGCACTACACCAAGCACTCCATTGGCAAATCTCTCTTTTTGAAATTGAGGATGATTCTCAATTGCTGATAAAAATGAACCCCCTTCAGTCTCTCTTCATTTGTATCAGCAATTGAAAAATCATCCTCAATTTCAAGAAGAGAGGGGCTTTTTATTCAAAACGTCCCAGTTGACTTATTCACTAACCTAAAAGAAAAAAACGAGAAAAGAGGAGGGGCAATGACGCTTTTTTCTCTTCTTTTTCTCATTAAAGAAAATCTTTTCCTTTTTTAGCTGTTTTTCTTTTGGAATAATGCTACTCTTATCATATTTGTATACCACATTCCAATACCACCTTATGTGACAGATGAAGTGGACATTCATATCAATTAAAATTAGTTTAACATTTTCTTTTATGATTTATTGACACTTTTTAATTGATATGATTGTCCACTCTATCTGCCACATAAGGTGGTATGAGAATGTGGTAAGAGTAGCATTACCACATTTGGTGAAGAATTTTGAATTTGAATTAATGTGATGCTATGTATTGATAGATGGATGTAGTTGGTATGTGAAATTAAATTCCTGTTTTTAACTTAATTAGGTTGAGTTCTCAAAGAGGGAATTCATATATTTGTGCAGTATGAATATTAGAGTGTATTGTATTGTAAACAATAATTAGTGTGATGTATGTTACAGGACTTATAAGGAAACTATATATATACAGCTGAAATTGAGTGAATGGTGATATACAAAATCTGCTAATTAATCATATCCTTGATTTGGTAACAATAAAAAATAAATACCCCTACTTACTGAGACATCAAAATTCTGGTGGTTGGTTTTTAATAATAATACAACATCAAAAGACCAAGTAGTAGTAGAAGAAGAGGAGAGGAGGTCTAGCATGACGAACAGGGATCATGACAAGAGCAGCAATGGAGGAGACGAGAAAACTGAAAAAGTTGCATTTATAAAGTTATTTTCGTTTGCAGATAAGACTGATATTATGTTGATGCTTGTCGGCACGATTGGTGCAATGGGGAACGGTTCATGTATGCCGATTATGACGATACTGGTCGGGGAGATGAGTGATTCTTTTGGAACTAATCAAAACAATACACACATAGGACTTAGTGTTGTTTCCAAGGTAAACTTATGTTTCACAAGTCTACATACAAGTTACAACCTGAGTTTTAACCTTCATCACTGGAAAAACGTCTAGTTTTAATTACATTATCAACTTCTTTTTAAATTTATGGGGTGAAATATTTAAGTTCCAGAAAATCCTGTTGGCTTCTGGAGCTCAGTTGTTTTTTTATACATATATTTTGTTTCAAGGTATTCATATCATAATTATAACAAGATCTCTTCCTCTATTGATTCGTTGAGCATTTTGATGATCACTTACTTATCTTGGAAAATTGTAGGTCTCTCTAAAATTTGTGTATTTGGCTATCTGGGCAGCTGTGGCTGCAACTCTTCGTAAGTACATACCATAAGTTTTTGTTTTTGATAATGCAATGCATCATGCATGGAGAAATTCTTTTTTCTATATATTAATTGAGCATTTGAACTGATTGATAAACCTCTTTTTTTTTTTTGTTCGATAGAGGTCGGTTGCTGGATGGTAACAGGGGAAAGACAAGCTGCAAGGATAAGGGCTTTGTATTTGAAAACAATATTGAGACAAGATGTTGCTTTCTTTGATATGGAAACAAACAGTGGAGAGGTCATTGGGAGAATGGCCGGTGACACTGTTCTCATACAAAATGCCATGGGTGAGAAGGTAAGTGTACTAGTACAAAAAATACAAAAAATCACCTGGAAATGGAATGGAAGAATAGAAACCTTGAAATGTGTTATTCTTCTTATGGTAATGTAACAACAACTTGTTGGTGCAGGTTGGGAAATTTGTCCAGCTATTTTCAACATTCATTGCAGGGTTTATAATAGCATTCATCAAAGTGCGGCTTCTTACCCTTGTCATGTTATCCTGTGTTCCTGTGCTTGTGGCAGCTGGTGCATCTATATCCTTCATTGTAACCAAGATGGGATCCCGGGGACAAAGTGCTTACGCAAAAGCAGCAAACGTTCTTGATCAGACGATAGGCTCCATTAGAACCGTATGTAGTCACATAACGTACATTTATTCGCCTTAGAGCTAGCTATTGGAATAATTAATTTCTTTTTATTTATTTATGTGTGACCAACCAAGAATATATATGATGATGTTTTTCATTTGGTTGGTTCCTATATTATACATCCAGGTTGCATCCTTTACTGGAGAGAAGAAAGCTATTGCAAGTTACAATAAAAATCTTGTGGATGCTTACAAATCAGGTGTTCATGAAGGTTCGGCTGCTGGAATAGGTTATGGTTTGGTTATGCTAGTTCTGTTCTTCTCTTATGCCTTGGCTGTATGGTTTGGTTCAAGAATGATAAGGGAAAAAGGATATTCCGGGGGTGATGTGCTGAATGTGATTCTTGCTGTTTTGACTGCATCCATGTAAGCTCCACTCTTAACTTTCAAATTTCTTCCCTTTATTTTTTAATTTTTTTTTTCCTTACTAATTTGATAATTTTCTTTCTTTTGGAACTATTTGGGATATGAGTTAGGTCTCTGGGGCAGGCATCAACGTGCTTAAGTGCATTCGCCGCTGGTCAAGTTGCAGCATTTAAGATGTTTGCGACTATCAGTAGGAGGCCAGAGATTGACGCCTATGACGAAAAAGGAAAGACATTGAATGACAATCGTGGAGAAATAGAGTTGAGAGAGGTATTTTTCAGTTATCCAGCCAGACCAGATGAACAAATATTCAACGGGTTCTCACTTTATATCCCTAGTGGCACCACCGCAGCTTTGGTTGGAGAAAGTGGAAGTGGGAAGTCAACAGTCATCAGTCTGATAGAGCGGTTTTATGATCCAAGAGCTGGTGAAGTTTTGATAGATGGTATAAACCTGAAAGAATTTCAGCTCAAATGGATTCGGAGTAAAATTGGTCTTGTCAGCCAGGAACCTGTACTGTTTGCATCCAACATTAAGGAAAATATTGCCTATGGAAAAGATGGTGCTACTCTTGAAGAGATAAAAGCAGCAGCTCAACTCGCAAATGCTGCTAAATTTATTGATAAACTGCCCCAGGTTCTAATTTATTTGCTCTAGCTAGCTCATTTTGATTGAACTATATATATATATACACGCATGATCATCATAAGAATATAATATAGGCTTACTTCACTTTGGAATTGTGCATATATTTCGTGTTCAGGGGTTTGACACCATGGTGGGTGAGCATGGAACTCAACTGTCTGGTGGGCAGAAGCAGAGAATTGCTATAGCAAGAGCAGTTTTGAAAGATCCACGAATTTTACTTCTGGATGAAGCTACAAGTGCACTTGATGCAGAATCTGAAAGGATAGTTCAAGAAGCATTGGATAGGATTATGGTCAACCGAACTAGTGTTATTGTTGCTCATCGTTTGAGCACGGTGAGGAACGCAGATACAATTGCTATCATTCATAAAGGAAAGATGGTTGAAAGAGGTATTCTATCTAATAAGGCCATTCATAGCACATTCTTTTTATTCTCCCACCCATTGTTTGGAGATTGCAGCAAATTAAATTCTGCTGTTTTATGCACATTATCTCATAATTATTTCTGCACAATTAACTTAGAGGATGATGTAAATAGAGCCAAACAGATTAATAACTAACCTACAACTAAGAATTAATTTACTGCAAAAGAAAATCATTTTGTCATTTTGTTTAAGATGGTATAGAAAATCAAACTGCATGCATGCCTAATATGCATTTCCTGCTTCTTTCCCATCTACACATCTTTTCTGTGGATAGACTAGTTGGGGATTGGCACTTAGAGTGCAGACGTACGGCAACAGGAAGTCCACTGCTGCTGCAGTTAGTTATTATATTGATCTGGTATATTTTTATCTACTAGGGTGAAGAGAAACATCAGTATATATTCACAATGGAAAGATATACACAGAGGCTGTTAGCTCTGATCGGTACTTTCTGTATATATCAATTAACGGTAACTTTTTGTCAACCGATTAGGCTCGCACTCAGACTTACTCAAGGATCCTGAAGGAGCATACTCTCACCTTATACGCTTGCAAGAAGTAAACAAGGGATCAGAACAAACAGCAGAAGCTCAAAACAAATCCGAAATTACTAAGAAATGTTTTAGACAGTTGAGTCAAAGGATGGTGTTAGTAAGATCCTTTAGTCGGAATTCCTCCGTTGGTAGCATGCGTGAGAACAATACATTGCAGGCAGACCCAGAAGCCCCTGTGCTGCCATTAGAGCAGCCTCCAAAGATCTCACTGCGCCGTCTTGCTGTCCTCAATAAGCCTGAGATTCCAGTGCTTCTTATTGGAACTGTAGCTGCAATCATCAGTGGTGTTATGATTCCAATTTTTGGCTTGCTTTTGTCCAAGGTAGTAAAGACTTTCTATGAACCACCTCGTCAACAAAAGAAAGATTCAGAGTTTTGGGCAATTATGTTTATGACCCTTGGTGTGGCATCATTATTGGTGATCCCAGCAAGAGAATACTTCTTTTCTGTGGCTGGTAGTAAGTTAATTGAACGTATCAGATTGATTTGTTTTGAGAGAGTGGTTCACATGGAGGTTGGGTGGTTTGATGAGGCTGAGAACTCAAGTGGTGCAATTGGTGCCAGGCTCTCAGCAGATGCCGCTCTAGTGCGGGCCCTAGTAGGAGACACACTAGCTCAGATGGTTGGTAGCATTGCCACTGCAGCTGCAGGTTTGTTCATTGGTTTTACTGCATGTTGGCAGCTGGCATTCATTTTACTCGCATTGATTCCTCTGATCGGAATTAACGGATATGTTCAAGCAAAGTTCATGAAAGGATTCAGTGCAGATGCAAAGGTATGATCTAGAGCTCCCTGAAAGTAAAAAGCTTTCTCATTTAAATACAGTTAGAGTTTGTCCACATTTACATTTTCAAGTGGCAATTCTGGATTATTAGAACATTTCACAATTTGTAAACTCAAATCCCTTCTTTCTTCTAACGATCAAGATGTATAATTAAATGGTTACAGATGATGTATGAGGAAGCAAGCCAAGTTGCAAATGATGCAGTTGGGAGCATAAGAACAGTTGCTTCTTTCTGTGCTGAAGAAAAGGTAATGGACCTATACAGAAGGAAATGCGAAGGCCCTACGGAGGCAGCGAAAAGACAAGGCTTGATCAGCGGAATAGGATTTGGAATATCTTTCCTCTCTCTGTTTTGTGTCTATGCAACCTGTTTCTATGCGGGAGCTAAACTTGTTGAGGCTGGGAAAACAACATTTCCACACGTTTTCCAAGTAATTATTCCCTCCATTAATCGAATAGTTTTTAAAAACAAGACCAAAGCATATGTAGATGGTTTTAAGATGTGTATTTGGCCTGCAGGTTTTCTATGCTTTAACCATGGCAGCTATGGGAATTTCTCAGTCGAGCTCCTTTGCTGTTGATTCTAGTAAAGCCAAGAATGCTGTTGCTTCCATATTTGCAATAATAGACAGGAAGTCAAAGATAGACTCTAGTGACGAGTCTGGTGTGAAATTGGACAGCGTAAAGGGAGAGATTGAGCTTCACCATGTAATCTTTAAATATCCATCTAGGCCAGACATACAGATTTTCCGAGACCTAAGTTTGACTATTCACTGTGGCAATGTAAGCATTTCATCATTGATTTGGATTTCAATTCTGTTTTTTTTTATAAAAAAAATAAATTTATTATCTTATAATATTTTAGTTTGATAACGTGATGATGAAATTTAGGTCTTCATATAGTGGTTGTTTTGTGAATCTCTTTTGCAGACAGTTGCCTTGGTTGGAGAAAGTGGGAGTGGAAAATCCTCAGTAATAGCATTGTTGCAAAGATTTTATGATCCGGATTCAGGTCATATCACACTTGATGGAATTGAACTTGGAAAATTCCAATTGAAATGGTTAAGGCAACAGATGGGGCTTGTGAGCCAAGAACCTGCTTTATTTAACGACACCATCCGCGCCAACATTGCATATGGAAAAGAAGGAGATGCAACTGAGGCCGAAATTATAGCTGCATCAGAGTTGGCCAATGCCTACAGGTTCATTAGTAGCTTAGGACAGGTTAGAACATTAATGCATATAATAATTTTTTTGGGGTAAATCACAAGTCAACTAACCTTAGTTATAATTTATAATAGATTGTTGCAACATTAATCCAAATGCATTATGCAGGGGTTTGACACCATAGTAGGAGAACGAGGAGTGCAATTGTCCGGGGGACAGAAGCAACGCATAGCCATTGCGCGTGCTATAATCAAGAGCCCCAAGATATTACTGTTAGATGAAGCTACAAGTGCACTCGATGCTGAATCTGAGAGAGTGGTTCAAGATGCATTAGACGGAGTGATGGTAAACCGGACCACAGTGGTGGTTGCCCATAGACTATCCACAATCAAGAATGCTGATGTGATCGCAGTGGTAAAAAATGGGGTTATCGTAGAGAGAGGCAAGCATGATACTTTGATGAATATCTCGGATGGATCTTATGCATCCTTAGTAGCTCTTCACATGAGTGCTTCAACTGCATGAGATTGTTGTGCATCTTTCTTTTTCTTTGTAATGGTTTGGTTAAAATCTGCCACCTTTTCTTTTATAACCAAAGACTAAAGAGAACTGCATGAGTCTTCAACAGGTTATTACTTGTTTTTTTTTTGTTGCAGATCAAACATCTTCTTCAGCTGCTTCCCTTGTTCATCAATTTGCAACTTTAAATTTCGCTGAATCTGTTCGTGCAAGTAAATAAATGAAATTGAAATATTAGAATGTAACCAGAGGTACTTTGCATTGTGTTTTCTATTAGTCCTCCAAGTTCAGAGATCTCTTTTTATTGGCACAAAGACAAGCCCTGAGAATTCCTATAACTGATTTGGCTAAACTCATTACGTTGCTCAATTTGAAGGACCAAAATGATGAGTTTCGTATAGTTGAGGTATTATCCGTGGTAAAACATTTTATAGAAGGTGTAGGTCTATCATCTTTTGTTGTTTAGGACAATAAGTTTGCCGTTATAATCAATTTGGTTACATTGGTGAGGATAGAATCTTAGCCTACTATAATTATTCTAACCATTATATGCTCTTATATAGGGATCCGAGTTCTCTAATTGATTTTTCTCTGTCATGATCTGCTTGACTTCTCATCTCCACATGCCACCTCATTTAAATTTGATCATGGCTAAAAATTTAACACTTAGAAAAAAATTAACTTTTCCACCAAAAAAAGAAGAAAAATAATTAACCTAACTTGTATTGTTGCAGTCGTTCTGTCTCTTCCCAATCAACAATCTCTCCTCTTCTCATGTGAAAATTAGTTCTTTCCAATCTCCCGTATGTCAAATCTCGTGTGTGTGTGTGTGAGTGAAGACAACGTGTACTGAAGCTACTTTTGTCATATGCGTAGTGGTCTCCCCAATTAACCTTGTCCGTTTGATCTATGTATACAACAGGCAACTAAGCAGGACTGTCAAATTTATTTATTTAACCGTCTGGATATATCTCTTATTATATTTAATTTTTGAGTAACTATGGTTAGGGTAGGGTTAGTTGGTGATTAATTATGTATGATCCTACAGATGAGCCATGTATTTGAAGTGTTTTTTGTTGTATTTTGTCGTTACCAAGTTATTTTTGGTTGTTTTTCGTTCTTCTCGTCTAATTGTTGTTTCATTTTGTTTTTCTGTCTTTGTATTTTGGATAAGTGATATTGTTATGCTTTTGTGTACCTATTTTGGAAGTGTTTGATAGCTAAATTTCAAATTTGGTGTGTTGGATTTCAAGATAGAGGAAATATTTTGTGAAACATCGTCCTATCCATCTTTGCATTTGTTTTTTTATAATTATTTAATGATATTATTATTCGACATCTTTATTTAGTTTTGTGAAATATAAATTATACAATAATTATTAATAATGGAAAAAATATATGCCAATTAGCATCACGTGTTTGTGAGCACAAATTTGAATTTTCCCCTTCCAGCACCGAGTAGCATAAGACCTGTCCAAAAAACTATTTTGAACAATTAGAGCTCAAAACTACTGCTATTTTGATGTTTTCATTACTGCTTGGTTTATTAAAATATGGTCAATATTTTAACACGACAATTATAAGCTGGTTGCTATTGTGCTATTTAAATTTTATAGGCCCCTACTGAAAACGAAAAAAATATTATAACACAAAATCTTTAGAACTTCCATCCAGAAACCCCACCTGCAACAAAGTTTTGCTCTCTAAAAATATGCCCAAATTGCTCAATGTCAATGATGAGCAATGAACTTGATATATCAAATTATCATCCGCACTCAGCCAAGGTTTGGAAAATAATGGAGCCATCAAAATCCAAGGGCTCTTGCTTCAGGTCCTTAGGGCACTTCCAGCAGAGCCCGAAGGCAAGGGCTGGGGGGGACTTTAGCCCAACAATCGATTCCAGCAGCAGAGGTTGGCCTGGGCAAGCTATGGGGGCCACGAGTCTGGGTTGGCCCGAAGGGGGAGGGAGCCCGCGGCCTGGATGACGTAAGCGATGACGCCACGCTGGCGTCAGGACGGGAATTCAAAATTTTTTTACCTTTGGCGCGTCGTTAAAAAAAATTTGCGACGTGCGCGTGCAGCTTTCCGCCAACAACTATAAGCCACGTGGCGGCTCCTGGGCTGTCTGTTTGTTTTTGTCCTCCAATCCAAAGGCAGGGAATTTTTTGAGCAAAAAAATTATGAATTTTTTTATAAAAAGATACCCAAAAAATACTGAACTTTTTTCTATAAATACCAATCAATACTCTTCATTTTTAACAACAAATCCTCATACATCTTCTCCTCCTCCAACTATTATTCACTTTCTACTTCATATATTTTTCACTTTTTACTCCATATTTTTTTCACTTTCAAGTTTAATTTTTCTCTATCATATTATGGCTTTTTCTCAAGAAACCAGAGGGGCATGGAGCATCATGGAAGATATCTTGTTGTGTGATTAGTTGTAATTCATGTATTTTATTTTATTAGTAGTATTGGTTTTCTTTCAGTTACCAAAGAAACTATTAAATAAAATTCCTTTTTATTCAAAACATTCCATACATAAAAAACTAACCACAACCAAAGCATTAAAAATATAAAAACAAACAAACCACAACCAAAGCATTAAATTTTGAAATTTATCTAAAATTTGAAACAAAAATTTATCTGAAATTTGAAACCGACAATCTTATCTGAAAATCTTATCCGAATATTTTATCAGAAAATCTCATCTGAAAATATTGTCCAAATTAATTGTTTAGATAAACAAATTTGTAAAAAAACAAAAAATTGAATAGTACTTGCCCTTTCCATGGCAACTGCTGGAAGTGCAACTTACTTTTTGCAAGGGCAGACACTATTCACGTAAATAGTGTCAGCCCTAGCCCCCCCTTGCCATGGCAAGAGTTTCACTGCTGGAAGTGCCCTTAGGGGAGACAGATATACCCATACATAAAGCATGAGGCGAGAGGGTGATCTCGTCTCGATTTTTATTTTATTTTAATACAAACGATATTGGGGACGAAATTTAGAATTTTTCCGGCTCACGCTACAATGTATTATCTTCTAGTATTGGTCCACATACATTATAGACATGTCTCTATACTTTCTCACTTGTTGGTACTTTAATCCTTGAAATTTGTTGGTGGTCTAATCCTTGAAACTATTGTAATTTGGCTAGAAAACTCTTAGAGAGCGTTTTTAACTTTTTAGCAGCATTGTACAGATTTTTAAATGAGTAATTCTTTGATCTCTCTTGAATCCAAGCCCTCCAAGTTGGTCTAAGTTGAGAAATTTGGTCCAGAGACGCAAAAACTGCACATCTCATCAGAGCAAGTGCAGCAACGAGTTTTGAATGCAGAATACATATTCAAATTTATTCACCACAAAACAAACTTAACATCCAAACCAAAAGTATAAACACAAATTACAAGTACCACAAATCTCAGTCAAAACTAAGACTGAGAAACTCCCATATAATTCTTCGATTTATGCTTCACTTCATCTTGCCCACCCCTTGCTTGCCCTGTTGATCAGTTGATGAATTCCACTCCCCCTGGTTACCACTCTGCTCCTCCTCTTGCCCGATCACCATGTCTTTCGTCGTCTGAGCAATCTCAACCAAAGTCTCCCCGATTGCTCCCAGCACCTCCCCCACGCCGGCACCGCCACCGGTCACTTGAGAGGTATCCATGCCACTCATGTATTCTTCACTACTCGCTTTGTCACCGGCTTTCTCATAAGTCCTCTCCTCTCTTCTTTGCTGATCACCACCTTCGCTCTGCGTTCCCTTTTGACCCTCCTCTCTTCTCTGATCCCGACTGATGTCCTCACCTCTCATGGTGCCCTGAACTTGACTCTGCCATTCCTGACCAGTCTCCCCTTGGTCCTTTTTGGATCCCTCTTTTTCTCTTCCTTGTTGAATCTGACCCCTCTTCAAGTAAAACCAGCCATTGATTAAAACACAATGTACTCATCTGATACATTTCTACAGATCATAGGTATTTCTAACACATATATATGCAGCTAATGTATAAATTCACAAGGTTCAATTAAAATGATGCACATATAAGATGTGAGATTGAATTTTAAAAAAATAAAAGCAATATGTAATTTGTACTGTTTCATACCTGTGACTTATTTTGCTCAGCTAACCTCTTGGCCTCCAGTTCTCTCTGTGCCTCCTCCCTCTTCCAAGCAGTGTACTCCTCTGCCTTCTCACCCGCCACCGCGGCAGCATCTTTAGCCATAATCAAAGGCTTGGAAACAATATCCACAGCTGTATGCCCCGCGTACTCCGCCGCCCCCGTCACAGTTCTAGCCGCCAACTTGGTCCCCTCCACTGCCGCCTCTGTCGTGTAATGCGCGGCACTCCAACCAGCCACAGTCGCCTTATCCTTCAAACCCACCGCCACGTCACTGGCATATGCCCCCGCAGTCTTCCCGCCCTCCAACGTCACGTCCTTGGCTTTCTCCGCCCCTTCTCCCACGTAATGCAGAGTGGTCTGTCCAGCGGACACCGCTACATCTTTCGCCTTCTCCGCTACTGGGGCTGTTTTCTCCACAACCGTCTTGCCTGCGCTGCTAAGAGTTTCTTTTGCAGTTTGTGCTCCTTGGACTAGTGTCTCCTTGGTTTGCCCACCTTTCTCTGAGACAAACTCGGTTGCGCTGCCAATCCCTTGCCTCGCCGACTCTTTAGCCTGGGCATAACGCTCCTCTGCTGCTCTTATTGCCTCCATGGAATTCTGCTGTGCTGCTGCTCTAAACTTTGAGATTTCTTCCAAAGATGGTTGCTGTTCTTTGTTTTGCTGCTGACGACCCTCCTTTTCTTCTCTTCCTTTAGAGCCTCTCTCTTCCCCACCACCCATTTTCTCTCCACCCTGATCATCTCTGCCCGTCATGTTTGTGCTTCTTCCTTCCTTTTCTTCCCTGTTTTTCATCTCACTCTCTTTGCTGCCTTTAGAACTCTTCTCTTCCTCGAGGGTCATTTTCTCTATACCCTGGCCTGTCTGTGGGCATCTAGATTGTTTATCAACTTCAGTACTTTCCCGGCCTTTATTGGCTGAACCCTTCTCTTCCTTACCACTCACTTCAGACTTACCAACAGATTGAGCTCCGCCTGTAGCTTGCCCAAGAGATTGACGACCTCCGCCTTGTCCTTGGTGCTCTTCAACCTTCGCATGATATTGACCACCACCTCCTTGTCCTTGACCTCCGCCTTGGCCTTGAGCCCCGGCTTGTCGTTGGTGCTCTCTAACCTGGCCACCGCCTTGGCCTTGAGCTCCGGCTTGTCCTTGATCTCCAGCTTCTCTTTTGTGCTCTTCAACCTTAATAAGAGCTTGACTAGCTCCACCTTGTCCTTGACCTCGGCCTTGGACTTGACGCTCTTCAGTTTTCCCATGAGATTGACGCGCTCCACCTTCTTCCCTTTGACCTTGCCCTTGGTGGCGCTCTTCAAACTTCCCACCTTGGCCTCCTCCTTGACCTTGTGGGTGGCCTTCGCTCTCTCTCTTAGCCTCGGCCTCTTTATCCGCCACCATGTTCGCCGTCCTCGCTTGATCAGCCCGCGCTTCTCTCTCCTTATCCTTGTCCTTCTCCACTTGATCCTTGATAGACTCGAGTTCATGAGCCTCTTTTGCTTTTCCCATGCCCACATCACCCGCCGTGCTCCCACTCCGCGCTTTGTCCTCATGCTGCTGCGACTGCTTGCTGCTGTCCAGAGGAGTGTCTTTGCCTTCTGCCCCTCTCAGAGCCTCAAAGTGGGTCGTCATCTTCGGCACCTTATCTTTCTCAATCTCCAGCTCCCTCTCCGAGGTGGTATTTTCCCTTCCCGATCTCATTTGCTGCTCAGAAGCCATTTCCTCTCTTTTCTCTGGAAAATATTGAAAGCTGTTTAATATTGTTGGTTTTGGTTTTGAGTTTTGTTTTGTTTTGCTTTTTTCTGGGTTTGAGAACTGATGAGAAATGGTGGTTCGAGATTGGCGTTAAAAGCATGAAGCCATGGCGGTGCCTGAGGAGGCGGTAAGGACGTCTATGCATGGAGAAGGACATGTGTTGGGTAGAACAATGCCACGTGGTGGCTTCTGGGGAAGAGTCAGATATCATGTTCGACCAGGAGCTCACACGTCAATTGTTTAAGATTAGCATTATCGCACATGTCCGTACATGTGGGGACACGTGGCGAAGTCTTTGGGTGCCACGGAGGTCGACTTCTTCAGTTGTGCAAAACACGTGGCATGTCTACTTCGATTTGAGACTCAGAGATGCGCCGCATTAGAATCATGAATAAGATAATTACCAATTAGGAAAACTGATTTATGGGTTCAAACAACGATTGATTGCAAAAATATTTTGGCAAGTGGGCCATTGATCAAATGTTTTGTTATGGGTTGTAAGTCAAAATGTTTTCAAGCTAGTTTTTGATGGGCTATATATGATAAAAGCCTATAGCTCTATATATGGGCGGAATTTAGTCAGCCCGAAAGCCGCATTGGGCCCAGGCATACACAGTTTCGCTATTGAATGAAGGAAATTCAAACACATGAATTTAGATCTGATTTGCATTTAAGTTCCTCAATCTCCAAAATCGTTCCCGTGATCCTTTAACTTTACATTCGTTAGGACAAATGGTCCTGTCATCAATTTTGTTAACTTCTTCTGTTAAAAGCAGGGGCAAAATAGTATTTTTATATTAAAAACGAAAAAATTGAATAAAAAATCATATCTTTAAAATAACAATAAAATCAAATCAAATAAAAAACCAACCCAAAAAAAAAAAAATTAAGTTTGGGGGAGTAAAAATCGGGATAGAGGGGGAGAGAGTTTAATGTTAATTTTTTAGTTTTTTAATTTTTTATTCATATTTTTATCAAATACAAAAATATCATTTTGCCCTGCATTTAACAGAAAAGTTAACAAAATTGATGGTAAGACCTTTTGTCCTAATGAAACTGAAGTTGAAGGACCACAAGAACGATTTTGGAAATTGAGGGACTCAAATGTAAATCGGGTTTAAATTCAGGGACTAATAAAACGATTAACCCAAATTATAAACCCTTGCAATTTTGTTGTTGTTTAATTTATATATAAAGAGTTGCTAAAATCAGTCCCTTATGGATATTTGGTCGTAAGTTCGATCACGTAGTGTAAAGAATGGGAATTCATCGACTACACCGTTATTTAACGGTGAAACTACGAGGGTCTAACATTGCATGGAATTGCCAACGTTGGGCATGACATTACAAATTTTTAAGCAAGATGTATAAATTTGCAATTGATGTCGAACCTGAGAGGATAAAATGCAATTATCTACAAATCATGAAGTAAACATGCCTCCACACTGCCATGTTTATGGCACGAGCACTGATTGCGGGCCCATGTCGTGCTAGTATCTGCTTCGAGAAAATGGTTATTAGACAGTCCTCGATAAAGCAAAAGTAGAGCTGGCCCAACCTATTTTTAGCCCTAAATGATAGGTAAAAGCCAATACTTATTTAAGACCACCCAAAAAAAAAAAAAAACCCTAATAGTTATTGACCCAAAAACAAAATCCCAATAACTATGACGAATGGTTCAGAAAGTTACACATCTACTGTGAGCAGTGGCTGAGCCACAGAGGTGTAAAGAGGTATAGCTGCATCTCCCCTATTTCGAAATTTTTTTGGCTTCAATACTGTTGCGAGATCGAGTTAAATCACGACAAAAAAATGGTTCTATAATTTGAAGGGCAGTTTTCTACAATTGAAGGGATCAATAATCTGACTGCCAAATAATGTAAATATACAATTGAATCACGAACCATTTTATTGCTCAAATGCACAAGTAATAAAATGCCCTACTTCCTGAAACAATGAGAGTTTCTTTCAAGAATTAATGCACCTAATTAAGTTAAATACAACATTAATCAATGCTTGTGATTTTTTCAAATTTTTTTCCTTCAACCAAATAGAGCTGCATATAGGAGGTCGTTCCAAGTATCTGGGAGGCCAGGAAGACACCAATGGCTGCAATCTGTTCCACTGTGGTCGCCACTATACTTAGATGGGTGAGCATCTTTGCGCATTTGTGAGAGAAATGTAATGTCAAGAAGATAGACTGGTTTCCTAATCCTAGCCAACACTTTGTTGACTACAACCCAAGCCAAGGGTACGCCTGCTGGGTACTTTGCTCCAAAGAATGGTTGTGTTTCACTTGAGCATGATCTTGTTGGTTGGTTCCAATCCCTGCCCCTAATTTCATATCAACAACCATCACTTATGTAAGATTGACTGCACACGTCTTTCGGGATCAAAATGAAATTCGAGTATAAGTTCATGAACGATTACGGTTAAAATTTCAAAAACAGACGATCGCATAATATGTTGAATATATATAATAAAATAAATAAATAGAACATAATGAAGGTTGAAGATGAGATTACTCACTCATAGTGGGTTGGAGAAATCCCTTGGAAGAAGACCTTGGTTTTGGAAGAATCAACATATCGGTTGACCCATCTAGACCAAGTTGTAAGTCCTTTATAAAACGCGACCAGACGGTTCATATCTTTGTACAATTTGCCCCCCTCTTCCAGATAGTCCCATCTGCAAACGTGGAAGACGACGATACGTTAATTTTGGTTGATATGGACAAAAATTAGATCATGTGAATCCATCAAAATGGGAGTGAAACGTACGGCTGTGCTCTGCCTGTGTGGGTCCACCAGTGCCACGTGTCGAAGATAAGCAGGTCCATGCCTCTCCATGCTCTGCCGCTCCTAATGGAGTCCAGCTTCAACACTCGGCCCACCTTCTCGTTGACAAGATCCACCAGGTATGTTGTGCGATATAGTAGTATTTGAACTCCATAATCCTGTCCAAAGGAAATAATTTTTTTTTAAAAAGACAAAGATAAGAATGATGCTTTCAATTAATTTTTTTTTTCTCATTCTAACAAAAAATATATATATACTTTTCATTAAGACTAAAATGTTATATACATGTGGCACTTATTTCTTTTATTTAATTATTTTTTTTATTAAAAAAAAATAGGGGTTTACCTAGCCCACCCAAAAACCAAAAGAAGAAAAAGAAAAAAGAATGCCAAAAGAAAGATCATTATCCCTCATATCCAAAACCCCCAAAAAAGAAGATAAATACATAAACAAATACAATTAAAGATGTAGCAATAAAATACAGATATATAAGTTCTTTTTTCTTTTTTTTATGATGTCTTTTAGTCAACACATACATAAGTCCAAGATTAATGAGTGATAGCTGGCCCGTCCTGTGATGTGGTGTCGTTTTATATAGCTGGATTAGAGTGCTATCTACAACATATCTCAAATTTTAATTATTTTAGGACCTTTCATATTGAGAGGTGAGATATAGTATATTAAATTCACACATACTATACAGATATTAAGACTCGAATCCAGAACCTTGCTTAAAAAAGTAATATTCCAAACTATTACACTAGTGGGTCCTTTGCATAAAGAAAGGAAAGGAAGAAAAGCTCAATCCCACTGCATAAAGCATCCCCCATATATTCACTTCCATTTTGGATACATCTCAATTTTAGAGAAGCAGGCAATGGACTGATTATAACGACCTTTCTCAATTAAGGCATTATAATTGATTGTTCGAAACTTCATTTCAATGTAAAATAGGACTTTTCAAGAGATGGGAAGTTTTATTAGATTCAAACTTTCATTACACATTTTTCCCAAAAGAGCACCCATAAAGAAAAAAAGGAAGGAAAAGAGAAAGAGATCATAGATGACGTAACCATCTCGATCTTTCAATAAATCGAATCTATAGTTTGACAAAACAAAAACAAACAAAAAAACCATGGGCAATCAAGAAATGTAAAGCTTCTAGAAATTTGAAGTTGAAAATGAAGCCGTAAAAGTAAGCGTATAGTTAGGGTTCCGTCTTAAACGCTAAAAGTGCTTTCTGACAACAAAATATTTTCTCTTCGTTTGATATTTACATTAAAGACGGAGAAATAAACATATCTTTAATTTGTGTAATTGTTTTTTTGGCTGCTAGAAAGAAAATTCATTTACCACATAAAATAGAACACAACCTCTGACATACCACCGGCAAAGTGAAAAGGGCTAAGCACCAATCACGCTCCCCTTTTTAATGCTCTCACACTCTCCACAAGCTCATTCAAGCATGGAAAATTGTTCACACTTGAAACTAGCCCAATTTTGCATCTCTCTTTCTTGTTCCAATGGGCAAAATAAATTTCAAATCATTTTAAATGGACAAGCTTGATTACCTTTTCTCAAAAGCTAAAGACTTAAAAGGGACAAAACATGCACGCACTGTTATATCCAATGATTATTATACCATCTCTTTTCAAAAAAAAAAAAAAAAATTTCAACACACTCACCTGGAATGTGACTGAAGCTAAACCATCTCTTTTCAAATAAGCGGTTCTGGAATTTGGCACCCATGCATGAAGCATACATGTTAAAGACACCCACTGGTTGAAGCTAAGTGAGTCCCCTACGAACATAATCTTCTTCCCCCTCCATTTCTCCAAAAAAATCAACCCATTAAACCTGCAAACCAAAATTCAAAAAAAATAAAGAGGGTAAGTTTCTCTTGAGCACCCATTTCAATTTGCGCCGGCTCGGCCGGTTTGATACCTCTAATATTCATTTACTCAATTTACCAAAACTTGTTTTCGTGTCTGTAAATTACAGTTTGACACATATGCAGAAATAAGACACTCGCACTGTCAAACAGTGATTTGTCTGTAAAAAAGAAGGACTAAAAGAATGAGAAGTAAAGAAGAAGGGCTAAAAGAATGAGAAGTAGGTACCTGGGCAAGGCACAGGAGAAGGGCTGCCATCTGTATTTGAGGTAAGTAGAATCACGACGACCGTACTTCTGGCAGTCGAACTGCGAATCTAAGAAAGGACAAGTGGAGGAATCGTAGGGGGGCTTGGAGGAAGCGTCGTAGACCCACGTTCCACGGAACCAGTTGCATTTTCCTGCAAGCTTTCTGGGCACTGAATTGGAAGCAGCAGCAGCAGCAGCAGAAGCAGAAGCAGAAGCATTATTATTATTATTGATGAAGGAATTGAAATCCTCTGCTTTTGTTTGGTGGGAAACCAAAAACAGAGTTAAAAACAGAGTTGAAAACAGAGCTTTGAATAGGAAACCCATTTCCTTGGGTTTCGATCCACAATTTTTCAAAATATTGGTTTCAGAGAGAAAGCAAAAACAAAAAGGACCAGGAGGAGTGAAGAAAGAGTTGTCTGAAATGGCTGCTTATATAATGTATGAGAGTGAGAGAGAGAGAGAGAGAGAGAGAGAGAGAGAGAGGGAGGGAGGGAGGGAGGGGGAGAGTGAGGGAGGGGGTTTCACATCACATGGAATGTGAGACAGATTGCAATTTTATTTTTAAATTTCTGACAGCCATTGTGATATCTTTTACTGTGTGGGGTTTGAATCTAAAATAATGGGAAACAGTCTCCCTACCAAAGAAAGAAAGAATGGGAAATGCTTTTTAGAGGTAAAATTTTGGAAGGCTGATTCAACAGCTTTTTTAAAATGAGATAAACAGTGTGGCAAAATGTCACATCTGCATATTTACTGATGTCCTTTCTTTTATGTTTGTTGTTGGGTTCCAATTCAATTCTTAAGCATCCCTCTCTCATGCCATAAACCCTATTGTGTTCTTCTCCCAATAACCTTGAAGCTTGAAGAATTTATGCGTATTGAACTCTCAGCCTGTCAACCTCTTCATCATTTTAATATTATCACCAAACCACTGGTCCGAAAATCAAAGCATTTCTCTATTGCCAACTTCCTATTGCACAACGCTTGGCATTCCTTTTGACGCCTAGCCTAGTTAGTAAGTAATTTCACCTCTGTTGAATAACAAGACTATATTGACAAAATTTAAATAAATAATATTAAAATATTATATAAGGGCCAAATCTTTCACCGTAGTTCTTTAAAATTTTGCTAAATAACACACGTACATACTTTACTCGTATTTTTCCCGTGTCTTACTATAAGCATGATGTGATGAAACTCCTTAATATGATAGGTACTAGAGTTAGAAAATAAAAGAAAAAACTCCTAAAAAATAAGAGAAATGCTAAGCATCGAATTATAGAGACCATATTATTCATCACATCCTCTGTATATATAGAATAGGTTGGATTTAGTCTTTTGTGCTATAAATAGGGGACCCTCCCTCATACCGGGAGGCCCCGCTTAACTTGTTAGGCACCCACAAGGACCACTTGTAATAGTAACCACTTTTCATTGCTGTGATAGTAACTTGTGCAATTGTACTGCAGCCAATTTAATACGTTTGCTGATTTTTTGTTCCAAATGATGTGTGACTTTTTTGGAAAATAACTTTAATAGCACGACACTCCAAGCTAAGCAATTGCAAAGCACGATTAATATATAGAGAATGGCTCGGCTCCTTAAAACTAAGCAGTTGGTGATTAGTATTTTTTTTTAAGGGAAAGGATGAGGGCATGTAAATAAAAAGTTATTATCTTATTCAGATACTAAAATTACTTACGTACAACATGTCATAATACGTGAGTTGGTTACATCATGTGACTGTATTTTAGTATCATTCGATAACTTCTTGATTGCACATTTATTTATCAACTAAGTGCCCGTTTGTCATTGCTTTTTTGGGGTGGTAAGTGATTATTTAAAAATTTTGTGAAGTCCAGCCCATTTGGTAAACTATGAGAAAATCACTTATTGTTAAAAATTACTGTGAGAGAAAGCTATAAAGGAAAGCAGGTAACGAGGTACTTCTATTTTCTGATTATGCTGGAATCAATACCAACAACATTTTCAATAAAAAGTTTACCAAACGCCAAACGACTTTATCTCAAAGCAAATTTGACAGCGATTATTTTCACAGCACATCAATGCCAAACTGAACCTAAGTAATGAAACACACTTGGAGACATACTGATTGTTGCTTAAACCCAAAAGAAAATCTTTACGGCCTCCAAATTTGAAAAGAAAAAAAAGTTCTACGCGTGTCAATGTATGAGTTGTCAGACACTACACTACTTACTAAATTCAACAAAGTAATCAAACGTTGAAAAAAACAAACAGAAAAAAAAAGAAGAAGAGAGAGGCTATTTTTAATAATTTTTTTTAAATATTCTTTAGCTAATATGCAAAATAGGGGAATATTAGTCCTCTAGATTGACAAAGTTGCATGCATTATTTTAGTCTTGGACTGGACCATTTTGGGTCCTAATCCAAATGGTGGTTTCTCCTTTTAGGCCATTGATGTTTACTAGTCAATTGATTGGGGGTCAATTTTGGTGAAATAAATGAACTACAGGTGGACCATTGGATCATATCCAACACACGGAACCAAAACCAAAGTTTAATCATAAATGGTTTCGCTTGCAAGCATGGGTGTTGAAACTAAAAGTCTAAAATGTAGGGATTGAGAATTGAGAGTACTAAGAAAGCGATTATATTGTAGGGAAGGGATTGAGTGTTCTATATTGTCTAAGGCGTCTGCTACCATATTAGGTTCTTGATATCCGAGAGATGACATGAGATGTGGAAGTCATGTTCCATAAAAATTGTCTTCGTTGTTGGATATATCCATGATTCATTAAAGATCCCCTTTAAAAATGATGATGATGTTGTTGTGATGGTATTATATGGCGTAGATTAGTTTGTGATTCAATCATTGTTAGAACCTTAGAGGCACCAACAATTATATTCTTAGCCCAAACAAAAATTTTAAAGTGTGTGGCGTAAGAAAGAAAATTTCCTGCCCTCAAAACATCACACGGTTTCTCTCTTTGTACATAATGATTAGCCGTAACATAATTACTCGAATTCTTTCAAATTTTGAATTGCTAAAATAAGCTTTATTTTCTTCTTAAATTTAAAATTTATTATTTTGTCGAAGTATTCGTCAAGATCTATTAAACAAGATCTACATTGAATATTATTTGAACTACAAATGCATAATGTCATGGATTTCAATTATTTGTTCTTTGCCGGTGATATTTGATTAGTGAACTACACATAATATATATATTAATTATAAACAACACACTATGAGTTGACTGGTATGGTAATTAGTTGGCATTGTACTGTGAGTTTGACTTGTCTTGTAAAATTAGTTAGCATAAAAGACGCAGAGAGAGAGAGAGAGAGAGAGAGAATGAATGATTTGGATTATAATCAGAAAAGATGGCAGACAAGGGCGCTGATGTTCACATATCCATCCTTGCATGTGCTTCTCTCATGCAAGTGTCAAAGTCTCAACTTCATATTGTTGTTCTTTTTTCATAGTCCTTCATATATAGAACACTCTACCTTCACTGGTCCAGTCACGAAGATTGGAATATACTACTAGAAAAAGGCTCAACAGGGACCCTTTCATTAGAGACATATATATATATATGATCTGTCTCTACAAAATGCTATTAAGTACTGATAAATAAATTTTCATGCCCTAACTTTTAGGTACTTATAGGTTTAGATTTTCTGTAATATATGTGTACGATAAGTATATACACTGATGAGCGGAGATGGGAACTCGAACTTAGATGTAAGGGGATGAGCTCACTGTTCTAGCAAATGACTCACGTCTATATTTTTAATGAAAGAATGAGATGTAAGTCGAATTTGTAACATTTTCAATATCCAACAACATAAGATTTATTTGTCAGACTTATAGTTTTAGATTTTCTGTTTTAAGTATCAAATTGTTATAGGGAAGAATATTAATATCAGTGCAACATATGAGGATAATGTCTGTAATGCATGGCAGAAACACATTGGTGGAAAATATAATGTCAGTGTCATTGCTAGCTAGGTTTAAATGGAGGGCCTGTCTTTGTATGGTCTTTAATAGAAGAAGCCATAAAAAATAAATTGACTTCGTTTTCTATTTGTCTTGTTCCTCTTGGATTGGATCAGTCATGCACTGTCCTGAAAGCCACCTCCACCACAAAGTCACCTCAGAAGAAGCTCTGCCTAGGCGGCCTCCCCACCTTGAACCTTGCCTATTGTTTCTTTGATTGTTCCACATGATTGTTTGTTCATCAACTTGTTAGTTAGCCCAACCCCACGGCACAAAAAGAAAAGAAAATGATTTTGTTGAGAAACTTGTGCGGGTGTTACAAGAAAGAATGTTTCTTTTCTACTCACAATTTTTCTCACTAATATTCAGGATTAGGTAAAGTAATGTTCTATTTTTATGTAATAGAAATATCATTGATAAAAGCTGAAAGGCTCGATTATAATAATCACAAGGACAACCAATCACTTGAACTCATATTCAGACCGAAACAAATGTCGTTTAAGAAAAGAATATTTTCGATACTATGGTCATCAAAGAATTGTTTAACTATTGGGAAATAATGTTTTAATTGTTGGGTGGTATTCTTTGGGACTTATCTATAATCGATCTCCACCTTTGGGTAGTGATAAATGTTGGCGAGTAGAGTATATCCTATTCTATTTGGGTTTTATTTTTCCTTTTGTATAGATATTATGTAATTAGGATACCACTTGTTTTCCTTGTCTAACCCTACTAGGGTTTGTAACCTTATTATAAATACCTCCTTTTGGAGAATGAAATATATCTGAAAATATTCTACCCATATTGTTTGACTTGGTATCAGAGCCGACTTTCTGGTAACCTGTGTATTGTGCCCACCCGTGTTCTACTGTGTGCCCTAAATTCTTTTAGGGTTCTTGTGTCTGTGCCTTTGCCGTGTTCCGCTGTGTGCTCTGTCGTGTTTGTGCCTCTACTGTGTTCGTGCATCTGCCTCTACTGTGTTTGTGCCTTGTGCTCTGTCGTGTTCGTGCCTTTACTGCGTGCCTCTACTGTGTTCGTGCATCTGCCTCTACTGTGTTTGTGCCTCTGTTGTCTTCGTGCATCTGCCATATTTGTGTCTGTGCTGTGATCTGTTGTATACTCTGCGTGATTTGTTGAGTTTCTGCTACAATCATGGGTGGTAATTCCATTGTTGGTGCTGCTGGTGCTACTGCTGCTTCTGCAAATTTGCGTGTTTCTGACTCTATTCCAGGTACTGGCTCTAATACTTGGATAATTGATACTGGTGCTTCTGATCATATGACTTATGATGCTAAATTTTTTGATGAGTTGTCTAGTAACACCCGTAACCCATACATAACTAGTGCTAATGGTTTGCCCTCTCCAATTACTGGCGAGGGCACTATTTCTCTCACCCCAACTCTGTCATTGTCTCGTGCGTTATTAGTTCCCAATATCCATTGTAACTTGTTATCTGTTGGTCGCTTACTTGATACACTTAATGCTTCTGCTACTTTCTATCCTACCCATTGCTCTTTTCAGGATCTCAAGACTCACGAGGTGATTGGGCATGGTAAACGGATAGGGGGGTTGTATTATTTGACATTACCTTCTGCACCAGTTCGTGATCGTGTCGTTAATATTGTTCAACGTTGCAGTGTCAAAGACAAACAGCAAATTTGGTTATGGCATCGTCGCTTGGGACACCCGTCATTTGGCTACCTTAAGCGTCTGTTTCCGTCTTTATTTCGCTCCTGTGATGAGTCCAGTTTTAAGTGTGAGACATGTGTAATGGCCAAGAGCCACCGTACTGTTTTTCCCTTAAGTAATAATAAAGCTGCTTTGCCTTTTGAGTTAGCACATTCTGATGTCTGGGGTCCTGCTCGTGTGACTTCTCATGGTTTCCGTTGGTTTGTGACGTTTATTGATGACTGCACTCGCTTAACATGGGTGTATTTGATGAAGAATAAACATGATGTTGCCTCTATTCTTCCTGACTTTTGTGCCATGGTGTCTACTCAGTTCCATGCTCGTGTTAAAGTATTTCGCACTGATAATGGCGGTGAATATGTGAATCATACCTTGGCCCAATTCTTTCGTGATCAAGGTATCATTCACCAAACTACCACTCCATTCACACCTCAACAGAATGGTGTGTCTGAAAGGAAGAATCGCCAGTTACTTGAAGTTGCTCGCTCTCTGATGTTGGATATGTCTGTTCCCCATCATCTTTGGGGACATGGTGTCTTGTCCGCCGCCTACTTGATTAACCGTACTCCTAGTCGGGTTCTTGATTTCAAGACTCCACTTGATGTGTTATGTGCCCTCACTCCTCCGGTTTCAGTCTCGAAGTTACCTCCGAAGGTGTTTGGGTGTGTTGCGTATGCTCATGTTTACTCTCATCAAAGGAGTAAACTTGATCCTTGTGCTCTCCGCTGTGTCTTCATTGGTTATTCTACGACTCAGAAAGGTTATAAGTGTTATCACCCGCCTACTCAGAAGGTACATGTCACTTTGGATGTCACATTTCATGAAGAGGTACCCTATTATGTTTCTCCCTCTTCTTCAATTCAGGGGGAGAGGGGGAGTGAATTGAAGAATTTGGAAAATATGGAATTTTTAGGCGAACAGGATGAAAACGACCGGTCGCTGATAGGACACGACCGGTCGCTCGAGTCGAGCTGGGACTACAGTACCGATACGAGCGAAGCGACCGGTCGCAGTGAGGAAGAGACCGGTCGCGAAGGAAACGACCGGTCGCACATAGGAAACGACCGGTCGCCCGCGTCGACTTGCGACAACAGTACCGATACGAGTGACACGACCGGTCGCCAAGAAAGCCACGACCGGTCGCCAGACAAAAATGTTGGTGTTTTCGAGCCTCTCTCAGAAGGAAATAACAGTGATATTGGCGACTCCCATACAGATGAAATTGATAATATACCCCCCTCTGCCCTGCCATTGCCTCAATCAAGTTGTGATAATGAGGTACTTTCTAGTGATATGCCTACCTATTCTTTGCCCTCACGTACTACCCGTGGGAAACCTAAAATACAATATTCTCCTGATATACATGCCAAGTCTAAATATCCCATTAACCATTATATGTCAACTCATCGTTTATCTAAGTCATATGCATCATATTTGTGTCAATTATCTAGTGTATGTGTGCCAACTAAGTTGCAGGATGCTCTATCTGATCAAAACTGGGTAGATGCAATGCATGTTGAGATGGAAGCCTTGAACAAGAATGCTACTTGGGAGTTAGTTCCTTTACCAAAAGGAAAAAAGGCAGTTGGGTGCAGATGGGTGTTTACTTTGAAGCACAAGGCTGATGGTTCCATTGACCGTTACAAGGCAAGATTGGTAGCAAAAGGGTATACTCAGACATATGGAGTGGATTACACAGAGACTTTTGCTCCAGTAGCTAAGCTCAACACTGTACGCGTGCTCTTATCCTTAGCTGCTAACCGTGACTGGCCGCTGCTACAATTTGATGTCAAAAATGCATATAAATTAATTTGTTTTCTAATCTTTTAGTTGTGTAATGAACTCAAAAGTCAAACTTTTCCATTTTTTTTCTTTTTTTTTTGGGAGACTTCATTTGTACTCGAGTTCAGAATCATTCTTGGATATCGATGAACATAACCATATCATTTTCATAGTGGAGCCCAGATTCGACTGCTCATGTTCATCCCCTTAAGTGAAATGAAAACACATTTTAAATTGTTGTCCACGGCAATAACAATAATAATCAAATCTTAGCCTTTACACTTGATGAAATTAAGATGCCTTGAAACCTACTCACTCTTCTCTAATTGGTTGGTTCTTTAGGTTAAGTTCGGCACTTATAGCCGCACAAGCAAAGCATCTTGATAAAGGAGGGCGCTCTCTTTGATCAATAAAATTATGGTGTTAGCCCAACTGGTGAGAAAAAGAATGGAGAAGGGTAGGAGGTGGGGGAATGATATCTTATTCTTGTAAGATCCACTTGTATACATGAATTCCACCACTCTTTTATTTCCATACGAGTCGGCATGATAATATGTTTTTTTGCGCTGACGTCGTGCTTATATCCAAAACTATACTAGTTGATCGCCATGATAATATAATTTTTACACTGATATTTTGCTTATGTCCAAAAATATATTCTTTCAAACATTTGTCTAATGTTACTTTGAACACAAGTATAATATAAAACACAAAGAACATAAAAGCAAAGGTTGCTCTCACACACTTGCAATCTTCTTTTGGAACCAAAGCCAAGCTTTATAGTAGTTCATATTAGTTAAGTGATGTGTAGTGTACGTCATGTCCAGCAAACCAGTGGGACCCATTTAAATGGATAATTAGTGCCTAATAAAATTAATTAATTGAATAGATTGATGGTTTTGTGTGGGGCTTTCTAAAGCATGTGATTCAGAAATACGTAATGCGATGACTAGTGTCCCATTTCGAAGACTTAATTATCGCAGCAACCTCTTTGTGGTTGATTAGTTTGACTTGGCTTCATTCACCTAACTTGTGCTTTATTTATTTTTTTTTGGGCAGGAGGAGGAGGAGGAGGAGGCAGCCATTCGAGTATGGATTACTTGGTCAATTATGTCGTTCGCTACAAATTAGAATTAATTACATCCAAAGCACATAGTTTTTAAGAGGTAATGATTATTGCATGAGTTGAAGCACATGTGATGTGAGCTTAAATATAAGCTAAACAATTGAAATATTATGGCTGGTTTGGGTTGTCACCTTGGCTCCTTCTTTCACTCCAAATCACTGCTATTTCTTATATATGTTTGGTGTGATATGTAGCGCTAATCGAGGTGGGTAGCTTCTATAATGAGGGGTTACAATAACGGGGTTCAATCCAACAGTCCAATAATAATAACAACTCTGCACTGGATCGGACAGCTATTAAGGACCCCCTCATTATAACCCCTCATTCTAATCTCTTTGAATCAAGGTAAAGGCATGGGCCTTTTTAAGGTTTCGGACGTCTTAGATGAAAAATAACTAAACAAACTTGTAGGGTATTTCGGATTAATTGGGTTTCACAAAGTGGAGTGAACACAACGATGAAAGTTTGATGGAGCTAGTACACATCCACAAAGGTCAGTTACGATCTTGAGGTACATTTTGGTCCGAAAAGTGCTCAAAATGTTTACAGTAGTAAAACTTGAGATCGACGTAAGGCCCAAACAAGTTTTTCTCCGCATTAAATTTGGTTATCCATTGTATTGTAATTTCTATAATTTCTCCCGAAGCTGTCTTGTTTATAGGCCTTTAGGTCCATCAAGACAATATTACTTAACCGTCATTATGGTGATCTAGCTGAATAATGTGACTAAGTCTCATTCGGTGCTTAGGATTAAATTGGATAGGTATTTAAAGCATGTTAAGGGAAGATTGGATTTTTTTATACCAAAGTAGAAGGTCTCTAAGTACTCATAAAGAAAAGTTGTCTCATATCTAATCCGCATGGTAGGATATCAACACCTACATATCCCTCCTAATCCCCCCCAAAATGAAAAATCATTCGCCACTACTTTGATTTCATCCTTCAACACATTCCATATTTAGTGACTTATCCAATCGAATCCAATACTAGGTAACGGAGGGGACATTGTCACATTGAAGCATACTGGATGTCACAAACACACAGACCATACCAAAGAATTTGTTCAACCAGCTCCGAAGCTTAGAATGCATGCGAACGATGCATTTTATAGGAGACCATATCTAGAAAACTTACAATGGAAAATAAGTGGTTGACTAGAGGTGGACATGGTCCGATTCGGTCTGATTTTCACTTAGAAGTGGAATCAAAATCGAATTATTTGTCCGATGTGGTTCAATTTGGTTCTTAGCCAAAAATTATGATAAAACCGAACTGAAACCGACATGTTAAGACCGATTCGATTCGTCAATTTTGAGGTTCCAATGCCCACCCCTAGTTGACATGGAAGGTGTTCACACATACCTTGTGTGAGCGTAACAGAGGAAGGTTATATTGAAGATCTTGTGGAGGTAGTGGTGGTCATTTCCCAGAAACAAAGTCTATGGTGAAGGACAAGATCAAAAGTGAGATACCATCAATCAAACATTTACTACAAAGTTAATTAGTCATTTGACTAATTATTAATGTCACTCTAAGTTGAAATATTTGAATATTAGCTAGTCCTTTCTATTATCTTCTACAGAAAATGAGTGCATAAGATCAAGTGTGCGATATGATATGTCAGATAACATGCATGCATGGTTGCTTGATGGGATTTAGGAAATTAGGATTGCTAATTTCTTTTTTGGGTATTTAAAATTAACATTTAGATATTTAGGGTGTATAATTAGAGACAAAAACTGGATATGTATATATAATGACAAGGATGATAAAATTACCAGGACAGAATGGAAAGCTTACTACCGTTCCTCTGCTTTTCACTCTTTTTAGTTTTTACTATTGCTTCCACAGTCCTGTTCTCCTGGACCCTTGTAGTCCAAGGAGTTTGTGGTCACCCACCCTTAGAGCAAGTGCAGCGGTGCGCCCAAGCCTGGGGCTAGGAGGGGTTCAAGAAGAAAAAGGTGTTCCAGCGGGCTTTGTTTGCCCGGGTTGAGTGTGGGCTCCACAAGCCTGGGCTGGCCTTCAGGCAAAATCAGCCCCAGTGTTAGCCAGGGTTTGCTAACATCAGCAACCAAAAAAATTTAAAAAAAATCTTAAAAAATTAAAAAAAAAACTAAAAATTTCAGAATTTTTTAAAAATAAATACTTGGTCATATTTTTTACTTCCCACATAAAAAATCTATACAAATTCCTCTCTTCATATCTTATGTGAATAGTGGTTACCAAGGCAACGGGTGGAAACACACATTCCTTTTTGCAAAGGCAACTACTATTCACATGAATAGTGGCTGCCCTAGCTACCCCCTTGCCATGGCAAAGGGCAAATGGGTGGAGTTGCTCTTAGATCTAATCTAAGAGTGGAGAAAACACTTATTTTAAAGCACATAAAAGGTTATTTCATTTTCTTTTACTGAACAATATATTAACTACAAAACCAAAAACAAAACACGTTTCTGGAAACTTGCGGAGTCGCTACCCAGCCTCCTCTGACCCCATGGTAGAGGTCGACTCTTTAGCTTAGTCTGTAAACTTGCTCGATTTTTGCTAATTAGTTTTTTAATCTCATATGGACTCTCAAAGAAATAAGATATTGGGAAAGCTTCAGTTTTCGTTTTTTAAATTCTGGGCTCTTTTACTTTTTTGGGTTTCTCCAATTGCTTTTTCTACTGTTTTCTGATTAATAAGAGAGCAATCTTTATATAAAAACGATTTTTTTTTGGTTGAGAAATTGATATTGGTTGGTTGATAAATTAATGATGTGTTGAATCGAAGGTGAAGAAGAGCAAGAAAAGTTATGATTTCAAATCTGGGTTCCTCAATCATTCAAATCTAGGATTTCAAATCAGAAAAATTGAATCAAAGTGGTGAAGAAGAACAAGAAAAGTCATAACACCCAAATTGGCTGGCTCTTCTTTCTTTTACAATCCATCCACAAAAGCTGAAAAAACTAACCCAAAAGAATCAGAAGAATCCGCTGCCCCAATGTCAGAAGAATCATAAGGTGATAAAGGGGTCGAATTCTACAGCGGCTGCACACCAAGTTTTCAGAACGTGTCTTTTTTTTCTTTCCTTCTGTTTCTTTTTCTTTTTTTTTTTTTTTTTTTTCCAGAAAATGTGTTTTTTTGGATTCCCAGGGTATCCCCCGCGCGACTGTGGAGACTAAATCCCTAGAGGTCCGGTCAGGCGCAAAGCGGGGACCTCTCCCAACAGAGTATGCTCTATTCACAAGCGCCTGAGATCGAACCCAGGACCTCTTGTTTAAAGAATCCAAGGGCCTTCCACTTGGATCAACTCTTGTTGGTAGAAAATGTGTTTTTTAACTAATAGAGTAAAAAATATGGATTTTAAAATAAGTTTTTTCTCCACCCTTAGATTAGATCCAAGGGTGAGTGACTACAAACACCTTGGACTATAGGGGTCCAGGAGAACGGGACTGATTGCTTCCATTGGGTCATGATTAAACTCTCTCTCTCCCTCTCTAAATTTATTCTAATTATGTTATTGGAATGCCAGGAAAGATTGCTTTGAAATCGCTATCCTTCCATCAAGAAATGAAAATGAGAATCATTCACAACTCATTTCGAGTCCCATTAAAATGGACAAATTAAACTGTTAGAGTAGCAATAAGAACAACTTGAGGATCACTATTTGGGTGGAAATATACGTGAATGTGGAGAAATCACAGCCTCCTGTATGTACTTCTTAGAGTTGTTGGGGTCAGGAACCCAACGAATCTCACTCATGTTTGGTGTCTCAACAAATGCAATCATGAATTCTCCAACCTTTTCTATTTTGCCTCTCTTACCTGCCCTGAGCGGAAGACTGTTCCTGTTATAAGAGAAGATGCCATTGCTCAAGCGTATGATGTCGCCCGGCTCGAATGCATTGCACTCATCTCCCCACAGCTGGAAGTGAACCGCCGCCGTCTCATCTGCCACGAGTGCCAGGCATGTCTTGTTAAGGCCTTCCGATGATGATGACGTCTTCATGCTTTTGTCCAAAAGTATGAACCTTGTGTTTATGTTGTTCTGTGCTGCTGGCACTATGTCGCACCATCCGTCTATATATCTTTGCTCTGATTATAACAAGAAGGCAACATAAACCACAGAAAATGACCACATCCACAGGGTCTCATCTCATGAGAATTTAGCTTACCTAGGTTTTTTGGATTAGGGTTTCAGTTGCCAGACGGCTACAAGATGAGCGAGATACGGTGGCTGATGGCAGCGAAGACTGTTGTAAGACGGCTAGCTGGGAACCTAGTGTGAGTGCAGAGCGGCTGACAGGAGATGAGAAAGAGATAGATATAGGAAGAAGAGGGCTGATCTTGTGTTACGCAGCCCACCAATGCCTCTTTATCCGACTACTAAGGCCATCCCCAATGGGGCTCTAAAGGACTCTGCACCACCATTGGGCTGCAATATATAGCAATCAAAGCAAAAACGTCATCCCTGTGGTTCAATTTTGAGGCCTTAAAAGGTTGAGCCCCACCGGAGCTATACCCAGATTTAGGTTCATGGTTGAAGCCCGTGAAACTGAATGGGGCTCGCATGGAGAAAAAGCTGTCAACCCCATGTGTGTTAATGATGATTTGCCTTGGGACTGCAGCTCCTCATACTCTCTTCTTGACCAATGGCTGCTTCCTCTTTCTTTTATTTTTTATTTAATGTGACCAATGAAAGGGATAGGCTAGATAAGGTTTGAGTTTGGGTTTTTTTTTTGACGGATGAGGCTTGGTGTTTTGTTTTTTCAAGGTAACAATCAAGGTTTTTTTTAATAGCTTGTCCAAATTTTGAAATTTTTTGGTTGAAATGTTTATAAAAAAAAAAAACTAATATATCATAATATATATGAAAGCAAAATAACTTTTTTTTTTAAAATATAAAAAATAACACGTATATAAAATTATATAGAATATAGAACTCAGGATAGGGCTCATCATTTGGCCCGCAGGCTCATGGGCCTACGGGGCCCGCCCGGCCCATTGAAAAAAAGCCCGGCCAGGCCCGCCCACAAAAGCCCGGCCCGTTAGGCCCGCATACATATATAATTATGTATAAATAAAGGTTTAGGATTATGATTACATCACTTAAATGACAAATCCCCCTCTTTAATTTTTGTGTGTGTGTTACTTGTTATAAAAATTGTGTTTGTTTCTATTGAATTCTACTCATTCCTAGTTTATAATTGGATAATTAGCACATTAATTTGTGTCATTTATTAATACAACAATTATATATATATATATATATATATATATATATATATATATATATATATATATATATATATATAATAAGACAAACAACATATCATATCACCAAATATAATCATACCACCAAATATAATCATACTTTTCTTTAACACATCACCAACCATTTGCATATTTATTCATACTATCCTCATAAATTTTTTTTTATTTTTTTACACTTATTATTTTTTAGGCCCATTTCTGCCCGCCCAGGCCCGATGGGCTTTTTCAAGCCCGACTCATGAAATGGGCTTGGGCTTTGAATTTTCTAAAAAAACCCGGCCCGGCCCGATATTTTCTCTCTCCTCTTTAAAGCTCGGCCCGGCCAGGCCCAATCCCATGAAATTTGGGCCGGGCTAGCCCGGCCCGGCCCATTGACGAGCCCTAACTCAGGATATAGAGTCCTCCTGTTGTGAGAGTGATGCCTTCAGAGTTCCAAAGATTCTATCAGAGCTCTTTTAGAACCCCAACCATTGGGGATGGCCAAACATGTTCAGTCTCAAATATATTAGTTATAAAATAAAACATTACTTTTAAAAGATTAATTGAGATTTTAAAGAAGTTTAAAAGTCCAGGGGTATTCAATCACATTTTTATAGAAGCCTATAAAATTATGGGTGTATTTAATCTAGACTTTTTAAAGTCTATCTAAATTTGGATGTATCCAATCATGACTTTAAAAAAGTTCATAAAAGTTTGGTTGTAGTTAAAAACTCATTGATTTTAAAGTAAATAAAAAGTTGTGGATTTCGATTGATTCTAGACTAATTTTAGGCATTGACAAATCTTTACTTCCCCCCAAAAGATTTTCATAGATATATTATTTTATTCAATTAAAATTTTAATATATTTTAAAGTAGTTAGTTTGGTAGTGGTGGGGATGGTAGAGACATTAAGAGAGTGGCAGTAATGACCATGTCACGTGGCGGCGGAGGTGTTGGTGGTATTGTTGAGGGGGGTAGTGGCGGTGGCGGCAATGGGGGTAGCTATGGCGGTTGTGGTCATGGTGACGGTGGGGTGGCGACAGTTGTGATGGCAGTGGCAGCGGTAGCGGCAACGGTGGTGATAGCCATGGTAATATAATGATAGTAGAGGTGATGCAGTCATATCTTGAAAATTAATCAGTTTGGGTTTTCATGAGTTTTCAATGATTTAGAGATACTAAGGGCCCGTTTGGTAACGTTTTAAGGGGTTGTTTTCATTTTCAGAGAACAAAAATGAGGCAAAAACACGTTCGGTAGCCCAAAAACAGAAAACACTGAGAATGTTTTCATAAAATGAAAACAAGTTCACGTGTACTTTTAGAAAACATAAAAAAGTTGTTTTCATTCTCATGGAAAACGTTTTCATAAAAATAACTCACATAATATTATTTCAAATTGTACTACTAGACACGTTTTCATTGTTTTTGTTCTCTGAAGATGTTTTCTAATTAATCTACCAAACGCATTTTCATTTCCTGAAAATGCAAATTCGTTTTCTTGTTTTCATTCTCTGAAAATATTCTCAGAAAACACTCTTCGAAAACGTTACCAGACGGGCCCTAAGTGATTTTTATTGTAGAAATGTCAGTGTTAATTGTTTCGTTCACTTGACATATTGGGTCAACCCGAACTCTATACAATTGTAAATGAGTCTACTCGAACACGACATGATTATAAGCAGATAACATCTATTAATTCAATACGAATACAACCCATTACACATGAATAGCCAACTCTAATGTAAATGATAGCTATGTTTGTTGTTGACATAAGCGATATTGGAAAATAGAGATTCAAACACATGAACTAAGGTACAGAGTAAAAAGCTGATTCCATTAGTAGTTGTACCAAACACAGAAAACAAATCCCATATCCATTATTCACATGAGTGTCAAAAACAGAAACAAAATACTCCCTTAAATTGATCAAATGGAGAGAATGCATTCATGATCTAGCCTCAAGGGCATCCAGTGACAAATGGCCAATACAAATTCATGAGGAGACATCAACATCATCTAGAAAATATGGTTGTAGAAAATTGGTTTGTTATATCCACTCCACCCCCAACCAAATGTGGAAACGTCATGAAGCTAAAGCTTCCACCTAAACCATTAAGTACCTGCTACTGCTTCTGAACGTGCTTTGGTAACCACTCAGTTCCACTGATTAGAACTTACAAAATTTTATCAATTTTGGTGATTATTAGTTTTACCCCAATTGCTTATAAGTTATATTCAAACAACTTCATAAACCATAAACCTGTCTTGAGCTTAATTACTGCTGCAATGGACACCATATCCTGCATTGGTGAAGGATGGAGGCTGTGCACAGCTGCAAGCTTTATAAGCTGCATCATTCTGATATTCTTTCTCAACCACAGCCATGACAGGGTAAACCTATCAACTCTTGGGAACATAGCCATAAAATCAACACTACCGGCCAATGAATCAGATGCGAACATGAAGCTCTTGCAAGTAGCAGACTTGAAGGAACACATGAAACAGATAAATAAAGAAGACAAATGCAATGTATTTGATGGAAAATGGGTTTACGATCCGAAGCAAAGCCCTCTCTACCAAGGAGCTCAGTGTCCATTTCTTAGTGACCAAGTCAGCTGCCAAAGGAATGGAAGGGCAGATTTCATGTATGAGAAATGGAGTTGGGAGGCCAAGGGGTGTAAAATTCCAAGGTGAGCTAATTGATTAATTAACCCAAGTATGTGTCAATAATATTGTTACATTTTGCTTTGTTGCATCAAAATATATGTAAACCAGGTTGTTATGGTTGAAGGTTTAATGGAACAGACATGTTAGAGAGACTTAGAGGAAAGAGAGTGATAGTAGTTGGGGACTCTCTCAACAGAAACCAGTGGGAATCTCTAGCTTGTCTACTTTACTCAGCTCTCCCTCCCTCTCAAGCCCAAGTTGATGTGGAAAGTGGCATCTACAAGGTCTTCACAGCAAAGGTTGGTTTCAAAGTGCTTCTAGTTGTAGAATCTTTCTCCTAGTGAACCCTTTTTAACTGTGAGACTCTTGGTTGGTTGGTTCTATATTACTGCAGGAGTATAACTGTTCTGTTGAGTTCTACTGGAGCCCATTTCTAATGCAGCTAGAAATTAACCAAGAGAGTGGTGCTAGAATTCTTAGGCTTGACAGAGTTGCTACCTCAGCCAAGAAGTGGGTCGGGGCAGACGTTATGGTATTCAACACTGGTCACTGGTGGGTGCACCGTGGAAAGATCAAAGCGTAAGTCTTCTTTGTTCTTTTTTTCTCTACTAAAGAAAATCAATGAATATTTATCATAGAGTTTGTCTAATGGATGTCAGATTTTCAGGTGGGATTTGTTTCAATATGAGGGGAAAACGGTGGAGAATATGGAGATGGAATCAGCATTTGAGAAGGCTATGAATACCTGGGCACGTTGGATTGATCAAAATGTGGATGTGACCAAAACCAGAGTCTTCTTCCGGAGCATTTCACCAGAGCACAAGGGAAAGCTTTGGTGCTACAACAAAACCCAACCCATCATGGACGATTCCTATGAAACAACATTTCCAAGAAAAATTATAGAAGCCGTTGAGAGAACAATGCATTGCATGAAGACCCCGGTGACGTACCTGAACATTACAAAGCTGTCTCAGTATCGAAGAGATGCACACCCAATGATTTACAAGACAAAGCAGTGGAAGCAGTTAGCTATGCAACAAAGACGACCAGAGTCCTCTGCTGATTGCAGCCACTGGTGTCTGCCTGGCCTGCCAGATACCTGGAACAGGCTATTGTATGCTTCGTTGCTCTTGGACACTTCCGAAGTCATTCTTAGCTCGTAAGACCTGCTTGTTTGATCTGTCATGAGTGTTAGTAGACTTTGTATACTTCGTTCCTTCAACAGAGTTATAAGAGAAGGGACTTATAAGCGAGGATGAATGTACAGAAAAGGTACCTAAATTTAAGTTTAACTGTTAACTTAAGAAGCTGGCAAGCTTTGTAGGTGCCATAAATCAGCATGACCTAGTAGCCTGTCTAAATTAAACTGGCAGGCAATCTAAAATCTCAGACCACGTTTTTACAAAAATCAAGTACACTAAATCATGTAAGTAATTCAGCTTCCGTATGGATGCAAAAGCTCTGTATGTTCTTTAGAAAAGGCAGAGAAAAAAATAAAGAAAAGAAAATCACTATCTTCAGCGTTAGGACCTTATCCCTATGATGTGTTTGAATTCAATAAAGTCCTAAAGACATTAATGAACAAGCATATCAATAAGTTTCTTGCCATCAGTACAAAAACCATGAAGAAGATGTTAGCACCACACAGTAACCATAATAACTCTAACTTGAATAAGTTGTTCTCCCCTCTAGGCACTTAGTTGAACCAGTTACGCAATTTCAACAGATTCCATTCACAAATTCAACACAGAAAATAAAATAAAATAAATAAAAGACAACACCAGAAAACCACAAAAGAGACAGCATAGCAGCGCAAACAATAGTTTAACCATGCATAATAGTAGGCCAATATATTAACAATGCTGACTACAAAGGTACGTCTCAATTGGCTTGGTCCCATTTAAAATATAAATAACATTTCCAAGCACTTTATCTTAGGGAGACTACATAATTGTTAATATACTCCCCGGTAGAGCAGTAGATCGTTGGGGATTTTACCCACTTCGGTACAAATTTTATCCTAAGCTAGGTATTTTGGACAGCACCATAACCAGCAAGGGGAGGCTGCGGTGAGGCGGTTTATTTACACAAGCTTTTTACAAGGGTACCTACAGAATCTCCCATTCAGATTCACAAAATTCATGAGATGGTGATTTCTTCGTCTCCTCCATAGTAATAGAATGAAGTACACCGTCTTCACTTTCCAAATTTGATTTTGCATCATCCCCATACCATAATGCAAGCTGCTCATATTCTTGCTTCCTTGCAGACCTCATTCTTGAGGAAAAGGCTTTCTGAAGTTTTTTCTAGAAAAGAAGTCTCAATTAAAGCCAGCGAAAGTAGGGAGAAGAAGGCGTGGGAGGGATGGAGAGTGTACCTTGTAAGGCCTACGCTTGCCTTCCATGTGAGGAACAAAATGAACATCCTCACCAGTCACCATCACACAAGTCTCCTCCAGTTTCGCCTTGGCAGATTGTTGAATGGTTTCCATTTCTTGTACAACAACAATATTACTCTCAATCGCATCCAAATTGGAGTCATGTGATCCCCCTGAAAAATTTACAGTCATCAGTTACTACTTACTACATGTAGAAAAGAACATTCAAATTATCATGAACCAGTACACAATCTAGAAAACCCAAATAAGTGAAGTATACAAATTCACATGTACAAAAGAGATTTCAGATTATCATGGACCCATATAAAATCTGGATCCCACATGAACATAAATCTATAATGGTCCAGAGTTGAGAAAAATATTTCCATCATTATGTCAGAGTTATTATCTTCACAATCACTTTTCATCAATCAATTGTCAATCTAAAACCGACATCAACAAAATCTTGCCTCAACTCAATAACAAGAACAAGAAGGTTAATGTGCATCAGAATGAGATGTACTCAGTGGTACCAGGATGAGACGCTGAGACCTCCTTTTCAGCATATCTCTCACACTGTACTTGTCCACTTGGTGAGGATCCTACAAGAGAAACCACCCCATTGATGAAACAAATGTCTGCAGCTGCCAAACCCGTAATCAAAAGTGAACAAGCATCAAGGTTGGTGAAAAACAATACACTTTTACAGGGTCCAAAAGTAGTTACCATTTGGTTCTAATGATAAGCCACCAAAGGATGAATCTAATATTTCATTCCATTCTTTTGCATCCGACTTATCCAAAACAATCATATCAGATGAGCAGCAGCCAATTGAAACATCAGCAGTACATTGGCTTGCATTTGCAATCACACGACCTTCCCTAGTGGAGTCATATGCCATACCTTCATCTATAGAAGGGGTTATAAATGCATCTACATGCTCGCATGAACTTTTATGGGTTTCATGGCAGGATGATGATTGTCCACTCAAATCCTTTTCAGCAGGAGGAATCACCTGTGGACATCTGTGCTTCGTTGGATTCTCTTTGACAGCCAAGTTTGTATTGTTAAACATATTCCCATCATGGTCTTGTCTTGAGTACAAGTCCAAGAATGCTTCTTCCGCACAACTCTCTGCAGATTGTGTGCGATAGTCATACATGTGTTGTTCACGGAAGGATGGTTTATGGTCCGCATCCTTATTCTTAACAGAAGATATCACCTCTGAATCCCTATTTAAGTGTTCAACATTAGCCTTTATAGGTTCTTCTTTCTTGGTAATCCTTGAACTTTTAGAATTATCAACATCAAAAATATTTTCGACAGGGAAACCACAGGCTGACATCTTCTCTGGATCCATCAAATTTTCAGGGAGCAAATCTTGCATTACATCTGCATAGAACTTTTTAACACTTGCACCAACAGTCTGTACCTGATTCTCAACAAATTTGACTGTGTCCTGTCCCAAATAAAAGAATGAGCAAGAATATCGGTTAATGGGAAAGGAAACCACTAGAGCAACTCAAGAATAAAATTAACAAGATTACTGTCTCAGATGAACACAAAATCACATAAAGCCGTATTTGGCATAGGTCACTGAAACAGATAATCATAGATATAGTTGTAAAATAAATAACCAGTATAAAGAACAATACAGGCAAGAAAAAGATGTCAATAAGTGCTGAAAGGAGGATGAAGACGAAGAAATAATTGTAAACTTATGAATTAACACCTCCAGATCAGCAGTCTATGGCAAACATTCCATTTATATAGATGAGGACCTTATCTTAGGAATCCTGTGGACAGAAAAAGACTAATAACTTCAAAGGGCTTACCTGGTACATATTTTCTTCCACCTCCAAGCACATAGATTCGAATTTCTCATATACACCCCCAACCCAGGTTATACCATTTACATCCATAGTGATCATGAATTACACTTTACAGAATAGGTGTATCTTCTGCTATTTTGTAGTTCCGGTAATGAATTCTTATATCAAATTGGCATTCATCTGCAAGAAATCATATGAAATTTAGAAGAAGCTCACAAGAATACATAAAAATGACTCTTATCAGAAGAAGAAGCAAAGGACCCATAAAATGTTTTTCAGTAAATTATAAGCTTCTAGCTACGGGAAAATGTACATAGCATTCAAACAGAAATATTATACCAAAATGGTGCATGATTTTTCTGGTGCTATTGAATTTGTTCTTTCTGCTGTTAAGTGCGTGCCATTGACTTAAATATATTTAAAAATTATTGAAAAAAGCCATTTTGAATGTCTTTAACAAAAGTACAGAATTTTTTGTAACAGATGATACCCAAAGATTCCAACAGTGAGATCTATTATCAATTAGCAAAAAGCTATTATTTAATATCCCAAAAGGGGCACCTAACAAAGGCAAACACCATAACATGGTCTAATTCGTAAAAATAAAAAGAATCACAATACAGATGCACTGCAACACACTTCTTGTTCAAATGTTGATAATCAAGATCTTCCAACACAGAAACAAATTTAATAAATATCTCCCGTACCAAGTTCAGGTAATGCTTGCCCTTTACGTTCAAACTCTGTAATGCAAAAAAAAGATTCCACTTCAAAAAGCACACTAATTCTGTTGTGCTTTCATATTGCATGGAGGTGCTAAGATAAATGCTAAAATGCAATGCAAATTTTATCTTTCCCCCCTCCCCTTCTCTCCTCTCCCAAAACGCAGCCATTAGTCACTCTGGACACCAGCTGAAGGGAAAGATAAAATTTGCATACTCAAGCATTTGTGTGAATGCATACAGAGAGTTATGGCCTTTGGATATAAATATTTAATGAATAAATTATTACCAGAGCTGCAAGAAATATCTCTGAAACACTAAATCGCCTATTATGGAACAAATGAGACATTCTGGCTCTGTATGATACCTACGAAAAGAGAAAAACTTTACCAGGAAAGACCTAATAGGCAATAAAGCAATACACCAGCATTCTAGCTTATGCTATATGTCTATGGTAGCTTTAAAGATTTCAAGTCTAGTTGATTCCTGGATGCTTTCCGTCTCTCAAAATTACACTAAGTTGTTTATAAAAAATCAATTTTAGTAGAGTTACACCCAGTCTCAGCCAAAATCATTATCAGTGTGCTACATGGAAACCAACTGATTAGAACAGTAACTTTCTCCAATTACCATCTGCACATCACCTCAAACAAGGACTAATATTAGGCATCATATCATAAGGTATGATGGGTATGTCACATGATTGCCTTGATGAAATAGAAGTTAAAAATGATTGACTGGACAACAGCCCAAAACACAACCAACATGGAAGACTTGCATATTCATGGATAGAGTATAGGACAATAAATTTGTCTCCATGGAAAATCCTATCATTATATGACTGGAAGTCTTAGCATCCTATAATTACTTTAGAAGCAAAACCAAAGGCCTAGTATTTGAGAGACATAATAAATAATCAAATAAAATAGAAAACCAAAACCTATTTCAGGAAGCAACAGCATTAACGATCCTTAACTTGAAATGCAAAGCAATCTATCTACAATTAATTGAACCCACCTAGAGTAAAATGTTCAATTAATTTACCAATCCGTTTACAATTAATTGAACCCAGATACAATTAATTTACCATTCGTCTCTCATAATGCAGAAAGTCACCCCACAGAGAGAGAGAGAGAGAGAGAGAGAGAGAGAATCAGAGGATACAGAGCCAGGAAACTAATAAAAGTAGCTCATTTATATGATTTTCCAGCTATCTTCGTACAGGGACCAAAAACAAAAGCGCAACTCTTGAATTTGATTATCAAGATTGGTGAGAACTATACAGTAGTTTCAGCTATCACACAACAATTTCACATCACAGGCCCAGCACCATATAGTGATACAAAAGCTTTTCACAAAACCTAAGTCGCAACAAACTGATCATACACATGAAACAAGGAAAACCAAATATGCAATTGAAAAAACAGCTCGCATGATCAGGGCAGAGAAACGCTTATGTAATCATGATCAAGTATACATCAAAATAAATTTGATGGTCAGCATGAAAATTGAAGTTTGAGAACTTACTTGTTGTGAATTGTGAGAGATGAATCAGATGATGTACATACCCAGAAGCCAAAAAGCTTGAGAAGTCATGGATTACGCATAAACCCCAATTCAGTTTTGGCTTTGCTTATAAAGGTAGAAGAAATAATAACCTACGGACCAAGACACGGAACACAAAAGAAATATGAAGGAGAGAGGTCCAAGAAACGTAAGACAGTTAATAGTTCATTGGCCTTTCTTTCCATTCCAGCCTCCACGTGTTTAAATTTGATTAAACAAAACGAAAATACTTTTTGGGTAACTACATGTTTTTCCACTATCCAAATTGAGGGTTATTATAAAAAGACTTATTTATCGTCAAAGTATAGTCAACTTTTACTTTGTTTCTTAGAAGTCAAAGTGACTCACTTTACCATATCGACCGAAATTTTTTTTTAATTTTTTATTTATCAAACCCTATCGAGTATTGACCAAGTTTGGTGTTCCATGTTGCCCATACTGTCATATCCATCAAAACTCCATCAATTTTGATGATGTGGCAAGGGTGTTTTAGTCATTTCACACACGTGGCTTTCTCCCCACGAATCTGAACTGCTGATATGGTAAAATGGAGCCCACCTCTAGCCCAAACTCATTGACTAACGACTTTTTGTTTAAAATTGTGGAAATAAACTTACAAAATGGGAAATTAAAGTTACAAATTGAGGAAAAAAAAGGGGGACGGTTGTATTCAATTAGGATTCTATAGCATTTTAAAAGAATTTTATTTAAGTGCCAAATTTCATGGAACTCTATGGAACTTTTAGATTTCCCATAGACTTGAGAAGAGTTATGTATAATTTTATTATAAGATTGTATGGCTTTTATTCCAAACTTCCATAATTTCTTTAATATATTTCTTTAGACGAATGCTAACTTTGGCATCCTTACCTAGACAATCAAAAAGCCAAGAAGCGATGTTTGCTTTCCGCCGAGTGGTAAGTGGTGCTCTCTTTCTTTAGGAAATTTGTTTCTAATTGCACTCTCGTTTGGCACTTTGTTTAAAAGTAGTATGGTGCAATAGCTGCATGATTTCGAAAGAAACTTCGAATCTTTCTTTTTCTGTTTTTTTTTCCTTGTGGTTACTGAAGACTTCAAATACATAAACTCTCTTCCCTAGTGATTTCTGACCAGATAATTTGGTCAAACATAGTAATCATGAACAAGGTCTAAAATATCGGTGATATCGGAAATATCGGTAGGCCAAAAACACCGAAATTTCGATGGAAATATCGGGATATTATTGATATCGATAAAAATTGAATAAAAACCACAGAAATTGTAAGAAAAACTTGGAAATTTTTATTGAAACTTTGCAGCATGTTTATTTAGTCAATTATCTATTAGTTTATCATAAAAAATTGGAAAGAAATGCATTGTATGATGGATTTAACTTATTTAAGTTGATTATATAGCGAGCTGGCAAACACTGTGAGTGTAGAAAATATGTAGTAATTAATGAAAATAGATTAAACACACCATAATCATTTATATATAATGAATTAGTACAATATTATTTTACACTTTATACAATGCATGGTAAGATACATGGTCAAAAGAATTCAAAACAATTTGTTTCTTGCAAAAAAAATTCAAAACAAAACCATGTATATATATAAATATTTTAGCATATTTTCACAAAAACATAAGTGATATAGTGGTTAAGGTGTTGAAGGAGTAAAATGGGAGGGGTTCGAATCCCCTTGGTGTCTTTTTTAATATAGAAATTTATCCTATATAATAAATATTAGCTTACAGACATTTTAAAGACGTTATAAATATTACACGCTGAAAATATAATCACAAACACGTACGCAGCTGAGTTGGATAAGGCGTTGGGCTGTTTCTTATAGAGGCAAGGATTCGAATCCCTCCATGTGCAACAAGGATAATTTTCAACATTTTTCAAGTATTTTTTGTCAAAATATCGCGAGAATATCGATATTATCGAAAATATCGTTGTTCAAAAAATCCGATATTATCGCCGAAATATCGGCGATAATATCGATTTTTCAGTCCATGATCATGAATGATATTCTTTTAACAAAAAACAAAATTCATTACAAAAATTATGTTTAACAAAAAGCAAAATTCATAAGAAATTCACAAGAAATATAGTGACAAATGTATAACAAATTTGAAAGCAAAGTTTAAGGAAAATATTCAACATTCATTCATTATCCTTGATTCTCATTGTTGTCATTGTGCCCGGCATCTCTCCACATATTCAAAGCTATACCAACTCTCCATTCATTAGCATTTTGTCGTTGTTGTTCTTGTGTTTCGAAATCTAGTTTAGGATCCCCTAACTGGTAATGATGAAGATAAAGAAGATTCATTCTCCAATTCAATAGGAAATTCGTCAGATCTACACTCTCTTCGAAGAAAGTTGTGTAGTCCTACAGAAGCTAACACTAGCTCTATTTGTGTCGTATATGGGAATGGAGGTGCAGATTTGAAAATTGTGAATCGTGATTTAAATATACCAAATATCCTCTCAATGACATTCCTCAAGGGCGCATGACGAAGATGGAACAACTCAACTTCATTTGCAGGTTCATGATCTTGACCACCAAACTCTTGGAGATGATATCGAACACCTCGAAATAGAGCCAAAAATTGGTGTCGATTTGGAAATCCACAATCTACTAAGAAAATTTACCTGATAATAGATTACACATATTTTAGTATCCAATGTACGACCTAATGTAAACTATAAATTAAAAAATTAAAAATACCTTGTGGCCCCTTAAGTCCATTCCTCATTGTTAAAGCATCATATAGTACTCTTGAAGGATGAGCTGAGCCCTCCCACCCACTAAGGACATATATGAATTCCAAATCAAAGTTTCAAGCTGCTAATACATTTTGTGATATTGTACCGTGATGATTATGATAGCTGCTTACGTCGTGTCCTGTTACCATTGCTGGAATATGCGTGCCATCAATAGCTCTGATACAATCCTGAAATAAACCCAAAACTTTAAAAGATATTATTAAACATATAACAATTTGAATAAAACAAGTTGCACCAAACAACACATTTACCTTAAAGTGTGAGTAAAACCTTGTACTTTCCCTTATTTTAGCTAGTACTGCAGATCCAGGTTTGGATAGCATCTCCGATGCTATTGTGTTCAAGGCCTTTAAAACTCTGTTAAAATTTTTACTAGCAGTGAAGAGGGATCGGCCAAATGTATCACGTACTAGACAATATCTATTATTTTGACCCACAATAAGCAAAAATGTTGCAAGCCTTTCTTCTACACAAATGAATCTTGTATCTTGTAAGAGTGTTTTTTCTCTAATAATACTGCATAACTTTTGAAACACATTAGGATACATTCTATACCTTTGTCGGAAATCCTCTGGATCGTCATTCAATACATGATGTATATAATTATATCCTTTCATAGTAATTGGTCGCCGGGTTAACGGATGTTCAATATTTTCACTATGCATGATAATCTCATTCAACGCATGAGCTACTGCTTGAATCGCCATTAATAAATTCCAAATTGTTTCATAAATTTCTTCATCCTCCTTAATTTCTTGCCTCTCAATTTCTTCTACCTCCATTATATATATTGATACCGCCTAAATAAAATGATAAACAAATTACAAACACAATTAATAATAAAGTCACATATGCACTGGAGCTACAACATACAAATTGCAAGTCACACATATGCACCGGAGCGAAAACATATTAAGCAATAAATATTTTACAGGATAATCTAGAAATAAAATTAGATTATAAGATACCAAGGATTCAGGAAAGCAAAACAACAATGTATTCATCATCAATTATTTAATAACCAATAGAGTATTTAAACATAAACAACAATGTTTGATAAACAAAACAAATAGTCCAAAAATCCTTATGCATTATCAACCAAAAAACAATCCCAAAAACCAATCATTCCAAACAAACTAGTCATTCCCAAAAACTCTATAAAAAACCACTCATTCCAAATTGTAGGATATCCAATTTGAGCGCTCCTCAGGGGATGTTTTAAAAAATGCATCCTTTTTTGTGTTAGTATTCAACAAAGAAAGCGCTTTATAACGAGCATGTTCATCTAACTTTGAGGTCTCCTTAATGGCATCCCACATATAACTCTGTTGCACTCTCTCCCTTTTTCCCTTTTGTCAATAGGTTATGGACTCCCTAGAAGTCCGTGGCAATTGAATCAATGCTAAGGCTAATTCTTCTCATATGAGATAGCATTCCCTTCCAAATATGTTTTAGTTCGTTTTGTCACATCCCTGGATCGGCTCCCTCTTTGCCCTCACGGTTTTGTTTCTAGGAACTCACGAGCAACTTCACAGTGGGTCACCCATCCTGGGATTGCTCTAGCCCCAACTCACTTAACTTTGGAGTTCCCATGAATCCGAAGCCAATGAGCTCCCAAAAAGCCTCGTGCTAGATGGAGGCGGGCATGTACATATAAGGCACATTACCCCCTCTCCGTTGGTTGATGTGGGATGTTACACGTTTCCTCTGGCTTGAGCTTTTTGAGGGACCTTCCCAATTTGTAGCCAGAAAGGGTTAGGATGAAGAAGAATGTCCGAGTTGCAGATCTTGGTGTGGTGGTTCATTATAATTTGGTATAAAGGCCTAACTTTCATCATAAAAAACAAAGTCCTCAATGAGAAGATTGATCAGTGACACCTGCATCATGGATTAAGGTCGAAGCTTTGTCATCTACTAAAGAAGCAGATGTGGACCGATTCATCTGGAGAAACATCATCCGTTGGTTCGGCTATCCACAGTTGCTAGTCATCAACAATGGATCCCAATTCATTGGCAGGCATATCACTGCATTCCTTGCCAAGTATGGCATCAAACATCATTTATCAACTCCAAGAAATCCGAAGGGCAATGGCCAAGTAGAGGCATCCAACAAGATTGTGTTGGATTGCCTAAAGAAAAGATTGGAAGGCGCCGAGGGAAAGTGGGTCAATGAGCTACCTGTAGTCCTATGGGCTTATCGCACTACCAAAAGAAGATTAACTAGTTAAACCCCATTTTACTTAGCCTATGGAACTGAAGCAATCATTCCTCCACATATCACTATGCATCCATGAGTATCGAGGTGGGCAGCATTGATAAAAACTACAAGTAGATGAAGGTCAACCTTGACCTACTTGAAGAAGAATGAGAAAATGCCATTATTCAAGTAGTTGATGTCCTACTACAATAAGAGAGCCAAAGTTAGACAATTCCAACCTGGGGACCTTGTGCTTAGAAAAGCCTTCATTTCAGCACAAAGGCAATGATAAAAGAAGATGAAACCTGGTTGGGAAGGCCCTTACATGATCAATTGATCTGGGGGCAGAGGAAGCTATATGCTTGACACCTTGAAGGGAAAAGAAATTCTGAGACAATGGAATGCCCATCACCTCCGAAGATACTACCCGTGAAGCCTCCGCTTGCCAGCTTGGTCCCCAACAGGCGACCGAGCCATCTCCACTATAGTTGAAGAAAAAGCTACTTCCAAGTTTTTTTTAAAAGCTGTTCATCCATTTATTTCCATTTAATAAAACGTTGTAATTGCAACAAACCTCAATACAAGTTCGAGTTTTCATTCAACGCAGTGTTTGAGAGAATAGCCAAAAGGCATTCTAAGGGAGACGCATGCCAACTGCCAAAAGCGTCCTAAGGGAGACGCATGCCATTGTCCAAGAAGCATCCTAAGGGAAACACATGACAATTACCAAAAGTGTCCTAAGAGAGATGCATGCCATTGTCCAAACGCATCCTAAGGGAGACGTATGACAACTGCCAAAAAGTATCCTAAGGGAGACGTAGGTCAACTTCCAAAAGTGTCCTAAGGGAGACGCGGAACAACATCCAAAAGCATCCTAAGGGAGATGTAGGTAAACATTCAAGAATCCTAAGGGAGATGCCTAATCAAGAAGCTAGCAAGTCACTCAAGCAGTACACAAGACTCAATGCAAAGTGAAGTTAAAGAAATAGCTGAAGTTTTTCATAGCAAAAGTGACCAACTAGGAGGATGGAAAACCAAGACTCATTATAGCAAAAAAAAATAAAATCAAAAAGCATGAAAAAATAAAACAAGACTTCATCTACTTAGAGCCAGCAACCTCCTCGACTTCTGCCTAATCAATTGCGGTCACTTGCTCATCAGTTGCAGCCGTTTGCTCAATAGCCTTGGTTACCTGCTCCACGGCCCCAACTGCCACTTCATCAGCTACACCCTCCTTGGCATCATCCTTCTGCAAACTCATAAGTTGTAGTCTCATTAGCTACGTGCTCTTCGACTACCTCTATGTCCACAACATTAATTTGCACATCTTGAGGAGGGGACATCTCAGGGCAGAATAGCTCGATATCTTCATCTTCAATGGAATGACAATCTTAGCCGCAGCCATCCTCGCTTTCAAGGGAGTCAACGATGCTGAATCAGCTCTATGCTTGACTGCTCATGGCTTGGCAGATGGCGCGCACTTGCCAGGTAGAAGAGTAGCTCTTCCAGTTTGATCCTCATCCCTCGATTGATGTAGATGACTAGAACTCCTATGAGGAATGTCAACAGACCTCTGCTTCTCGACAAATGAACTAGACCTGAGGCAGACATCCTTCTAGGGCAGATCATAGGTTTTGGGCTTTTAGTTGAAGACTTGGGCAGAATGTCTTGAATGTTCTGCATGCCACCAATGTTCTCGATGTTCACGCCTATAAGGTGCTTGAACTCGGCAAACGACGAAGGAGCAACTCTCACTTGAGTCTTCTAAGCAGATGAGACCTCATTCGAAGAAGACTTTATCACAGTAGAAGGGAGTCTCAGCTCTTTCTTAACGGAGACACATATCTTACTCATGAGGTTACAACATCATTTTTGGAAGGCTTAGGAGCAGCTTTCCTCTTTCCAGGGAGTTCGGTCGAGGACTCGTCCTATGCGTCACCTATTTTTCTTCGATATTCACTCAATAGCCAACACCATTCACAAAACCTGGCAGGGATGTTCATGGCTTGACGAACCTTAGTCCTGTCTACGTTGAGATCAAGCTTTTTGCAAATGTCATCGTCTATAGACAGAAGACAGAAGTTAGTTAGCCACCCATTAAAGAATTCAAATGAAATTGAAGCAGATCTACAGATTGTGACATACCATGGCAGTAGGTGATGGGAACCCTGTGGATCGTCGTCTACCTCGCCTTCCCACTTTTTGCTGACCTCCAGCACATCAATGCTCCACACATGATCACTAGCGCTAAGGCTATCGAACAGCATCTCACCTTGAAGAAATAGAAAAACTCCCACAAGGTCAAGCCTAGCTTGAAGAAGCGATTTAGGTTGTCAAAGAAGATGACCACCCGGTATACGTTCGGAGTACACTAACTAGGAGCACACCCCATGATATGGAACATCCTCTTGAAGAACCAAGACATCAGGAATCGGAAGCCCAAAGAGAAGTATAATGGGTGGAATGTCATGATCCTCTCATCTGGATCCTTCGGGTCTGTGAGAGCCATACCATCTGTTGAAGGCTCCACCAACCTAACATGCACGTTATTCAGTATGATAGAGGCAAAGATGGCATGCCGCTTCTGGAATTGAGCCTTGGTCGTGATACGATGCAAGTTCACCACGAATAATCTCTTATACACCTTGGAGCCACCTCACAAATACATGGGCACTTGCAAACTAGAAGATTGGCTTCCCTTGTCAGATGACATGATGGCCGAGCAACTAGAAAAAGGGAAAAAATCAAAAGTCAAATTACAAGTCAAAACATAAGTCGCAAGTAAGAAAACCCTCATTTATGGCGCAAGACAAAAATAACCAAAAGGAGGGCCCATGTGACCCAAGCAGCCAAAGCATCCCCTTGGCCCAAGTTGAGTTGCAACCATTCCAACAGGTCATGGCGCAGCTAGCTCCAAGAAAAAGAAATAAAAAAATTAAACAACCATAGCCCCTTTGCTCGGTCATGACGACAACCAGCCCTCGCCCCGAAGGAAAAATAAACAAGCGCGACCTACCTTGGTGTGCACAGCAACTCCTATCCTCGACAAGCAGTACACTCCTCCAAGATCTCTTTCACAAGCTAGAAAATAGAGGAAGACAAATTCGCAATTTGAAGAGGAGTGAAGAGAAGCTTTGTATTTATAATGGTTGGGTATCCAAACTCCAAGAAGAAGTCAAAACCCTACTCCAATTTGGAGTCCAACTCACAAAAGGAGCTCAACCTACAAATGAATTCCAAAAGAAGTTGGGAAGCCCAATGAGTATTTCACATCTCCTCCCTACCACATACACGCCATGCAGAAGCTGGGAGGCATTTGTGGAAATATATATTTCGGCAGCCAATAAGAAGATGACACATGGAAAAAGGAATATTCCTTAGGTCAACTAATTACCCTAATTAAATCTTATTTAATTAGGGAATTATCTTTGATTTAAGATAGGAATATCTCCCTAAATCAAGGATCCGATTTCCAACAAATCTCTTTGATTAATGACTATCATCTTTTTTGGGTAAGAATAATCCTAATTAAATAAGGATTATTCTTCAAACCCTAGCCTACAAGGAGTCTATAAATAGATGGCTACACAACACATTTGAGGTAATTCTGAAACCCTAGAGAAAGTCTTTCTCAGTTCTAGGCAATCCAGGAAATCCATCAAGATAGATAAATCTAGGCTGGATGCTCCTTGCTTGTGGAGCGGCATACCACATACCGAAAAACTAATCTAGGCTGGATGCTCCTTGCTTGTTGCATAGCTGAATGGGACTAGTGTAGTGTGGGCTTAACATGTCTTCTGTTGGGATTGGGTGTCTGGTGGTACCTTCTGCCCCCCGCCCCCCCCTTGTATAGTAAGGGGAACTCTGGTTGTGTGACTTTCTCTATATATGGGTCTATTTTCTCACCCCTCTCATCTCTCTCTCCACACACGGCCATGCGCCACCAAACATGGCTAAGGCCACTTGGCTCTCCCCATGAGAGAAAACTCTGACCTTCTCTGTTATTTTGGTATCTTCCTTAAGATCATCTAATTGACTTAAGTATCGGAGGGCCTTTGGCCAACACCCCCCGAGTGTGGTCTATTTACTCCAACCATTTTCGTATGAATCAAGGAAGAAGAGAGAAGAAAGCTTGAAGGGTGAGGAATCTCTTGCGAATATTCTCCCGTGAGAATTTTGCTCAAACAATTGTCATATTGAAACGGGAACATTTTTGCTCGCCACCTTAAACTGTTGTTAAAAGAGATGCTTTATTTATTAAAAAATAGGGAGGTTCACTAATATACCCAAAATCTGGGCTGAAATTATATAAAAAAACCCACATGGAATGCACTTTAAAAACACACCCAAAACCCATTTACTACATAAGAAATTGCTATTGAAGTTCTTATAAATTACGTGATTGTCACTGATCAATTTAAAAGAAGCCGAACACAAAAAACTTAAAAAGCACCCAAAACAAGTCCACAATTTTATAAAAAAAAACCCAAATAATTCATTACAAACAAAATGTCTCGAAAACCGTAGTTTCATTAATGCGTCATGTTGATTAATGGCTGTAATGTTCCACACCTTTACTGTCATGTTGATTGATGATTGTAATGTTCCAGTCTAGGGTAATAACACTACTAGTTTACTGTCATGTTGATTAATGGTTGTAATGTTCCAATTTAGGGTAATAACACTGCTAGTTTTCTATGACATCCTATTTCTAATACATGTCTATCCCTGTAATGTTCCAGTAAGGTAATAACACTGCTAGTTTACTGTCATGTTGATTAATGCATGTCATGTTGCTATTTCAAATGCATGTCTACCAAAGAAAGGATGAAGAAAGAACAAACCAGACCAACTCAAAACAAGCTAAGCCCATATTTTGTTTAAAAAAAAACCAAAACAAATTATTTTAAAAAAAATTCGCGAAAACCAAACAGGGGCACTTCATTGAAGTGCATTGTTAATACTCTGTCATAGAAGTATATTGTTAATACTATGTCATAGAACTATCTTGTTAATACTACTATGTCATAGAAGTACATTGTTAATACACTGTCATAGAAGTACATTATTAAACAAAAATGAGATCCATAACTGAAATAGTAACAAAAGATAAATTGATCATCAAAGCTTAAAATACCTTCCGAAAATCAACTAAAATCCGAAGAGAAACACATAATTGAAGCAAAAGATCAAAAATCTCAAGTCCAAACCAGACGACGACGACGACGTAGAGAGAGAGGAGTAGAGCTCGAAGATGATGAGTAGAGCTAGGAGCATCTTATCGAGGTTCATTCGAGGTTCCAAACAATCCAAAAAAAATATAAGAATAATAAAAGTACGATTTTAGAATAAGAAATCGAAGGTGAAATATTGAAAATTGTAGATCAAAGATGAAGAATATAGTTGGACCTGAGACTGAGCTTCAATAGAAGCTCTTCTTGCTCCAACACCAAGAAAGCAATAGCGAGAAAGGAGAAAATGAATTTCATTTGGTTTTTTGGCAATTTAATATTAATATCGAAATGAACAGTTGGCAGATCTGATTTTTCTCTCTCAAATCCATAGTACAAGGGCAATATATGTATTTACACACATAAATAAACTAAAAAATAGCTATTAAATTGAAAAAAAATGCTGTCTATTTTTGGGTGTGTTTATAGTTTTTTAATGGTATAGGGTTTCTTTATAAGACTATGTCTAAGATTGGGTGTATAACTAAATTTGTATAAAATTAAAAATTAAAAAAAAAAAAAAAAGGCACCATAAGAGTGAACAATTGATAGCACTGAACCAGCCAAGCCAAATGCGCGATCTTAAAAAAGACTCGTGCCTAAACAACTCAAGGGGAAATAATAAGAAAAGAGAAGAAAGAAAAGGAAGGTTGAACACCCCTTCAATCTGCACACCAACAAAACCTTGGCAACACCAAAAGCTTGCCTACAACAAAACAAAAAATCAGAAAAAACAAGCAGAAAGTAAATTAACAAACTAAAAAAATTTAAAAAGTAAAATAACGAATAAATATAGAAACTAAAAGAACACAAATACCTACTCCAAACTTATCCGTTGATGTTGAAAACACCCAATAAAACCGCTAATAACCTCTCCTAACTTTGGAACTGCCAAGACTTGTACGTGAGGAGAAAAACTTCTATGGCACGGGGATGCCAAAGTTAGCAAGACACCTCAGTATCCCACCCCAATCATATGATGCCAGCTGTCGATTATTTTGACTTCCCTTTTTCCTTTCATCTCTCTCCTTCTTTATCTATTTCCTTATGTTTTTTTTTCTCTCGCTTGCAAGTGCGGTACTACATTGCAACCCTTTTTTTTTTTTTTCCCTTCTGATTTGCACCTCGACCAGCGTATCCCGTGTCCGATACGCTGGGGGATACGATACGCAATGGATACGCACAGATACACGTGGGATACATATCCGAGTTAACAGATGCGGTCAATGACGTAATGATATGCATATCTGACAAGACAGATATGGGTATCCCAATTTTAGGATACGTTTTAGGAAAAAAATTTGGGAAAAATTAGAATTCGACACAAATTCAAAGTCTTGAACAACACAAGATGTTTGCCTTACCTCTTTTGAAACTTTGAAGATCTTTTCCTGCAGATCTTCTTCTTCTTCTTCATATAAATAAAGAAGCAAAGTTGACTGCCACCTATCAATTCCTCTTCTTCATCATCATCAATTCTTCTTCTTCTTCTTCACTCATAAATAAATAAAGAAGCCCAGGTTCTTGAATTCATCTGGTGTGGTCATGGTGGTGGGATTGTTCGCAAATTTTGGTTTTGTTTCTCACACGTCTCTCTCTAAGCTGTGTTTTTGGTGTGGTCGTCAGTATGTTCACACTTCTCTCTCTGATATGTGTTCTAGTTTTTGTCCTTATGTGACCAACACTTTACACATATATTAGTATATTACATGTAACCAACACATATATTATTAGCTATCACATGTGAACTTGTTGCTCTCCCATGTGAACTTGCAGGTACATGTCAGCTATTACATAATCAACCCCCCCACATGAAGAGCAATTGAAAAAAAATTGTGGTTAGGTATTTAATAATATTATATTTAATATGTTGAATTTTATTTATATTCAGGAACATGAGTCATCCGGATAATAATGCAAGTGCTAATGTTAATCCTACTGAGAATAATGAAATCGAGGTAGATGATCATGCTCCATTGTGGAAGTATGTTAAAAGCCATGACAAGTTAAAAAAAGGAGGAGGAAATACTATGTTTGAATGCAATTATTGTCATAAATCTTACAAAGGCTCCTATTCTAGAGTCAAGTTTAAGTTGTTGAAAATGTCGGGAAACGGGATTGCACCTTGCAAAAAGGTTACTGATGAAGTTTTTGCATAAATGAAAAAACTTGTGAGAGAATGTGAATACTGGTTGAAAAAATGTAGCTCCAACACAAGTGTCTTTGCCTAATACTGGTTCTTTACTTTGTTCTTCTGTGTCTAATGTTGAGCAAAAGAAGAGAAAAGGAATGAATGGGCCCCTTGATATAGCTTTTCAAAAGGAGGCTAGAGAACAATGTAATGTTGAAGTTGCAAGGATGTTTTATACAAGTGGATTGTCCTTCCACCGCGCAAGGAATCCACATTATCGGAACTCCTATGTTCGTACTTCTATGCTTCCAAGATATGTTCTACCAGGTTACAATATACTAAGAACTACTCTTTTGCAACAAGAGAAGACCCACATTGAGCGGTGTTTACGACCAATCAAGGGTACATGGAGCATTAAAGGTGTAAGTGTGTGTAGTGATAGGAGGACAGATTCACAAAGAAGACCACTTATTAACATTATGGAAACTTGTGAGAGCGGGCCTATGTTCTTGAAGGGAATTAATTGTGTCGACTCCATTAAGGAAATTGGTTATCAAAATGTGGTTCAAGTAATCACTGACAATGCGCCAGTTTGTAGAGCTGTTGGATTACTTGTAGAGACTAGATATCTCAATATCTTTTGGACACCATGTGTGGTTCACACACTCAATCTTGCTTTGAAAAGCATATGTTCACCAAAACCAAATGATGATTGGTATGATTAATGTAGTTGGATTTCAGACATTGCTGATGATGTTGGGTTCATAATTTTTTTTTATTGTGAACCATAATATGAGATTGGTTATGTATAAGGACCACTGCAAATTGAAGCTGCACTCCATTACTGAAACAAGATTTGCCTCTATACTTGTGATGATTAGAAAACATAAGGAAGTAAAGGAAGGTCTACAACAAATGGTGATTAGTCCAAACTAGTCTTCATATAAAGAGGATGATGTTGGAAAAGCAAGAGCAGTGAAGGAAAAGATATTGGATGAATACTTTTGGGATAATATTGATTATATACTTTCCTTTACAGCTTCTATATATGAGATGATTAGAATGGCTGACACAGATAAACCTTCTCTTCACTTGGTTTATGAGTGGTGGATACCATGATAGAGAAGGTGAAGGCAGCTATTTATAGGAAAGAACACAAGCAACTGCATGAACAAAGCGACTTTTTTGATGTAGTGTATCACATTTTAGTGGAGCAATGGACTAAGAGTAGCACACCACTCCATTGTTTGGCACATTCTTTAAATCCTAAGTAAGTATTGCGTGCTTCTTTCCTTTTAAATGATTTAAAATTTACTTTTCATATTGTGATAATTTAATAAACTAATATCACACTTTACTTTTAGGTTTTATAGTCCAGAATGCCTGCAAGAGGATCCTAGCCGTGTTGCTCCACACCAAGATGTCGAGATTGCAAGGGAAAGAAAAAAGTGTCTTGAGAAATACTTTTCAAATGATCGAGCTAGAAGAGATATCAATGTGGAGTATGCCTCTTTTTCAATGTGCTTAAATGACTTTGGAGCTATTGATGCTATGAATGATAGGTTACATGGAACTAATGGTGTGGTGAATTGTTCATGGAGCTTCAACACCAACTCTCCAATCCATAACTATGGAGTACATATAGTTTCGTTCACTCTTTAAGAAGAAACAAGTTAACACCCTAAAGAGTTGAAGACTTGGTATTTGTGCATAATAATCTTCGTCTCTTATCAAGGAAAAGCCCAAGCTACAAAGAAGGTGTTACTCAAATGTGGGATATTGGAGGAGATGGATTTGGTAGCTTGGGTGAAGAAGGTGTTGGGATGCTTGAAATTGCTAACCATCATTGGAGGTAGCTTTATTTACTCGGGAAGACATTACAAATATTGTAGTTGATTGAGACTTATGTTTTTATTTTTATTTTTCTAGAGCTTAAATTTGAATTTGGTTAATGAATTTGAACTTTTATGTTAATTAAAATATGTTTTAAATTATATATATATTATTATTATTATATTTTAATTGCCGTATCCATGACGTATCGTACCCTAGTTTTTGGAGATTTGCCGTATCCTTGTGCACTACAAAATGGAATGCCTTTAGCGAGGGCATTTTGTTATCGAAACAAGCCTTTTGCCGTTGGAAATACCCTTTTTTGATGGCAAAAGTCTGTCGAAAGTTGTCGGTAAAACGCTGGTTAGAAATACGTCTTTTCCGACCATTCCATCGGAAATAATGTATTTCTGACGCCAATGTTTTGTAGCTATTGCTTAAATTTCTATCAGAAATGAATTTTTAAAACGACCATGTATATTTATTGGAGGAGATGGATGTGGTCACAATTACGTATAAAATTGTTGGAAAGAATTTTTTTTATCGAGATTTCTTGGTTTTGTGAATTCATATTTGCGACCAAAGAGTGTTGTCGGAAATACTTTTTCCAACAATGATATATTATTTGCGAGAACTAGATTTCGTCACAATTATCATTACCGACCAAAAGAGTTTGTGGAAAATATGTAATATCTCGTCGGAAATGAGTATAACAAAATATTTCCGATAGAAAAGTTACGTCGGAAATATATATTTCCGACCACATTTAGTCGTCACAAAGTTTGTCGCAAATATATTAATCTCGTCGACAAATATTTTCAACGAACAAGTGGTCGGAAATGTAATTGTTCCGACTCGATTATGTCGTGGGGAATGTTGTAAAAAATAGGCAATTATTGTTGGAAAGTTTTTCCGATGATCAAGAGTTTGTTGGAAATATACATTACCGAGAGGGAAATGTGGTCGAAAAATGTAATTATTTTATATAAAAAAATTAATAAAATTACATTTGAATTACAATATTTTCTAGAAATGAGTTTCTAATTATCCGTATTTAATTGGTAACAAAAAAAATCATATGACACCATATTGTATTAAAATTTTAAGCATTCAATTAAAATTATCAAGATAGTTAAAACATAAACAATCCCCATCATCCAATCCGCGAATATATCAAAACCTTGAAATTCAAAATACATATTGTAACAAAATAAAAATGATGTTGCACTACTTGTCTTCGAGGTGAGAATCTGAACAACTTTCTTCATTGTTCTGTTGAATAAAAGATAATAAGTCAATTGAGAATGAAAATAACAAATACAATATTTAATAGTGAGCAAAATATTGAAAAGAGAAGAAAAGAGTTCACCATTGAAGCAAATTTTCTTAAGCGTGCAGAAGTATTTGAGTTGTTTTCCTTCACACTTTGAACCAAATCTTTCAATTCATACACCACATTTCTCAAGTCCTTCACTTCCTCCTTTAATTTCTCATGCTCTTCTTCACATTCTAAGCATATACGTTTATTACAACCTTGGTCATCTGAGGGATACACACTTTTGTACTATAGCCACCACCTAAACCAATGATATGACCATGACTTGGCCCACTAATAACCTCCTTATATATATCCCAATCATTTACTTCATTCTCTTCCTCCGTTGCAGTAGCCTTTTTATTCTCCATTTTTTCCTTTAAAGAAATATTAGAAATGTAAACATGGATATAAAAAAATGTCATGTAATCAAAAACAAGAAAATGATAAACAAAGTGGGGACAACGTACAAAAAGTTCTTTAGCCTTTTCACTTGGCCAACTTTCTTGTCCTCCATTTTTAGGCTTACTTACATGGAACTTTTTGAAACAATCATTGGATTAGGCTCGATTCCAGTTCGATCAAGCTATTAAGATTTAAACAATGAAGTTTGTTATGACCAAATTTAGATATAACCACAAAAGGAACAATTAACAAAGCAACAACCAAATGAATATTTTTACCTCATCTTTTCTATACTTTTCCATTGGAACAAAACCTATGGTATGCACAATTGTGGATTTCGCCCTATTATATTTGTTTCTTTTACTTTTATCCTACATGAAAAAAAGTAAATCATCATAACCTAATATCAACTTAGTGAATCCATATAAGGCATCTACAAATAAACCAAAGCATACATTAGCCAATCATAACAATATTATTTTAAATTGAGTTTTTACCTATCATGCCGTCTGCAACCAATGATCAACCAGTTTAGGCCAAACATCTTGTGATATCCCTAATGGGTAGTGAGTGTATCTATCACTAGTAATCTTGTACTTCTTAAAAACACTATTTCTCAATTCGGACATCCAATCGGAATATCGCAATTTAATATGTAGTTCGAATGTAGCCCTCAACTCTTCTTATGAGCATGTGTGTATATATCCTGTTCCATTAAAGCGATCATACAGTAAATCCATACGGTATATCCCGTACCTACAACCACCAACGGTGCAAAGAAAATTATTTCATATTTGGGTCTTCATTATGATAAAATAGATGCATGCAATAATGATTGCATAATTTATTATAAGGAGCATGCAAATGCAACGCAGTGCCCTACATGTAAGCTTTCGAGATGGAAGAGACAACGAAAGGGTAGCAAAAAGTAAGGTAAAAGGGTTCCATGGAAGGTGCTTAGATATTTTCCAGTCACACCAAGACTTCAAAGGTTATTCATGTCATCCAAGACAACTATAGATATGAGGTAGCATTTTGAGGATTGTGTAAAAGATGGAGTGTTGAGGCATCTGGCAGATTTTGAGGCTTGGAAATCGTTCGATCAAATTCATGAGTCATTTGGTATGGAACCTCGAAATGTAAGACTTGGTTTGGCAATAGATGGATTTAACCCTTTTGGGAACATGAATCAGCACTATAGTATTTGGCCGGTTCTCATATACCCATATAACTTTCCTCCGTGGATGTGTATGAAGGTGCCTTATGTTTTCATGACTTTACTTATTCCTGAACCCAAGGGTCTCCATGCCATGACATTGATGTATACATGAGGCCGTTGATAGACGAGTTGCAAATATTATGGGAAATTGGTGTTGAAACGTATGATACCTATGCAAAGTAGAATTTTCAGATGAGAGCTGCACTTTTTTGGACTATCAATGATTATCTAGCATATGCATACATGTTAGGTTGGAGTACGTCTGGCAAATTGGCATGCCCATTTTGTGTATATGATACTTCGCATCATCAGTTATCTCATGGGTCTTAAACATGTTTCTTGGGTCATAGATGATTTTTACCTTCAGACCACATATGGCGTAATCAACGAAGCCAATTTGACAATACAAGGGAAAGGAGGCTTGCACCCAAGAGACCATATGGTGATGATGTGATAAATGAACTCAGAGAAATAAGAGAAATAACACATGGCAAGGATGGGAAAAAGCATATAATACCCGGGTTTGGAAAATATCATAATTGGCAAAAACATTCAATATTTTTCGAATTGCCTTACTGGAAAACACTTTTGGTGCGTCACAATTTAGATGTCATGCACATTGAGAAAAATGTATTTGAGAATGTGATTGGCACAATGATGAGCATCGATGGTAAAACAAAAAATTCTTTAAATGCTTGTCTTGATCTTCAAGAAATGGGTATAAGATAGAGGTATCATCCAGAAGAAGTAGATGATGGTAAGCTCTATTTTATCCTAGGCGATTATACATTGTCAAATGATGATAACAAAGCTTTATGTCAATGGTTAATGGAGTTGAAAGTTCCAGATGGGTACTTTGGAAATTTATCTCGATGTGTGAATGCTTCGTAACGTAATATTTCAGGTATGAAAACTCTTGAGTGTTTAATATTTTGGAATTAGGACATAAGCTAAAGACTTATGTTCATAATAAGGCTCATCCAGAAGGGTCTATTGCCAAAGGTGTCTTGGGAGATGAGTGTTTAATATTTTTCTCTTGCTATTTGCATCGAGTTGAAACTAAGTTTAGTAAAAGAGATAGAAACGACAATGGAGGTCAACCGTCATATGATACATCTCAGTTATCTATTTTCTCAACACCTGGTCGAGCTTTTGGGAATGTGTACTTAGAGAGATGAGCATTGAATTTCATAATGCTGCCACTCATTATGTCTTGCAAAATTGTGATGAAGTTTTGCCATTTGTCTAGTAAGAAATCTTCAACACTATAGATACTTTGTGTATTTAATATGTTAGTATTTATTTAGATCTAATATGTAACTATAATAATTTGAATATAATTATTTGTTATGTATGCAGAGAACATAAGAACATCCTAATCCAGTCTAGTGTTGATAATGTGGAGGAGTCACATAGGCTTCAATTTTCAAATTGGATTTCTAAAAGGGTATGGATAATATTGTATTGGAAAAACTATTGATTGTCATATATGTTTAGTTAAAACTATTTTTTCCCTTCTATGTAGGTCACAGAACTATACAACGATGGTAAAGTTAGTAAGCAAATGCTTTCTTTGGCTCGAGGACCTGAAAAGCGAGTAACTTATTATCCTGGTAATTATATTAGTGGTTTTAGGTTTCATACATTGTAGCATGATGAGAATAAAAAACCACAAAATAGTGGAGTTATGGTTAAGGGAGAGAATTAGATTGACAATGTGCCTTGGTATGGACTCTTAGTAGATATTATTGAGCTCCGTTACACAGAAGGAAATAGAGTTGTATTGTTCAATTGTGATTGGTATGACACAATACGAAAATGAACAGGTTACAAGATAGATCGTTATGAAATAATCACTGTTAATACAACACGCAAGCTAAATACTCAAGAGCTATTCGTACTAGCAAGCCAAGCAACCCAAGTTTTTTTTTTTATGTGAAAGGGGTTAAAAATAAGATTTGGAGTTTTGTAGTGGAAAAAAATCCAAGAACATTTATGAAATGAATGACGATGAGAGTGAGCCATACCAAGAAGCAGAGACTCAAAGTCGAAGCATGCATGCCATCCAAAATGATGTTGAAGACAATAAAACTGATTGAAGAATGGATGCAATTTAGCTTACGATTGTGGGATGAGTTCTCATTTAATTGTGATTGGTTATTTTTTTGGATTGGCTATTTTTAGTTATTTATTTTGGAGTGTGATTGGCTATTAACAATCAAATTCTTTAATTATTATTTTTGGTTATATACAATTATGATGAGTTTTTAATTTTTAATTTTATTTGTATTTTATTTCTAAAATAAATGATAGCCACTGTGGGCAATGTTAATGAGCTTTGGAACTTTTAACATATAAGATCACACAATTTAATAGGATAAGTATTGATTGTATATTTTTTACTTATTCTAATAAGAAATTGACCTTCAAACGTTTTCTAAGAGGACATATTTTTCCTCGAAAATAGTCAAACAATTCAGACAAAAGGAGAAGCCCCTCGGAAATAGTCAAACAATTCTGACAGAATAAGAAGCCCCTCGGAAATAGTCAAATAGTTTCGACGGAATGAGAAACCCCTCGAAAATCATCCTATTTTTGACAAACGTACTTTTGGTCGTTAATAAAGTTGGCGCCAAGTCTTCCCGCCAAATAAATTACATTTCCAACGACAATAGAGACTTTTTCTGAGGGTATTTCCTTTGTCGGAAATAAATTTTAGGCCCGTGACATATTTCCAACGAACAACATTTTTGTGTCGGAAAAAACACTTTTACCGAGGGAATTTCGGGGCCCTCGGAAAATGTTGGTTGGTAATGACACTTTTTTTGTAGTCGTGTCGTGTCGTATCATATCGTATCACCGTATCCGTATCCATGTTTGTGCTTCTTAGAAAAAAAAAAAACCATGCTTTAATAAATAAATAAACACTGTCTTCCCTGTTAAACCATGTAATTCATGTTGCTCTTCCCCCTAAATCATAGTTCTCATTCTCAGATTTCTTAACTCTTTTTCCTTGTGCATTTTGATGGGTAATGATTCATTATTGGGCTTATTTTCATATTTGTTCCCCAATCTTAATTGCTTGAAAATTTACCAGCCACTGAAATTAGATAACAGTTTATCAACTCTGTGATTTGGAAGAGAGACTAATTAACACTGAGATTGAGAGGTGGAAGGACTGACTGAAGGGCTTAGTTTTCTTCTGTTGTAGCAGCACTTGCAGGCGAGAGAGAAAATACAGAATGAAAGAGATAAAGGAGGAGAGAGTGGAGAGGATCAAATGAACCGCCAATAACTGCTCCCTACTCTTGTAACTGCCAAGGCTTGTATGGGAAAAAACATGCAACAGAAGGGGAGGATCCCGGAAAGGAGGCCACAACAAAACAACTCTAACAGTAAAAATACAAAGAAATGTGCAGAACACAAACCCCATCCCACTAACATAATTGAGAGGGACCAAATAGATGACATTTGAACATCGACAAACACAAGCAACAGAAATATTGTGAAGAACATGCATGCGAAATTAAAACTTTTAGATCTTAGGCTACCCAAATAAGGACTTTGGAGATATCAAAAATAAAGAATTGGTGAGTCCCTTACGAAACTGTGAAACAAGAGCACGAAACTGAGAAACTGAAAAACAGAAAGGGGACTTCGATACATCTCTGTATGTATGACGTTCTTAAGCAAAGTTGCGATACATCTTTGAATGTAATGACAATTTATAGGTAAGTTTTCTAAAAATCGTTTTACCAACTCTGAGAAATCTTTCACTTGATCCACACACACACAACACAACCACTGGCTCGTAGGCACTAGCGAAACTAGCAACCAGATTACCATGGGCTATAACCCAGGTAGCCTTTAAAAAAATTAAATATACTATATGTATTTTAATATAATTCACTCCATAAACTTGTACATTTGTGTAACGAGATTCCAAATGAGGTCAATAGAAAATCTAGCAGAGTGATTACATTTATTAAGTTCAATTTTGATCAGTACAGTAAGATTATAAAAGCCCACTAGTGGTGTGATTGGTCCATAAAAGCCCAGAACCTGTTTCGATCGGTTGGTTTTTTCCCTCCAAAACTCTTCTCTATCTAATCCATATAGCACATAAAGCAGTTATTAAGAATCTCAATTCTGTTAGCACAGGGAGCATGGCATTACATTTCAGTTTTGAAGAAAGCTGAAAGAAGAAGACGAAATTAGAAGATAGCCCAGAAAGATTGTTCTAAAAGCGACCATGGAACTGAAAGAAGCTACCCCAATTGATGATCAGAAGGGGAGTGAGATAATGCTTCTTGAAAACCCATTTGCAAGGGCAGAACTTGAGGAGCTGAGAATTGGGGATCAATCTTTGCTCAAGTTTCAGAAGTTGCAGAAATCCAAGGATGCAGTGTTTGTTTCTGTGCCAAGTAACCAAGATGGGTTGATGAAGAATCAAGCAAATGTGCGGAAAGAAGAGGAAGAAGAGGCTCTGAATCTGAAGTTGGAGAAACAGAGAAAGCTGAAAGAATCCAAGAAGGAGAATAACAATTACTTGGGAGGAGCAAAAGAGCAATCTTGGGAACTGCTAGGAGGAACCAAAAGGAAATCAAATATGGTTCTCAAGATAACTGGTGCATTGTGCAGATATGGAGAGAATAATAGACAGAAAGAAGTGGAAGAAGCTCCAGAGTTAAATAAATCAAGAAAGCCGAATTGCTACTTCTCTGGTACTGATTCTGAAGCAGTAGCATCTTCTGATCCTTTGCCTGCAGATGCATTGAAGATTCGTATTAAGAACAAGTTTCCCACAGCCAGAGACTTGAAGTTGAAGTTGAAGAAAACCGAATCCAAAATCCCGAGTGTACAAGACAAGGATTTGCTGGGTAAGCGTCACCGGATTAGAAGTTTCTATTTTCAATATTAGTAGTTAGATCATTAAAGTCATTCATCTGGACTGACTTCATATGATTGAGAATTGAGATAAAGCTGTATTTTCGTGAACCCTTGATGGAAATAAAAATGGAAATGGAAATGGAAATGGTTTCTACAGTGACATTTAATCAAACAGCTTATCTGCAATACTAGATAAACATTTTACATTTAATCAAACAGCTTTCTGCAAGATAAACATGTGATTATTGTGTCTAATACTTTCATATATAGACTATAAAGCAATTGAAAACCACTTTGAACATAAGAAAATATAAGGAATCATTTTATTGAAGCAAATAGAAATTATAAGCTCTTTTCAACGAAAACATCTTGTATGATATTAGGAGAGTTCTCATATTATAAAGATATTCTAATTAAAGACAAAGCGAAAACGAGCTAGTCTATGAACCGCTAAATTGGCCTCCCCCTATCCCGACCGATATTAGGGCCCATTGTTAACACTATGCACAAAAGGACGATGGTAAATAGTAGGGCCCATTGTGACCAATAACTTATCGTCACACATCAATGAATTATACCAATGGTCATATTTATATTATAAGCTATAGGTCCATATCAGAACATTTTTGGGGTCACGAAGATTAATGGCAGAGCATTTTTTGGGGCACGGAGATGGCAAAGAAACACTCTACATAAACTGCGGAGGAGTCTCCCATTTCCATATACCTTCTCTTTAATTCCTTTTCTTTATCAAATTCTACTTGCTTCCACTTGCCACCATGGAGTTCATTAACCTGCAGCTGTGCAAATTTTGTACTTGTTTGGCGTTAATCATCATGTTGGGTGCATGGTCTTCTGAAGCCACTTCTCGTAGTCTTCAAGATGCATCCATGCATGGGAGACACGAACAGTGGATAGCTCGTTATGGGCGTGTATATACCGACAATGAAGAGAAGGAAAAGCGTTTCAAGATATTTAAGGAAAATGTTGCATATATAGAATCTTCCAACGCCGATGCAAGCAAACCTTACAAATTAAGAGTCAATCAATTTACAGACCTTTACAAATGAAGAATTCATAGCCTCAAGAAATAGATTCAAGGGGCATGAATGTTCCACAAAAACGACTTCCTTCAAGTATGAAAACGTTACGACATCAGTGCCAGCTACGATGGACTGGAGAAAGAAAGGAGCTGTAACACCCATCAAGGACCAAGGCCAATGTGGTAAATTAGAGAAACACTACTAACATGTTCTCCTTTTGGAAGTTATTATTATTTTTTTATGTTATTCTAACTGCTTTTATGTGCAATCAAAACACAGGATGTTGTTGGGCATTTTCAGCAGTGGCAGCTACAGAAGGAATTACTCAACTTACGACTGGTAAACTGGTCTCTTTGTCTGAGCAAGAGCTTGTTGATTGCGACACCAAAGGTGTAGACCAAGGTTGTGAGGGTGGTTTAATGGATGATGCCTTTCAGTTCATCCAACAAAATCATGGGCTTAGCACGGAAGCTAACTACCCCTACAACGGTGTTGATGGTACATGCAACACCAAGAAGGAAGCTAACATTGCAGCCAAGATAACTGGCCACGAAGATGTTCCTGCAAACGATGAAAAGGCCCTTCTTAACGCTGTCGCTCATCAACCTGTTTCTGTTGCCATTGACGCTAGTGGTTCTGACTTCCAATTCTATTCAAGTGGTGTCTTTACAGGAACTTGTGGAACGAGCCTAGACCATGGTGTTACGGCTGTTGGTTATGGAGTCAGTGATGATGGGACTAAGTATTGGTTGGTGAAAAACTCATGGGGCACGGAATGGGGTGAAGAAGGATACATAAGAATGCAAAGAGATGTTGATGCTCAGGAAGGCCTATGTGGCATTGCTATGGAAGCCTCTTACCCCACTGCATAGGTTGTAGTAGGTATTGCAAAATGTATGAAACTATTACTTAATGAAGACTGTATCTGTAAGTAAACTGGAAAGCTTAATATAAAGCTACAAAAACTTCTCTAGTTTCATTTAGTAGTTGTGTATTAACGTTGCATACCTAATTCAACAAACACTTAATTATTTGGAAGCAAATACATAGCGAAGCACACCTTCACTATCAAAAAGGAAAATTTATAACTTTAAACTAGCTACAACTCCAAAGAATAATTTCAAGACACACATATTATATACTATTCTGTAACTTAGTATATCACAAACCATGTAATTATGTAACTTAGTACATCCATATTTGGGGCAATCTTTATTAGCTGCATCAATGTTTGAAAGTCACTCGCGTACTCATTGATACCTAATTTATTAAATTGAAAAATTTTCTTATTTTTTCTTATTTGTATAAAATTGTATAAACGGTAAAGGGTCCCGAAAATTTAGTTGTCCATGGGCATGTGAGGCATAGATGGGCGCATTTTAGTTCCTTTTTAACTTTTTGTGATATAATTTTTTCAATTGCTCAAATTACTAAAATGTTCATGTCATGTCAATATGTTAATAGTTTCATTGACATATAGGCCCATTATAACATTACATTTTTGAGGAAAAAAAATACCATGCTGTATTTTTAAGTGGGAAAATGATGACACAATAAGAGCTAATTAGAATGACAAGTGGCTAGTTGAGAATTTTTCTTCTCCAAATAGACTCTGTAAGAGTTTTTGTATAATATATGTAGTTGTAATGGTGGTTTCTCTAATTTTCTATTTGGGTCATTTAAACTCCCTTATCCAAACACACACATTGAGTAAAAGCACAATTGGCAAAGTTTTGTTGAGATTGCAAGAGGAAGGTTAGATTCAAGTGAAAGAACAAGGGACAAAACAACAACTAAACCAAAATTATAATACTAAACTCCAAAAGTTCTTTTTTCTTTCATTACTCACTCTTTTAGAAACACAAAAAGCATAAAAAGGGCCAAACGTTATTCTTGATCTCTGTAGTTTACCGGTTTTACCACTTTGATCCCCATAGTTTTAATTTTGTGAATTTTATCCTTATAATTTTTCATTCGAAACACAATTCAAGGACAAATTCGAATTTTTGTAAACTTTCTTCAAATTTTGTTAAGTTTTGACCACGCGCCCCTAGCATGTAGGGGTATTTTGGTCCAATCAAACCATTTAATGGTAAAACAAAAGCTGGAGCTCTTCCTATTCACTATCGACGTGATTTTTGGACTTAGAGTTTCTAAAAAAGTTATATCTTTGGATTGAAATTTGGGGAATTGGGAGGAATTTCACAATAATTTGGCTAGAATGGACGAACATACCCCTCCACCTGAGTGGCATGTCCGTAACAGAATTGGGAGGGATTTGATAGAAAATGAAATGCTTGAATTCCTCCGAATGGAAAATTACAGGATAAAATTTACAAAATTGAAATTATAGGGACAAAAGTGATAAACTGACAAACTACAGGACCAAAAATGAAAAAAAAAAACCCAAACACTTTTCTGTGATTCTTTGAGCAAAATATTTGGTCAGTGAACGAGTGTTTTTCTGAGGCCTCTCTGCTCTTTGTCGTCTCTCTGCAAGTTTGGGTATGCTCTCACTCTCTCCCTCACTCTCTATCTACGCTCTCTCTTTATCTCATTTCTCTCTGTGGTTTCATGTTTCGGGTGCAATTTTGGGTTTGTGTTCAACCGCAATTTTTTCGATTACTGGTAAAGGGTTTAATTAGATTTTGGGCTTTCTGTTGTTTGCTTGGTTCAGGATTTTGTTTTGTTTACGGTTTGGGCGGTTTTCTGGATGCTTAACTTTGGTTTGTAAGTTAAATTTCTGGGTTGATGCATTCGGTTTCTGGCTGCCGCATTTTTCTTAGAGTCTAAATATATTTTTTGGATTGTTGTACTTTTAGTTAGTGTTATGTTAATCGTGAATCTGTGATGCAAACATATTGATGGTGGATGTTCTATATGGGTTGCTGATTCTATGTTGGAGAAATCAAATTTTTGGTTTTCTTTTTTGCTCACATTGATTTTAATCAGAGTGCATGCTACAAAAACAAAATATTGGGTTTTGTTTTACCACTTTAATGTTAAGCAGATCAAACAAAGCCCAAAAGGTTCAGATAACAAAATTGACGGAGTTTGGATGGATATGACAGTCGGGGCAACATGGAACACCAAACTTTGGTCAATAGGTAAAGTGGGCTGCTTTGGCTTCCAAGGGACAGAGTAAAATTTGACCGTAGTTTCACGATAAATAAGTCTTTTGATAATAACCCTCAATGTCGATGCGAAATTCTGTATTGAGGGTGCCATATGTGACCTCTCTCCTTCATATTTTGTATCACTGTATGGTGCTGGGCCTGTGATGTGAAATTGTTGTGGGATAGCTGAAACTACTGTATAGTTCTCACGGTTCCAATCTTGATAATCAAATTCAAGAGTGGCGCCTTTGTTTTTTGGTCCCTGTACGAAGATAGCTGGAAAATCATATAAATGAGCTACTTTTATTAGTTTCGTGTCTCTGTATCCTCTGATTCTCTCTCTGAGGTGAATTTCTGCATTATGAGAGATGAATGGTAAATTAATTGAAGGACTCTATCTGGGTTCAATTAATTGTAAATGGATTGGTAAATTAATTGAACATTTTACTCTAGGTGGGTTCAATTAATTGTAGATAGATTGCTTTGCATTTCAAGTTAAGGATCGTTAATGCTGTTGCTTCATGAAATGGGTTTTGGTTTTATATTTTATTTGATTATTTATTAGGTCTCTCAAATACTAGGCCTTGGTTTTGCTTCGAAAGTAATTATGGTATGCTAAGACTTCCAGTCTCTTATTGCGTCCTTATATTTCCAAAACAATGGCATTCCTACCCTGTAATTCATCATGGCATGAAATTGCTGCTTTTAGTTAGATGTCATTAGCTTGAGTTTGTTTGAGATATTATCATCGGTCTTGGAGATTGCTCATGTATCATGAACATGTTATGGCAGAGTTATTTTTCTCTGTAGTTTAATATACTGGTTCTCTTTCTTTTGTCCTACCCAATGTATGTCTTTTATTAATGTGTTAGTTCATGTTTCTCATTTACAGATACACCGATACTAGTTCGAACTGCACAAAAATTCTGGATTGGATTTTCCTTGGGTATAAAACAAATGGCTGAGTTAAACCCGGGTATACTCATAGATATTGTGGATGAAGAATGGATGAGAAGCACTCTTCCTGATGATGGTATAGTTTTTCATTCCCACTTTGATATGCACTTTCATGCATTCATTGAAGTAGAAGTATTTATTTCATTATTTCTTTTTGTTTAATTGTTAAAATTGTCTTTTTTTATTGCAGAACTTCCCCTTCCACCAGTGCTTGTTGTACGGACTGATGATACCGAGGATTCAAGTACGTCTGTTTATACTTTAAGAAACTTTTGTGACCCCTGCGAGTCCCCTTTTGCCCTGAAAAAAAAGATTTGATCCCCTTTAAACTTTCATACTGTTGCATTGTCCATTCAATTATCTGCCAAATCATGTTACATACAGCACATGTGAGGCATTTTTTGAGCGTAAATTTGTCCCATTGAAGGTCTCCCTCTGTTTTTTCTTTGTGTTACTCCTGAATTCTTTCCCAGCTGTCCCTCTCTCTCACGGAAATTGGTTTTGGGTCTCTCTCTCTCTCTCTCTCTCTCTCTCTTTCTCTCTCTCGCAATTAATTGTGGGTCTTTATGTTTAACTCTTCAGTATACTCTTTGTTACCAGCAAGGGGGGTTCTTTGGTTCATTTGGGCCATAGAGTGAAGAAGCGGGTTTCACATTGGGTCACGGAATGTGTTCGAGGATGACATAATGGTGTTTACCTTTTTGCAGTTTTAGCAATGGATTGTGTAGGTACTCCAGCTATGAATATGTGCTTTTTAATACTTCTGTGGGAAATAGGGATAGATTCAAAGCATGGAGCTTCAATCCCACATGTAGGAATACAAGCCTAGTTCTAACCCAGTAGATTTGAAGATAAAAACCATATGAAATTCAATTCCTCCATTTCTGCTTTCTGAACCACTTTAGAATTTGATTAATTTGGACATTGTGAAGAGGGAGAAAGAGATGGTGGGAAAGGAGAGACACTTGAATAGATCTATTTACTCTCAAAAAGTGGCTCACATGCTTGAAACATGACTTTTCTCAACAGGAAATTGAATGTTTTTCCAAAAAACTGATCGCAGAACTCCCATTGCAAAGTTCTGAAATTATTAACTCATCACAATATACTAATTCCTTTTTTTTGGGAGACCCAGGGGGATGGTGGGGGGGTTGGGGCAGAGGAAGAAGTGGCACTGATGTTCCGGGGGCATTGCGTCAGTTTTCCATATTAACTATTAGGGCAGTTTTCTTTGCTCGTTTGTCTGAAATATTTTGATGAATATCCTACTATACTTTGATATCATTACTTTTGCTGCTGTGGTCCATGTAATTCTGTCTGTCTGTCACCCACTTTACCAGCGAAAAGGCAGGTAAACTGTAGGGAACAGGATGGATTTTTGGAGCTCGGCCATTATCTGTGGACTATTATTGCATTTGCTTTGGGAAATTTTTTTTCCTTCCTACTGATTTCTCTTTTCCAATTTTTCTCATTAATCAGATCAGGAGACTCAACGAGTTGCTGCAGATGGTTGGCATGACCTTGCTTTAGGTTCTCAGTGATTTTTATTTTTTATGGCATAAGAATTTGTGTAAGTTGGCCGCCCCCTTTCGAAACGTAATGGAACCATTGCCCTTTGGATTTGTTGAATATGAGGTTTTGGAGGCTATCTTATTGACGTGAAGCTGATCATGATGTGCAGCGCTATAATTTTCTGTATATTTTGTTAGCAGATAGCATATTTTATTTTTCCTTCGAAACCCGTTTAGGCTTGGACCATATTTTTAACTTTGCCATTTCTGTGGATGGATTGATTGTCATCTTTGTCTCTACGTCTATGTCTCAGATTCGAGGCTCCTGCCCCTATCCGTGCCTAGCCCAGCAACCGCTCACCTCTGTGCTTGAAAGCTCTAAATCTGTGTGGCTGATTTGATATGCGCCATCTTCAGTTGTAAAGGAACCTCATAGAAACAAACAACCATGGTTTCAAATTGTATATTTTAGCCCTTTTATCTCTTACCTCACTGTCTTTAAAACCTTACACAAATTTTGAAGGTTGGATACTAATTTTCAACGACCCTAAAAGTTCAAGTAGTTTTATCTTAACCCTATTAGTTTCATACATATGGCAATTCCTACAAGCCATACTAGGAATTGACTTTGATTTTATGGTAAAATCATGCAGTGAGGTAAGAGACAAACATAGCAATGTTTAACAACTCGTCCCGATTTTCCTTTCATTTTTTTGAAACATTGGTGTAAAATTAGTATTTTACCCTTAGAAGTTGTGGTCTTTTGGTCAACTTTTGATTAGGAACGGTCAGACCGTCAAATTGGACCCATCTTGGGATATGTAGTTCCCTTATCGCCAGGAGTGGGTAGGAACTTACGGATCTAGAATTGCAGGTTCGGATATGCTAGTTCAGCGATTCCAGGGTTAGGTTAGTTAATCGTCATCCAATTGAGCAATTGACAAGGATCCGACCATTGGATCATGACCGCCTGTGGTTAGTGGACTATAGTTGACCCATAAAAACTTCAAGATTAGAGATCGGAATCAGGTCTTGTCAGAATGCCACAAAATCCATCAGCTGCATCAATATATCTTTGCATTCTTATGTAACCTTCTTCACCCCATTCTATGCCTATAAATTCTTCACCAACCTATACTTAGTCCTATCATCATTGATTCCATAACCAATGGCCACAACTATGTAGCTCTTTCGACGTGAACTTGTAAAGACACCACTAGAATATAATTGGAAGTTAGAACCACTAGCATTGATTGCAATAAAAACGAGCTTATTAGCAACAACCTTGAAAGGGGCTTGTTCACTGTTTGTAGGCACGTCTTCGTAGCCAGTTATCTTGGTCACAATACTCACTTCCTTTTGGGGTTACATGTACCATCAGCACTGTTGTAGCGTTGTAGGGTTAGTTAGCTTCCATACAATGCTAATGATTTTGTTCGATGAACTGAAAGCCACTGCCTATTAAACCCCCCTTACAACCTTGGTCTTCGCCACTTACATCACAATGAACAAGTTGTTGCTCAAACAAAGAGACCAGTTTACTAGTTGTAAACTGAGCAATTCCTTTTTGATACTACTGCTGAAAATGAACTTGGCAATATTGCCCACAATTTGCTAAAACAACACAACTTCACACGAAAAAATCAATATTTAGGTTGGGCTTAACGAGTCGGGTTGAAAACGGATGAACCCGTTAGCCACCCGTTAAGTTAACGGGTTGTGTCAGTGTCATTCACGAATACCTGTTAACCCATTAAGAACATGGGTAATTTTGAAAATTTAAATCTCTCTTCTTTCTTTTTCTTTTTTCTCCCTTTTTCTTCTATTCCTTCTCCCCCGACTCTTCCATGTCTGATTTCGGACTACATCATCAAACATAGTTATCTCATCTTTCTATTTGAAAAAAGCATGTTACGAAGGCGTATGAGACACGAGTTGCAAACGAGGAGAAGAAGAAGCTTATAGTTTCTCTTCCACGTGACGATGAACAGGAATTAAAGAACGAAGGCATGATTACTTCAGTTGGTTGAGAATCACCCAAGTTCTCTCCACCGTAGTTATTTTGGGCTTGAGACACCTTATTTGTACAGTTTTTTTGCATCATCATTGGAAGATTCTGTATAGGCTACATTTTCCTCCAATAACTTGAAACACTTCATCTTCTCCTTAACGTTGTTATAGCCAATGAGGTCTAACCTAGTGGTGTTTCCCTCTTTTTGGCTGAGGTGGCCGACGGAAGGAACTTTTGGTTCTTCTTTTTTTGAGTGCGGGGCATGCCACCACCAAGCCACGAATTTGGGCTTGAATGGAATGTGAGTAGATGGATATGTCGCGCTTCTAACTTCTGATCAAACAATTGATCGGCCAAGCAAGGAACCCTTCTTGGCCTAGGTTCTTTCACTTCCTCGGGCTCGAGGATGGTTAGGCTTCGTATGGTTGTTTTTGTGATTTTTAGGTTTTTAAGTGAAAAACATGTGATTGAATTAAATGTGCGTTTAAACGTAAATACAAGAATTAAAGTGAGATAAAATAGATCAAAGCGATAAATAAAGCAAGAACGAAATAAAAGCGAAAAGAATGATAAAAACTATAAACTAAATTAAACTTGAAATTAAACTTAATTAAAATGTGATAACAACGAAAAGTAAAGCAATTGAAATAAACTTGAATTTAAAAGACAAGAATTTAAACTTACACTATGAAAAGGAAGAACTCGCTACACTAGGTGCTTGAAAAATAAAATCGTAAGTCTAGGAAAAGAAAAGTGCGAGACAAAAAATAGGTTTGTCTGTCTGAAGTTGTGTGTCTTCTGCCTTCGTTTGGTGAAGTTTACATAGGGCGTCAGTTGGCCCATGGGCTGGCCATTGAATGGCCAAATGTCAACTCTTTTAAAATTTCTTTCCTTTCGAGGCCCCCTTAAATCCTCGGGATTGCATTGATGGAGATATTCTGACATGCTTGATTCTTTCTTACTTTGGAACATTCTGAATTATTACCAACCTCCTTGATTTCTTTCTTTATGAGGCCTCCGTCATGTGCACATAATCCTCCAAAAATCCTGGGCTCGAATCGGTGGTTTGGGCTTGAACCTCTGAGCTCTCTTAAATTGCCACCCATTTTTATTACATATAATATATAATAAAACTCTCATGTCCCAATTGCCCAAAATCCTTCAATCCAGCCCCATAAAAAACCCCTGGTCGCATATTCGTATTTACTCACGTGTGTGTGTATATGTATAGACAAGGAGGTTTCAACCTAAATAAACTCTAGCCCAGCCGCATATTTGCAAGAAACCCAAAGACTCCAGCCCAAAAATCCGGCTGCATCCCCATTTAAAAACCTGGTCGCGATTTTCCAAACCCTCCAGCAGTTCAGGCCATAATAGAGTGTAGCCCGGTCGCATCTTCAGCTCCCAGCCAGTAGCATTCTCCATCCATGCTTGGACTCAGCCCAGCAGCATCCTCTAGCCAAGCTTGAACGCAACCCGACTGCATATTCTTTTCTCGTTCCATCCAGCAGATTCGGCCGCAGCTCGAACACATTCTCCAGCTGCCAAAACCCGACCGCCACATCCTTGGGCACCGGCTACAAAGACCTAGCCGCAACACTCCTTCTAGCTCCATTTGGCCATGTCTCCAGCTTCTAGAACCCGGCCACAACAACCTTGGGCACTAGCCACTATTTTTCTCAAGCCTGGAGTCAATTCTCGCACGTATAAACTCCAAGAGCCCAGCTGACCGTGTTTTCGAAAGGTGCCTGGGTCGGGTGAATTTTCACCACCCCCAAACATTGCCCCCTTGACTTGTTTTAACTCGAAATTGGTGTATAGGTAAGCAAATCGAAACTCGGGACCTTTCAATTTCTGAAGTTCGAGAATTTTTGCTTGCCTTGTACGTTATTTAAATTTTGAATCGGGTTGGAATTTAGGAAGACACCAATTAAATTGGAGGGACTTTTGAACTTCCTATCCGTTAAAAACCCTAGGTATTACAAATACCCAAGTGCTCTCTTTCATTTCCACATAAAACACTTCCACCATAGCCATAGGTTTTTAGAAGGTTTTCCCTCAAAACCCATATCTTCTTTACCCTCAAATTCATCATTTCGCACACCGAATCCACCGAATCGATGTCAAACTTGAGATTTGCAAGTTTCTAGGTACGTTGCACTAATTCTTGGTTGATTTTGGTATGATTTTGATGCATTTGTAGCATTCAAAAGTTTAGACTTGAAACCTTGAATCTGTGAATAGTACCATAATGTTCTTCGTTTTCTTGATTCAAATCTTACTTTCTTCACTATACTTTTCTTTGATTCAATTTTACTTCATGTTTGTAGGATGGAGTCCATTCCAAACGATAGTGCCCAATTTTTTGAAGATATGAAAGTGGCGACGGACAAAGATTCGGGCAAGCAAGTATTCGCCTACTTCCTCAATACCTTTCCCAACTCCGCCCAATACATCCTCGGCCCATTTTTCTCCGCCTATCTAGTGGAGGTGGTGAAAGTGTGGGAGACGCAACCGAGAAATGGCCCAACTTACTTCTCAAACTTTACATGGGCGACCACTTGAGAGAATTCTAAGCCATTTAACGGTTGGCCGACTGAGACCACCATTAAAGAAAGCATCATCTGCCGCTGGGAAATCCCACCACTCAAGCTCGGCGAAAGGTAAATTTGATTGGTATCATTGGTTCAAAATTTTAGAACAAAAATTGAAGGATCATTGGAAGAAGATCAGAATATATGATACGTTGCTCCTATGTGCAGGAAGCCCCTTTCCTTGCGACCGATCTTTGGTCATCGTGGCGCTATGCTTTTGGTCTTCATCCACCAATTGCATGAGGCACCGCTTCGGGATGATGACACCCAACTTGCTAGACTTGGCCGCCATCACCAGCCTTCGCCCTCAGAGAGATGATTTCTCAACCGCCAACCTTCCAAATTCCAAGGTGGGTTGAGATTTCTTGTAATGTGGTCATGCAAGTTCTTGGCATGCCCAAAATTCAGCGGGATTACTAAAGAATTTGAAGCCCTGGCGGAAGTACTTGTGGATGGCCATCAAGTAACCATGGGCCCTATCTTTCTTGCCTATCTTTGTTGAGGGCTCCGCGAGATAATCACTAAACCCATGGATTATCATGTTTCTGGCCCTATATGGATTTTTCAGTTGTGGCTCCAGCTCTATTTTTTGGAACTGAGTCCCACCAACGTTTGCCCCAACAATGAAGCACTCATGGGCCCGCCCTTGCTCAACGCCCCACGCCGGAAGCATTATCTTGAGGATTGCTTCCGATTCTTCTATGAGTGCCAAGAGAGGACTAGGAAGCATTTTTCCATTTGCCTAGTTCACCGTTTCTCAGACTATCTAGCGCTGGATCTTTCCTCATTTCCTATGGTGGACATGAAAGAGGAAATCCATAATATGTGGACAAGCATCCTCATCAGCCAGGATCTTCCATACGGCCTAATGGTGAACTAAGGTAACAATATCATTATGGTGGTGAACTTTATTATTATGGGGTCATACCACCATGCTTCACGATCCCAAATGTCGATTAGACTACCCACTTGCTCTGATCAGGCTCCACCATGCAGATTTTCAGCCTCGATTACTCATCCAAGAGCTCTTCCTATAAATGCCAAGCTCAAGCTACATTCAAAGGGTTCAACACCAAACCAAAAGCCTCCCATTGAGCAAATTATATTTTCCTGTAATGCACTTTCAATACCTTTACTTGCTTTCCTAGGAGTAGTGTTAGATTGTAAGGAAAATCCATTCATCAATATATCATACGACCATTGCTCCCTGAGCAACGCGCCGGAGCACCGCCCAAAACCCACCATCAACACGACCATTAAACAGCCTTGTAGCTCAGGCCGTGAACCTGACGGCCGAGATCAGTTCCTCTCTCGGCCACAATCGTTTGATCAGGAGTCGAACTCAAACAGGCGCACCACTTAACCATTTCATCCACATCACCATCTCGACGCACGGTAGACCGTGCTGACACGCCCGCGCACAGCCGCACCGCATCCAAAAGAAGGACGTCACGTGTTAACGCATATCCCCTCGGCCTGGAGCACCAGGCCGTGAGATTTGTGCAGCCGACACTTTTGGCACGCCCGGTGGGATACTTGTCAAAAACCTATGGTGGAAACTTGTCAAAAACCTGTGGTGGAAATGACTTCCGAAGCTCCTGAGTCCACCTCACCGATAATTATCGCCGAGACCGAACACGCAGTCAGGATCTCGGCCAGCGTTCTAGCAAAAACGGATCGCACGACCGAGTCCATGCAAGAGCAAGCAGTGGTGGAGGATCTGATGTCTAAGCAGGCCTACAGGATAGAGACATCTTTTATGGCCGCAATGGACGGATTTTCCTTGGAGTTGCGGACGCTTTTTCAGGAGAGGATGCCGGGAACCTCGTCCGCGATACCTCCCAGAACCAGACAAAGAGGTCAAGAGCGCGAGAGGATTGAGCCTTACGGCAAAAGCAGCAGCCTCAGCGCTTCCTCCCGCGCCCAAGCGTCAGGCTATGGCCAGCATTCTCAGCCGCCGACGAGTAGCTGGGCGGCAGTCCCAGCCCACGTGGGCGAGTCCCGGACCAACATCGTACGGCCCACTCCATGCTTTGGCCGTATCACTAGGGCAAAACAGCCCCACGCATTCTGCGATCCAGCAACTCAGCCCAGTTCATACTTTGGCCGTCCAGACCCATCCAGGCCCAAGCAACGTGGCCATTGCTTCATCGCAACAGCACGATCAGAGTAGTCCGGCCGTTGCACCACCGTTGCAGGCATACGGTTCAGCCACTCCAACGGCAACACAAATGCACCCAGATTCCCATCGCCAGAATAATACCATCCCATGGAGCCCGGTGACCTTACCACTATGGCCGAAGGGCTGTATGCACCCTAGCGAAACCCATGGTACTCATCTCATGCAATCCGGCTCGATCGCAACGGCCGAGCCTCTTGTTCAAGCGGCCCAGCAGGTAAGGTCACAAGACGATACGCGACAGGTCCCACGGCTAGTTGATGACCAACAGGAGATGCCCCCTCGAGGGCTTCAGTTCGAAGATATTAGGTGTGTGACCAAGGACGGCTTAGCTCAAAGGCAGCCGGAGGCACCAGGGTACGCTGAGCCATGTCCATCAGGGAAACCCAGGGCTTGGCGCGACTTGCTTCCCAAGACTTTTTGGGCACGCCGCACATCAAAACGATCGGCTATGGGCAGATCTCCTCATGCCTTGGCCTACGGCTATGACACTGATAAACTAATGGAGCTAAAGGTTCGATTTCTTCGAGTTATCAAGCGACTTAGCCAAAAGGTGAAGGACTACACGCAAACCATGCCCCGGGGTTTAGAAAATCTAGAACAGTCAGGACTCGACGCTTACAATTCGGCGCAAGTCCAAGAAAAAATTGGCACTGAGGGCCTACGACAAAAAAGTCAAAAAGAAAAAGAGGGGGAAGTAGGCGAACGAGCTAAACAAACGGTGCGGCCAATATAAAGGGAAAAGCATACATTCGATCATTCAGAAAAAAGGGTTGCGCCTTATATTTAGATTGAAAGGTCATTTTTACAAAAAAAAAAAAAAAGGGAGAGCGGCCAGTCACGGCCGATCAGAAAAAATATATACATGTATCTATATGTGTTTATGTACAAAAAGAAAATATGTTTAAATTATTACATCCCAAAATCTTTAAATAGCCGCCCGCCTAGATGCCCTCGCTGAACATCCCCCAGATCAGGCAGGTGATCCTCCTCCAGGCAATGGCCCCATTGTCGATGTCCGCTAGCCACCTTGCCCTGATCAGCTTCCTCTCGGCCAAAGCTTTTTTCTTCTCGGCCGCTGCCTTCAGGAGCTGTCTGGTCGAAAATTTCAATTCTGCGCCAGCCGCGGTCGCTTGATTTCGGTGCTCAAGGATGATGTCACGTCGGGCCTGGAGCTCGGCAATTTGGGCTTCAACTTGCGCCAGCTCTTCATTTTCTCTTTTAATGACGAGGTCATTCTCCTTCAGTTGAGCCCACTGTTTTATTTCCGCCAACTCTTGCTCTAGGGAACACCCCTCGGTCATATTCATCCCGGCCTCAGCATACCGGCCTATCATCTCCTCACCCTCGGCCAAGCGAACTTGCAGCTCGTCCAATTGTGCCGAATCCAGAAGACCAAGTGCCATGGCCGTGTCCAGGCAGGACCTGAACTCCATGAAAGTTTCGGCGTTGGCCATATGATGGACCCCCATGTGGAGAAAATCCCGAAGCTGCTCAACCGCAGCCCTGGAGTCGGCATGCTGGTGACCGAGCTACCTCCTTCCTCGTGAAGGCTGGTGTATAGCTCTGCGAGATCATCGGAGGAGGTGGGCTCCTGGAAAACAAAGAACAGAAAGGTGTCAGATTTGAAACCAACTACTAAGAGATAAAAAGTGCCAAGGAAAGGGGCAGAGTACTCACTGCAGCAGCAAGCGGCGCGGCAGGAGCTTCAGCGACCGAAAGCTCGGTCATGACCACCGAAGCAACTAGCGCCGGAGTCGGCATGCTGGTGACCATGGCTTCAGTTACCGCCAGCTCGGTCACAACCGTTGAGTCTTGGGACAACGACGCTGGGGGCATGGTCACAGCAACCATGGACAACGGCAGCAACGACCAGGGAGGCTGGAAACGGAAATTCGGTTAAAAGCATGTGGCGCAATTCTAAAGATAAAGCTAAGCGTGATAAAAACAAACGCTTACTGAACGGATCACAATGCCGCTTAGGCACCGGGGAATGACCGGCGGTATCTCGACAGACGTAGTAACGGCCAAGGTAGTCACGGCAGAGGCGACCGAAGGAACTTTCACCAGATTATCAAAATGTATAAAAAAAGGGGGGGGGGGGGGCGTGGCCTAGAAAATAAAAAAGAGAAAGGAAACCAAGGAGAAATACTTACGGTCATTGGGGGGGGGGGGCGCTTCACTCACAATCACAGGAGGGACTTCCTCCTCGTCCTCGCCCTCCGAGAGAACAAGGAGGACCCTTTTTCTCGGCCGCTCTAACGCCGCTGTCTCGACCGCAACACTCTCAATCGGTGCGGCCTCGGTACTCAAAGCCTCTCGACCCCTCTTGCGACCCAGGGCTACGTATGCAGAGAAAAGCAAAAAAAGGTAAGGTAAACAAGGACAAAAGTGGCTCAGAGAGGCCGACGAAAGAGCATAAAAGAAAGAAGACTTACCAACGGCAGCGATCGGTCGAGCCGGCGGGGAGGATGGCACGGTCCTATGCCCCAAAGTTTTTCGCGTCCCCACCACAGCCGGCGTCCTGAAGGTTAGGGCCGCGGTTGAAGTCACGACCGTTGCTCTGGCCAAAGGAGGGGCCGCCACCCTGGGTACGGTCGCGGCTGGCGTACTCGGTCGAGAAAGCACGGCCAAGGCCTTTTTCCCTTTGCCAGCCTTGGGAGGGAGGGGGTCCCAATCTGCATTCTTTAAAGCCCCCCTCACAGCCTCTTCAACGGGCCGAATAAATCTGGCCAAAATAAAGTCCTCGTACCAGACCCTTCCGTCTTCTTTGAACGCGTTCCGACGCATCCACGGCCTCAGGGTAAGGAAGGTCATTCCCTTTTGAAGCTGGAAGGAGATCCCAGCCACGCCATGGCTCTGAGATACATCTGCCCTCCAAGACGAGAGCCGGTTCGTTGACAGGGGGAAGAGTGGGACCGTCTGAATCAGACCAAATTGTCGCGCCACGCAATGCAGCAGATAAACCTCGGCCCCGGCCTTGGATAGGCCGCAGTGAAGGTTGCACGCGACCAGGAAGGAGCCCCAGATCTCCTTCAGATCATTCTCCATTTCCCTGTCAGGGATCACGGGGAGATCATGCCTAGGAACAAGGGAAACGGCTGAGTAAGGCATACCTGGAACTGCGACCCGGTCCTCTCGGTCAACTCATAGAAGAACTTGAAACAGAAGGCCGTGGCGTTGTGCTTCCTGGGGGCCCTGGCGAGGGCTTTGGCCAACTGCTCGGTGTTTGCGACTGTGGTCGCACCCCTCAGTTCTGGGAAATAGGCCTGGAGCCAAAACTGGAAAGCCTAAAGTGGGCCACCATGCTTCGGCTTCATCCCATCAGTGACGATGTTGTGAAGCATGCGGTAGATGTGGCTGAGCAGGAATGGACTGAGCGCTATCCTGCCTCCCTGCACAAGATAATCGGCCAAGTGGGCGAACTCCAGGGTAACCTTGTTCGCCTGGGTGCAAAACACGAACTTGCACAACCAGTACAGCAAGAATGCAGCATGCTCAACTTCGCCGAGTGGGGCGATGGCGTCGTCTTCGGCGTTGTCCTCTACACTGAAGTTACTGTAAAAGCTGGAGTAGTTGAGCATGTTCTTCGTCTTGCTCCCGGCCAATCTCGTAAGAGTGGGCCACGCGGCTTTGAAACTTCCTTCGGCCTCAGGGGCAACCAGCGCAGCATTAACTTCCACGCCGAGAGGAGACAGGCCGAATAAAGCGGCCATATCAAGCACGGTCGGCGTCATCATGCCGAACCGCAGATTTATAGTGTTTGTAGCCGAAGATGAAAAACTTAGAGCGGCAGCCAGGAGCGACCGGTCCATTGTAATCGGCCGATCGAAGAGTTTGATCAGGTGGTAAATCCCCTGATTCTTCCATTGCTGGCCGAAGAAATGCTCCATCCTCGGCAGCCACTTTTCCCAGTCTAGGGTCACCGTCGGCCATTGCTGCTGTGGCCGCATGACGTTCCAGTCTTGGTAGTCTCCCTGGTCGAAAGCCGAAAGATCCACCAATGTGTCCTTCAAATGGATTGCCAGCCTTTCTGGCACGCCACCATCCAGGGAAGGGCCGAGGAGACAAGAGTCGCTAGTAGCACCGTCTTCATCGGTCCAAGGCACAATGATGTCAGGAAGAACCAGGCCTTGAATTTCTCGGCAGATGTCTTCGAAACCAGTCTAGAAGACCTGGGAGCGAGCTTCAACAGTGGTAGAAGTGCTGGAGGCCATTGAAACGAAGTGAAGTAAGGAACCAGAAAACTCAGGAAAAAGGCGAAGAGTTCGAGAGCTTTCTGAAAGGTGTAAAAGGAACGACTGGAGTCGTTGGTTACTAACGAGGAAGTAATTGGGCAGAAGGAGATTGAATGCTGAGATTTAGAGGTCAAAGAGGATTGAAGGGTTGAGAGAGCAGTTTGGCAGAGTTTGGGTGTTTGAGAATTCTGAAAGCGTAAAGAAGAAACGAGGAAGTTTGGGCTTTTATATTGGCACTAGAATTCGAAACGAAAGGGCATGGCTCTCTCAAGAGACGTAACGATCTGACAGCGTGCTCAAAATCGCGATGACGTGTTGGAAGCCCAGAGGCCGTCGTTTCATTTGGCGAGACGAAGCGACGCCTCGCGTAAGTCTAGACAATGATGGCCTGCACGACGTGCTTGGGCATTAAATGCGTCGACTGACCTGCGCATTTAATACACCAACTGTCAATCACTTCAGAAGGAATGCAAAGGGTCCATCCCCTGGAATCCATTCGGCCCCTATCCGTGCCGAGACCGAAGAATCCGGGGATGTGGGAGCAATATTTGTGCCTAATAAATCACGGTCGTGCACTGACCGAAGGGGCTTCCTTTCTCAGCCCTAGCACCTGCTCATGAACAAAAACGCGGTGTTCCGTCAGGTATTTTTGCCTTCTTCAAAACAAAGTAGAAGCGGCGAAGGCATAATCATCTCAGCCTCGACCGCGGCATTGCAGGCCGAGGTTGAAGGATGAAAAAGACACGGCCAAAGATATTAGAATCAAATCGCCACGTGGCAGCCGGGGCCCACACTTCATTTAATAAAGTAACGCCTCTGACTAGCAAAACCCACTAGCTGCAAAGAGGCATTTAATGCACGAGGGAAGAGGGGAAGTGACTAACGTCAGGATTTGGGGATAGAAATCAGAATGGTTAAGCACAGACATTCTTACAAAAAATTCTTACAGCTTGAGAGATTAGGTCATCAGCTATCAGAGCATTAAATGCGTCCCGACGGCCAGAAGCGCAGAACCCACGGTCAGGGCGGCAGCCGAGATTTACCAGGATTTATGGGGTCACACCACCATGCTTCACGATCCCAAATGTCGATTGGACTACCCACTTGCTCTGATCAGGCTCCACCATGCAGATTTTCAGCCTCGATTACTCATCCAAGAGCGCTTCCTATAAATGCCAAGCTCAAGCTACATTCAAAGGGTTCAACACCAAACCAAAAGCCTCCCACGGAGCAAATTATATTTTCATGTAATGCACTTTCAATACCTTTACTTACTTTCCTAGGAGTAGTGTTAGATTATAAGGAAAATCCATTCATCAATATATCATACGACCCTTGATTTTCAAGGCGCCAGAGCACCATCTTTGTTACTCTCTCATTCACCCCATATATCATACGACCGTCGCTCCCTGAGCAACGCGCCGGAGCACCGCCCAAAACCCACCATCAACACCACCATTAAACGGCCTTGTAGCTCAGGCCGTGAACCTGACGGCCGAGATCAGTTCCTCTCTCGGCCACAATCGTTTGATCAAGAGTCGAACTCAAACAAGCGCACCACTTAACCATTTCATCCACATCACCATCTGTTGGCTGCGCAAATCTCATGGCCTGGGGTTTCGGGCAGAGGGGATGTGCGTTAACACGTGGCGTCCTTCTTTTGGGTGCGGTGCGGTTGTGCGCGGGCGTGCCAGCACGGTCTACCGTGCGTCGAGATGCAGATGTGGGTGAAGTGGTTAAGTGGTTAAGTGGTTAAGTGGTGCGCCTGTTTGGACTTGACTTCTAATCAAACGATTGTGGCTGAGAGAGGAACTGATCTCGGCCGTCAGGTTCACAGCCTGAGCTACAAGACCGTTTAGTGGTGGTGTTGATGGTGGGTTTCGGGCGGTGCTCCGGCGCGTTGCTCAGTGAGCGACGGTCGTATGATATATGGGGTGAATGAGCGAATAACATGGATGGTGCTCCGGCGCCTTGAAAATCAAGGGTCGTATGATATATTGATGAACGGATTTTCCTTACAATCTAACACTACTCCTAGGAAAGCAAGTAAAGATATTGAAAGTGCATTACAGGAAAATATAAGTTGCTCCGTGGGAGGTTTTGGTTTGGTGTTTGAACCCTTTGAATGTAGCTTGAGTCTGGAATTTATAGGAAGAGCTCTTGGATGAGTAATCGAGGCTGAAAATCTGCATGGTGGAGCCTGATCAGAGCAAGTGGGTAGTCCAATCGACATTTGGGATCGTGAAGCATGGTGGTGTGACCCCATGAATCCTGGTAAATCGCCGCCGCCGCCCTAATCGTGGGTCCTGCGCCTCTGGCCGTGGAGACGCATTAAATGCTCTGATAGCTGGTCACCTAATCTCTCAAGCTATAAGAATTTTTTGTAAGAATGTCTGCGCTTAACCACTCTGATTTCTGTCGCCAAATCCTATCGTCATTCACTTCCCTTCTTCCCTCGTGCATTAAATGCCCCTTTGCAGCCAGTGGGTTTGCTAGTCAGAGGCGTTACTTCATTAAATGAAGTGTGGGACCCTGCTGCCATGTGACGATTTGACTATAATATCTCTGGCCGTGTCTCTTCATCCTTCGGCCTCGGCCTGCAATACCGCGGTCGAGGCCGAGATGTTCATGCCTTCGCCTTTTTTCCTTTGTTTTGAAGGAGGCAAAAACGCTTGGTGGAACGCCGTGTTTTGTTCATGAGTAGGCGCTAAGGCCGAGAAAGAAAGCCCTTTTGGTCAGTGTACGACCGTGATTTATTAGGCACAAACACCATCTCGACGCACGGTAGACCGTGCTAGCACGCCCGCGCATAGCCGCACCGCATCCAAAAGAAGGACGTCACGTGTTAGCACATATTCCCTCGCCCCGGAGCACCAGGCCGTGAGATTTGCGCAGCCGACAAGATTTAGCCGTGCTCCCCTTTTTTTAATTTTTTTTTTAAAACTAACTAAAACTGGTTGCAGGTTTCCTAAGGCCAGCGGACCGTCCTTCCTCTCATTCGATCGGGGCCATGCAATGGGCCATTCCTTTGTGCATCGCTTTGGTAAGCTAATATCTCTACATACCTTCCGGTGTGAGGCCCAAACTCACCCTTGAGCCTAAAAATGTAGGAATCTCAAACTTCTGCACCTGAGACGAGAATTGGGGCACCTGAGACGGGAATTGGGGCATAGGAATTTCAAAATTTGTTTTACACTTGCCTCGAATTCATTAATTTCAATTCTTCAATATGTCAGCGGGCCATTTTTGGCCCCAAACTTTCTTCAGCTGACACGATGGCCATTGAGTCCGAATTTCAGCCTCTTTTTGCCATAAGTTTGGACCCTTCCTCAACTCACCCTTGCAAGGCGCCCCGAAGTGGCCTGACCATTCAGGTGATCTTTCCCTTAATGTTTTTTTTCGAAGTTTTCCATTTTTTAGAAAACTGATATTCTCCTTTTTTAGATGGATGTGGTAGAGTTTACCACCATCACAGTCGACCCCATGATCGTCACCAGTAGTGCGCCTTCCACTATTCCCACCGACGAAAGTGCAACACTTGAGCCCATCCTTATGTTGACCTCGGGAGCTCCCGCCTTGGTGGTCGATACTTTTCTGCTCGTGTTTCCCTCTTTTCGGCTGAGGCGTCCGACATAAGGAACTTTTGACCCCTCTTCTTTTGAATGCGAAGCGTGCCACCACCATGGCATGAATTTGGGCTTGAATGGAATGTTAGTAGATGGATGTGTTGCCCTTCTAACTTCTAATCAAACGATTGGTCAGCCAAGCAAAGAACCTCCTCTTGGCCTAGGTTCTTTTACATCCTCGGGCTCGAAGATGGTTAGGCTTTGTACTGATGTTTTCGTGATTTTTAGGGTTTTATGTAAAAATAGTGCAATTAAACTAAATGCATGTTTAAACGTAAAGACAAGAATTAAAGTGCGATAAAATAAATCAAAGCAATAAATAAAGTAAGAACGAAATAAAAGAAATAAGAACGATAAGAACAATAAACTAAAATAAATTGAAATTAAACTTAATAAAAGTGCAATAACAATGAAAAGTAAAGCAATGGAAATAAACTTGAATTTAAAAGACAAGATAATGTAAATTGAACAAGAATTTAAACTTACATTTGGAAAAGGAAGAACTTGCTACACTAGGTGCTTGAAAAGTAAAACCCTAAGTCTAGGAAAAGAAAAGTGCGAGACGAAAGATAGGTTTGTCTATCTGATGTTGTGTGCCCGTTGGCCCATGAGCTGGCCATTAAATGGCCAAATCTCAACTATTTTAAAATTATTTCCTTTTGAGGCCCCCCTAAATCCGTGGGATTGCATTGATGGAGATATTCTGACATGCTTGATTCTTTCTTGCTTTGGAACATTCTGAATTATTATCAACCTCCTTGATTTCTTTCCTTGTGAAGTCTTCGTGGCGTGAATATAATCCTCCAAAAATCCTGGGCTCGAATTGGTGTCTTGGGTTTGGACCTTCGATCTTTTGGAATGACATGAAGATGCCTTTCGAATTTCTTAGCTTGAATTCAGTGTAGAGGTAAGCAAATCAAAACCCAAGACCACTCAATTTCTGAAGTTTGAGACTCTTTGCTTGCCTTGCACGTTTTTTTAATTTTAGGAAGACACCAATTAAATTGGAGGGGCTTTTGAACTTCCTATCCGTTAAAAACCATAGGTATTAAAAATACCCAAGTGCTCTCTTTCATTTCCACATAAAATACTTCCACCATAGCCATAGGTCTTTAGAAGGTTTTCTCTCAAAGCCCATATCCTCTTTACCCTCACTTTCATCATTTTGCACACTGAATCCACCCGAATCAACGTCAGACTTGAGATTTGCAAGTTTCTAGGTATGTTGCACTAATTCTTGGTTGATTTTGGTATGATTTTGATGCATTTGTAGCCTCAAAAGTTTAGACTTGAAACCTTGAATGTGTGAATAGTGCCATGTTGTTCTTCGTGTTCTTGATTTGAATCTTCCTTTCACTATATTTTTCTTTGATTCTATCTTACTTCATGTTTGTAGGATGGAATCCATTCCAAATGATAGTGCCCAATTTTTTCAAGATATGAAAGTGGTGATGGACAAGGATTTGGGCAAGCAAGTATTTGCCTACTTCCTCAATGCCTTTCCCAACTCCGCCCAATATATTCTCCGCCTATTCGGAGGAGGTGGCCAAAGTGTGGGTGACACAGCTGAGAAATGGCCCAACTTACTTCTCAGACTTTACATGGGCAACCGTTTGTGAGAGCTCCAAGCCATTCAAAGGTTGGCCAACGAGAACCCCCATCAAAATAGATCCCTCCACAACTAAAAAAGCCCTATCAAAGAAAGCATCATCCACCACCGAGAAATCCAACCACTCAAGCTTGGCGGAAGGTAAATTTGATTGGTATCATTGGTTCAAAATTTTATAACCAAAATTGAAGGATCATTGGAAGAAGATCGGAATATATATGATACGTTGCTCCTATGTGCGGGAAGCCCCTTTCTTGTCATCGCGGCGCTATGATTTTGGTCCTCATCCACCAATTGCATGAGGCTCCGCTTCGGGATGATGACACCCAATTTGCTAAACTTGGCTGCTATTGCCGGCCTTTACCCTCATGGAGATGATTTCTGAGCTGCCAACCTTCTGGATGCCAAAGTGGGCTTAGATTTCCACAAGTCGAACAAAACTTTCGGGAGTTGGGTGAAGACTTATCTTGGCCATGGCGGAGAGCCCACCGACTCCCCTTCCATCAATGGCGTATCCTACACTGAGCATGTGGTTTTTCTTGTAATGTGGTTGCGCAAGTTCTTGGTGTGCCCAAGATCAGGCGGGATTACTAAAGAATTTCAAGCCCTGGGGGAAGTACTTGTGGATGGCCACCAAGTGGCCATGGGCCCTATCTTTCTTGCCTATCTTTATAGAGGGATACACTAGGTAATTACTAAACCCATGGATTATCATGCTTCAGGCCCTATATGGATTTTTCAGTTGTGGCTCCAGCTCTATTTTCCGGAACTGAGTCCCACCAATGTTTGCCCCAACGATAAAGCACTCCTTGGCCTGCCCTTGCTCAACGCCCCACACCCCACGCCCCACGCCGGAAGCATTATGTTAAGGAGTGCAAGGAGAGGACTAGGGAGCATCTCTCCATTTGCCTAGATCACTGTTTCCCGGTCTATCTAGCCTTAGATCTTTCCTCATTTCCTATGGTGGAGACGAAGGAGGAAATGCATAATATGTGGGCAAGCATCCTTATCAGCTAAGATCTTCCATATGGCCTAATGGTGAACAAAGGTAACAATTATCATTGTGGTGGTGAGGTCTATTACCCTGCCACCATCGGCTACCAATTTGGTTTTATACAGAGCATCCCGATACCACTCATGGATTCCGTGAACCTTCTTTCCTCTTGGCGGGCAGAATTTAAGGATGTAAAAGAAGTCAGTACCAAGACTTGGTTAAGTCCTTTAGTATTCCAATTAGAGATCCTCGGTTTGGTGACTCTAATATTTTCGTTAGTTGGTGGAAAGAGATGTTGGCTGATTGGCTTTCTCAACCATGCTTGGAGATTGAAGATAGGATCTTCAGGCATTGCCCATGCTCTTGATCTATCAACAAGAAAAAGAGAAAAAGAAAGCCTAATGAAAAGGTAAGATATTTATTGTTTTCCTTACTTTTGGCTATCCTTTTTTTTTTTTTAACCCTTCAAATCTCACAGTTGACACCGCTGAGAAAGAAACTCCTCTTGCCGGCATTATTGCGAAAGAGGGCTCCGTGAGTGCCGCCGATGCTAATTTTGGGAGGGGTGAGAAAAGGTCCAACGCCCTCATCCAAGGTAGGCTACTTTCCATGATTATTTTTGCCTTTTTAAAGATTTGCACTTCCAGCTTTCTGAATTTTTTGATAGGCACCTTTGAGAGTTTAACCCCCAACTTTCTAGGAGATTCCCCCGTCGGAAATATTGTGCCCCCATAACCATTCCTTCGGCCCAGAAAAATTCCCCAGAATCTCTCACCTCAAGGTTTGGTATTGCACACTTTTTTTTTCTTTGTAAAAATAAACTAAACTTGTTGCAGGTTTCCAAAGACCGGCGGAGCATCCTTCTTCTTCTCATTCGATCAGGGCCGTGCAATCGGCCACTACTTCGTCCGCCACTCTGGTAAGCTTATATGTCTACAAACTTTCATTTATTAATTTTGAAGGGCCCAAACTCATCCTTCCGTCCAAAAATGTAGGAAACTCACCCTTTCGCACCTGAGATGGAAATTCAGACACAAGTCATGACTCCGATGGTCAAGGATGAGGTAACCTCATCTCCTTAGCCGTTTGAATTTTCCTTTACTTCTTTTATGCTTACTAAATTTTCAAATTTAGTCAGCCGAGGTTAATACCAAGGGGCATCCGGTGAAGGTTTCCATGGAGTCGCACGAGACAATTCCTATGCCCGAGGATCACGCCCCGGAGCCTTTGGCCGGGCTGACCGAGGAAGACTTCCCACACGTTCCGAATTCCCAAGTTCATTGAAATTTCATATTTTCAAAATTTCTTTTACACTTGCCCCCAATTCTTTATTGGGGCTCTTAGATGTGGGTCCAATTTCAAGAATACAATTTGATTGCAGGACAGTAATTGTTACCTATTAATCCCAGTCCTAAAGCCCAATCGTGCAGCCACCTAAGTAAATAGTGTGGCCCCAAATTTTAATTTATTTACGACTACTGCCATTATATACAAATGGAAAGTAAAAGACACTTAGCCAAATCGCATATCTCAATCCCCCAAATCGCAGAAAACCCAAAAGTCATGCTCTGTCTTTGCCAATTTTCACTGATTTTTTGTTTCCTTAATGAGAAGATTTGTGGGTTCCTTCTAATAATTCACGATTACATATGAAATAACCCAATTTTTTTGGATTATTAGAAACTGTTTCGTCAATTGAAATATCTGTATCCCAGGTAAATTCTCTCATTCATGATACGTTCATCCTTTTTTGTTATGGTTTGTTCTTGATGCTTTCTGATAGTCTGTTTGTTGTTGCTTTTCTCAATCATTGGTGAATGGTATTGCTTCAAATTTGTTCTGGCATATCCAACTTCATTTTGCTAGCTTATGAATTTGTAATAGAGAAATATCATAACTATGTTTAATCATCAACTACAACCTGTTGTATAGGTAATTTTTGAAACTGTAACTATGCTATAGGTACGTTGTGGTAAAATCCTAAACATCCTGTGTTTTGGTTTGTCACCGTCTGTTTTAGTTGTAGAGTGTTGTAGAGTGTTGTTGAATGATTATTAACAATTGAAGATTGTGAATGTTGTAGAGTGTTGGCTGTTGCCTTTGTATTGTGCTAAACTTTGCTGGTTCTCTCATGTCTATTCATTACATAAAGCAACTTCAGTACTCTTTTAATCGATTTCTGGAACACTTGCCAATCTTGGGCTGAAACAGGGATATATGACCCAATTAGAGTGCTCTTTACATAAAGCAACTTCAGTACTCTTTTAATCGATTTATGGTATAAAGCACCTTCAGTACTCTTTTTAATCGATTTCTGGTATAAAGCAACTTCAGTATTCTTTATTCCTTAAACTTCCGTCATATATGACCCAATTAGAGTACTTTTTGTACCTTTCATCAAAAGCCTCATTGAATGCATTGAGCAGCTTGTTATTCATTTCCTGTTGATCAAAAGGAAATGAAATTAAACCCTTCTGGGTTATGAATATGTAACCAAGAATCTCCCATTGTATCCCCAAGCTGTAATAGAGAAATATCATGTGTATGAATCTGTAATTAAACCCTTCTGGCTTATGAATCTGCAATAGAGAAATTTCATGTCTATTCATTAGATAAAGCACTCATGCATAAGAGCATATAATGAAGTGGTTGAAACCTTTGGTCATAAAGGTTATGCATGTGCTCTAGTTTTTCAACCAAAATCTGTCAGTGGTAACAACTATCAGTTTGTGATTTGATATGGCACTTCACGTAGACCTACCCTACAGGTAACCCCTTGAGTGTGTACCTATGGCATAGGTACTGTACACAGTGGGTGTGATTATGTTCTTAAGTGTGGCGTATACTTGTGGTACAGTGCATATGTCAACTTCTATAAGTCATGGAGGACCTATTTCACCTGCAGCTTTTGAACCCAATTTCTGTAATCATCATTTGTGTGCATAGTTTCATTGTGTCATGTATTATACTTCAAATTGTGAGTCAACTACTTGTATATATATTGGGCATAGGTATTTGCCTTTGTTATTTTTAATTTTGTTTGTTTGTATTTAAACAGGGATGGACGGGTCCATAGTTGGTAGATGCCGGTTTGGTTTGAAAACTTATTCAGTACTGATTTTCAAGGATACCAAGTATGTGGACTTATGCAGCCAAAATCTGCTCTCGATTTAAAGAGTAGAATTCATGCGAAATTGAGATGACGTACGCAATTGGAAACCACTCAGCATGTTTATTACAAGATGACATGGATGTTCGTGTCTTGCACATGTCTGTATCCAATGAAAACAAAAATTTGGTGGATATAGATATTGTTAGAGGTGGAGGTACATCGTTTGGCAAAGGCGTGGAGGATGAAATTGATTCATCAGACAATGAAGACAGTAACTCAATTGATGAGAATGAATGTTTGGGTAAGTATGCAGCAAACAAATCAAAACTTTATTTGTCTCATGAGTGGAAAAAATTTATTAGTGAAGTTGGACAAAAATATGGAGGGGTAACTGAGTTTAGGATCAAATTGTGCAAATATGCCTTTGAGAAGGGGTTTAAGTTTGTATATGTGAAAAATGATTTGAAGCGTGTTACAGCAGAATGTGTGAATAAGCAAAGTGAAGGTTGCCCCTGGCGCGTGCATGCAACTTTAAATTCCGCGAATGGGTTTTTCTACATTAAAGATTTGAAAAATGAACACACATGCAGAGGCAGGGTTCGGTCCCGTCAAAATGTTTTTATGGGTTCTAAAATTGTGTCTTCAGTCGTAGCAGATTAGCTTCGAACCAAACCTATCATTAAACCAGCTGATATCATCACATATTTCAAGCAAAATTATGGGTTGGAAATCTCCTATTATAATGCTTGGTATGGTAAGGAGTTGGCCAAAAAAGAAATCCATGGTGATGAAGCTTTGGCTTACACTGAATTGGTGTGGTATATTGACGCTTTGCTGAAAACAAATATGGGGTCCCATTGTTACCTAGAGTGTGATGTGAAATCATCACATTTTGAGTGCATATTCATATCATATCATGCCTCAATTGAAGGGTTCAAATTCTGCAGACCATTTCCTTGTCTTGATGGTACTTTTGTGAAGAACAAATACAAAGGGCACCTCCTGGCAGCTACAGGGAAAAATGGTAACCAAGGTATGAAAGTTCACCAAATGAGGCATGTTTGTTCTTTCTTTTCCTGTATTTGTAATATGTACATTTGTATTCAATTGGTATAGGATTTTTCCCAATTGCTTTTGCCATTGTGGACTCTGAAAATGAGGCAAATTGGACATGGTTTCTTGAAAACCTATCAGAGGTATTGACTGACCAAGGTCATAATATTACATTTATTTCTGATCGTTGCAAAGGCCTTATCGAAGTTGTATCCAATGTTATTCCGGAGTTGAATCATTTCTTTTGTCTACACCATTTGAAACATAATGTTTTAGCCAGATATCCTTCTTCAATGGGTAAACTCTATCGAGATTGGATCGTTTGGTGCTTTTCAAGCTGTGCATATGCGCCTACGGAAGGAGCGCATGAACACTATATGAAGAAACTTAAAAAAGATCGTGGTGATACCATTTTGGAATTTTTGGACACTATACCCAAAGAAAATTGGTCATATGCCTTTTTCCCAGATAATCATTTTGGAATTTTCAGACACCATATGTCAATTTAATCATTTTGTGTTTAAACGTTAATTTGCAAATACTTTATGTAGAATATAATAATCTTCTTATACAGGTAAGAAATATGGTGAGATGTGTTCAAATTTGGCTGAGTGTTTTAACTTATGGATTTTGGTTGAGCGTGAGTTACCTATTTATCAATTACTTGATCGATTGTGGACAAAAACGATGGTCAAATATGCTGCAAGGCATCGTGCAGTTGAAAAATGGACTACATATCTATGCCCAAAGGTGGAAAAGCAGTTGCAGAAGTCTATAGAAACCGGAAGACATTGGGATGTTAACCGTTCAAGTGATAATTTGTTTGAGGTTCTGGCTGAGTATTCTTTTGCTATTGACCTTCACCAACACATATGTTCATGTCGTCAATGGCAGATTAAAGGTTTCCCGTGTGCCCATGCTATTGCTGCCATCCTCGCTGATCATGGTGATCTGTACGAGTACATTGAACCTTACTTTACTACAGATTACTACAGAAGTTGTTATGGCATCCCAATTGCACCTGTTCTTGATATTGAGAAAGAGGCACCAGAGGGACTCGAAGACTTTAAAGTGAAACCTCCTCTAACTAGAAAACCACCTGGTAGACCTCGAACCAAGAGGATTAAATCTAGAGGGGAGGAAAAAAAATGCTACAAATGCAGTAGGTGTGGTCAAGGTGGCCAACACAACAGGACTTGCAATTCTCAAATATGAGTCTACTGTCAACTTATTATTCCTTATTTTATGTTTTGGCATAATGACATTTGTTTGCTTTCTTAATTGGATGTTGTTGGAACAAGTTTCATTTTAAAAATTGAAATTATGTTGGATCTTTTTTGGTGGTTATCTGGATGAGAGAATCCCCTATGATTTGGGTTTTCAGTGGAGTTCATTATGGATTGTGGTTGTATACATCATATAAGGGTGTAGGCTTTTACGTTTTATAGAGTATGATTTAAGGGTGTACCTACGGCACAAGTAACCTCTGACAGTGTACCTATGGCGCAGGTACTTTACAAATCAAACTGATATGGAACCTAGCCTACAGGTAACCTCCCACTGTGTACCTACAGCACAGGTACTTGACACATTGATTGGGATTATCCTTTCAGAAGTTTGGCATATACCTGTGATAATGAAGGCACAAACAAAGATTTACATAATTGCTTGGACAAAAACAAGAACATGATTGTAAAAGTGGGCATAACCCATGTTGTGCCTATGAATGTTGCACTTTGCGACAAGACAGACAAGAGCTTACTTGTCAATTATCCTTTCAAGTCTACGAATTGATTGTTCTCTTTAGCTTTGCTGAGTCCAAAGTTTTCCTATTTGTTTTTGTTTTTTTGTAGAATGAAATCTTATGCTTACAGTTGTTATAAACATTTTCAGTTTTATGGTAAATTGAATGTTGAAAAAATAGCAGAAAGAAAACTTAAACACAATATGAAATTGGTAATTAATCCCAAAACCAAGATGAGGGTACTTTGATTAACATTGTTAATCTAACATAGATAGGGACATTACATAAAGATAGATAAAAGCAGCAATATAGTAGACTGCTACTCTTTTATTCATGTAGTAGTAGTTAGTAAGTAGTTACTTCATTCCTAGCTATTTGCGCAAATCCTTGAAATAGGCAGCTGGGTTGCTCTCAAAGCTCTCCTTGGAGATTGCATATTCTCTTCCAGATGCTTTCATATTTCCTGCTGCATTTCCTCCGCCACCACCACCACCACTTGCTCCTCCTACATTGGATGACTTGCCTCCACCACCAGCATTTTGGTTTCCATTTCCAACCTGACTATTACTATTACTATTAGAGCCTTTGCTTCCTCCAATCTTTGCAATCCAAAGTGTTTTTCTGGTTTCCTTTTTTCTAGGTGAGATAAGATAATCCAAAGTGCAAATTACTAGGTTGGTTCTATCTTTGTGGCTTTGCTGGAGCGGTGCATTGCTATATATACACATAGATTTAGAGTGTAGTGCAGATGTGGAAATTAATAGACGAAGCAGGAACTGCTAGAATTATATTGACTCGTTGTTCATTGAAATTGAGTTTTCCAAACACCAGCTAGAATTATGTTGCAGGTACTTTACACAGTGGGTTGATATGGCACTTCACAGAGAACCGAGCCTATAGGTAACCTCCGAAAGTGTACCTATGACACAGGTACTTGACACATTGCTTGGTATTATCTTCTCAGAAGTTTGGCATATACCTATTACATAGGTACTGTGTCGACAATTACCTGTATGACAGGAGCTTACCTATACGATAGGTTAACTCTGTCTATATATGAGCAAGAATTCTCCACAAAATAGTAGCAAAATCCAACAAAAACATTCTCCATACTCCAACAAATGAAAATGAAAATCATTAAAAATGATCAAACATGAAAACCTATGGTATGCATCCCGACATCCATTAAATGGAAAACACTAATAAATGGAAAACACCAACATCCATCTTCATCATTTATGAACTTCCCAAGCACATGTGCTCTCACATTCTTCATTGCTCCGGTAGGGAATACTTTCTCCAATGCCTTTCCTTCAGATAGCATTTGGATCATGTACATCACAACAACCCCAGCATCAGCACTACATGTTAAAGCAAGCAGTTTAAACGAACAATCTTTACAATGTAACAACTCCAAAAATCTCAAAAACTATTTACAAACCTGAGAAGATTTTGTTGTGGGTATTCTGTATTTGACCTCATAGGATAATCAACACAATTCTCCATCAACCATGTAAGCAGTTCCCGATCATCTTGTGTAAGGTTGCATTGTTGTGTTACGACTTCACCCCTCCTCATAACATGTTTCCATATTTCATTTTTTTGCAAAATTGTATGAACACTACTTTTGGTGAACTGAAAGTGGCTGGTAATTTTAGCTTGCTACAATGTGACAAATGTTGTTGTTACTATATTTTAAAGTAGTAACTGTATATAAGTGAAGGAGCATCTGGTAAGAGGTACTTACTAATTTTAATGCATCATCCAAGTAAGAGTCAGCAGTTGTGCTATCATTTGGATGTAAATTATTGTAGTAGTCGCACCAGCCACTTTGTTTGTTCAAGACTAACAATGTAAAATGTTCCTCTTTGACATGAATAATTGGAATAAATAGTAAATCGTTGTCCCGCAAATTCTTCAAAACCACTTCAACATACACAGCAACTTTTCCAACTTCATCCCTACATTTCATAAGTTCCTAGGAAATGAAAAAGATTAGATAATAATCAATCCATAGCTTGCAAAGAAGACTGACATCTATATTTCATAAAACTTACAGAAAACATAGAAAGGTAACAAAGAAATACAAAATTAAAAAACAATGTAAAGAACTAGGAAGGTAACAAAGAAATAAACGAGATTAATAGGTAATGGACATAGATATTTATATATGCTCACAGGTAAAAAAACATGTTCTACTAGTACCACTTTCAAATATTACATACAAAAAGAAGAGAATGAGTTAGTAATTGAACATACCCAACCAAATGTGGGCAGGAAACATGACTTGAATTGGCCCCTCAGTACAACCATTTGATCACTATTAAGAATCTCTAAGAATGAATACATTACAAATGAATATTTCTACATGCTTTAGCGTCAGTAGATATCCATGAAATTATTCACTGTATCAATAAAGCAAAAAATACACATTTGTCACGTGAAGATATAATTACCTGGATACTCACTGCTTCCTCATTCAAGAGTTGTAGTGCATCTTTGTGATACACCGCAGAACGCACGCCATGCCAGAAGGCATCCCTATGATGAGAAAAAAGCAACACAAATGACTTTAAACATATGATTGACAAATCATAGGATCATAAACTAAGAAACAAGCGTGAAAGAGTATGACTTTAAAAATAAATTTGATAACTTCATGCAGAACTTACATAGGGTTGTTGGCATCTGAATATTTCTTAAGTATGTCAGCTTCATGGAGCGACAGACACTTGCCAACTCTCAATCTTCTCGCACCTATTGGCTTGGCTTCGTAGGTATACCCTTGATCAACTTTCATTTTTTTGCAATTTGTTTTCCCTAATTTGTCTGCATATGCATACTCTGGCCGAACCAGAGGTTGTCTTGTTCTTGCCCTCATCCTCACAATCATACTGCGTTGTTCTGGTGACTCATCTTTTCCCTTTCCTTTCTGAAGCTTCACAATTTCCTTCTTCAACCTTTCATTTTCTGTAAAAAGATCCTTGTTCTTCGAACATTCCACATCCAACATCGCAGTGACCTCTTGCAGTTTTCTTTGCATATCATAAATGTCCACCTTACTATTTGAAGGTTCTTCCTGACTGCATTCCATCAATTGAGTAGGTAACAACTGAAATGCCTTAATAGGTTCAAAGTCATCGATAGAATTTATAGGTGTCTCGCTTGTCTTCCCACCATTGTTTGAAATTATTTCTATAATTTTGGTACCTTTGGTTGGGGCACTGGTTTCATCTTTTGCCTTAATCTCCTACGTAATTCAAAATGAAATGTAATGAGTTAGTGAAACAAAAACAGAACTAGCACAAAAAAAAAAGGGAATAAATACTTGTACATGCAATGTATGAATTGGAACACATTTCATTCTTGCATATAGCTCCAACAAATTCCATTTCATGAATTGAGGGGAAATATGTTCTCTTCCTTCTATGGGCTGAATTAACTTTGTACGTTCACAGACCCAAAACTATAAAAAATAAAGAAAACACACAAATGAGAGCATTCCAAACACATTAATAAGAACCAATTTATATTATAATAAGAGATGACATGCCATTAAAGAAAGGAAGATCATCTTAGCAGCAAGCCAACTAAGCAACCACACGCACTTTCCACAGAGTTCATATTCAAAAGAGAGTTCTGTAGGTACTGTGTTGCTCAGTCGCCCATGCATATGTGTGCATCATTTCCAAATTGTCTACATACGCAATCATTTTTTTCATCAAGTTGTTTCCACTATTACAAAACAATAGTGTCACACAGAAATATAGACAAACCAAACGCACGAAATCACTCTCCTCCACACTACCGTGCAGTTTAACCACCCTCAATATTTGTTCCTCCAAAACACTTTTGCTCACATCCTTGCAATCAGCAAGCCGTCTTTCTATGAAACCACTACCTACTATCCTCTTATAGTGCTGAAAATTGATTTCTTCCCCTACACAGGGCAACCCAAACAGTAAAGACATCATTTCCTGTTATCTATTCAGTTCTTTCCCCAAAAACGAAAGCATTTTTCCCTTTGTCAAAACATTTCAAAATAGAAACAATATCATTATTTGATTTCCTGCATGCATTTTCAATAATAAAACCTTCCCAATAACATTTGAACAACCCCCAAAAAGGTGTTTTCTGCATTAGCTCAATATGTGGCTCCCTCACATTCTCTCTAATTCGTTTCATTACGCGATGAAACTTCAACAAGTCCGACCTGTATTCGAGGGAGTGATACTCCTTCCTAGCCATAAAGAACTTGCAAATGATGATATGCAATTAAGAAAGCAAAAACATCCAATTAAGCCAACAAAACAAATTTCAGAACAAAAAACTGCAACAAAATTTCCTATTTACAACAATAAAACAAGAGTAGATCAGATACATAAACCAAATTACTAAAAAACAAGAGTAGATCAGATCAGCTACAACAATGAAAAATAAGGAAAAGAAAAAGAGGGGGGCTATAAAATGGAAAGAAAATGAAATTCGTTGTGTGGAATAAAAGGAACATAATAAATTATGTAACAAAAGAGACAAGAGTAGATCAGATACATAAACCAAATTGCTAACCCAAAATAATAGATCAAAGTAGACTGACTGACTGAACTGTAATAACAGATCAAACAGGACAAACAAAATCAGGAAAAGGACAGAAATAATACCCCATGGCCATAGAAGCTCGTTATAAGCTTGTACTTCTAACTTTATCAATATTGCTAATCTTATACTTGATAACTACCACTATTTCTTGAACAATAGTGTGCCCATCTTAGCATTTGGTGTGAGTTGAATTATGTCATCTAACAGTGTCCCTATTTTTCCATCATTCCATCTTACCTCTTCTTCCTATGGTATAGGTAGAGGGTCCATGTATATTTCCACCATAAAACAGGGATCAATTTTTGTTAGAATCGTTCTGTGAAAACTAAGAAAACTCGTTACTAAGAAAACCTGTATTAGTAAGAAAACTCGTTAGTAAGTAGGTGCTATAATTTGAGTGGAACTACATATAGAAATTCTTTCAAGAAGCAGTAGTTACATATAGAAATTCGTTCAAGAAACAGGTTCAGTTATCATCAAAGACTAACAGGCACTACAAGAAAAAAACCCTTTACTGACGGCTAAAAAGCGTCACGATAGCCATTAATTGACGGCTCAAAAAGCGTCACGGATGCCACTGTCAGGAAAGGGGTGCCCCCATTCTTGACGCTTATTATCCGTCAAATGATAACCTTTCCTGATGGGTAAAAAGCGTCAAGAACCACTTCTCTTGTCACTTTGTAAGTATCAACAAATGCATCCTTTTGACACTTGAGGAACCTTTCTTGACGGTTTTTAGCCGTCATGAACTCCAAAACTAACATTAAAAAAAAAACCATTTCTTGGACAACTAAAGTTGCCACGAAAGAATACTCAATAGAGAAATGAATACGTAAAACAAACTAAAAACAACTAGAAAAATGTTATAACTTGTTAACTAAAGTTGCCAAGAAAGAATACTTAGTAGATAAATGAATACATAAAACATACTGAAAACTACAAAATGTTACAACTTGTTAACTGTCTAGACAAATGATAATGAAACCACAAAAATTACATTGAAAACAAAACAAACTGAAATTTACACAGTTATCTAGTACAATAGAACTTCTCACTTGAAAGCTTGACTTTCCCTAGCACTTGATGTGCCTGAGGCTGCCTTCGTTGTTTAAGTCTCCCTTAACATATCAATCTGCCAAGAGGTACATATGAATTAAAAGATTTAACACATACAACAATTGATAACTACTTAGTAAACACACATCTAAAGAGAAAAAAAATGGTTACTAAAAAAATGTTACGCATCACATATGTGCTCTTCTTGTAAGTTTCAAAGCCCATGGGTGTTCTTGTTACTAAACATAACTCATATCCTTTATCTAGATAGTTTAGGTGGTTTACCTTGATAAAACTAAGTTACAAATTATGCATCCCCATATTTGACAACAAAAATAAATTAACATGCTAATCTACACTACAATAGATTCCACACCAATCAAGCTTAATTTCAAAGAAAAATAATTGTGATCAAGAATCAACTTTTACTCTGTGAAACAGAAAGTAGAATATGGATTGTTCAAAAAAGAAAATAGGGAAAGATAGAGAGAGTGACTAGCCTAATCAATGCAGCAGCTAAAGTTATCATTTATTGACAAATGATCTTATCTAAGGCAATAGATAAAACGTGAGTATTAAATAAATTAAGCATAATCAGTCTCACTGTTCCCTGCAATCCAAATCAAAGGTTGATAAGAAGCACTTCTCTCATTCCAAGGTTGAAACAACAAACCTTATGCAAATATAAGGTTACGAGGACCATGAACATATGAAAGAACAAGTACCTTTTAATATGTCTAAACTTCTAAATTGAGTTATTCAGTTGACAAACCAGATGAATATGAATCTACTGATTTTCAATACAAAAAATAAGATACATATGTGTATGGAGTGATTGATAACACTAGCTCCCCTGGTTTCGACCCATCATAACACTTATTAAATAAAAGTGTGCTGGGCATATCAAATCACACATAGCAAGTACAAAAGAAAGGAAAGCGGAGATTTATATAATCACTTCCAACACATTCTGAATGAATGCTTGTAACAAAATGAAACAAAATGCATGCAGTACAAACAACAAAATATTTAGAAAGTACAAAAAAAAAAAAAAAAAAAAGGGCAAAGCATAACTCAAAGCCAATGATTTCTGCCTCATCAATGTGGTAGCTAAAATGAGAGTATAAAAGGAACATGAAATGCTTACAATTTCTGGAGTATAATCAACCTCATAGTTCCCTACAGTCCAAATCCAAGGTTGATCAGAAGCCCTTCTTCTCTCAATCTAAGGTTGCAACAACAAATCTAATGCAAAGTTATGAGGACCATCTGGACAAAGCCAACAAGGTTTCTAATTTTTTTTAAATAAATAAAAATTAAATACTGAAAACAAAGGGCACCTCCAAATAAGAGAAAATAACCTAAATACAAGATACAACATCCAGTTGGACGAACCAAATTAGAGAAAAGAAACAAAGCACAAGCAGCCAAATTAAAACTTAAACCAAATCAACAACAAGGCCAAGACTATTACAAAATCCTCAGCTTTGTTAATTTGCAAATGGCTGGTCTATACAAATTTTCAAAAATAGAAAACATGCACACATCACAGCCTAAGACTAAGACTTCAAATCGATATAGAAATGGAAGAACTCAAAGTCTAAATAATAGCTACTACTTATTGGAGGAATCTTTTGTGCTATTGTGAAAAATAAATAAATAAAAACAAAATCTCTAAACAGAAACAATAAATGAAAACAAGAAACAAAATTCAACATTTAGAAAACTAAAGGAAGATGTTGGTGATGGCTTAATCTCAGGCGGACAAATCTGTAAAAACTTACACAGCAATTGAATATGGATACAAGTCATCAAGAAACAAAACTTAAAACTTGACAGAACTCACAGAAAACGCGATAGATTTGTGCTAAATTGAATAAGTGTTAACTCACCTAACAGTCCTATCTTAAGCTCTAAAATTTCGGCAAAATGTCGTCGTTCCATCTCATCCACACTGGCTACGTCACAGCAAGAGTGAGTAATTTTAATAAATTCCCAGACAAGATATTTGACTGTATACATACGAAGAAAAGGAAGACAAAGTAGAAAATAAAATTTTTACCAAACCTTACATCGAGCACTGTCTTTCTCCATAGGTGCTTTGCTTCCATGCTTCAATCAAATGGGTTTTCTTAATTTCCATTAATAATATAACCTAATTTCAATCATACCAAAAATGACTGGGTTTATGTCTAAGAGAGAGAGAGAGAGAGAAAGAGAGAGAGAGAGAGAGAGAGAGAGAGAGAGAGAGAGAGAGAGAGAGAGAGGCGCCGGGGGGAGAGGGCTGGGTTTAGTCAGATCTAGGAAAGGGAGCTCTAAGGCACAACATTGAGAGAAAGAGATGAAGGTAAGAGTGAGGACTGGGAGCCATATCTACAAAGAGAGGTCTGCCATAGCATATCAGAGTAAGAAACGAAGGGAAGAGAGGAAAAAATAGTCAGATCTAAAAGAGATATTTCTTCTTATTCTATTTTTTTATATATATAAAGAGAATCTTTCATTTTCTTTTTCTTTTTTCTTTTTGGGATCAAAGAAAGAAGATAACTCTTGCCTCAGGTAACGTGAGGCTTTCCGAGAATCGTCAACTAGTAGATGATATTATCTGACGGTTTTTAATAAGCATCAACATATAAAGGATTTACCTGACGGTTTTTCTTAAGCATCAAGAACTGAAGGATTTAGTTCACGCTTTTTAAAAAGCGTCATACCAAAAGCAGATAAGGTGACGGTGTTTTGTAAAACGTCAACTAAGTAGTGTCAACTAATGTGGTTTTTCTTGTAGTGAGGTTCAATTACAAAACGAAAATAAAAAGAAATTGGTTTAGGAACCAATAGTTACATATATAAATTCGTTCAAGAAGCAGGTTTCGTTCAAGATGAGGTACATATAAAACATACCTGGAACACAGGCACTGCAATTGATGGAGAAGCAAGGTGAGAATCCCCAAACGACGGCAACTTCCACCGGTTGCAATTGAAGAAGACGAAATGCAAATTCAACTCTAAAATGAAACCCAAAATCCTCGGCAATTAAGAAGCTTGAAATCTGCAGAAATCGGCTTGACAGGACCATAATTGATTGTGGAAGATTTGATTTCTGCAATTCTTTCTATTCTTGGCGTCTGATGATTTTTAACGCGATTTTTGATATTCTACTGTCTTTTAGGTTACCCGATTTCTATCTTAGGGGCAAAATTGGAAGCACAACATAAATTAAAAAATAAGAAAATAAAATATAAACCTTAGAAATTAAAAAAAGGTAAGTAATCCTACATGGCACAAAAGTTAGAGGACTTGAACTACTAACAACCAATGTGTGGATTGCACCCAAATTCTGTCATAAGAATTGGACTTATACTGAATTTTCTATTCTTTATTTTCAATGTTTGAACTTGTTAGAGAGCCATTTTTTTGCCTTGAACTTTCTTCGGCCGACAAGACGACCATCGAGGTCGAATTTTAGCCTCTTTTTGCCATACGCTCGAACCCTCCCTCGACTCGCCCTCTGAGGCGCCCCGAAGTGACCCGACTTTTCAGGTAATCTTACTATCCCTTAATGTTTTTCAAAGCTTTCTGTTTGTTAGAAAACTTATATCCTCCTTTTTTAGGCAGATGTGGTGGATTCTACCGCCATCATGGTCAACCATGCGATCGTCACCAACAGTGCGCCTTCCACTATTCCCACCAACGGAAGTGCAACATTTGAGCCCATCCTTATGTTGACCTCAGGAGCTCCTGCCTTGGTGGTCGATACTATTCTGCCCAAATATCAGCTTGAGGTAAGCCCCAACGTTTTCATACTTACTTTAAATATATGGGCCATTATTATAATTCTTATAGCCTTTTGCCAGGTTGAATAGTCTTCAACTCTTATTCCCGCCAAAATCATTGTGAATCCATCGGCGGAGGATGGAAGAAGCTTAGCCATGATCCCTCATAAAGAAGCCCCTCTATCATTCCTTACTTAAAAAGAAAAATATAATGCCCATATTTTCTTGCAGCCCGCCGCCGTTCTCTTCCCAAGAAGCAAAGGATAGGTTAGGACCTAGAGCAGCGGATTACCTCATGTAGTGCAACCATGAGGAAGGAGATCGCGATTGCCCGCCAGATGCAATAGGGGGCCGCGGATGTTGATGAGAAGGTGAGGCAGCTTCACGAGAGGAAGGCTACCATCATTGCCAAAGTCTTCGAGATTATTCGAAGCAATAGGCCTCTTGAGGCTCAACTTTGACAGGATGCGGTGGCGATGGAAGCTTGCCAGGACAGGAAGTTGACGCTTCAGTCTACCTTGTCTGTCGGAGATATCACGATGGAGAGTTTTAGGACTATCCTCCACACCCTTTTCCCCGGTGCTTAGGTTCATACTTGGGCACTTGTTGGCCCATTTTGTACTTAGCTAGTTTCTTTTTATTTGGTCACCAGATGTGGTAGAACTAGCTTAACTTTTGGTGGATGCTTAGGCCATTACTTGGCCCCATTTTCTAGTAAACTTTTTCCCACCTATATATATATATGATATCTTTTGGAAGAGATCCTTTTCTGATGCCCATTCTTCCAATAAAAATCATTATTTCACTACAAAATATTTCTTTGTGGCGGACTATCTCTCCGCCATTTCCCAAACTGTTGGATAATATTTTTTTAAAAATCGACTGTTGATCAGAAAATCAAGGACCTGACCATTTTGGTCTCTTAACTTGTAAGCCCCTTTCCCCATGACTTGGTGGACGAGAAATGAACCTTCCCAAGTTGGGGACTACTTGCCGAATTTTGGATCCTTTGATCCCACCAGAAGAATGGTCTTCCATACTAAATCTCCAACCCCAAAACTCTTGGCCTTGGTTCTCTTGTCGTATGCTTGAGCCACCGCCTCTTTTTGGGCCTTTAATTTATCTAAAGTGCCCAGCCTAACTTCGTCGAGGTTTTCTAACTCTTGTGTCATGGCTTGCTTATATTTGTTCTTACTCTATTTGGCATGACGGACTACCCTTAGAGATTTGACCGAAATCTCAAGTGGCAAGACAGCATCATGGCCGTAGGTGAGGGCGAATGGCGTTGTTCACGTGGCAGACCTTTTTGAAGTTCTATACGCCTATAAAGAGTTAAAAAGAAGAGAGTGCCATTCCTTGGGATTATTGTCGATCATTTTTTCAAAATCCCTTTTATCACCTTATTACTAGCAACTGCTTGGCCATTCAATTGGGGATTGTATAGGGTGGATTGAACCATCCTAATTCCCCAATTCCTTGTGGCGGCTTGAACAGGCTTTCCCATGAAAGCTGTTCCTCGGTTGGTCATGATGGACTTGGGCAAGCCAAATCGGTGGATGATATTCTTCTCAATAAATTATATCACCTCGACCTGGGTAACTTGCTTGAGTGGGACGGCCTCCACTCACTTTGTGAAAAAATCAGCGGCCACCAATATGTACTCATGGCTCTTGGATGACTTTGAGTGGATTTAGCCAATCACATCCATTGCCCAACCTTTGAAAGGCCAAACCTTGACAATGGGGTTCATTGGTTCGGCCACAACATGTTGGATCGGCCCGTGCTTTTGACAATCTTTGCAACCTTTAGCATAGTCAATGCAATCTTTGAGGATGGTCGGCTAATAATAACCATGCCTCCTTAAAAGTCACCTCATCTTGATGCCAGCTTGATGGGCACCGCATATTCCTTCGTGGACCTCCATCATTGCTACAAGTTGTTACTTTTTGCCCAAACATTTCATGAGCAAGTCGTTGGTACCTATGTCGAACAAGACTTCATCCCTTATCACATAATATTGGGCCCTCCGTTGAACTCGTTGGCTATGTGACCCATTTGGAGTTTTCAAATATTGCACAATGTCGTGTCTCCAATCCTCTGGTGCTATGGTTAACACCATAACTTCCGCTGGGGTCCCTCTTTCGAAGAAGAAGGAGAGAGATCGTTTCTCTACTTTAAAAAGCTCCTTAGAGAGCCCCCCGGAGATTTGCACTTCGGATGCTAATTGCGCCATAGTGTTGGCTTGAGAGTTATGCTCCCTTGGTAGGTGGCCAAGGCATGATACCCGAGCAAAGCTTGGCTAGTCATCTTGTAGTCGCCGGACAATTGTTTCAAGACCAACATTGAATCTCTCATAACCGACAAACTATTTACCCCAAGCTCTTTCAAAATTTCCAACCCGATGACCAGGGCCTTGTATTCTGCCTGATTGTTGGTACAATCAAAGTCTACTTGAAACGAATAACGAGTTCGGAATCCTTGGGATGATTCAATGATGATACTTGCCACGCCCATGTTAGATGTTCTAGGGAAATAAACTCAATGTGCCGACCTCGAGGAAATCCATCTCTTCTATTTCAATACAAGGTTGGGCGCCTAAGAAGTCAGCCAAAGCTTGCCTCTTGACGGCCTGCTGGAGCACGTGTCGGAAAGTGAACTCCGCCAATGCCATCATCCATTTTCCTATCCACCCTCTAATGATTGGCCGAGTTAGCATCTATTTTCTCAAATCCGTTTTGGCAATTATATGTACCACGGAGGGCAACATGTAATGCCTCAACTTGGTTGCGGTAAAGTATAAGGCCAAGCAAAGTTTCTCCATGGGAGAGTATTTTCTCTTGGTGGCCGTTAGAATTCGGCTAAGGTAGTATACTGCTTGCTCTTTATAAGGATTGTTATTGTTGCTTTGTTTGGCTCTTCTCTTTTTTTGGAACAGAACCATTGTAATCTACTAATCTCCTTAGATATTTGAGATAGTCTCTAGGTTAGATTAAAGTGGTTGTTGGTTTCCAAAAGATCTCTTTGGTGAAGAACAGGTAAGAACATTATGCATGCACTCACATGGATTGATACAACTTTAAAATCGTTTTATCTCCTGTCTATTTTAATCCATCTGTTACTTTGCATACATTTGCAGAGTTTGATATACAGGGATTGATACACGCTTTAAAAAACGTTTTCTGTTTCTTACTGTATCAATCCATCCTACATCTCTTTTAATACATCCATCGCAGAAATCAACTAATAGTTTATTATAAATATCTTCTCTGCACTTGACTTCTGAAAATGATTTAAAAGGGATTATCCTCTGCATCTTCATTCTGTTATCAGTCAGACTTTCTTGAAACTATTGTTCTTCATGGAATTAATGGTTTTATAATAGTTCCACTTGGTTGAAACTATTATTTTTCTTAAAAGTTTATATTATTCTTTAAACCAAGTTCTTGACTGAATCTGTTTTTGATATTGAAATCTTTATTGAAACTTGCTGCTCAGTTCTCCATAAATACTGAACTTAGTTTTGACAAAGACCGAAGCATATTAAGCATTTGCCATCACTTTTTAAATCTCAGCTTTTACTATGCTTCCAAGTTCATGTTTTTGAAAGATCATCATATCAGTTTTTAAAACATTCAAAAACTTTCTTCAATCATCTTGAATTCTTCAGAGTTATGAGTATGATTGCATACACATAAAACTTACTCCAAGTTTATTTTCACTTTGATTAAATGACTGCTTTGGTTTCATTATTGTATTTATGATTAAAACCTTGTTTCAAAGTTCAAACATATTTTGGTTTTAATTCATAACTGTACATGGTTTCTTTTATCTGGTTCAATCATTTGTATGATTGACATAGATGAATTTTATGAAACCACAACTCACTTCATAACATCATATCGGGAGCAACTTATGCTTGGTGCTGTTGCAAGGTTGAGAAAAGAATTCGTTGCTGTGAAGTAAAGAAATGGTGCTTTGCTAGAAGGTTAGATAGTTAGCTGCCTATTGTGTGTAGTTGAGCTAATATCCCTATATTTCTTGTACTTTACAATTGAGTGGATTGAATCTTTTCCTGGCTTGGTCCCCCAGTTTTTCCCTTATGGGTTTCTTGGTTAACAAATAATGTGTCATTTACATTATTGCATTTACCTTGGTTACTTGATCACAACAAGCAGTTTTTGTGTTTAATGTCATTTGTCACTAAGTAATAATTTTGAATTGGTGAGTTTTTATCCTAAAGCCTACTTCACCCCCCCCCCCCCCCTCCCCGGTAGGTTTTATAAGAGCTAAGCTCCTGTTTTACACTATTTCTTCTCATCATTTGGCTTCTTGCTTATCTTCGCCAAGTCGGCCATCGGGACTTCTGGCTACGGCTGATAGAATTGCTCATGGAAGATTTGCTCCATGACTTGCCAATTTGGGACAGAGTTTTGCGAAAGTTTGACATACCATGAGAAACCTGCCCTCGTGAGGGTACTTGGAAATAGCTTTAGTTTCAAGGCCTCACGATGCCCAATCTCCGCACATTGGGTCATGAATCGGCCAATATGTTCAACGGTCAACTGGAGCTCGTCTCCCAAAAATAGTGCAAAATCTGAAACTTTGAAACCCCTCGGAAATTCCTCTTGATCAAAGTGCTCCAGATATGGCCTTCGGTAGACTAGTCTACTAGTCCTCCTAGCATGAGGTACCATATCTTGAATCATTTGTTCGACCGCACCTCGGTCGATTGTTTGGTTTCCTAGTGGCGGGTTGTTCGCGTTTCCGCTGGGATTATTCCAACCACCGACTTCGACAAATTGGTTGATATGAGGCCTAGCAAAATTGGCTCCGGGCCCTTGGTGAGCTTGTGGGCGGAATTGATTATATGGCAGGAACATTTGGAATTGGTTGGCCACCGCATATGGATTGTTACCCACTGGCAGAACATTAATCGCTGGGGCTGGGTTGCCCCCAGCTGGTGGATTAGGTTGGGGCGGATTTACTCCAAAGATATTTGGTTGGACCTCCGCTTAAGGCCCCTTCCCTGGCACTCCATTAGGCGCCACTTGGTTCTCATTTTGGCCATTTTTTTGGCTTAGCAATCAATCAAACCTCTCATTAATTTGAGCATTTTGAGTGGCCATTGTCTGGGCAATGGTTTGGGCCATCTTTTGCATTCGCTGAAGGTGGAGGTTGTTCGAAGTCTCCATGGCACGGATGAGTTGTTGGACCGCCAATGAAGTGGCCGGATTCGCCCTCAACACTGGTCTCCCCACAACTTCCGTAACATCTTAGACTAATCCATGGTCGTGGCTCGGCCGGGGCCATTTTGTTCTTGTTGAGAGGTTGGAACATTTTATGGCTGAGTAGTCATAGGGAGTGAATCGGCCATGCTTGTCTATGATTCCAATAGAAGTCTAGATTCTTCACATTCTTGATCTCTTCTAGGATTCCCCCTAGTGTTTACGACCATACAAAACCTAGTTGTCCCACTGGGTGTGCCAAGTTATTTTTCCCTCTTTTCGACTGAGGCGGCCGACGGAAGGAACTTTTGGTCCTTCTTCTTTTGGATATGTCGCGCTTCTAACTTCTGATCAAACGATGGATTGGCCAAGCAAGGAACCTCTTCTTGGCCTAGGTTCTTTCACTTCCTCGAGCTCGAGGATGGTTAGGCTTCGTACAGGTTTTTTTGTTGTGATTTTTAGGTTTTTAAGTGAAAAACGTGCGGTTGAATTCAATGTGCATTTAAACGTAAAGACGAGAATTAAAGTGCGATAAAATAGATCAAAGCGATAAATAAAGCAAGAACGAAATAAAAGCGATAAGAAAGATAAAAACGATAAACTAAATTTAACTTGAAATTTAACTTAATTAAAATGTGATAACAATGAAAAGTAAAGCAATTGAAATAAGCTTGAATTTAAAAGACAACGAAATGTCATGTGCAATATATAATAAAACTCTTAAATTGCCACCCATTTTTATTACATATAATATATAATTGCCCAAAATCCTTCATTCCAGCCCCATCAAAAACCCTCTGTTGCATATTCGTATTTACTCACTTGTATATATATATAAAACAAGACAAGGAGGTTTCAACCTGAATAAACTCTAGCCCAGCCACATATTTGCAAGAAACCCAAAGACTCCACCTCAAAAATCTGGCCGCATCAACCATTCAAAACCCGATTGCGATTTTCCAAACCCTCAAGTAGTTCCGGCCATAACAGAGTGTAGCCCAGCCACATCTTCAGCTCCCAGCCCAGCCGCATTCTCCATCCACACTCAGACGCAGCCTGGTCACATCCTCCAGCCAAGCTCGAACATAGCCCGCCGCATATTGGTTTCTCGTTCCATCCGGCCACAACACTCTAGCAGATCCGGCCACGAGGCTCCAACAAATCCTGTCGCGAAGCTCTAGCAAATCTGACCGCAGCCTTGCCACATTTTCCAACCCCAAAACCCGGCCTCCACATCCTTGGGCACTGGTCGCAAAAATCCAGCCGCAGCACTCCTTCTAGCTCCATCCGGCCGTGTCTCTAGCTTCTAGAACCCAGTCACAACAACCTTGGGCACCGGCTGCTATTGTTCTCAAGCCTGGAGTCAATTCTCACATGTAGTAACTCCAAGATTCCGGCTGCTCGTTTTTTCAAAAAGTGCTCGGGTTAGGTGAATTTTCACCTCCCCCAAATAAGTGGAAAAAGGGCTTTGACTTGTAGACCAATGTTCTCGAGTTCAAACCACTATAACACCTTGGCAAGGTGTGTGAGAGAAAACTCCTCTCCTAAATTATCGCTTGTATAAATAAATAAAAAATTCCATTATATGTGTGTCCATAACGGGGCATCCATTGCTCGTGTCTCCCATACATAACAGACTAAAGGGTCTTCACACACCCAATTAATGCTCAACATGTAGCCTCTCATTGTGATAAAATAGCCAAGATAGAGCCTTATATATGCCAACCTCCATATCATGGAGAAGGTAATTGTTTATTGAACTAAGAAACCTTATTTTTCTTGAAGATCTTGTCTAGTCTTGAGTCATTTGGGTGGAGACACTTGGACAAGTTGCAAACATATAAATCCTGCAACAAATGAGACAAGAACATGTATACACAATAATTTTTGTATTGATTGAATTTAGGGTTACAACCTTTGTGGGTATTCTTTAACGAAGAAAATCCTTTGATTCGATCTCCAAGAGTGTGTATGATTCAAGGGTGGCAAACAATTGATCTTGAATCGGAATGAGATTTGTCGAGGGCCATTGCCACTTGATCTCGAGCACGTTATATATGACCACGAGTAGGTCACATGGTGGTTAGTCTTCGGCTTTAGTGGTGAAGGAAACAAAATAGATTTGTTGTGTTAAGTAATTCTCTACAAGTCTAATGAATTCATTGGCTAGAGAGCTTTCTAGTTTTCCAAAGTGTGGCTGATTTTTTATTTTTTTATTTTTAGGGTTCTTTTTCTTGAATGAGAGCCTAGTATTTTTTTATAATTTTTTTTTTATCAAAGATAAACTTCAATAGTACAATCAAACACATCAACATGACATCTATAGTACCAATCCCATGAGGGCAACAAACTAACATGTTAAAAATACAACCAAAGCTGACAAAAGCCACACTAAAACTACTAGCTCACATCACCACAATTAACTATAAGCCCAAACAAAGCCCACATACCCAACATAACCGAAACCCTAAATCAACCCATAAGCCTAAACGAACCTTATCACCACCACCATCTGAAGAAGCGTCATCTCGGACACATCGCCACCACATCCGTAACAGATTTGGGGAAAACATGGTTTCCAATGATCTACATGCGCATAAGATCGAACAAAGAAACGAAAACTACATTGACAAAGAACAATTGGGTGATTTGCAGCAACCTTCGTCGAAGACGATGTAGACTGAAATTTAGAGAACATGAGTAGCATTAGAGGGCGGGTTTTGGGAGAAGGATTTGCTTGAGAACACCCAAAAGGGGTGACAAGGAATTTCAGTCTGAGCATGCTCAAAAGAAATCACCACACCGGACTTCTTATTCAAAACACCCCAGTGGACTTATTGAGTAACCCAAAAAAGACGCTTCTTCCTCCTCCCCCATCTATGGAGTTTTTCTTTATGACTCATAGAAGGAGAGAGTGGGGTTTTAAGGAGGGTTCAAGTTTAATTTGATTTAGCTCCTTATTAAGTCAAAATCCTTGATTTAAGGCAATTAACTCGTGATATGGGAATGACCAATTAAGGATAATTTCTCTCTTTTTGGCATATGAACTGCAGATTTCATTGATGGAGCTCTTGGATGTTGACATATGTGTCATCTCTGGAGCTCATCTTTGCCTTAGCGAGTCATGTGCCACATGTACTTTATGTGGGAGCAACAACTCTTCCAGTGAGCATTGACTAATCAAATTTTTAATTTTGACTACTGACTCTAAATGAGTGAATTTTTATTTCACTAAAATTTCAATGTTTACACAAGTATGTAGGTTGCTCAATGTCAATCTAAACTTTCAATCTTCCATGTCATCACCTATGAGAAGAACATGGTGTAAGCCCAGATATCTATCAGGTGCTTTATTGGTCCTTTCAGACCTACGTGGAGGTTGGGTGAGTGTGGGTAAAGGGATCGGATTGTCAACTGGATCAGACTCTACTTCAGGTTCATGAGGCTCTCCAGAATCTTCCTCGAGCTCAACCTTTTGCACACAGGTGCCATCTAACACAAAATAAATCTCAAGAAAGCTTGCAGATCTTGCAACAAACACCTTTTGTTTGTTTGGATGGTAGAAGTAGTATCCTAAAGTTTCCTTTGGATATCCAATGAATCTACACATTTATGATCTAGCATCTAGCTTGTCAATGTCATACTTCTTGACATAAGCTGGACAACCCCATATCTTAAGATGATTAAAACTTGGATTCCTCCCAAACCACATTTCATATGGTGTTCTGGGCACGGATTTGGAAGGTACTATGTTTAGCAAGTATGTTGTAGTTTGAAGTGCATATCCCAAAACGATACTGGCAAGTCAGTATAACTCATCATTGATCGAACCATGTCCATCAATGTTCGGTTTCTCCTTTCAGAGACACCATTAAGTTGTGGAGTTCCAGGTGGTGTCCACTAAGATAGGATGCCATGTTTCTTGAGATATTCTAGAAACTCAATACTCAAGTATTCTCCTCCTCGATATGATCTTAGAATCTTGATACTCTTTCATGTTTGCTTTTCAACTTCGTTCTTGAATTCTTTGAACTTTTCAAAGGCCTCGGACTTGTACTTTATTAGGTATACAGAGCCCAACCGAGAGTAATCATAATGAAGTAAGAAAAGCCACCTCTTGATGTAGTGGAAAATGGCCCACATACATCAGTGTGGATTAATTCAAGAAGCTCAGTGACTCTTTCCCTTTTTCCTGAAAAAAGGCAAGTTTGACATTTTGCCTTGAAGACAGGATTCGCAAGTGGGCATGGGGACTGAACCCGAAAATTCAAGGTATCCCTATTTGACCATCCTTTGGATCCTATCTTTGCCAATGTGAACTAACTTTAGGTGCCAAACTTGAGTCAGATTGAGTTCTTCTCTGGGCCTCTTAGGTCCTGGCATCTGAATCAAGAAATTGCTATTTTCCACAATTTGAATTTGGTAGGGACCATCGATCATAGTACATTTTACATATGATTCAATTGCCTTGTTGTAAAGAGCATCCCATTCTATTGAATGTGACAGTGTAATCTTCATTCAGCAATGCTGAAATAAATACTAGGTTTTTTACGCAACTTGGAAGATAAAGACTTTCTTTAAGTTCAAGTGTCTTCTCATGTAGTAGCTTAAGGTGGAAAGTGCCTACTACTTTTACAGATATTTGGGTACCATTACCGACATGTAGCACTATTTCCCCTTTTGACAACTTCCTATGATCTGCTAGACCTTGCAATGTATTGCAAATGTGTTTGCTAGGTCCCGAATCCATTATCTAGGTGGAAGTTTCAACTGCCATTACTGACTCGAGGACAAAATTGCTCTCTTCATAAGTTTTGTTCCTTGTGCATGAAAGATGTACCTTACATCTCTTCTTCCTCTTAGCATCCTTATGGAAGCTAATCCCTTTTGACATTATATGGTTCCTTTGAGGCTTTCTTTGTGTAATGTGTTATGAATGGGGTTCTACAGAAGTATCTACAAACATAATATAAATAAAATTAGATTGTTTTGGTTAAGGCCATTGATTTAGGGTCTTTAAATTCTATGGCTCCTCCCACTATTTTAAACGATTTCAATAAGAGATTTCCTATTTAAACCCCACACTTCTCTTAGTTCACCCCATTTTTAATTTAAATTTTCACAATTCGAAGAAAACCCCACTATCTTCCCAAACTACCCTTAAATACACCCCAAACTAAAAAAAAATAAGAAATAAAAGAGATTTTCTATTTAAACCCCACAATTTTCTTTGGTCCTAGCAAAAAAAACACAAACAAATAGAACCCTAAGCCTGAAATTTAATAATTTCTAGAGAAAGAGAACAACTTTACCTCTCTCCAAGAACTGTAATTGGAATTCCAACACTTGGGTATTGTAGAGTTGATAATAAACAAGCCTTTTCATCAACTCCCACGCATATTTAAAGAGGTAGGCTCATCAATTTTCTATGTCTTTAAAAGAGAAGAGTAATCTGGCAATAGGATGTACAGGAGTTTGTATTTTTCTAAAACTTGATATGAAGAATGGTGGGGTGTGTGGGGTGTGGAGTGTGTGTATAGATGTATTAGGGTTAATTAATGATTTAAGTATTTGGGTGAACAAAGAGAAGTGCAGGGTTTAAATAGAAAATCTTTTTCCATAATCCCTCAAAAATGGAATACGAGAGACTTCTGTAAGATGTCTCTTACTGGGATGGGAGGCTCCCTATTATTTGGATCACCGCACCATAATAGGATCTAGGGATAACAAAAATAATAAAGAGAGAGTCCTTCTACTCATTCACATCATGATGTGAGTTCCCGTATAATTTGGCCTCTAGCAAATGTATACCCCCGAATATTATTGTGAGGTATCATTGTACTAGTTAAGTATTAGCCCACCATTCTTGCAAAGTATAGTGATACAATCAGGAATCTCATCATAATAAAATGTTGGTCCATGTTTGAGCCTATCCTTGCAACATCCAATGTATAAATGAATTCTTCCTAAGCAAGAACATCTTGCTGTTAGCCCCCCATATATGAGGCAAAGCCTTCACAAGGGTCAAGCCTATTCGGAATTCACCATGGTGGAAGGCCACGACTAGGCTTTCAAAAAGTCTGTCATTTTTCTACTTAATTTAGTTAATTGAGGGTTTTAAGGTCTCATCATAAACATGCTTAATCCAATTAAACTACTTGGCCTAGGACAACTATTATTCTAAATCATATTAGTAGTTGTACAATACTGCCACTATTTGTTTTGCAAATCAAATCAATTTCATAAAACTATTTTATTTGAGATTGGGAATATTCACTACTACTAACGGAAAGCCTTTGCATTTCCTTAAGTTTAGATAAATAGTCATCTATAGGCTTATGGATGATTATGGACTTGATTTCGATCTAACATCTAGCCAAGATGTCGGATCTAAGGCCTTTGGAAGGAGGTTGATTTTATTACGTGTCTTAACTACTTAAAACATTCATGGTTGTTATTGGGCATTGGACCCATGAATAATACAAATAATCTTGACTTGATTATTCCTTCTCTTGATCTTCCTTCTTCCCTATGACTATTTGAGAATGGACAACTTGAGATAGAGGACTTAAAGCCCAATGGACTTTAAGGGAATTACATTTGAGATTAAGAGAGATGAGAGACATGCAAGCCCCTATTTAATTTACAAACCAATAAATCAAACCTATTCCATTCATCTAATGAATAATCGGCCAATCACATTGTGTCATGCATTTGTGTTCATAAGTCCATAATCATCTCTTTGATTATTTAATCTCATTAGATAATTAACTTAGAATCTAATTCTAAAATTTGTTATTGGATAATATGGGCTTAATTTCAATGAAACATTTATTTCAAACAAATAAACAATTTTCATAAAAGGATGAAAACACTTTGTCATTTAGTGAAACGGGGCAAAACCGCAATTAATTAAAGTTTTGGGCAAAACTGTAATTTTTCAGCAATTGCATAAACAGCCCCTAATTTACACAAATTGCATGAGGACCCCAAAAGGAATCCTAGGGTGGAGCCGGACATGTAGGAGAGAGAGAGTGTGTGTGTGTGTGTGTGTGAGTGTGTTGTATTGTGTGTGTTGGTATTTTGAAAAAGACGGTGTGATTTTGGGACCACAAGGTGGTACCATCTTTTGTACTCAAAAAGTATCTTCATTTTCATTGGTTTCTTTTTAAAACTCTAGGGGACAAAAACTATATACTATATGAAAATGTCATAGGATGTCATAAAATGTTTTTGACTAACATTCAACATATAAATGTCAAGTATCAAATAAGATCAAAAAGCATGCTTGACAAGAACTCCTATGAACATATCATGAACACGAAGAACATTTCAAGAACCTTTTTCAAATCTTTATGACTCTTCATAAATCACACAAAAATCCTAAATTCATGCAAAAATCATATCCATGCTTAGAATTTCAAGACTAACACAACCATGTCAACATTTCACACATGGACACACACAAGACCCAAAAAGCCCCTCCTTGCCGCCACCCCCATTGATGTCATCTCTTGAGTTTTCTTTTCATACTCCTACTCATTCATCCTATATCCCATATCCTATGAATAAGTGACATGAAAAAGAAAATCTAACACATATATCACATAAGTTTGAAAACAAGCCAATGTTAAAACCAATAACCAAAATAAAAGGCTCAAAGAGACTAGACCTTGGCTCTTGATACCACTTGAAGGAAACATGCATCTAATGCTTAGGAAATGAACTTTAGCCACAACCTATACAACAAAAACATTCTAAATGGTGAATTCAATTTGTTTATACTAGTTGAGCTAAACCTTTTTTATTTTAAACCAAGTATCTTAGCCTAGATGACATTTTCTTGATTTCTCAAGTATGAACACCTTTGTTGGAAAGGCATTTTCTTTCTCTTGATTTTGGCTCATTCACCTTAAGGCTCCAAGATTGGAGTCCTCTACCTCAACACACCAAATGCTCCTAGAGATGAAGAGAAGGCAATCAAAAAGTATGGATGCTAGTCTACTTATTGATTGGACCAATTTTTGGTTTATGGAAGATGAGATACAAAGATGATCATTTATCAACCAAAGTAAGAAACCAAAAACCCTTAGCTAGGTTTTCTCCAAAATTTAGCTTATATAGGACAACACAAAAGGCAAGGGGAGAGCTCCCGTTAGTTGCCAAAATTTGGGTGGGTATTTAGGGCTCCATTTGGTCCACAGGTCATGTCATCTTATGCCACTTATCCCTTGGGCCCAATAGCCTTTTGGGCTATTTTGTCCCTTTCCTTTTAAATCATATTTAAAAGCCCAATCCAATAATTCCATAATTAATCTTTTAATTATAATTTAACTATTAAATTATAATTATAGTCTTACTTAATTAACCCGGTTGAACTATTTGACTTTAGTCAATTGCTCCAGTCAACATGTTGACTTTTGACTATTGACTTTGACATTTGATTATCAACCATTGACTTGTGTCTCCTCATTTTATTTCTCCTCATTTGTACCTCTAATCACATTCTTTGGGTGTGCAGATCTGTAGGTTCCTTTTAGCAAGTAGTGGGTTGACTCAACTCCACAACGATGATACACGAATTAAATTCCACAATTTAATTGTTCATATTAGTAAAGGTTAATTGAAACCTTTTAGGACATCCACAAACCATGGTTGTCGCCTAGCAGCAAGTCACTGTTATTTGAGCTAAATGAGACGTTGTGAAAGAACCTATTCAAATTGGAATGACCGTGCAATTGAATCCTTCTCTTATGTCAGTACTCCTTATTTACATTATTAGATCATGGAATCCGGTTGTCAATATCCTAATGTGAATCATTCCTTTTATATGATTATCCTAGTAAGATTTGAAGACTTCTTCTTTCATGTCTTATCCACTACTCTGCGTAGAGATTTCTTGTTGTACATTCATTTGCTTCCATGACTCTATTGAGAAACTTGATGAGCACCTTTAAGTTATGCCTATTTCAACATGACCGTATAGATGAGAATCTTGATGAGCACCTTCTACAAGCACCTACACACATATCGATGTGTCTCCACACTTAATGACTTGAGACCTTGCCATTCCCTACATATAGAGACGATACTGTGTGTATTGGTCTTTGCAGAGTATTGACGCCCAATCAATATTCCTATGACTAGGAACATATTCAGAATTTAGGGATAATGAGAAGTCTCCACGTATGCAATCTCATTACATAGCTCTCATATCCACTTGTGTATTCCTTAGACTATGGTTGTTCTACATATTGAAAGATAATATATGATGATTTAATGTACAAAACAACCTTTCTTGCCCATTGATTGTAGCCGGAATAGGCGTCCATGAAGCTTAGCAGTTGATTGCCGGAAGTTGAATTGACGAGCTGATTAATTCTTGGCAGTGGAAAATTGTCTTTAGGACATGCCTTGTTGAGGTTGGTGTGGTCAACACAAACTCTCCACATGCCCTTATCTTTCTTGGCTGCTAGAATAATGTTCGCCACCATTGTGCGTAGGAGACTTCTTCAATAAAACCGGCAGGTAGGAGCTTGTCGATCTCACCTCAATGATGGCAACCCACTTGGGAGCGAAATTGAGGTTTGATGGGTGGGTTGACATGAAGGCGATGGCAGGTGATCTGGGGATCGATGCTTGGCATGTCGGATGGCGACCATGCAAAAATGTCTTTGTTGTTCTGAAGGAAGGCTGCAAGCTCTGCCTTCTCCTCCTAGCTTAGGTGCGAACCAATCCGCTCTTTTCTCTCTGGCTTGTCAGGATCAAGGGGTACTAACTCGATGTCCTCTTCGGGCTTCCATCCTTCTTCAGGAGAGACCTCCGGATGGACTCCCTCGACTTGGTTCTGATTCTTTGATTGCTATTGGGGAGTAGCTATTCCCTTTCCTTTCTGGTCTGCTCGGCCATCAGGAACGGGATCTGCTTTCACCTCTGCTTGTTCTACTCCCTTCAAATCTGTCTGATTCAAAGGGAGGAATTGTGTTTACTTGCTTTTCTTCAGCCCTTGAGCTGAGCATTTCCTTACCATTGTCTAATCGCTGTTGATCTGGTCGACACCGCCCCCAGGGATTGGGTAGCTGATTTTCTAATGTGTGGCGGAGGTGATGGCATTGATCTTGCCAATCCATGGTCTGCCTAGAATGTTGTTATAGAGGGAGACTTCATCAATGACCATGAATGTTTGCGTGTTGATTACAGGTGGGGAGTAGACTTCGAGATCTATCGTGCCCACGGTAACCGTTGTTGCGCCATTGAAGTCGGTTAGTGACTTGGCAGATTTATTGATCTTTGTCTCTAAGCTCATCTATTGGATGACTGCCAATTGTAGGATATTGGCTGCGGTGCCCTCGTCTGCATGGATTCGGTTGACCATGGCCTGAGCAATTTGAATGATGATGACAAGGGCGTCGTTGTGTGGTAGATCGAGGTCGATTAGATCTTTCTTTTGGAAGCGGATCATGGGATCGTCTTCTACTAGTGGGAGGCTAGTTGAGACTTGGGAGATCATAGTGGCCTGTTTGATCTTCCATTTCTTTTCTTTACTGGTTAGCACGGACTCCTCGGAGTTGGCTAGGATTGTGTTAATCCTTATGACCTTATGGGGTGGCTCCTTGGCGGTATGACGGTCCTCAATTTGTTGGATGGCTTGCTTCGTAATGAATTTCGTGTAGTGACCTTCTCTCATGAGTTCTTCAAGGTGTGCTTTCCAAGCAAAGCAGTTATTCGTATTGTGCACATGCGTCCCATGGACGTCACAATATTTTCTAGTACCACTCTTGTCCGAATCTCCTTTCAAGGGTGGCGGTCTTCTTATCCAAGGTTTGTCCTTCACTTAGGCTAAGATTTGATGTGTGGGGATAGAGAAGTTTGGGTAGTTCTCCTTTGCCGTAGCGTCTCCTTGTGGGAGAGACTTGCATTTGGCTTCCGAAATCGAAACCCCATTTGAAGTATGTGATAGAGGGCGTTGAGAATCGTTTCTGGGGAGCAGCCTGCTCTATTTCGGTGGTGAAAGGTGAGGAGTTTGCTCGATTTACCTTCATGCGTAGTGCATCTTCAAAATTTCCACCAATCTTCAAGTCTCAAAGTCAGTTATTTACAAGCTTCTCAACGTCTTCCAAACACATGGCTGGTAGGTCACATTGGTGACCTTCGCGACGTAGGCAACGTTGATTGACTTCCTTGTTGGTTCGCAAGGGTCGACCTTCTCGGTTGCCCTGCCTAAGCGGCGTGTTGGTGGACTGCGCTTGAGAAGGATTTCCTGTAGCTTGTTGACTGGAATTGGTTCTTTGGGAGCTGGCAGCGAAGTGCCTTTCTTCACGATCCTTATTGTGAGGGTCATCAGGTTGACCTCCCTGAAGGCCTAGCCTTTCGTGAACATTCCCTACGGGCCCAGATGGGCACGGATGTCAGGTCATGGGCCCAGCCTTTCGTGCACGTTGATCCTTGAAATCAATTTGGATGGGAGACTTCGCCTGCTTTGAGTGTGGCTTGCAGATGCTTGCGACATGTCGGCAAGCCGACCGCGTTGTTGTCCCTCTCCTTGTTTGCTTACTCCTGCTCAACCTGCTTGGTACCCATCAAACTGCCCATCGACGCATTTGTCCATCCTTCTGTCTTCGCCCTGTTATCCAAGGCCAAGGTTTTGAGCCAAGGTTTTGAGCCAAGTTTATTTGGTTGAGGAGTTGTCTCATCAAATCGTTTTGGTCATCCATTCTCTGAGTTAGCTGGTCAACTCTCAGATTGAGGTCTACTTGACTTCGTGGACCTGGAGGAGAGAATTGTGTGGAGCCCAATTGCACACGGGCTAGGGTTTCATTGGAGGTGTATGCGGGAGCCTACGTTGAGCGTGGAGGCAAAGGAGGGAATGATTGAAGTTGCTCCAAGATTGGGCCTAAGTCGGCGGTGTTCGTGAGCCCACCCTGATGGGAGGTTCCACCATGCTCAGCGGTGACGCTATGAAGGTGGCTAGATCCAGCCACGGGGCCTTGAGATAGTACGACAACGGCAAAGGCTGGTGTAGTAGTTCCGACTACGGGTTCGGTAGGTAGGGTTCTAGCCACACGAGGTGGCTGTTGTGGTAAGGTAGCAAGGGTTTGTTATGGGTTCATGGCAGCGTGAGGTGGTGGAGCCACCATGTCAATCGAGGGATCGTGGGAGGAGTGGCTTTGGGCCATCACGGATTGAGCCATTACGGCAGTCTTCCTCCTAGTGCACTTGCTTCCAACCATGGTTGTTTGGAAGGCTTCAGTGGATTGGAAAATAGGACGAATGGATTCTTTGAGCTCGCGTTGAGTATAACTCGTGCTCTTAACGAAAGCACCAAATGTTGTGCAAATAATCTCGCGGGAGAATATTTTCTTTATGATTCTTCAACCTTTGATCTTCCTTCTCTCTCTTCCTCGATTCCTGTAAAAAAAATACCAAAGTAAATAGACCACACCTAGGGGGTGTTGGCCAAAGGCCTTCTAATGCCCAAGTTAGTTCAATTGAATCTAGGTGAAACAATAGCTAAAAAAGGGTACGGAGATGTATGTATGGTGTTAACTAGGCGGCCAGAGCCGTGTGTGTTGGCCGAAGTCATGTGGAGAAAATATGGAGAGTGGAGAGTGGAAAGGTTGGTGGCAAGGGTGTTGTCGTCGGCTAGGGAGAGAGAAGAAGAGAGAGCTTCGGGTATTTTTCTCGGGTTTTATAAGTACCTTGAATGATGAATGAAGCTATCTATTTATAGGAGCCTCAAAGGCTAGGGTTTCATAGAGAATAAAACTCTTATTATGAAGGAGTTTATTCTTTACCCAAATTGTAGAGATTGAGTCTATTATGGATTTGATTGGGATCCAAATCTCCTAATTTGATTATGACTATATTTCCTTACTAGGATAATATCTGAATTAATGATATTACTTAATTAAATAAAGATAGTATCCTATAATTAAGATATTATCCCTATTAATTAATTAGCCAAATAAATTGGTTTAATTAATTAATTTAAGGGATATTCTTCTTTTCCACGTGGCATGCTATGATTGGAGACGAAAATATTTGCTCCCACAATGGGTGAGGGTGAAACTGGCTTATGATTTGACTTAGACTCAGACGATGGGTTGTTGATGTAAGACACTTGACGTACGGTAGAGATCTGTGTGGTGTTTGAAACTGGGTGGGTCGAGATTTTGGTGGGTCACGAAGGGAAATGGTTTGGGATGGAAACGATGGTGGTGGAGGGTATGGGGAGGGTGGGTTGGGGGTTGGGCTGGGAGGGCTGAGTAACTGAGGGGTGGGTTAGAATTTTAATACTTTAATATTTTTTTATGTTATTTGATTATTTTATAATTTGATCTTTAAAACTTAATTAATTTTAAAAAAGAAACAATTTTTAATTAAAATTTCTAGGTATACATGGAGTCCACATCAGCACGGAAAGTGAGATTCATTTTTGCCACATCACCACTTAACATAATTAATTCTTAACGGTCTTGCTAACGAAGGAATTTAAGTGTAGGATTTCCGTAAATTTAGGTATGAGTTTGTCGGGTCTTTAAAGCTCCAGTACCAATTCAAAATGATCTCAAAGTTTGGGGTTTTTATGTAGTTGATACATATTTTGTTAATATCTAAACTAGGCGTGGGCACGGTCCGGTTTGGACCGGTTTTTATTAAAATATGAAACCTGAACCAAAAATACAGACCGGTTCGGTTTGGACCGGTTTTGCCAAAAATCCATACCAAAATCCGAACCAACCCGGACCTGCCGGTTTCCGGTTCTCACGGTTTGGGCTTGCTGTAAGCCCAGTTTGGTTTTTTTGTGTATTTAAGCTTCAAGACCATCTGATTTTTAAAATTTTTGGGCCTTAAACATCACAATTGGCCCAATTCATGTCCGCACATTGCAAATTGAACGAAGTCCATCAAGCATTAGTACAACTTTTTTACAAAACAACAAATATCAAGCATTAATATAAAACTTACAACCTTAAAACAAAACAAAATAAAGCAAATTTAATTACAAACAAAATAAATCAAATTTAATTACAAACAAAAATTACTACCCAAAAAAAAAATTACAAACAAATTGTAGAGAGCTCAACCTCATTGTGCTGCTCTGTATACCCTCTGCATCAAAGAAAAAACAATGTCAACTTGAAATATAGATCTTGCCAGAATAATTTAATTTAAGAAAATAACAACTGACAGAAAAACTCTACACAATTAGGTAAAGAATATTTTGATTCTTTTGTATCAGAAAAACCACATGCATATTCTTTTCATCTTACTTTTCTTTCAAAGAACCCATGAATTCTGTGGTTTCATAATTCTGATTTTGATTCTTAAATACATTTTTGTAATGAATTTCAGTTTCGTATATCCCTAGAATTAGCTTATATAAATTAATTAATTATTTACCTAAATTTCATTTTTCTTTTCCTTTCTTTCCTTATCATTTGTCATAACATAACAAGAAAAAATCAAAAGAAAAAGAACAAGAAGAGAATTAGATCTCAGTAACAGCATCAGCCCAAATCACAGAAAATATCAATACCATGTCAGAAGAAACAGAGGAAACCAAAGGTAAAATAAAAAGAAACACAGATCGTTGACCAAAAAAAAATATAAATATGTGCACAAGGGATTGAGGAGATAAGAGACGCTGACCTGCTTTGGATTGAGAGGAGAGAGAGGAGGACGCAGAGGCGGAGGCGGTGGCGTTGGGCTGAGAGACTACGAAGAGCGATGGCGGTGGGATAAGAGCGATGAGCGATGGGCGAAGAGCGGCGATGAGCGATGGGCGAAGGAAGAAAAAAGTGAAGAACACAGAAAATGAGAGAGGAATAAAAGTGAATGTGCGGCTAGGGTTTGGAAAAATATTCAGTGGTAGATGGGTAGTGTAGTTTATTAGGCTTGGAGAATAAATTGGGCTTGGATGGCTTGGAAGAGTATTTGGGCTTGAAGAAGGTAGGTTTGGAGAATAAATTGGGCCTGGGTTTTATATATATATATAAATATATATAATATATATATAAGCCGGTCCGGTTCGGATTGGACTGGTTCTTTAAGATAGAAAACCGGAACTGGAACCGGTCTGAACCGGTTCGGTTTGGATTTATCTCGGTTTTTGACTTTTTTGGTCAACACGGTTTTTTTCGGTTTTTTTCGGATTGGTTTGGTTCGGTTTTGCGGTTTTGCGGTTCCAATGCCCACCCCTAATCTAAACCCTCGCGCGGGTCTTTTTGTTTCTGTCAAACAATCTGATATTTACAAAAAGATACTTTTACAGTGAGCATGCACACCCACAACAAAGCTATATAATTGAGTTATCCGCATCCTTTATGATAAGCTTTTGGTGTTTGCACATAATATTTGTGAATGGTTGGATGGATTAGAGTTCTCTACTGGTTTATAAAACTGCAAAAATTTGGTGAAAATAATGGACTTCAGAAAATTGGCAAGGTCTTAATACTTAAGGAAAACTATCTTAATTAAGTCGAAACTGGGATACGCCAACTCTAATGGATGCTTGGGATAAGCTCTCATCAGCAGTCCATAATGAAGGACCCAAAACCTACAATGAGCACCCTAGAATTCAACTCTCTACTTCTTTAAGGGGATATTTATAAAAATCTGGCACACATTTTATATATATATATATATCAACCTAAATAGATTAAATCCAAACTCAAATAAAACTCGCAAGTGTACGAACCATAAGATAATATAACAAGCAAATACGAGGTCGTTCCTACAAGGACTGTTCTAATCCTAATCTAGTTGCTCAACTCAAGTTAAATCCTAACACTATTTAATTCTGACAAATCTAATTTTGATGAAAGAAATATTTAAAAGCCATAAAACAAACAAAACTTAAAAGTATAGACTTTTAATTTTTAGAATTAAATTCACGGTAAAACAAAGGAGAAGCAAAGAGACTACAAGGAAAAACATATTCTTCGACCAAAACTTTCAGCAACGAACTTTATCTAGTCACCTAAAAGGGTTATGAGCGACGAAACTTTTTCATTAGATTTAGGCATATATGAAGGAAACAGAATAGTGACGACAAATTTAGGAAAGGCGACGAAATTGTTTTGTGTCGAGGCCATGATTTTACGACCAAATGCCTTTTTGGTCGCCCCTTTTATCAATGGGTGGGTGCGAAACTCTAAAATTCGACACAACAAATTGTTTTGTCACTAAGTTTTTCTGAATCGTCCCGAATGTAAATTCACGCCCAAACACTTTCATGGGATTTGGCGACTAAGTGTTTTCTTCACCCACGAATGCGAGCTATGAATTTAATATATAAAACTACGTCATTTTACAATTTTTGTGTTTTGGAAATCAAAAGGTTTCGTGGCTAGATCTTGGGACTATAAATAAAAACTTCTCCTTTTCCATCCAAAGGCGGAGCCAATGAAGGCCCACAAGGGTTAGCTGATCCTCCTGAAATTCCATAAATAACCCTGCATTCATTACTATTTACCCTTTGTATATAAATTATTATTAAAATATGACCCTTCTCAGCTTTCCTTTCTCTTTTCTTTAGTTTTTTTTTTTTTAATAACTTCTTAATTAAAGAACTACTAACCTAAAAGCTAAAGCATGCAACCTTTTGCACAACTTAATTAAACCTATTCTATTTCAACTTTGCACTGCTTAAATTAAACCTATTCTATTTCGTCTTTGCTTGCATCATTCAATTCTTTTTTTTTTCTCCGACTCTAAAGTTAATTCTCTACAAGAATTCAACTTTGTTTCATTGAATTTGGACAATTAACCCAGTAAGTCTTTAACACTAATAGTGTTGTTGGGGCTCGCAAATCTCACGGCCTGGTGCTCCGGGCTAAGGGGATATGCGTCGACACGTGACGTCCTTCTTTTGGATGCAGTGCGGTTCTGCGCGGGCGTGTCAGCACGGTCTACCGTGCGTCGAGAGAGTGATGTGTTTGGGTAAATGGTTAAGTGGTGCGCCTGTTTGAGTTCGACTTCTAATCAAACGATTGTGGCTGAGAGAGGAACTGATCTCGGCTGTCAGGTTCACGGCCTGAGCTACAAGGCCGTTTAGTGGTGGTGTTGATGGTGGGTTTTAGGTGGTGCTCCGGCGCATTGCTCAGAGAGCGACGATCGTATGATATATGGGGTGGATGAGAGAGTAACAGAGATGGTGCTCCAGCGCCTTGAAGATCAAGGGTCGTATGATATATTGATGAATGGATTTTCCTTACAATCTATCACTACTCCTAGGAAAGCAAGTAAAGGTATTGAAAGTGCATTACAAGAAGTAAATGACAGGAAAATATAATTTGCTCCGTGGGAGGCTTTTGGTTTGGTGTTTGAACGCTTTGAATGTAGCTTGAGCTTAGTATTTATAGGAGGAGTCCTGGAGGGACAATCGAGGCTGAAAGATCTGCGTGATGGAGCCTGATTAGAGCAAGTGGGTAGTCAAATCGGCATTTGGGATCGTGAAGTATGGTGGTGTGACCCCATAAATCCCGGTAAATCTCGGCTGCTGCCCTGATCGTGGGTTCTGCGCCCTTGGCCGTAGGAACGCATTTAATGCCCTGGTTTGGTGGTTGGTGACCTGACCTCTTAAGTTGTAAGAATATTTGTGAGAATGTTTGCGCCTAACCACTCTGATTTTCATCACCAAACCCTAACTTCAGTCACTTCCCTTCTTCCCTCGTGCATTAAATGTTCTTTCGTGGCTAGTGGGTTTGCTGTAATAGTCAGAGGCATTACTTCATTAAATGGGGCGTGGGGCCCTGATGCCGCGTGGCCATGCTCCTTGGCCCTCTACCTTGGCCGTCTATTTTGGAGAACAATTACTCTGTTCGGCCTCGGCCTACAATGCCGAGGCCGTGAGGGTTTCACCTTCACACTTTATCTCGATTTTATGAGGGAGTGATCAACACCCTGCCACGCTTGGCTCTCCTGGGCAGGTATTGAGGCCAAAAGGAAATCCCTTCGATCGGCTTTCTTGGCCGAGATTTATTAGACACAAACATTGCCCCCACATCCCCAGATTCTTCGGTCGCGGCATGGGTAGAGGCCGAATGGATTCCAGGGGATGGACCCTTTGTATTCCTTTTGAAGTGATTGACAGTTGGTGCCTTAAATGCTCGAGTCGGTTGGTGCATTTAATACGCAAGCACGTCGTTTAGGCAATCATTGCCCTGACTTGCATGAGCCGTCGCTTCGTCTCATCAATTGAAACGACGACCTCTGGGCTTTCGACAAGTCACCGCGCACTCAAGCACGCTGTCAGACCGTTATGTCTCTCGGGAGAGCCATGCCCTTTCGTTTCGTATTCGAGCGCCAATATAAAAGCCTATCCTTCTTCATTCCTTCCTTACGCTTTCAGAATTTTCAGACGCCCAAACTCTGCCAAACTCTTCTCTCAATTCTTCAACCCTTTCGAACTCCAAATCTCAGCACTCCATCTCTTTCAGCCCAGTTACTTCCTTGCTAGTAACCAACGACTTCAGTCATTTCTTCTGCATTTCTCAGAAAGCTCACGAACTCTTCGCCCCTTTTTCTGAGTTTTCGGCTCCCTAGTGTTCTTCGTGTTCATCACCCTCTTTTCAACTCTTTTTTTCTTCAACATACCCTACTTCAATCTGTCTCAATGGCCTCTAGCACCTCTGCATCCGTTGAAGCTCGGTCCCAGGTCTTCCAGACTATCTTCGAAGACATCTGCTGAGAAATCCAGGGCTCGGTTCTACCTGACATCATTGCGCCTTGGATCGATGATGATGGCGCTCCTACTAACTCATGCCCTCTCGGCCCTTCGTTGGACGGCGGCATGCCGGTGAGGTTGGCCTCTCACCTGAAAGACAACATGGTGGATCTCTCGGCTTTTGACCAGGGGGACTACCAAGACTGGAATGTCATACGGCCGCAGCAGCAATGGCCGACCTCGACCCCAGACTGGGAGAAGTGGTTGCCGAGGATGGAGACTTCTTTGGTCAGCAATGGAGGGATCAGGGGATCTACCACCTGATTAAGCTCTTTGACTGGCCGATTGTCATGGATCGGTCGCTCCTGACCACGGCCTTAAGTTTTTGGTCTTTGGCCACGAACATGATGAATCTGTGGTTCAGCATGATGACGCCGACCGTGCTTGATATGGCCGCTCTATTCGGCCTTTCTCCTCTTGGCGTGGAGGTGAACGCTGCGCTGGTTGCTCCTGAGGCCGCAGGGAGTTTCAAAGCCGCGTGGCCTACGGTCACGAGACTAGCTGGGAGCAAGGCGAAGAACATGCTCAACTATTCCAGCTTTTATAATAACTTCGGCGTAGAGGACAGCGCCGAAGGGGGCTCCATCGCTCCCCTGGGCGAGGTTGAGCATTCGGCATTCTTGTTGTACTGGTTATACAAGTTCGTCTTCTGCACGCAGGCGAACAAGGTCACCCTGCAGTTCGCCCATTTGGCTGATTATTTGGCGCAGGGTGGGAGGCTAGCGCTCGGCCCATTCCTCCTTGGCCATATCTACCGTATGCTCCATGACATCGTCACTAATGGGATGAAGCCGAAGCACGGCGGCCCACTCTAGGCCTTCCAATTTTGGCTCCAGGCATACTTCCCAGAGCTAAGGGGGGCGGCTACAATTGCTGACACCGAGCTGCTGGCCAACGCTTTGGCCAGAGCCCCTAGGAAGCACAACACGACGGCCTTCTGCTTTAAATTTCTCTATGAGCTGACTGAGAGGACTGGGTCGCAGTTCCATGTGTGCCTTGCTAAGCCGTTCCCCCTGTACCTTGCGCACGACCTCTCTGTGATCCCTGATGGTGAAATCGAGAATGATCTGAATGAGATTTGGGGCTCCTTTCTGGTCGCGCGTGATCTTCATTGCGGCCTTTCCAAGGCCGGGGCTGAGGTTTACTTGCCGCATTGCGTGGCGAGGCAATTCGGCCTGATTCAGACGGTCCCTCTCTTCCCTCTGTCAACCAACCGGCTCTCGTCCTGCAGGGCCGACGTTCCCCAGAACCACGGTGTGGCTGGGATCTCCTTTCAGCTTCAAAAGGGGATGACCTTCCTTACTCTGAGGCCGTGGATGCGCCGTAATGCGGCCGATGAAGAAGGAAGGGTCTGGTACGAGGACTTTGTCTCTGCCAGATTTATTCGGCCAACAGGTGAGGCCGTGAGGGGGTCTCTGGAAAACGTAGACTGGGATCCCCTCCCCCCTAAGTCAGGCAGGGGAAAGAAGTCGTCCTCGATCGCACCTATGCCCAGAGTGACACCCGCGGCTTCAACCACAGCCCCATCCTCTAGAACAACGGCTGTGGTGGGGACACCAAGGACTTTGGCGCTTAGGACGGTGCCATCGACCGAGCTGTCGCCAGCTTGTCCAAGCGCCGCTGTTGGTAAGCACTTATCCTTCTAGCCCATCACTTTTCTTCTCCCTTTTCTTTGTTTCTAACCCATGCTTCGTTTTTATAGCTCCGAGCCGCAAAAGGAGCAGAGAGGTTATAGCCACCGAGGCTTCTCGTGAAGTGGGGGTAGCGGAAACCGCGGCCAAAGCGAGGACAGAGGCGGCGGTCGCGAAACCGCCGAGGAAGAGGGTCCTCCTCATTCTTTCGGAGGGTGATGATGAAGAGGAGGCTCCTCCTGCAACCGTAAGTGAATCTTTTTATTTCTTCTCGCCTGATCTAAGTTTCATCCTCTTTAACACTCTGATAATTTTGGTTTTCTTGTCAGGGCACGGTGACAAACGCCGGGGTTGAAGTGGCGGCCGCAGAGGTGCCAAGTGCCGAGGCGGAAGTTGCGGAGGCGCCAAGCGCTGAGGCGGCCGCTGTAGAACCGCCATTGGCGGTCTCGGTTGGGTCTCCATTAGTAGTGGAGGTCGTGCCTTCGTTGGCCACCACGGCCCCGATTGAGCCGCCCTTGGTCGCGCCCCGTCGCCCTAGTGGTATCGTATTCCGCACGGTAAGTGTTTTATCTCTTATCATATTTACTTATCTTATCCTTGGATTTTTCGAGCTTACGGACCTTTGCTCTCAGCCCCCCAGACCGTCTCTGCCTCTGACTACGGCCGTTGTGGCGCCGAGCCCACCAATTATCTACGATACCGAGGCTATGACTCAGGGGCCATTGGCCAAAGATGAACTCGCGGTCACTGAGCCCCTAGCCACTGGCACCTCGATCTTAACTCCGGTCACCTCGGTCAGTATATCCATGCCGCAACCGCCCCTATCTCAGGAGTCAACGGTCATGACCGAGCTCGCGGTCATCGAGACCTCCATTGTACCACTGGCCGCTGAGGTGAGTTTTTTTTTTTTTTTTTTATAGTGCCTCTGACTTTTTCCTGTTGTTTCAAACATCTAACTTTTTCATTCTTTCCAGGAGCCTGCCACCTCAGATGATCTCGCGGGTCTGTACGCCAGCCTTCACAAGGAGGGATGCAGCTCGGTCTTGGACCGTTTAGATGAGGATTCTAGGGCCGCTGTTGAACGGCTCCGAGAGTTCCTTTCTTGGGAGTCCACCAAATGACCTCTGCCGAGGCTTTCATGGAGTTCAGGTCTTGCCTGGATACGGCTATGGCGCTGGGTTTGCTGGATTCGGCTCAGCTGGACGAGCTGCAGGCTCACTTGGCTGAGGGCGAGGAGATGATCGGTCGGTTTGCGGAGGCCACCATGAGGATGACTGAGGGGTACTCGCTCGAGCAGGAGCTGGCGGAGATAAAAGAACAAGTCCAACATGCTATGGCTCGGTTGAAGGAAAATGAACTCGTTCTCCAAAGAGAGAACGAGGAGCTTGCACAGGTTAAGGCCCAAATTGCCGAGCTCCAGGTCCGTCGGGAACTCATCCTCAGGCGCCGAGACGACGCGGTTGTGGCTGGCGCCGAACTAAAGTCTTCGGCCAAGCAGATCCTTAAGACAGCGACCGAGAAGAAGAAGGCATTGGTCGAGCAAGTGGGTGAAAGATCTGCGTGGTGGAGCCTGATCAGAGCAAGTGGGTAGTCAAATCGGCATTTGGGATCGTGAAGTATGGTGGTGTGACCCCATAAATCCCGGTAAATCTCGGCTGCCGCCCTGATCGTGGGTTCTGCGCCCTTGGCCGTGGGAATGCATTTAATGCCCTGGTCTGGTGGTTGGTGACCTGACCTCTTAAGTTGTAAGAATATTTGTGAGAATGTTTGCGCCTAACCACTCTGATTTTCATCACCAAACCCTAACTTCAGTCACTTCCCTTCTTCCCTCGTGCATTAAATGTTCTTTCGTGGTTAGTGGGTTTGCTGTAATAGTCAGAGGCATTACTTCATTAAATGGGGCGTGGGGCCCTGATGCCGTGTGGCCATGCTACTTGGCCCTCTACCTTGGTCGTCTATTTTGGAGAACAATTACTCTGTTCGGCCTCGGCCTATAATGCCGAGGCCGTGAGGGTTTCGCCTTCACACTTTACCTCGGTTTTATGAGGGAGTGATCAACACCCTGCCACGCTTGGCTCTCCTGGGCAGGTATTGAGGCCGAAAGGAAATCCCTTCGGTTGGCTTTCTTAGCCGAGATTTATTAGACACAAACAAGTGTAATTTTTTTTGGTGTAGTTTTATTTTTTTTATTTTTTTTTATAGTTTATTGTATTTGTGGTATGTTAATTAGTTATTTATTTATTATCTCAAATCAAGAACAATAATCTTTATATGATTTATTTATTATCTGATTTCTGAAATTTACTTTTTAAACAGTTATGGAGAAATATTTTAAAAGAAAAGCAACAGATCAATTGTCACATCCTTTAAGAACAGATGTATTAAATCATGATACTACAAAACGTCAATGTGAGGAAATCAATCTGGCTGATCTTCCTTCAAATCCTGGACTATGAATTCGAATTTTGGATTACAATCCCAGTGTCCAAGATCAGGTGCGCAGAGCTTATTTGCAAAGAGGTCCTTGCCAACCTAAAAAACACAATTTTCCTTGTTCGTGACAAAAAAAGATAGGGTAAACCCATTGGTTTACTTGCTAGTGACACTGGCACTAATCCTACCAATTGCGACTGCCTCTGTGGAAAGAGCATTTTCTACTATGAATATATTGAAAAGTGATATGCAAAACCGAATGAGAGATATATGGATGAATGACACTTAATCATATATATTGAGAAAGATACATTTGATATTATTGATAAGGGCTTGTCCGATATAGGTCCCTATAATTTCTATTTCCTAGACATATACCCATCATTCTATAAATCTATGTGTAAAACCCTTTTTCAAACTTAAATGACCAGTAGGAAATAATAGGTCATAGTATTCCTATGTTTTTACATCCTTGCCATCAGATTTCATATTTTATTTATAATTTATTCCAAGCATTTCATTAACTGCCATAATTGTAATTAAAACTCCCTATTAATAGCATAGCAATCACCCCATTTCTTTTGGTTGCCATTCCTTCTAACATATCGCCCCTAAAATTGCAAACCAAAAAAAAAATGTAAATTACATATCCAATAATGTACATATGAAAAATATAAATATAAATCTATATGTATAAAAATATAAGTATATTATTTACCAAAAAAATTAACGAAAATAGGTCAGTTACTTTGTAATTGAAATTTCCGTATATTTTTCATAAATTAAAAATAGGTACACAATAATTTATAGAAAATAGGTATGTCGTATAATTGAAATTTATGCACATTTTTTATAAATTAAAAATAGGTACATTATTTAGAAGAAAAAAATAAGTTCATTATACTTGGTAAATTATTTTACTAGGTATACATTATTAGAGAAAAAAAATAGGTACATTATTTAGCGAAAAAAATAAATACTAGGTAAATTGTTCTACTAGGTACATTATTAGAGAAAACAAATAGGTACATTATTTGGAGAGAAAAAATAGGTTCATTTAGAAAAAATAGGTACATTATTTAGAGAAAAAATAGGTTCATTAAAAAAAATGTTTTTCAAAAAACAAAAAATAAATAGATTATCAAATTATTTTTCAACATAATTAGAATGTACACTATTATTCATTAAACTATAATAAAATAGAATACTAGTCGTATAATTCATAAAAGGAAAACAACATTAATTCCTAAATTTAATATTGAATTTAAATTACTAATAAGTTAAATAGATTACTAGTCGTAATTCATTAAAGGAAAACAACATTAATTCAAAAATAGATTACTAGTCGTAAATAGATTACTAATACTTTAATATAGAATTTAATATTTAATTTCAAATAAGTTTCTAAATTAATTCCTACATCCATTACAACTATTTGGAGATCTTTCCAAATTCAACGTGTGTCATTAGTTACACCCCTTCATTACACATTAACTTATAAATAGGGGTAGGTTTGGAATCCGAAAAATACAATAAATCAGATTTTAAGTTATATTAGGTAACTTGCTTAGTTGGATCCTAGTCATCGGGTATTATTTGAAAAAATTGGGTATTTTAAATAGAAAACTTAAGGAAAGGGTTGTAGGTGATTTAAAATGAATTTTATGGGTCTAAGCTCAATTTACTATTATTGATAATGAAGTAATTATGAAAAGATTTCAAGAGATGAAAACTCGTCGAGGATGATTGTGAATGTATTGGAATGACATATGAGTTATTACTAAAGACTTTGTATTATTAGATAAATTTATCTTGTTATGCGATAATTTTATTTTTTGAGGTTGACCCTCCTTGATGAATTTTTTGGCTCCGCCATTGTTTCCATCCCTCTACTTCCCTAGTTAAGTCCTCTCATACCCAGTCTTTGCATCTGGCACGCCTCCACAACCTCGATAATGGTAGAGCAGTCTTTATTGAGGCCGGCGAACCACCCATATACGCACTCTTTCTTACCCTTCAGTGACGAAAATTGACCTTTTAGCGACTAAATGTGGTGGCCGCCAAAAGGACTTTTCCTTCCAGTGAGTTGAAGTTTCTGAAAATTCAAGAGTGAAAATACTAAGGATGCGATTTCACCCCTAGTAATCCTATTCCAGTTCTTAGCTCTTTACCACCAAATTATCATATATATATATATATATAATGAAAATAAATATAAAGTGTGTGTATAGGGGTGGGTCCCACCCAGTCATGCAACTAGGTCTGCCACTGTGCATGGGTGACATGTCATTCAAACATTGCCAAGTGGGCGGTCAAAATTTAGTCAAACGATAAGGACAATTTATATGTGCCAGATATGAAGTGTCATGAACCAATTAGGATGATTAATAATATAGAAGGAAAATAAAAGGAAAAAAAATAGTTACCATTTAAACGAAAAAAAATATTTAAAGAGGAGGAAGGGTTGATGGTAGCTTAACTAGTGGGAAGACACACTACCGTTGTGACAGTTTCAGTGTCGACGACAATCTTGGCTGTGGCGAGCAAGGGTCCGTCAACCAAGGTTAGATTTCATGAGATCTACTTAATTAATAGATTATGTGATTCAAGTTTTGAATAATTAATTCTCTAATTTAGTTTTAGTTTTCATTATCATGTTTAATTAATTAATATGTGTCGTCAAGTCAATGGTGTTTCTCTTCATCTAGATCGTTTAGTTCTTCATATCGGGAATGTTTGTACTTGGATTGAAACACCTCCTAATCTTATTTATGATGTTTTCTTGAGAATCATGGCGCCTTCGAATTCTTTTGAGCAATAATATATCATTTCATTTAAATAAAGAAAATTAATTAATCTTTTGAAGTAATTAAATTAGAGAATATGATACATGATTTGGAAATTCATGTTATGTGAGATATAATGTGGTGATGATAAGGTGGTATAGTTAGACTTGTTAACATATCAAAAATCAATTTTTTAAAGGTTAATGCTCTACTCCGAGTAAAGATCCGTCCAATCCGAACCCAATCCAAACCCGATAATGGAAGATGGATTAAGATTGTCAATCTGAAAATCCGATTATGACCCAGATTCGATAGCCCGTTAGCTTAACAAATCAAATGTGGATTAGAGTTGATCCGATTTGATTTAATATAAGAGATTATTTAATTTTTATGTGTTTTATATGAATTGAGAATACACTCAAACTATTTATATGCATTAAGAATACACTTATTTATACGCATTGAGAATACACTTAAGCTATTAAAAAGAAAGTCTCTAGTGAGGTTTTGATTATTATTATTTGTTTTTTGTAAGTTTTAAAATGAATCAATCTGACCCTAATCGAATGCTTATTGGATGTGGATCGATTTATCGGTTTATATGCCTATGTATACTATGTTGTGCCTCTAGCATTATTGAACACTAATGTGCATATTTATTTAATAAAAAACATGAAATTATCCGATTTGTATTGTTTCGCTGTTTTGGATTAGTTGTTTTTCCCTCCAGTTATAATTCGGTAGCTATACATGCTTTAGGCTATGCTCATTTAGTACTAAAAGTACGTAGTTGTCATTTCAAGATCTAAAAATAACTTTGTTTTCTTCCTTGTTTGCAGAAAGAAAGTGCAGATTAACAGGAATATTACAAGAATTAGGAGCCAGTGTTACAGTCTGATATGAAGCTTGTTGCCAACCCACGAGTAAAGTTAGAGCCCGAGGAGTTGATGATTGGGAACCCTTTTTTGCTTAAGTTTAAGGAAGAGCTTGCGAAACTGTCTGGAAAAGACGAAGAAAGTGATGAGATAGTCCTTTTGGACAATCCACTTGCAAAAGCGGAGCTTCTCGAATTGCGAGTTGACGACAAGTCTCTATTACAAATTAAGAAAGAGCCTAAAGAAGAAGAAGAGCCAAAGTCAAAGAAGCACAGAACGAATTGAGTTTGGGGGAAGGCTATTCTACCATTTTGTTCATGGGCAGTCCAAGTATGTTCTGTCTTGTGTTTTCTTCTGAAGATTCAACAGTTATTCCATAAATAGAGAGAAGAATTGGTGCTAGGTCAGACCAATTTCATCCTAAGAGATTTACATGCAATGATGAGTTGAGTTAGATAATTTAGTGAAAATATCCATCCAGAAGGGATTGAAAACTAAAATGGTTATCAAAGGGGCCCTCTCAATTGCTCATTCCACCTCTTGAATCCTGGTGAGTTATGAGTAGGATTTAATACACATAGATTTACTCCGAACAAGCCATCATTCTTGATTGAATGTTAGTTTCATGATTGATGTTTAAAACTATGTTTTAAAGATTCCATCTCTAAGTTTTGATAACAACACTGGTCTCAGTTGCCTAGCTCGAGTAATCATTGTTCTTCAGAAAGATGACCTTGTGAAGCCAAAACTCTTCAAATCTGATTCCATGGTTGCGATCCAAGCTGAGTGCCATTGCAAGACCTTGGATATGTGTCTTAATGCAATCCGAGCTGAGTCCCATCAAGATCGAAGAGATGCCTTCGCTGCTGTGAAGTAAGGATAATACTTTAACTATAAGAGTGATACTGTGTTTGCTACCTAGTGAAAGTAGATGAAGCACCCCCTAATTTCTTGTACCTCATATTAATAGTGGAACAAGCGAAGAGGAACAATGTTATTTCATGAATTGAGAGTAAGAATAAGTCTTCAAGTCTTGATCAAGAAGAATAAGAAGATAAAAAAAGAAGTTGATAGTCTTGAAAGATTCAAGGAGAGTGAAGGAAGTTGTGGTTCGACCCCAAAATCAATTAGCAATGAGGAGAGTAGTCCAACTCCTTATAAGGCATTTTTAGGTTTCTCAACTTTCCAATATAGTACATTTTCACCTTTACTTTCTCAGAAGCCCATGCATGTGTGGCGACACTTCAAGCCTAACACTTGGACAAATATTGGGTGATGTGGAGCATGTGGTCATTGGCCTTCACACGTGGGTAACCCGCTCCGATACCGTGAAGGAAGTTTAGGTTGCACCCCAAAATCAATTGGCAAGAGGGGCGGTAGCCCAACTCCCTAGGCCTTCTCCAACCCATTTGGTCCTAAACCCAAATTTCCCTCTCTCCAAAAACTAATTATTATGCACTTTAATTTATCTTCTATTTTTTATACTTAAACGATTAATTTTGTTAAGATTTTCGATTGCAACGCGTCACTATTTATTATAAAATTCTCATTTAAAATTTCAGATAACATTTTTGGATAAGATTGTCGAATTAAATTTTAGGATTAAATTTCCGAATAAGATTTTCAGTTGCCACGTGTCCATATTTTGTTATAACATTCAGATCTCAAATTTCAAATAAGATTATGAGGTTAGATTTTCTCGACCACTAAGCACCAGCCTCCTAGGAATTCATGGAAATCCTATGTAATATGTAATATCTATTTTTTATTTATAAAAGCTTGTTCTTTCAAATTGAGGAGGAGCTCCTTCTTACAACCAATGTGATTTTGACATATGTCAATATTTCTTTTTTCTTTTTTCTGTTTTGTTGAAACCTTATCAGATAATGGTTCCCTCTTCGCCCATAAGGAGGAACTCTTCCTTATCTACTAATATGGCTCAATCACAATCTAACACATGTCTTTTTTGTTAAGAATAATTAAAGTGAAAAATAAATGCACCTTTGAGAATAAAAAATTATATATAAAATAAATAAATAATAAAGACAAGTGTTAGTTTGTGGTTGAGCCACATTTGTAGGTAAGGAAGAGTTCCTCCTCATGGTTATGGAGGGACACATTATCCAACTTTATCATTGATGAGTGTCAAAACTTCATCAATTTTAAGGAGGCACATGAGGAGCCAAGCCTTACTCTTATATAAATTCCGATAGAAACTAACCATATTTAATACCTTTATCTTTACCACATGCGGAATCATTCATGTAAATCCTATTTAATACATTTTTTTGTTTTTACCTAAAATTGGTACAATATGGAGCCATTGAACCACGCCCACGACCCAAATTTCCCATTTATTTATATCCCTAAGCCTCAGTTAGTGGGTAGCATTGCTCCATTTTTGGTTAAGTTTGGCTACTTCTTGTTTTCCCCATAAATAGGGAAAGTTCTCTTGAGTCACTCTTCCTTCAACTGTTTGTTGAGTTTGCTTACATTTCGCCCTCAAACCTTTATCCTTTTTAGCACTCAATTATCCGTGCAAGTTATTGTTGGTTTGTTTAAGTAGCATTGAGTTATGGCTGACTCGCCCAGTTTTTACAACCTGATCAACACGATAACGTTACCAGAAAACTCGTCCGCCGGAGGTAAAAATCATGGTGAACTCTTCATCTTCTTAGGGTTTCATGAGAGGGTTCCATGGTCAACTCTCATCTACTCTTGGTAGTTGGTAGTTGGTTTTTAGTTTATGAATTATATGAATTCCAATTCATACGCGATGTCGTTGTGTAGGTGAGTGGTACTAGTAGTGGCCCGGGTCATGCTATTGGTGAAATCAGTGTGCATTATTTTACCTTTACTCAGTCCAATGTGATAGCTCACAATTCAACCTCACAAACCATTTCACTTTTTTCTGTTTTTTTTTATTTCCTCTAAGGGACATGATTTAACCTAACCATTGAGATTTGGCCTTGTAGATTTACCAGCATGAAACCACCTCACACAGCAACCTTTCCTATTCTTTTTTTTCCTTCAACTAAAGACCAAGAAAACATACAACCACAAATACTGAATTCAGGTTTGAAAATGTAGCCTCGTTAAAATCTTGCCATAAAAAATTCTCAAATAGGAAAATCTAGTACCCCACACATCAACATATGATATCGCCGCATTTGGCAATAAATGGAGCCCCAAATCTTATCCCCATCCTTGGTATCACCAAAGGCCTATTTAACTATAGAAAAAACTTGTATGAAATGGGCATAGCACTATTTTGCTATCCTCAACCAATCACAAATTGCTACGTGGAAAAGTTATCACGCGTGGCATATCGTGATTGGCCAGAGATAGCAAAATAATGCTACCCCGTTTCATGTAAGTGTTTTTCCCATTTAACAGCTGCTCAGTTAAATATATAACTGCAACTCTCACTTACCCACAGAAGTCACATGGATGAGACAATTCTGCACCGAACATGTACTCAGTCTCCCTTCACCTGAAAAAAGCGTTTTTGAAACTGTCAAAAATACATAGAAAGTTTTATTAGTCACTGATGTTCCTCTACGCCTAATTTAGTAAAGAATATAATAGTCTACCAGTTTTCCTTAACTGATCAAATTATTCTCTAAAAAGGGAAAATGGTACAAAAGGGTCAAGAAGTTAACCATACAACAAGCATACATACATAGTTGGGCAATGAGAGTGGCGTGTACAAAGAAAAGCTAGTTCAGTGTTTTAGCTCATCTTTTCTACTCTAATTCTTCCTATTCTTCCACACATCCAATAGCTTTACCCCTTCTGTTTCTCAATGGAGTTACTAACAAAGGCGCAAAATACCATGACTGGCAAGAAAACCCAATACAGAATTAAGACCAAGAAACTTTGTTACAGATTATCTTCCAGAGTTGATCAGTTCAAGTGGCTGTTCAAGAGGGAGGTGACCCCTAAAGTGTACATTTTGAAGAATGTCGATTTTGAAGCTAGACCAGGAGAGATCACAGCTATTGCGGGTGCAAGCGGAGCAGGAAAGACAACATTGCTAGAAATAGTAGCTGGTATGATCCCTCTAATAAGTAGTACTGCTGGCCAAGTTATTGTCAATGACCAGCCAATGAATGCTCAACATTTTCGGAGAGTATCAGGCTATGTCACGCAAGAAGAAGCCCTCTTCCCGCTTCTTACTGTGGAAGAAACACTCTTGTACAGTGCTCGTTTAAGGTTCCATGGCGGGCACCAAAAGGCCACAGCTAGAGTGAGTGAGCTACTGAGGGAGCTTGGACTACAACATGTTGCCAATGTAAGAATTGGTAGTGAATCTAACCGCGGCATATCAGGGGGTGAAAAACGCAGAGTCTCCATTGGAGTTGACCTAGTACATGATCCGGCTGTTCTTTTGCTTGATGAACCTACATCAGGATTGGACTCGTCGTCAGCACTTGATGTAGCCTTGTTGCTTAAAACTATGGCTTCAACACAAGGTAAGACAATTGTTTTAACCATCCACCAACCTGGATTTCGAATTCTTGAGCTAATAGATCAAATTCTATTACTATCAAATGGAACTGTGATTCACAATGGACCCCTGCATATGCTAGAGCAACGGCTTAGATATGCAGGCCATTCCATTCCTCTGCAAGTTAATGTGCTTGAGTTTGCTATTGAAGTTATGGAAGACTTGATCATACATGTTGAAGAAAGTGAAATAGAATATGGTGAAATAGAAGGAGAATTTAAGCATGTTAGACCAAATTCAATCATAGGTAACGTTCATGAAGACAGAATCCTCTATGCCAATCCTCTGTTCAAGGAGGTTTTCATACTGGGCCATAGATTCTCCAACATCATTTTTAGAACCAAACAGCTTTTCGCTGCAAGAATAATGCAGGCTTTACTTGCAGGATTTGTGCTGGGTACTATTTTTATGAATGCTGCTAATGACCCAAGAAGAGCAAAATTACAAACTCAAATTGGGTTTTTTGCCTTCAGCCTCACCTTCTTGATGTCTTCCGCAACTGAAGGACTACCAATTTACCTGCAAGAGAGGAGAATATTGATGAGGGAAACCTCAAGAGGTGCTTATAGAATCTCTTCTTATGTCATATCAAACACTCTAGTATTCCTTCCTTTCCTATTAGGTGTGGCTCTTCTCTATGCTACCCCAGTCTACTGGTTAGTTGGATTGAGAAGGGAAATTGATGGGTTTCTCTACTTTTCACTGGTGGTGTGGATGGTCATTTTGATGTCGAATTCTTTGGTTGCGTGCTTCAGCGCTCTAGTGCCGAACTTCATCATGGGAACATCTTTAGTGGCAGGGCTTATGGGTTCCTTCTTTCTATTTTCTGGGTTTTTCATCCCAAAGGAGGACATTCCCAGCTACTGGACTTTCATGCACTACTTGAGTTTATTTAAGTATCCACTTGAGTGTTTCCTGATAAATGAGTATGGGGGAGAGCAGGGAAGAAGGAGATGTTTGCAGAGTGTTGGAGGAGACTGCATTCTGTATGGTGACTGGTTCTTGATGCAGCAAGGTCTGAAACCATCACAGAAGTGGATCAACTTAGGTATAATGTTGGGTTTCATCATTGGTTACAGATGGCTTGGTTTTCTGATTCTGTGGTACAGATCTTACAGAATCAGTAAGTAGTTACAAGTCTTTTGTTGACCACAAAAAATACAGGTCCTTTTCCGTTTACTAATGCATCTGTTTGTTTCGACCAAAAAAAAAATGTATCTGTTTGTTTCTTTTTTGGAACTTAATAAAGTATGTTGGTGTTTGTAAGCAATTGCATTTCCCTGGTATACTTTGTTTTGTTTGGATGTTTAACTTCATTTCACACAGCTTCCCAGAATGTTCACTTCATCTGCATTTCTTTTTTTATGCGAAAAAGAGAATTACAAACCAAAACCTCGCAGCACGCAGGCCCAAAGAGGTCAAAAAAGAAAGCAGGAGCAACAGAAAGAGGGAGCCCAGTCTCCCAAAGAAAGGAAGAGGACAGCCCATAGCCTAGATTAGCCAAGGCATCAGCAAGGAAGTTTGCTTCTCGGAACACATGACCAAACAGAATGGTATCACAAAAGGAGCTCAAGTGCCAAACATCATGAATTGGCATCTTGATTGACCAGGGGATAGAAGTTTTCTTCTTGTTGGTTCATTCATGGGCTCTCTCAATTTTCCCTCTAAATAAGAATGACCTAAAAAAATAAAACATTGCAGACCAAAAAACAGAGTCCTCTGTTCCATCTTTTCTGATTCTATTGGATTATTTTGATTTCTCAACTTGATTTTTGCTATTTTATTGTCCTTTTTTTCTAATGAATTCTGCGTTCTAAATTGTTGATGAAAAACTCAAGTAATAAAGTTACTGAACAAAATGTCAAATTTTTCATTAACGTTTCTTTGGTTATTTTGTCTTCTCGGAAAAATCTTGTAGACTTATAGTCCAGGTATCATTCATTTAGTATTTGTATCTTCTTCTTGGATTAATTCATTTATCTTTTGTCAAATTTAGACATTTCTTTCGTTTACTACTTCTTCAATCTAATGTCATTGTCTTTAATTTTTGGTTCAATGGTTTTGTCTCAAGCAAAATCTTGTCAGATTTACGAATGTTATAAGGTTTATGTGAGCATATGGGTTGTGAGCCCATTTTGTAGATCGTGAGCCCAATTTACGTGTATTGACTTGCAAATCAAGGGTCATATATACTCCATTTCTAGTCGAACTAGTATAAATAAAAAATGTTTGTTTAAAATCTTAAATAGAATTCCTAAATTAAAATCAATAAATTAATTTTTTTTGGCCGAACAGTTGGACTAATGAATGGTTTTGAAATGCATAGATGTGAAATGAGTTCCATTTTAACGGGACCTAATATTATTTAAGTGTTTATAATTCTTGGACTTAGGAATTAGGGTTTTTTGTTTTTTAATATCGAGAATATATTGGTTTAACTATCACACAATAGTGTAGTTATCACAACATAAGTGACGTTGTCTCATTCAGAACAGTAGATTTATTTGAGCCACTCGCTTGCAGCATGAAAATGATGACTACTCCTTTGCATACTCCCTTGTACATGCGCTAAAATGAAAAAATAAATAAATAAATAAATAAAATTAGTTACAAGCTAACCGATAAAGAAAAAATTTCGAAATTTTTCTCTTTTTACTTTCTTCAATTGCGTTTGGATTTTTATTAAAATAAAGGGGATACATTTTTAATTTGTAGACAAATGCTGAGAGAGGAAAATGGGTGGGACTAGACTCCATATGAGAGCCACATGCAGGCCATGGGTGGTCTTGGCTCCTCCAACCTACATGTGGTTGTCTTTAGAATATTTGCACTGCACCCTTTAGAAAATATCAAACAAGCTGGGGTTGTGGTGTAGCTCATGGTTTCATATAGCTTTCTCGTATCTCATTTTTTGGATAGAAAAAGAAAAACTGAAACTATAACTATTGGTCTTTTACCTCAACCTATTTCTATCACATTTTCATAGCCTTCTGTTTTCTGTTTCTCAATGGAATTACCAACAAAGACAGCAGATTGTGATGCCGAAAAAACCGTTATAGAATTAAGACCAGAAGAGTTTCTTACAAATGATCTCCTAGTGTCGAATTCCACTGGATGGTGTGGCCAGAGGAACCTTCAAAAGCATCATACATTCTGAAGAATGTAAGTTGTGATGCTAGACCAGGAGAGATCACGACTATTGCTGGTCCAAGTGGAGCAGGAAAGACAACTTTGCTAGAAATACTAGCGGGAATGATACCTCTAAATAATATTGTAGGCCAAGTTCTTGTGAATGAGCAGCCAATGAATGCTCAGTATTTTCGCCGAATATCGGGCTATGTCACTCAGGATGAAGCCCTCTTCCTACTCCTCACGGTAAAAGAGACGCTCATGTACAGCGCTCGTCTCAGGTTGCGCGGTGAGCTCGAGACGGCCACTTCCAAAGTTGAAAAGTTGCTTGATGAGCTTGGACTTGAGCACATTGCCAATGTACGTGTTGGTAGCAAATCGAACCGTGGGATTTCAGGCGGTGAAAAGCGTAAAGTCTCAATTGGGGTTGATCTAGTTCATGATCCAGTAGTTCTTCTGCTTGATGAACCAACATCCTGGTTGGATTCAGCCTCAGCTCTTGATGTGGCTTTGTTGCTGAAATCCATGGCTGCAGAACAAGGGAAGACAATTGTGTTAACCATTCACCAACCTGGTTTCCGAATTCTTGAGCTGTTTAATCAAATTCTGTTGCTGTCAAATGGAACTCTTCTTCACCGTGGATCTCTGCATCTCCTCAAGCAGCGGCTTAAATACGTAGGCCATTTCATTCCTAAGCATGCTAACTTGCTCAAGTTTGCTATGGACGCGACGAAAGACCTTATAGGAATGGAAGAAATTAAGGAAGAATATGAGTACATCAGAGCAGGTCTGGCAACATGTAGGGTTGAAGGAAATAAATTTCGTTTCCCCAATCCTCGATTAAAAGAAATTTATATATTGGGCCAGAGAGTTACCAGCAATATTTATAGAACCAAACAACTGTTTGTTGCAAGAACAATACAAGCATTGTTGGCTGCCTTTGTTCTGGGCACGTCTTTTATGAATGCTGCAAAAGACCCAAGAGGAGCCACACTACAAACACTAATGGGGTTTTTCGCCTTCAGCCTAGCCTTCTTGCTTTCATGCACAACAGAAGGCCTCCCAATATACTTGCGAGAAAGAAGGATGCTAATGAGAGAAACCTCAAGAGGAGCTTATAGAGTCTCCTCTTATGTCATATCAAACACTCTAGTGTTCCTCCCTTTCCTCTAATTGTTGCTCTTCTTTTCACCCTTCCCGGTCTACTGGTTAGTCGGATTGTTAAAGGAAGTTGATGGGTTTCTCTATTTTTCACTAGCGGTTTGAATGGTCATTCTCATGTCCAATTCTTTTGTTGCATGTTTTAGCGCTCTTCTGCCAAACTATATCATGGGAACATCTTTAATTGCAGGGACAATGGGGTCTTTTTTTCTCTTTTGTGGGTATTTCATATCCAAGAATGACATACCCAGCTACTGGATTTTCATGCACTATTTGAGTTTGTTAAAGTACCCACTTGAGTGTTTTATGATAAATGAGTATGGAGGATAGCAGGGAAGGAGGAGATGCTTGGCTATAGTTGATGGAGCATGTGTGTATGATAATTTTTTGAGAGAGGCTTGAAACAATTAAAAAAGTGGGACTAATTTGGGTGTAATAATGGGTTTCATCCTCGGTTATAGATTATACTTGTTTTTTTAAATTCTGTCTTGCAGATCTTATAGAACAAGAAGCTAGAAAGGTTATGCAGCCCCAAAAAAAAGGGAAAAAAAATAGAAAAAGATGTGTTTCTGTGTTTTCTTTTTCTTTATATATCAATAAATTGGTTCACGAAAATTATCTTGCATACTTTTTCACTTATTAAATTAGTTCTTCTAACTATCTAATATTGTCTCACTCGTGAAGGCAAACTGCTAAATTTTGATGGCTACCTACCACATTTTTTCTCTTATATTTTCATCATGTGTTGATGGTACATGTATGAGATCATTTCTTGTTAAACAATAACCTGTCACCTTTTTTTATTTATTATTTTTTTATATACTTGATAGATCAACTTTCTCATCAAACTATAGAACACTTTTTCTATACAATTTGGTTTGGTAAAAATAATATAATGTGGAACAATTTAGATTCTAACTATTATACAATTAGAACAAGTTATATATATATATGTAATATGGTGATTTTTGTTGTTGTTTCAGTGTAAGTGTATATGTGACAAATATATTTATAATTTGATTCTTGATTTAGGTATCTCTGCAACTTCAATATAAGAAAGTCCTTATGCAATTATTGAATTCTTTATTCAAGAGTTTAAGTGTTTCTAAAAACTCATATTATTCAAGTTTTTGCTAAGTGTTTCTGCAACTTCACTGTTTAAGTGTTTCTTCAACTTCATTATTCAAGTTTTTATTAAGTATAGATATCAAAATTTTAGTGATCAATAATTTAAAGTTTACTAATTGACTAGTCAAAGTTGACTCGTCTAAGTTTGTGAGTTCACACAAATACACGTGACACATGGCTCGCTAAGACAAATATGGGCACCAGAAGTGTACATGTCAACATTTAGGATCCCCATCAAACAAATCATATCATATACCAAAAAGGAAAAAAGCCGTAATAATAAGTTGCAATGAGAGAGAGGCTCTTTGGGGGGGGGGGGGGGGGGGGGGGGGGGGGGGGGGGTGGGAATAGCGAGAAGGGGTTTAGGGCTTTTTCAATCCTGGGGATTGTGGGAAATTGGAGAAAAATGAGGAAGAAAGGAAAATTAAAGTAACAAGGTGAGGATCATGAGAACCTAACTCAAGCAATTATTAAGCTTAAAGGCTGGTTTGGAACTGTGTGTCAGCTAGGTTATGAAATTTTTAGAGTTGGTTGGATTTCCCCAAGGTAATTTGGGGATTTTGCTACGCCAAGCTTGGAGTACTTCATTATGTTGAGCCTCACTATGTCGCTGGAGATTGGAGTGTTGATATGTTGTTTGGCCTTCATGAAGCAACTTCAAAAGATTTCTTTTTGGGAAGTGCTAATTTGTATTGGCCTTTGCTTCTCTCTCTGTATTTCATTAATTGCGTTTGGCTTAATCTCCAGTATTCTTTTTGATATAATGGCCAAAATTAGTTACAACTGAATAATTACCCCAGAAGATGGAACACACCTATGAAGCTGCAGGCTTGGGAGAAACCCCTATGCAGATTTCAAAAACCCTGGTGAGATAACTTCTTACCCAAAACAAGTGCTTTGCATGCATTGGTGGTTGTGTACTATTTGCAATCATTTTTGCATGTTTCATCGTGCTATTTATTTGAAGACTTGGTGCAATTCTCTTCACTGCTTCCAATACTCCCACTATTTTTCTCTCATCTTCCTCTATTACTATTTACGTTCTCTCTGCTTCAATATGAGTTCTCAACTCAATGCTAGCTCTTCCTGTGCTAAAAGTACGCAGTCTGAGTCCTAGGCCTAAACCCCAACTAGGAAGAAGGTCTTCTATGGAACCCTCTATAATCCATAAGGCAGGTTTATCTTTAGGGTGGAAAGAAATGAAACTATAGTGTCCACTACTGCTCTAGTTTCAAGTGTCCAAAGTCACTACGAGACCTTCTGTTTGGTAGGGAAGGTCTTAAAGGAAACATGTATCTTTAAAACTTTCAATTGAATTTTAGACACAAAACATGTGAATCAACTATTCAAATACGGAAGCTATTTACTTAAATCATTTTGGGCTAAGTCTATTCAAATTTTACCCATGTATCTTTGAGGCCTAAAATCTTTATACACAAAACTAAAAGGGAAGAAGGATGAGAAAATACCATTGAAGTTCATCTTGGTTAAACCAAGTTTGAACACCTTGTGCAAGGCCTTTTTTCTTCCTTGAATTTGTAGAGATTCTTCAACAAAGGCACCAAAGGAGATGCCCTCTATTTCACCACACCAAAGGACATGCCCTCTATTTCACCACACCAAATGCAAATAGGATGAAGAAGGAAACAACCAAGAGGATAGAGATGCTAGATTCCCTCTTCGTAGACCGATTTTAGCTAAGGTGGAGGAGAGGATTTCTCCTTCTTCTCAACACCACAACCCAATTTCTTAGGAGGCTCAAACCCTAAATTGAGAATAGCCTAGCCAACACAAAGATGATGAGAAATTCCCAATAGGGAATTTTGGCCATGGGTCTATTTTGGGCTGCTCTTGGGCTCATTTAACTTTTGTTGTCATACAACACTTGTTCCCAAACCTAATGGGTCCTTGGGCTATTTTTCCCTTTGGCCCAAAATGCATTTAAAACCTAATTGGTTTGACTTGGTTAACCATTTTATTAGTTAAATGTGTTGACTTTGACCGTTGATTTTCAACATCTTATCTTCTTCATTTCTTTCTAAAGTTTCTTCTTCTTCTTCATTTGTTCCTCTAACTACATTTTTCGGTGTGCAATCCATAGGTTCCTTTTAGCAAGGCAGTGGGTTGTCTCAACTTCTCTCAATTGATTGTGAATTAAATCTCACCATTTAATTCTTCCTATTAGCGAAGGACAATAATAATTGAACCTTACAGGACTTCCACAAGCCATGGTTCACGCCTAGCAGCATGTCATGGCTACCTAAGCAAATCAGAAAAGGTGAAGAACCTATTCAAGTTGGCATTGCTGTGCAATTGAGTCCTTCTTTATTACAGTGCTCCTAATTCATATTATTATGGTATGGATACTTTTATCAAACCCCTAATATGAATTTTCCACTTATATGATTACATTGGTCATGTTTAGAAACTTCTTTTCTAATCATATCTGATACTTTGCAAATATTTCCCAATCATATCTTTGGAGCATTCTCTTTCCTTACTGAGAGCAGAGATCCTTGTTCTAAATTCACTTGCCTCCATGAGCTTGTTGAGAATCCTAGTAATCATCTTTGAGTAATTTTTTCTTTCAGTGACTGTATGGTGATATCAAAGGCAAGCGACTCGTCCACAAGACAACTATGATGTCTCAAGTTTGATGACTAGTTTGCACTATTGCAACTTATGAGTTCTAGTTTGATATGTGAGTAAGACTTCCATACTAGAACTCGTAGTTTGATCATGTTCAGTGTACTTGTACCTATAAGCACCTACACACTTATCTTAGTTTCACTACACGCAATGACTTGAGACTAGTCATTCTACAATTGAGCATATGTAGTGTGTATCAATCTTTGTGGATTATCAAAGCCCAATTGATAATCCTACGACCGGGAACATTTAGGAAATGATGTGGAAGTATGAGAGGTCTTCTTATATCCAATCTCATTGCATAGCTCTCATATTATTTCAAATTTTTTCTCTTTCAGCACTGGACCACAGACTTCTCCCCCTTCCATTCTATGGTGAATTCCATAATTAGTTGGGCCATAATTCCTCTTTTGCCTCTACACTATAAACATCCATAGGTATTACATGATCTGGTTTCTATTCTTGGAGACCCCATAACTATTGATATGCAATCAAAGGAAGGTAACTGGAGTATGTTCATGAGAGCTCGTCTAGAGCTAGATTTAACTAGGCCTCTGAAAAGGTGCTTAGTGCTAGGGTAGAGTTCAAGAGAAACTAGAATTTTTGTGAGCTATGGAGCTCTTTTGTTATTTGTTTCTATTGCAGCCAGAAGATGGAGCGTTGACATGTTTGTCTTCTGAGGGTTTCAAACAAGAATTTCTTACAAGTGAAGAGGTTAGAAAATAAGCCTAATGTTTTTCCTAGGGATTTAGTCCTGGATGTAGAGGAGCATAGATAGTCAGAAGATGTCATATTGATTTTCCCATTGCATATTACTATGGACTCTATTAATGCTGATGAGCATTCTAACCAAGGGGAGAAGATGCACACTGAGGTGCAGGATCCTGGTTGGACTATGGTGGCTAACCGAAAGGGAAAGACCAAAATGTAGGAGAGAGAGGGGAGAACTTTCAGAGAAGTGGCTAAGGGAATTAAGATTGTTGAAGGGGAAGAGTTCATGATATTGGGGTTAAGTTCAAGGATGTGGGTGACAATAGCAGGGGTAAGGTAAGGCTCTTGTGACTGTGATTGCTCAGTCTCATGAAGTCAGCAGTGCCTTCAATGATTTTGCTTATAAAAGCCCTAAAAATAGAGCCTGGAAGGTGGAGGAAAAGGCGGAAGAATCTGATCCCAGTGTTGAAATTATTGGAGAAGTTATGAGGGTGTTTGACCCCTCAGTTAGTGATCTTCCTAATCCCAATATATGAAGATGTTATCTTGGAATAGTCGAGGTAGTGCCTGGCCTGGTTTTATCTTTCAAGCCCTATTTTATATTAGTACTTTAGGTTTAAATGTCTTTGGTATTTTGGATTGCAAAGCATCTAAGGTTCGAGCTGAGGTTATAGCTCAGAGGCTTGATTTTAATGGTTTCTTTTGTATCCCTTCCATAGGTCAATATGGAGAGATTATCTTACTGTGGAATCCTTCTTTAATTAATATAACTATTATAGAGTATCATGAGTGCTTCATCCACTACCGTGTGCAAGATCTTCTTGAACATAAGAACTGGATATCTACTTTTGTTTATGTCTATCCGGAAAAAGATAACCAAAAACAACTTTGGACTAATATTACTAACCTAAAACCTAGAATTTCATAAGCTTTGTTGCTTATGGTGGATTTCAATAATGTTTTCACCTTAAGTGAAAAATTGGGAGGCTCTACAACCTTGTCCTCTGCTTTGGTAGAGTTCAATGGTTTTATTAATGATTGTGAAGTTTTTTCTCTTGATGCCAAAGGTATTCCCTTTACTTGGTGTAATGGTCAAAAGGAAAATTCAATCATTTATGAGAGACTTGACCATGTCTTAGTCAATCTTAACTGGTTAAAACTTTATTGTAATTGTGTTCTTTAGAATCTGCCCATTCTCAGATCGAACCATGGCCCAATCTATTTATCGTGCCCCACTATTCAAAGGAATAATCGTAGAGCCTTCAAATTTGAAGCTATGTGGTTATCCCATCAGGATTTCCCTAGTATTGTGCTTCAAGCTTAGAATGCAGATTACCAGGGTAATTTTGCCCAACAAGTTAACACTTGTTGTAGGACCTTTCAACACCTCCTTGTGAGGTGGAATCGAGAGGTCTTTGGCAACATTTTTCACAAAATTAGCTCACTTCAAGATAAGTTGCTGACTATCTAGGATCAATTAGCTATCAAACCCATTGATCCTTACCTATGTCTAGAAACAAGAACTGAAACATCTCCTTGAACATGAGGAGATTTTTTATGCCCAAAAAGCTAGAACCAATTGGCTGAATTTAAGGGATAAGAGTACTCGTTATTTCATACTCAGACCCTTATTAGAAGGGAGAGAAATCAAATCCCGAGACTCAAGGATTGTAATGGCAATTGGGTGGAAGATGATTACCTTGTCCAAACAATTGTTAATGCCTTTAAGAAGAGGTTTACAGCCTCACGTCAGCCTACCAAGAACTCACTAAAACCATTCAACCTTGCGTTACTAAATCAAATAATGTTGGTCTTTCAGCTCCTGTTTCTGAAGTGGAATTCGAAAATGATGTTAAGAGCATTGGTGCTCTTAAATCCCCTAGTCCTGAAGGGGTGCATGCTTTTTTCTTACCAGCAGTATTGGGACACCACTAAGCATTTGCTGAAAATTTTGGTAAATGATTTTTTTGCTCACAACATGCCTCTAAATGAGATCAATCATACTAATATTGCTCCCATCCCCAAGATAAATGTCCTTGAAACAGTGTCCCATTTTAGACCTATAAGTCTTTGCAATGTGACTTATAATATTATCACAAAGATTATCATCAATAGGCTTAAACATGTCCTTTCTAAATGCATTTCCAAGAATCAAGGTGCCTTTGCCCCTAGTTGGTCTATTTTTTTTATAATATTTTAATTTCCTATGAGTTATTTAATGATTTCAAACGTAAAAAAGGCTCTAGAGGAGCCATGGCTATTAAATTCGACCTTGAAAAAGCTTATGATGTTCTGGATTGGTTGTATATTAAAACCCGTCTCCTCCAATTTGGTTTTAGTATTGAGTGGTGTAGGATGGTGTGAGGCTGTAAACCTGTCTCAACCCAAAACTCACTAAAAATTCTATCACACTATGAACTGTATTACAAGCACTTCTTTTTCTGTTTTAGTCAATGATTCCCCTCATGGTCACTTTACCCCTTCTAGGGGAATAAGACAAGGCGACCCTCTTTCCCCCTATATTTTTATTTTGTGTATGGAGCCTTTGATCATACACTGCAATTTTTTTAGCTTCTTGCGCATCTCTAATTTAGTCTTTGCTGATGATTGCGTAATTTTTGCCAGAGCTTCTCACATGGCTACTAAAAATATCAATAAGGTGTTACTTTCTTTTTCTGAGATGTCTGGTCAAAAGGTCAATTTTCGTTGTGTACTTTTCTAACAATGTTGTAGCTAACTTAAGAACTAATCTCAGTCATATTTTCCAAATTCAACATAAAACTACCATAGGTCGTTATCTTGGTATTAGTAATATTGTCTTTTGGAAAGGCCCTCTCAATGCCAAGAACATGACTGAAAGAGTTAAGGATAAGTTTGCCTGTTGGAAGGCTCAAACTTTATCTAGAGCTAGGAGGGTCAAGTTGATAAAGGCAAGTGTTTCTGGAATCCCTAATCATACTTTGTCATGTTTTAAGTGTCCAACAGAAGTGAGTAAATAAATGAATTCTACCTGAAGGAAATTCTTATGGGGTTCCCAAACAAAAATTCCTCCTATTTCTTGGAAATATATTTGCACTCCTAAAGAAATGGGAGGTCTTCGGAGTGAGGTCGGCTTCCTATTTCAATAAGGCTGCTTTAGCTAAACTTGGTTGGATTTGTCTTACCGATGATTCTAATTGGTGGGCTCAAATTATTAGAACAAAATACTTATTTCTTAGCTCTAAAAAACAAGTCTTCTCATTTCTCAGCTTAGCAAGCAATTATGGACGCAAGATCTATTCTTAATATGGGAATCAAGTGGATAGTAGGAAATGGTAAGTCCATTCCTTTTTGGACTGCCACTAGGTTTTTCCTTCCCCATCATTTATCTGATTCCTATTACCCAAAGAAGCTCTCTTAATCTTAATTTGGTTGTTTCTGAGTTTTTGGATAATCAACTCAGGGATAAAGACAAACTCAAAGAAGTGATTGATGAAGACATTATAGACAAAATTATTTCTATCCCCCTCCCTATATCTCCTCTGGAAGATCAATTAGTCTAGGGTCCTAACCCCAGTGGTACAATTTCTATTGAAAGTGTTTATGATATGCAGGTACATAAATGTGTTTTCCATCCTCAAGCAGCTCTGTTGATGGAAGTTTGGGGTCTCACTATTCCCCCTAAAGTCAAAATTTCACTTGGTTACTTATTAGGAGAAGAATTCAAGTTCTTAGCCATTTACATCGCTTCCTCCCCAATATTAACCCTGAATGCCCCTTATGGAATAATCAGAGTGAAACAATTAACCATCTTTTTTCTACATGTCCCTTTGCTCAAAGTGTTTGGAGTTGTACCAACCTTGTACCTGCTCCTATCCCTTCTCATTTTGATATTGTTCCTTGGTTGTGTATTGTCCCATCTACTACTATCACTGAAGGTCCAGACCTTCTCTCTAAAGTTTTGTTGTTGTGTTGGCAAATTTGGGATGCTAGAAATAACCTCATTTTCAGAAATTTTCCCCATCGCCCTGTTAGGGTTCTTACTGTGGCTAGACAAATTGGGGTGGATTATTGGCGCCACAATTTCAAGAAGGTGGAAGGGTCTAAACCCCTTTCCAGATTAAATGGAAGCCACCCCTTGTGATTGGTTCAAGTTAAACTTTGATGGATCTATTAGTAATAATATAGCTGCTACAGGTTTTGTTATTCGAGATTTTGATGGTCATGTATTATTGGTTAGTGCTAAGAACATTGGAGATAATACCATTACTGTAGGTGAATGTACTACTCTGCGAGATGGTCTTGCTTATGCGGTTCACAGAGGTTGGCATAAAGTTCTAGTTGAAGGGGACTCTAAGCTTATTATTAACTGCATCAATCAAAAATCTGAGCCCCCTTGGAGTATTAAGCTTTTAATTAAGGATATCATGTTGTTCAGTTCCTTTTGTGAGTCTCCACCCTTCAGTTATGTCTACCGGAAGGCTAACTTCACGGTTGATGTTGTTGCGAGTTTGGGCCATGGGCTTGATCCCTACACGTTGTGGGAGAGGGGGTTGTCTTTAAGCTATTATCTTCCTTTTTACTTTGAGCTATTTGGGCATGCGTGCCCTCATGGTTTTTTCTTGTAATTTTCCTTTTTCACATTAAAAAAACAACAAAAAGGAATAAATTATCCTTAATTGGTCATTTTCCTAAAATCATGAATCAATTTCCTTAAATGTGGATTTTGAGTTAATTAAGACCTATACGAAATCAATTTGCTCAAATTAAATCAAGGCTAACAACAAAACACACCCTTGATGTTTGGGGCCATTTTCAATATGGGCACCAAGGTTTCAATTTCACCAATTTACACCTAAACGTTTTAAGATTCGATCAATTTGCACCTTCCATTAATTTGACTGTCTAGTCTTCTATTAAATTGATGATGTGGCAAGTGAGGGACCCACTTTTGTACTTATGTGTCAATAAAAATAAGGGTTAATTACACTTTAGTACCCTGTGGTTACACACCCTTACAACATGTTAGTCCCTATCTTTTCAATTTTAACAATCACATACCTTGATCTTTTTAATTTGTTACAATGTGGTTCCGCCGTTAGGATTTCTGTTAGATCTCTCCGTTAATTGCCTACATGGCACTATGAGTCCCACATTTTTTTAAAAAAAAATTTCAATTGATTAAAATATAAATAAAATATTAAAAACCAAAAAATAAGTGTGTATTTGTTTTTCTGGTTTTTTGGGTGAGGGAATAATGGTGGGCTTGAAATTGTGGGTACTGGAGAGAGAGAGAGAGAGAGAGAGAGAGAGAGAGAGAGAGAGAGAGAGAGAGAGAGAGAGAGAGAGAGAGGGGAAGGGTGGCTTGCTATAGGGAGGGTGGGGGATGTGAGGGAGAGGTGGCTTGGTGGAAGTCGGGGCTGTGGGGAGGGTCTGCGAGGGAGAGGTGCTGGTAATGGGGGAGAAAGAAACCGGAGGGGAGGAAGGGGGCGCTGGTTTTGAGTCAGTGGGTCCCAGTATTTTTTTTGTCACTTTTTCAACTTTTTCTAAAAAATAATATTTTATTCATATTTTAATCAATTTAAATTTTAAAAAATTAATAATGTGGGACCCATATGCCACGTAGACAATTAACGGAGAGATTTGACAGAAACCCTAACGACATAACCACATTGTAACAAATTTAAAAGACCAAGGTATTTGATTGTTAAAATTGAAAAGATAGGGACTAACATGTTTTAAGGGTGTAAGCACATGGTACTAAACAGTAATTAACCCAAAAAATAATTAAAATTCTTAAAATGATAAAACATTAATATGCTTTATAAAACTAATATTTTTATTATTAAAAAAAACCAAAGTATTTTCTCAACCAGTCATCCCATCTCTCCCCTAGTCACCTTCGACCCACCCCAACAGACACTCCCGATGTCGACCCACCAATTAAAAAATAGGGAAATATCCCTATATGCCACCAATTTTATAATCTCAATTAAAAATACCACTGCTCCCCAATTTTTGTACAACTATCACCTATAAATATAAAATTATTGTCCACTTATTGCTGAATTTTCACAAGTTCAGAAATTTTAGGTCACTCAGCTCTCTCTCTCTCTCTGGCACAGCTCTCTTTCTCTTTGGTTTCTGTCTAACGCAGCTCTCTGTGTCTCTCTTGGCTCTCTCTCTCTAGCTCAACTCTCTGTCTCTCTCTTTGCTCTCTTTCTCATAGCGAAGCTCTTTCTCTCTCTAGCTTTGTTATGTCTTTTTCTCCCTCTATTCGGTCTCTTGCTCTCTGTTTGGAATTGCGAACCCCTCCCTTTAGGTATGTCTTCTGAATAGCTGCTTGCAACCTTGAAGCTTTAGTGGATTGCCGACCTCGAAAAGGTAGTGTTGATGGTTATTTTCTTAAAATCAATGGGATTATGTGAAATGGGTTATATTTTGATTGTTTGGGTTTGTGTTAAATTCGTTTTGGGTTAGGTTTTGTTGAATATTCATGCTCAGTCATCTGGGTTTGTACCAATTGCACTTAGATTGGTCTGGATATGTGAATCTTGAAACTTGGGATTTTCCATTTGATGTAGTAGATCTGTATAGTGTGATTCTGATGTGTTATTGGTATATTGCTGTTGTGTTCCTCTTATTTTACCGTCGTATTGCTATTATATTGCTGTTATATTGCCATTGTATTGTATGGTTATTGTGGTTATTTGTTCTATTTCTAAGTTGATTCAATCCTCTTATGAAAATTTATTTGAAGTCTTATACATAGTTTTTGCTCTAATTTTTCGTTTTGAATTATTCGTTAAAGTTTATTTATTTATTTATTTGAAGTCTTATACATAGAAGTCCTTTGAGTGAACACCACGTAAATCAACCTCATGCGCACTGGGCCTGAGCTCATGGACCAATGGGCCCACAAGCCCACACGAGTCAGGGTGGAAAAATATATGGCGACCAAGCTTGAGCCCAGCCCAACTACTAACACAGTGGTCCGACCCAGCTCGACCATTAACACCGTGCTCTAGCCCAGCTTGACCACTGACACCATGGTCTGGCCTAGCTAGTGGAACTCCGGAGCAAACCAGCTCTCCTCGAACTAGGACTCCAGAACAACCTAACCCTCCTCGGACTAGGACTCCATTTAGATAAGCGTCTTGGTGATCCGGAAACATCCCAACTTCTTTAGGACTAGAAGTCCTTTGAGTGAACACCACGTAAATCAGCCTCATGTGCACTAGGCCTGAGCTCATGGACCAATGGGCCCACAAGCCCACATGAGTCAGGGTGGAAAAATATATGGCGACCAGGCTCGAGCCCGACCCGACTACTAACACAGTGGTCCGACCCAGCTTGACCACTAACATCGTGCTCTGGCCCAGCTCGACCACTAACACCGTGGTCTGGCCTAGCTCGACCACTGACACCATGGTCTGGCCTAGCTCGACCACTAACAACGTGGTCTGGCCTAGCTCAACCTAGAGGTATTTTACCTCACAAACAACAATTAACACAGATTAATTCGTCTTAAGATTTTCTTAAGATTGTTGGAAATATGAGTGGTAAATCGCTATAAAATAAATAAATACTGCAAACAAAATAGATTTTTACAGAAGGAGAATGGAATTAGAAGAACCTTAATTGAGTCGAGGCAAGTGTTGGACACTTTGACCTTAAGACAAATTATGCCCCACACTGGTGCTTATGGTTCACTAGCGTTCGCCTCTCAGGATACAATGACTCCCCTCCTTGTGAAAGAAGCATTGTAATTCATAAGGAACTTAGAACCAAATTATGCAAGAACCTCTCTTTGTGAATATGAAAACTCTAATGCTCTCTATTGGTGGAAGTCTGTATCTAGAGAATTAATTGAATGATAAAACTGCAAGAGGATTGTTCTATTTATAGATGATGAAATACCCTTTCCAAAAAGGTATCCCAAACTGAAAAGGCAAACAATGCATCCCTAGGTTTCTAATAGGGTTCCAGACACATATGAAGAGTTGCCAACCCCCAATTGAAGATGGGCAATTATAATAACCCAAGGGTCATGTCTTTAACCCAATGGATTTTATTCATTTCCATTCAAATAGAAAATTAATATTAAATTTCTCACAATCTTCGCCCTGGGTTTGAAGTGGTCCACGAAGTCTGCATCCGTGCTAACTTCCCACAATGACATCGTTGAGCATGCCTTGCTTCTCCTGTTTCCATGTCTTCTTCAATTCAGTTAGTATTCACACAGATAAGAAGTAACTGAACCTCCAAATATGAAATCCCGCTTCCCCCTTTTCTCCCAAATCATGCAACCCCCTTCCCCCTTTTCTCCCAAATCTGAAATCCCTAAATTCGAACTCCACCTCAGAGATTCATAAACCAAAACCTTCTGCTCAAGATTCTCCCAAATCCGAACTCCACCTCAAAGTTTCATAAACCCTAACCTTCTTCTCCAGATTCTCCCAAATCCAAACCCCACGTTAGAGATTCATAAACCCTAGTCTTCTTCTCCCAATTTCCCCTTTTCTCCTAAATACCCCGTTTTCTCAAGCTAAATAAACCTTCCTCTCCATTGTTAAGCGATTGAAAAGAAGTGGGGGCCACATCACGTAACAGAACGTCTCTTAATTCTGACGGAATAGGTAATGTGAGATAGTTATTGAAAGTGTAGGTGGTATATTGAGACATTTCAAAGAACAGGTGGTAATTTGAGACTACTTTGAAAGCAAGGGGCATATACATAAATAAGCCTTTTATTTTATTTTATGTTATTTATATAACTTTTTTTTACAGGATTGGTTAGTAGGTGGGTCCCACAGTGGCCACGTCATTAGTTAACGTTTGATCAAATGGTCAACTTAACGGAAGACTTAAATTGGTCAGATTTGAAAACATTAGGGTGTAAATTGATGAAATTGATATTCCATGGCCCATATTGAGAATGACCCCAAACCTTTAAGAGGTCTTTTGTCGTTAGCCCAAAAAACAAAAAAACTAAGACTCTCAAGTTCTTCATCAAACTCGTGGAGAATCACCAAGCACAACAAGCAAGTGTCGGTTCATTTACCACTAAAGCTGAAGACCCACCACATGAAAGTCCTCGTGGTCATGTTTTGTTCACACTAGTAAAAAATAGATCAAAGGGCATAGACATTGGTATTCACAAATGGGGTTTGTATTGACACTTTTGGTGACCCATTTAGTGCCTAATATACTATTTTAGTATGTTGGACACCAAAAGTTCCAATACAAAACTTTCTGTGGACACCAATGCTAATACAAACCCCTTTTGTGGACACCAATACCCAATGCCTATTGATCCTTTTTTTAGAAGTGTCGAGATCAAGCCTCAACGACCCTTGACAAAACCTTATATTTCGATTCAAGATCAAGTGTTCATCACCCCCGAATCATACACAAAATTGGAGATCGAATAAGAGGATTTTCTTTAATAAAGAATAACCAAATAGAGATTGTAACCAACACACTTGAAAATCAATACAAATATTATTTTGTACACGTAACATTTGTGGCAGAATATTTGTGTTTACACTAAGTGCTTCTACAACTTTATTATGTGCTTGTTTCAACTTCATTATTCTAGGTTCAAGCTTTTACGCAAGTGTTTCTACAACTATTTAATTGTTTTTGCAACTTTACTAATTAAGTGTTAATTCTAGTGTTTACGCAACTAGTTACACGTCTTCATTTATACCAAATGATAAAACCAATTGTTATTTTGGTTGTTGAATTTCATTGATAAACTAATAGAGGTTTTTTTTTATTCCAATCATGCACTTCTCTTTGTTCACTCCATATTCTAAGTTCAGTCCAATTTCTAAGACATTGTTATCAAATGTATAGCAACATTATTTTATTATTATTATTATTTTTAAACATTTGAGAATGAACTAGGAAATACCCTACTAGAGATGGTATTAGTAGACACATGAACAAAAGGCAACCAAAGCATCTTTCTACTTCAAAAAATCAAAATTATATGTCAATTTGATCCACCTAATAAATTAATATTTCTACTATCTGATTTGATATTTTTATAATAGAATTTCAGATTCCAATTCCATGTTTCAAAATGGGAAAAGAGGGTGGTGGTCATACTTTACTAGTTTTTTTTTCAAATTCCAAACAACGGAGGGTCTCAATATTTTTTGATACAACAAACTTCTCTTCAATAATCTTTGATAAAATAAAGGTATAATTGAGTTTGTATTTGTCTAAAATTTAGTATGAAGAGTGATGGGGTGTGTGTATATGTACTAGGATTAAGTATTAAGTTGGATGACATTTTCTATCTTTTTATACAATAATAAAACTTATAAGTTTAATGATTGAAATATTGAAGTGGAACAAAAGAAAGTGTAGCGTTTAAATAGAAAAACTCAAACTAATACGGAGGATGAGCTTCAGGTAGGAGTTTTATTTTATACCGTATCTACCAGTTCCCAAAAAGACAAAAGCCAAAACGTTTTTAAGCATCTGGCGCACGTTAGCGACATTACACGGACGAACGCCTCAACTATAAAAGCGTGCTTAAGCCCTGACTTCCACCCTCGCTGCCTCTCTGCCTCATTTTTGCTCTGTGTACCAGTCTTCAATGTCGGCGGCTACTTCCTCCTTCTCTCCAGCCCTCTCTGTTGTACAATCGTCGTCAGCATCCAAAACCCAAGAGGCTCCGTCCAGCCTAGGGTTTTCTTCTGTGGTGTCGAAGACTCTGAACCCTCTCAGAGCCAAAGCTACACGCGGTGTTAACAGTGTCTCTGGCGGCGGCTCGGCTTTCGGAGCTCGTATGGTGTCAATGCCGACTATTAAGCCCCCGGTGTCTCTCGATTTCGAGACTTCTGTTTTCAAGAAGGAGAAAATCAATCTCGCTGGTCACGACGAGGTCTCCCTCTAATTATAAAAATACATTTCTGAGTTTGTTTAGTTAATCTACATATTGGGTAGTTGGGTTATGTTTGGATTTTGATAAATGAGTTTGGGAAAGAGAAAAGGGAAACTTTTTGTAGCGCCTGAGCATTTGTTTGCATGTTCTCTATACTTATCAGTAAAAAAGGAAAAGGAAATCCCTCAATGGTCGACCAAAAAAAATCTCTCTCTGGAATGGAAAAGGAGGGCAAGATGCTAAAGTATTGCTCCATATATATGAATACGTGCACATTTATGTATTTATTGTTGATTCATGCATATTGTTCATATTGTTTGAGAAATGATTTCCATGTGGGTTTCCTGAATGATCGTTTGGGTTCATTCTGACTGCAGTTTATTGTGAGAGGAGGGCGAGATCTGTTCCATTTGTTGCCCGATGCTTTCAAGGGTATTAAACAGATTGGTGTTATCGGTTGGGGTTCTCAGGTGAATGGATTGCTCTCATTTCCTTTTATCTATTTACTAAATGGTATTGTTTATTGAAGTTGCAGATTAATATTTGGGTTCTGCATTGTTTTTGTTATTTTTTTATGTTCTCTCTATATATGTACACCCATAGGGTTAAGTTTGAAAATGAAAACCGAAACCACTTACTTTGAGTAACTGGAAATTGTTGGTGTTTTTATCATGAGTTGCAGATAAAGAGATGCATGTTGAATAGGTGTCACTTTTTTTCCTTTTTCCTTTTGCTCTTGTACAAATATATTTCGTTTGATAATCTAGTATCAATACATTTATTTGCTGTCGAATCCTGTATTACAAGCTAGAACCCTGTTATTGTGTATAAGCTTAATGTTGCCTCTTATCAATAGTGGGCTTATGGGGCGAGGATGGAGGTGTTATAGATGGGCCATAATTAGGTTGGATTGTTGGAATAGTTTGTGAGCTGGTGTGGGATTGTTTAACTGATTGAGACTATGGTGCATGTGGTTTTATGGGGTCGTGTTTCAGTGGAGCGTGATGGAACATAGATTCTGCTCTAGTATAGTATTTGAGCTTGATGTTGCTTCTTTCAAATAACCTGGGCCTAAGGAATAAGGACGACCTGGGTCGTAATTAATCATGCATTTTTCACTGTTGTAAAATGTGAATTGTATATTGTTCCTGTCTGTCAATATACATTATTTGGGTCTTTGTCCTATCTTTCTTTTCTTTAGGGACCTGCTCAAGCTCAGAATTTAAGAGATTCTCTAGCTGAAGCAAAGTCTGATATTGTGGTCAAGGTAATTTCTTTCCTGTTTTACTCATAAAATTCCATTTCATACAAAAAAGTTTTTTTTTAAAAAATTATTGAATTGCTTTCAAATCTTTTTACAGTAAACTAAATTTCTAATATAATTTATATAAATTTTGTATCTCCTGCTACCTACAGATTGGGCTCAGGAAGGGTTCCCGTTCTTTTGCTGAAGCTCGTGCATCTGGTTTCTCCGAGGAGAATGGGACATTGGGTGATATATGGGAAACAGTCTCGGGCTGTGATCTTGTTTTGCTACTAATTTCTGATTCTGCACAGGTCTGTTGATTGTACTTTCGAAATTGTATTCCTGCTATTGGCTGTAACTTGTAGTTGGGCTGGTGCTTCTGATCATTTTGCTAAAATAATTTTGGGTCTGCTAATCCATTACCATTTTCAACTGTCTCCCCATCTCTGAATTCTTACTGGTCGTACTTACTGATGGGTCACTTAGGAAAAAGCATTAAGATTGAAGTAAAGTATTGATTCCTCTTACAATTCATAATGCATTACGCAATCACGTCTTTTTTGGTCTAAGGCCTTTTGTGATGTAATATCGCATCCTGTATCTGCTAACAGGGTTTAATTTCGTCTCACGTTTCAGGCCGATAATTATGAGAAAGTATTTTCACACATGAAGCCCAATAGTATACTGGGCCTTTCCCATGGTTTCCTTTTAGGGCATTTGCAGTCAGTGGGTCTTGACTTCCCCAAGAACATCAGTGTAATTGCTGTATGTCCCAAGGGGATGGGTCCATCTGTAAGGCGACTTTATGTCCAAGGAAAAGAGATAAATGGTGCGGGAATTAATTCCAGTTTTGCAGTCCACCAGGTCAGCTCTCTCTCTCTCTCTCTCTCTCTCATATAACTGATTTCTTAGATACTAAATGTGTTGTGTTTGTACAGGATGTTGATGGTAGAGCCACAGATGTGGCCCTTGGCTGGTCGGTTGCCCTTGGTTCTCCTTTCACATTTGCTACTACGCTAGAGCAGGAATACAAAAGTGACATCTTTGGCGAGCGAGGTAAGTTTGGTTTTCCTACATTGTATCTATCTTTATTCCTTTCTTATGTTTTGTATCTAGTATACTTGATTCCTCATTTTATTTATCTCTGCTTCTCTGTTTTGTAGGCATTTTACTTGGTGCTGTTCATGGAATTGTGGAGTCCCTGTTTAGAAGATACACTGAAAATGGAATGAGTGAAGATTTGGCTTATAAAAACACTGTAGAATGCGTAACTGGAATTGTGTCAAGGACCATCTCGACTAAGGTTCTGCTCACTTTTGAATTTCATTCATGCATGCTTTTGTATATGAATTTGAGACGAAGTTAAGTAATTGTTTTTATTATTTTCCCCAACAGGGCATGCTGGAGATATACAACTCTTTGTCTGAAGATGGCAAAAAGGAATTTGAGACTGCATATAGTGCCTCATACTATCCCTGCATGGACATCTTGTACGAATGTTATGAAGATGTGGCCAGCGGTAGTGAGATCCGTAGTGTTGTCTTGGCCGGGCGTCGCTTTTATGTACGTTCGCCCATATGTTTTCACTATTTAGTTACTGTGATGAAAGCCTGATTTTTCTTCTAAGTTGAATTTTGACTGTTGTTATTTTGAAGTTTATGATCCTCCTAGTTCTTTGGAATATAATTGGAGTAATATTGTTGTTATGCAAATGATAATGAAGATACCTTTGTTTACAGGAGAAGGATGGTCTGCCTGCATTCCCAATGGGTAAAATTGATCAGACCCGCATGTGGAAAGTTGGGGAGCGTGTCCGAGCAACACGTCCAGCTGGTGACCTAGGCCCATTATACCCTTTCACTGCTGGTGTTTTTGTTGCCTTAATGATGGCGCAGGTATGAGCCTAACCCTCTTGATTCAGTGAGAATGTAAGGTTTAAAGCAGGAGATAAAGGAATTGATGACTGAAAATTGCTTGAATGTTAAGAGGGTATTCCTTTTGTTCTGATCTCAAAGTGTAGTGTATCTAGTCAAAATAAAATAAAAAATCTATCCTCAAATGCTTATTTAAGGTTATCAACTGTTGGTTCTGTGGTGAATGATGAATGCATAGATTTGATGAATCATGATGTAAATTGTTGGTTCTTTGGTGTCTTGGAACTTAAACCTCCATTATATAGTCCTTCAAGGGAACTTTGATTGGTTGGTTAGAGTTCTGTTAATGCTGTTGCTTTTTGTGAAGAAATAAATGCTGCTGTTAGTAACTTGGGATGATTTCTGCTGTATGTGTTTTGAACTCTTATTTCTTTCCCTTGCTTTATGAACACCCAGATCGAAGTCTTGAGGAAGAAGGGTCATTCATATTCCGAGATCATTAATGAAAGCGTTATTGAGTCTGTGGATTCTTTGAATCCTTTTATGCATGCTCGGGGAGTTGCCTTCATGGTTGACAATTGTTCAACAACAGCTCGGTTGGGATCTAGGAAATGGGCTCCAAGATTTGATTACATTCTTACTCAGCAGGCCTTGGTTTCTGTGGATAATGGTGCACCCATCAACCAAGACCTCATCAGCAACTTCATGTCAGATCCAGTACATGGAGCCATTAAAGTATGCGCCGAACTGAGACCTACAGTTGATATTTCAGTGCCTGCTGATGCAGACTTTGTGCGACCAGAGTTGCGTCAATCTAGCAATTAGAACTTGAAGAACCTACTGCCTGTGTTGGCCTACAAAATTCCGTTTGGCGAAGTATTAAGGTGTGATGTAGTTCTACCTAGTTTCTGTGTTTTCATTATCATGTGTACTTTTATCGGATTGCGAGTTGTGTTTGACGCTGGATGTTGTATTAATGATTTTGCATGGAATAAGTAGTTAAATTATTAATGGTGTTTGCCTTTCCGAGTCCAAGTTGATGTTACCGCACATCATGGTTCCTTTGAAGGTCTGGTTATTGGATTATGATGCAGTTTCAGAGAGGAGAGGGATAAAAAAAAGCCAGCCAATTAGGGCATGGTTCCTTTGAAGGCCGAGCTTTTTAGTCAAGTGGATGTTGACTTGCCAAAAATTTGCATTTCTTATTGTTGCAAGTGCCATTAATACCGTTGTATGAGTTAGTAGCCTCATACACAAGAAGCCTGAGTTATTGAATTTTTACCTAGATTGGCCCGCACATTTGCGATTGATTAAGGTCATGAGTTGTAATGAAAATGACAGAAGAATCTGCCTAAAGCACAATTGGTTAGATTAAATTTTGATTAAATTTTAATTGAACTATAAGAAGTTCAACAACTTTATTTTTCCGGTCATAGAAATTGGTAGTTTGTTAACTGACTACGAAGTTTTATAAGCTGATCATAGCAGCTGCTACTGTATTTAGTTTGATGGCAAATTTATTTATGTGACGGGGTAAGATCCAAACATAGCTACGCCACAAAGACCTTCTTTTGCATAAACATCTCTTTGCATCCTCATGTACCCTTCTTCACCCCATTCCGTTCCCCAGGAGTTTTTCAGTAACCAATACTTTGTGCCATCGTCAATGATACCGTAACCAATTGCAGTAACGCAATGATCGATTTCTAGTCCACATGATCCTGTAAAGACTCCACTTTTATAGTACATGAAGTCGTATTCTCCAGCATCAATGCAAACAGAAACAGGTTGATTGGCAACAGCCTTAAGAAGGGCTTCCTCGTTGCTTGCAGGCACATCTTCGTAACCAGTTATATTGGCTGCATGAGTCGCTTGGGTGTTGCATCTACCGTCAACACCTGTGTAGTTGTAATTAGCCTCGGAGCTAATCCCTTGGTTTTGATTGATGAACTCAAAGGCGCCATCAGGGTAGCCACCGCCACATCCTATGTCTTCGCCGTTGATGTCACAGTCAACCACCTCTTGCTCTGACAAAGAGATTAATTTACCAGTTGTAAGTTTTGTAATTCCTTCAACGGCTGCCACTGCTGCAAAAGCCCAACAGCTTCCTGCATATATCAGTTTTATTGCAATTAAATAGCATCTAGAACAAAAACAATTAAAAATATTCAAAAAGAGGAATAATTCCGACTTATAAATAAAAATTAGAGGCTTACCACATTGGCCTTGGTCTTTCATGGGCGTTACAGCTCCTTTGCTTCTCCAATCCATGGTAGATGGTACTACTGTGACGTTTTCGTATTTGAAAGTAGTAGTCTTTGTGGAGTATTCACGCCCTTTGAATCCATTTCTTGAGGCTTTCACTTCTTCATTCGTTTGGTCTGCAAATTGATTAACACTTAATTTGTAAGATTTGTTTGCATCGCTATTAGAGGATTCTATGTATGCCACATTCTTCTTGAATATCTCAAAACGCTTCTGCTTCTCATTAACATCATCATATTCGTGTCCATAACGAACCATCCATTGCTCGTATTTTTCATACATTGAGGTATCTTGGAGGCTGCGAGAAGTGGCTTCGCTAGACCAAGTCCCCAACATAAGGATCAAGACCAAGCAAACACATCTCCTCGGCTGCTTAATGAACTTCATTGTGAAGCAGCTAGGGTTTGGTAAAGTAAATAAATCAGAGAGCAGTTTATATACTGATTGACTTCACTACCTCGGTGACCCGAAACAATAATATATGCAATCTTATTTTGTCGCCCTGTAAAAGTTCTTATATGACCCTGCTGTCAGATTAATAGTAAATAATTGGTTTCTACTATGTGTTGATGGACCCAAAGCTATGAAGGATAGCACACGTCCAAAATGCGCATGGTTTCTTCATTGTTTTCACAGATCCCTCACTTTCTTTTTGGCAAATTCTGTTTGACTTGAAGAAGAAATTTCCAGGGAAGTTCTGAAATGCTTATAATATGGAAATGATCTAGACAGTAACCACCAAATATATGAACCATTTTCATTGTTTCATTGGCTGTTTCTGTTTTCAAATAACATTGCAGGGAAACTGTTGAATGTGCAACAAGTTTTGGAATGTTGCACCCAATATGAGTGGCGGATCCAAAATTCGAAAGCCAGCCAGGTGAAATTTACATTAAAAACTCGACGGTACTAGTGAATTTCATTAATAAACATAGAAAAATACACATAGTCAAAAGACATAATGAGCATTATCCTCAAATGCATCTTTATACCAATATTAAGTTCCGCCCATGCCCAATATTAAGTTCCAACTTCAAAAGCCTCAAAAGCCTAGGTCTTCGTAATCATAAAATTGTTCCATTACGCCAAACAAAGCTTCTACTCACCAGTTTATTCACCGAATCTAGCTATATACCGAACGACAAGGGCAGAGCTAGAAATTTTTTTATGGGGGGGCCATTACATTGCTTTTTTCATGCTCTTGTTATACTTTTCACGGATTTGAGAATTATATGCTGAATTCGTTGAACAAATATTGTGTTATATTTGAAGGTATCGAATCTCAAAATGTGTCTCCTTCACATTAATGGCGGCATATACGCGTCCATAACAAACCATCCATACATTGAGGCATCTTGGAGGCTGACAAAGTGAGGTTCAATAGATCAATGCCAAACAGATACATTACCAGAGAATTGATTAATGAACTCCATCGTATAGCTGTAGCTAGTGCTAAGCAGCTAGGACTCGGTAAAGTCAATGAACTAAAGAGCAGCTGCTACAATGAAATAGTAGAGACTGATTCACAGCTTATATAGTGTTTGAAATTACTATCTGCTAACTTATTTGGTGGGCCAGAAAAAATAAAGTTATGATATATATGAGCCGCGCTGCCAGAAGAATATTAAGTAATGATATGTGCTGAGGGCTGTGAAGGACAATATCCAAAATGCTCTGATGGTTTCTTCATTCTTTTTCCGAATTCATCCGTCTCTTTTTGGCAAATTCCTTTTGTCTTCAAAAAGAATGCTCAAGTTTTTTTTGTTTTTTTTGTCGTGAAGGAAGTTGCCGTGAAGGCCTCAAACGCTAAAAACACAAAAAACCATTTACATTGTTTAATTGGCTACTTCGTTTTTATAATAACTTTGCAGGGAACTGTTAAGTAAGCAAGAAGTTTTTTATTGCACCAAAAATTGAGTTTGAAATCCATGCTAATGAAGCTTTTTTCCAACCTCAAAAACAGTGGCCATCCCTTAACCGTTTAATTCTTCAATAATACTGAGCTGAGGGCTCACCACATTATTCACTATCTTATTAGATATAAATGAAGGTCAGGATGCAGCAAGATTTTACTAAGACAACGCAACATTTGGTAACAATTAAAGTTTGAGTTAGGATTAAGTTACGTCAAGGTTTCAATTCCGTCCATTTTAACCAATTGGAAGTTTGATGAGTGTAGATAACTCTTAAATTATGTTTAACTTGATGGTGGAATATTTGTTGATTTTCTCACAGAGTCTTCAACGAATGAAATAATTGAAATAGGATAATCTCCTTATTTTTAATTAGCTTGTGTACTAAGCAACGCGTTTCGTAGTTTTTGTGCATTATTAGGCTGTAGATTTGATGTAGGTTTCTTGTCTTAGACCACATTTCGTAACATAAGATGAAACCAATTGATTTCTGACCTAGATTGGCCAGCACATTTGGGATTGATTTAGGTGATGAGTTGTAATGATACTAATGTTCAAGGCATGCGATGTAATGAAAATTACACAAGAATATATTGGTTTCTCTTGCTCTCTGCTACCTCTCTATCTCATGCATTGGTTTCTCTTGGTGTGGGTGTTTTTATTTTTGGCAAGAGCCTGTTTGGCTGTGCCTGTGGCTCTCTTAAGAGTTGGTGGCTCCTCCCCATAGTGGTGGTTGTTTGAGCCTTGTGCTAAGAACTAAGCTTAAATGTCTCAAGCAGAGTTTGTATCCCTCATTCCTTGCCAAACACCCCCTACAAACAGATTTACTTCCTCCTCTACATCCCCTCCTCTTCTTGCCCTCTCCTTAGATCTGGCCTCTCCATTGGGCTACAACAACTACTTCTACAAGTGAAGTTTCGCATATTTATTGGAAAATATATAGAGCTCTTGCAATGGCTCTTGCTCCTGTGTTTGCACCACCATCTTCCACTCTCTTGGTTTTGGTCTTTTGGGATATACCATGGTTGGAATGGTTGTTGTTTTCTCAATGGTACATAGGCAGATTCGGCCTTGGAAATTGTGAGTCTTGGATGGATGTTTTTGTGTTGATGTACTTTTGTGCTTTGGGGAAATTTTGTTCTCGGCGGCAAATTGGTGGGTTTCTTTGTGCAAAGTGCTGATTTGTGTGAGGGAAGTGTATCTTTTGTGGTTATGTTGGTGTCGTCCTTGTTCCCTTTGCGGCGATGGCTTTGTAATAGGGAAGATTCATTTAGCTAGACTATACTGGTTTTTAGTTTGAACTCCCATCCTATGTGCTTCTTGTTCTTTGTTCCTATGTATTGGCCATTTCGGCTCTTGTAAGAGCACCTCCACCCCAAAAGGCAAGGGTAAGGCAAAGGCAAGGCAAGGTTTGACACTATTCATGTGAATAGTGTCAGCCTTGCCTTTTTTGGTTCCACCCCAAATGGCAAGGGCAAGGGCAATTACTATTCATTTTAATTTATTTTATATTTTTTTATACTTAAACCATTAATTTTGGCATAAGAAGTGTAAAATAGGACTAGGTATTTATATATATAAAAATTCTGAAAATTTTGGTTATTTATTTATTTTTTTTATAATAAATTTTTTCAATTGCTGACGTCATCAATGACGTGAGCAAACCCAAGCAAGATTTGCCTTTGGGCCTGCCCAGGCTTGTGGACCCCATCAACTGTCTGGTCTTGCCATTGTGTACATTAACAATAGGTAAGGTTTCTATGCGTACACCTCTTGTGCATGTAACTAAACCCATAAATTACCTCTAGTCAAGGTAATTAAATCCATAAGTTACCTCTAATATAGGTAGTTATACCCCTTAGCCCAGGTAATTGAACTCATATAGTACCTTGGTTATGGATCTTTAGGGTATATATATACAAGAGGAAACGTCATATATAAGGAAACACACACACACACACACATATATACATAGAAACACCAAATTTTAGGAAAAGTGTTTTCATATAATTCCTTTTTATGATAATGACATATACTGTAAATTCTTTTAAAATTATAGACATACTAATTGATTACTTGGTGAGAATGGGCTGCAATTGAGAAGGGAAAGCATGTGGACTGCATTCATTACATCTTGATGAAAATGGGCCTATATCTAAGAAGCCCTAAATATTATTAGTTCAACTAAACAAAGCTGAACGGATGCAATGTGTTTATGAAGTTTTACAAGCTGATACACATCATAGCACCTCCTAGTATATCTTGGTATTTTTATTAGTTTGATGGTAAATTTATTTATGCGATGGGGTAAGACGCATGCGTAGCTACACCACATAGACCTTCTTTTGCATAAACATCTCTTTTCATCCTCATGTACCCTTCTTCACCCCAATCCGTGCCCCATGAGTTTTTCAGCAACCAATACTTTGTGCCATCATCACTGATGCCGTAACCAATTGCGGTAACACAATGATCCATTTCTAGTCCACATGATCCTGCAAAGACTCCACTTGTATAGTATAGGAAATCGTTTTCTCCAGCATCAATGCAAACAGAAATAGGTTGGTTAGCAACAGCCTTAAGAAGGGCTTCCTCATTGTTTGCAGGCACATCTTCGTAGCCAGTTATATTGGCTGCGTGGGTAGCTTGGGTGTTGCATCTACCTTCAACACCCGTGTAGTTGTAACTAGCCTCGGAGCTAAGGCCATTGTTTTGATTGATGAACTCAAAGGCACCATCGGGCCAGCCACCGGCACATCCTAGGTCTTCGCCATTGGTGTCACAATCAACCACCTCTTGCTCTGATAAAGAGATTAATTTACCAGTTGTAAGCTGTGTAATTCCTTCAACAGCTGCCACTGCTGCAAAAGCCCAACAGCTTCCTGCACATATAAGTTTTGTTGCAATTAAATAGTATCTAGAACAAAAAAATTGATAATATTCCGGAAGAAGAATAATTTCCACTTATAAATAAAAATTAGAGGCTTACCACATTGGCCTTGGTCCTTCATGGGAGTTACAGCTCCTTTGCTTCTCCAATCCATGGTAGCTGGTACTACTGTCACATTTTCATATTTGAAAGAAGTAGTCTTTGTGGAGTACTCACGCCCTTTGAATCCATTTCTTGAGGCTTTCACTTCTTCATTTGTTTGATCTGCAAATTGATTAACACTTAATTTGTAAGATTTGTTTACGTCGCTATTAGAGGATTCAATGTATGCCACATTCTTCTTGAATATCTCAAAACGCTTCTGCTTCTCATTAACATCATTGTATTCGCGTCCATAACGAACCATCCATTGTTCGTATCTTTCATACATTGATGCATCTTGGAGGTTACGAGAAGTGGCTTCACTAGACCAAGTCCCCAACATAAGGATCAAGACCAAACAAACACATCTCCACAGCTGCTTAATGAACTCCATTGTATAGCTAGTACTGGGAGAAGCTAGGGTTTGGTAAAGTAAATGAATCAAAGTGCAGTTTAAATAGTGATTTGATGACCTTACTATCTCAATATCTGCAATCTTATTTTGTCGCCCAATAAAAGTTCTTACATGAACTCTGCTGTCAGATTAATATTAAATAAATGGGTTCGTACTATGTGCTGATGGACCCAAAGCTATGAAGGACAATAGCACACATAAAAAATGCGCGTGGTTTCTTCATTGTTTTCTCAAATTCCTCTGTTTCTTTCTGGCAAATTCTTTTTTATATGACCCGTACTGGCAGAAGAATAGTAAATAATGATTTGAAGGACAATATATATAGTAAAAGTCCAAAATGCTATAATGCTTTCTTCATTGTTTTTTGGAATTCTTCCATTTCTTTTCGGCAAATTCCTTTTGTCTTCAAGAAGAATGCTCAAATTTTCTATTTTATTTTTTTTGTTGTGAAGGCCTCAAACGCTAAAAACACAAAAAAGTATTTACGTTGTTCAATTGGCTATTTCTCTTCTCTAATAACTTGGAGGGAACTGTTAAATAAGCAATAAGTTTTTATTGCCCCAAAAATTAAGTTCAGTAAGTGTAGGCGAGGGAATGGTTTAGGATTAGGCTAGGGTTCAACTCCATCCATTTTAGCAATCAAATGTTTAGTGAGTGCAGCAGTGTTCATAAATGTTTTAAAATTAAGTTTAACTTGATAGTGGAATATTTGTTGATTTTTTAGAAAGTCTTCCCAGGATAAGAACTGTTGAGAAGAATATCTGTTTCTTTTAAAAACCCAGTGATTTTACCATTCCAGATTGATCAGGGTATTGATAATCCAACAAAAAGAAACTGAATAAGCTTTATCACAAATGGCTTAGTTTTCTTACAGCCACAGTACGTATCTTATAAAGTATTTTACACATACAAGTACATATCATAGTACTTACAAATCATATAGTAGGCATTGGTTTAATTTTAAGCTAAGCAGTGGGGTACGAAGCTTCCATAGCAATGCCACATAGACCTTCTTTTGCTTCAACATCTCTTTGCATCCTTATGTACCCCTCTTCACCCCATTCTGTACCCCATGAGTTTTTAACCAACCAATACTTAGTCCCATCATCGCTAACGCCATAACCAACAGCGGTAACCCCATGGTCAAGGCTCGTTCCACAGGCTCCTGTAAAGACACCACTTGAATAGAACTGGAAATCGGAACCTCCAGCATCAATGGCAACAGAAACTGGTTGATGAGCAACAGCGGTTAGAAGGGCTTTTTCGCTGTTTGCAGGTACATCTTCATAGCCAGTTATCTTGGCTGCAATGCTTGCTGCCTTCTTGGTATTGCATGAACCATCAACACCATTGTAGGGGTAATTAGCTTCCGCACTAAGCCCATGGTTTTGTTGGATGAACTGAAAGGCATCATCCATCAAGCCACCCTCACAACCTTGGTCTTCACCGCTGGTGTCACAGTCAACTAGCTCTTGCTCAGATAAAGAGATCAGTTTACCAGTTGTAAGCTGAGTAATGCCTTCGGTCGCTGCCACTGCCGAAAAAGCCCAACAACATCCTATTTTTTCATTGCAATTAATAGTAGTTAGAATAACATAAAAATATTACTAAACTCCAAAAGAAGAGTATATAGTGTTGCTATAAATAATTAATACTAATGAACCTAGACGCTTAATTACCACATTGGCCTTGGTCCTTGATGGGGGTTACAGCTCCTTTCTTTCTCCAGTCCATTGTAGCTGGCACTGGCGCCTTAACATTTTCATATTTGAAAGAAGTCGTCTTTGTGGAACATTCATGCCCCTTGAATCCATTTCTTGAGGCTTTGAACTCTTCATTCGTAAGGTCTGCAAATTGATTAACACCTAACTTGTAGGGTTTGTTCACATCATTATTGGATGATTCTATAAACGCCATATTTTCTTTGAATATCTTGAAACGATTCTCCTTCTCGTTAACGTCGTTATATATGCGACCATAACGAGTCATCCACTGCTCGTATCTCCCGTACATAGATGCATCTTGGAGACTGCGAGAGGTGGCTTCACAAGACCAAGCCCCGAACATGAGGATCAAGCCGAAACCAATACATTTCCATAGCTCCATGATATAGCTAGTGTACTAGAAGCAGCTGGGGTTTGAATTTGATAAAGTAAATGATATGAACAGGTGTACCGAAATGGTAGACTTGTCACAATTTATAGAGTATTGATTCTACTGAATGGCCATCCCATGCCCTCTCCGTGCCCCCAAAAATGATCTGCAATCTACGTGCCCTAGAAAATGTTCAGATATGGACCTCTAATTTTTAAAATATAGCTCACATATTTGACCTCTAATTCATTTTGATATTAGATATAAAATATATACACAATGGACCATCAACTATATATATGGGATCTTCAAATTAATTATTTCACATTATTGTTGTTAAATTTTCAACAATTTGAGAATTATATGCAGAATCCATTGACTATTGTTTTGTTATGTTCGAAGGTAACGAATTCTACTAAGTTTGAGCCTAACTCTTTTTTATTCGTCCTGGTAAGGAAAATTGGCAGCAAGCCCTGTTAATCTTTTTGGGCCCTAAGCATATAATTTTTAGCCCTAAGGAGGTATAGCCCCATTTCACGCCCTCATTGGGAATGGCCTTAGTTACGACCGGGTGTGGGTTGTGGGTTTGAGTGAGTGCACAATCATTAACTATTGAGTTTAATGGATTTTATGGGTTTTGCAATCAGAGCAGGTAAACTAGGGAGCTTCTATAGTGAGGGGAAAGTTATAAGGGGTTTATTTGAGGGGTATGTTAGAGCCGTTGGATTTCATTCAACGGTGAGTTTTTAAAAGAGGGTGCATGTAGAACCGGGTTGAAATCTGACCCGTTGGAAACCCAACTTCAGTTGAAGATATTTCCCTCTGAAAAATTCAAGAACACAGTCCTCTGTTTTTTAATGCAACGCAAACCCAGAATTAGAAAGATCCAAAGCTCCCAAACCCTATAGTCGCTCCATTGTCATCAGCTCCTTGGGAGGCCTGCGATCTATGGCATCCTCGGTATGACGATTAATGGCTCTTATCTAGCTATTGCCCTGTTTTGATTCTATGACTGAAGTGAAAACCCCTTCTCTTTTTCGTTCAGCACACGAGATTCGAGATGAAAGCAAAGTAGCATATCTGCTAGACACCGCAGCAGCATTTGTTCCTCGATTGTGGTAGAGATGGAGTCTCCACTACCAAAGAGTCTTCTCTAATGTCCACCACATTCTCTTAAGCTGATTGACTTCGGAGCTCCCGCTTGAGTTTGAGAGGTAAGTTTACTGTTGCTGGATTGATTTTATTAGGTTTGGTTTGTTTTTTGTGAGGGTGAGAAATTCGTCATTTGTGGCATCAATAATGCGTCATTTCTGCGGTCAATAATGTGTTATTCTGCCTTCAATAATGCGTCAGTTTGCTATCAATAATGCGTCATTTCCTTATGAATATTCAATATATTTAGTTGATTGTTTTTGGTGGGGGTGGGAAATTATAAAATGTAGGTAAAAGATCCTAAACTTAGGCTTAATGGCATTAGGAGTAAGGATTTGGAGAGGATATTGGGAGAAATTCTGTAATTGCTGGTTTGAATTACATTTGTGTTCTTAGTTGAACATGTTGGTTCTAATGTTATTTTTTCCAGATTATTGCACAAGAGATGACGTAACTATTATTAAATTTTGTGTAATAATGGCTCTTACAAACAAGCTAGGCTATGCGTCTTTTTTGTGTCAATTTGGGCAATGTTTTGTGTAAGTGGAATGCATTGATATGTTGTAATGCAGTAATGATTGATTAATTAATGAATTAATATTTGCTATGCAGTGATATAGAAGTAGTTCAAAAATATATGTGGGTAAAATGTCTGGGGGCTCAGAGAGTGATGACTGTGTAACAGCTAATGAGATGGTTTACATTCCTGAAGTAAGAAATGAGGAAACACCAGCGGTTGGGATAAAGTTCGACTCGCTTGACCTTGCTTATAATTTCTATAACAGATATGCATTCTTGGCTGGCTTTGGTATTCGACTTCATTCCAGCTTTCGGGGGACAAATAAGAAAGAGATTCTGAGGAAAGAATTTGTTTGTTGCAAACAAGGTGCATACAGGAAAGATGAAACTCGGGAGAGAAAAAGACAGCGGGGAATAAGTAGATGCAATTGCAAAGCTAAGATTGTGGTTGTGAAGACAAATGGGAGCAAGAAGTATGCCATCTCTCTTTTTGCAGAGGGACACAATCAGATGACAGCCTCAGAAAGAGTGCATTTATTGAGATCACACCGTCGTATTTCGGATTCTACAAAAGTACTTACAAAACAGTTGGGCTCAGTTAATATCCCAATTCATCAGAAGGTAAGTATTTTCGAGGTGCAATCCGGAGGAATGGATAAAATCGGTTTTATCAAAAAGGATATTTACAATCTTGAATGTAGTGTGAATGGGAAGCTGAGGAACCACGATGTTGAACTAGTGACCGAGTATTTTATGGCTGAACAGAAAAAAAAATGAGGCTTTTTATTTCAAGATTGAGGGAGATGGCGAAGACAGGTTTAGTCGATGTTTTTGGGCAGATGCAAGTTCTAGACGGGCGTACCGGTTGTATGGAGATGTTGTTGTATTCGATACCACATTCAACACGAATCGATACGACTTGACATTTGCACCAATATTGGGAGTTAATAACCATGGTCAGACAATTGTCTTAGCATGCACATTTTTGAGCAAGGAAACGACTTAGTCGTTTATTTGGATGTTTGAGGAGTTTAAGAAAGCCATGCAAGGTGGCGAACCTAAAACGATCATTACAGATCAAGATGCGGCCATCACCAGAGCGATTTCAATAGCCTTCCTGACTACATTTCATCGGCTTTGCATATGGCACATCACATCAAAGTTCCATGTTAAGTTACCACATTCTGCTTATAAGGAGTATTGGCGTGAATTTCAGAAAGCCATATGGGATACTGACAATAAGGATGAGTTTGATGCAAAGTGGAATATTGTGGTTACAAAGGCTGGTTTGACTGACCATCAATGGCTAAGTTCAATGTTTGATTTAAGGGAATCTTGGGTTCCAGCCTACGCACGAGACTTTTTTGCTGCTGGAATGTCAAGCAGCCAAAGAGCGGAAGGTTCTCATGCTTTCTTCAAGCAATACATATCAAGGAGAAATTCGTTGATGGATTTCATAATGCGATTTGAGAGGGCACTCTCCCATCAACGTCAAAAAGAGTTAGCTGCTGATCACGTAGATGCATTTGAAGTGGCTCAATGTATTCTACCAATGCCAATGAACAAACAAATGGCTACCTTGTACACAAGGGCAATGTTTCAAAAGTTTGAGAAAGAACTAATACAAAGTATAGCATGTTTCCTAGAGCTCAAAACAGAGGATGCTTCAAAAGTTGTCTTTAATGTGAGGGAAAGGAAAAATTGGCAAACAAGAGTGGCAGAAGTCGTATATGTCAAAGATTCTGACCACGCATCATGTAGCTGCAAAAAATTTGAATTTGTTGGGATTATTTGCAAGCACATCCTAGCATTGTTCAGAAGGGACCAGATTGAATATATGCCTGATAAATATATTTTGAAAAGGTGGAAGAAAACTGCGAAAGCTGGAATGGTGTCAGATGCAAATGGCAACGAAATTAAAGACTCTGCAGATCCTGGTCTTTTAATAAAGCGGAGTACAATGTCCCGACTTGCTTCAGATGTGGTTGAGGATGCATTAATGTGTGAAGAAGGATGTGAGCTAGTGTCAGAGACTCTAAAAAGTTTGCGGGTGAAGTTGAAGTTGTTGAAGGATGGACCAAGTAATAACGAAGTTGGAGGGTCCAGCTCTCAAACACAATATATGAAAGACCCTAAGAGAGTAAGGTGCAAAGGAAGGTGGAAACAAGTAACGGGAGCAAAGGAAAAGCCAATGAAGCGAGGGATTTGACACTGTCGGGAGTGTGGAGACATTGGTCATGATAGAAGACAATGCCCAAGAAATTTGAACACACCGTAAGATGTTAAAACTATTTATAATAACACCTAAAATTTGAATAGTTAAATTTTTTATGTGCTTGTGTTTGGTGTTTCTGCAGGACATCACCGTCAAACAATGAGGAATCAACTCCAATAGATCTCAGTGACCCATTATTCGACGAATTTTACAGGATGCACGGACCTACCGAATGATTTATGTTTGTATTATACAAAGGCCGGTTGTTATGAAGGCTAATGATCAGGTTAAGTTTTCTATATGCAGTTTTATTTTATTTGTTTGTTCATGTCCACTGATAAGCTCTTACTTTGTCCACTGCTAATTGAAATGGAAATTTGGTTGGTTTACTTCTTGCATGAAATTTGGACACATGTTAATTTTACATGTCTTCTCCCTACTTGGAAATTTTCATAGACATTTGATAAAGTATCAAATTTTGAGTTTTGTGAAGAAGCAATGACTTTTACCATGTAAAATGGGTAGTCTATGCTGAATTATGAACGAGTGACACAGATTCATTGATGATATCACAGGCTAATGTAGCATTTCCAGCAGGGAGCTGTTGTTTCCATCAGCAGTAATGATTTCCAGCACGAATCATTTCCAGCAACACTAATCATTTACAGCAGCAACCAATTTTTCCTAATGTTATGTTCTAGTGCTTGACTGGTTATTAAGATCTGACCTTGACTATGAAGCAATATTGGTGCACGATTTTGTAAACATTCGTACCTGAAGGATACTTGAAATTTGCACTATGTTGGAACACAATGATTAGAAATCAGCGTGTAAAATACAAACTACAATACAACATCTTCTATGCATGATAAGTACATTGCAGCTAATCACATTTCGAATGCTTGGAGAATATTAAAGTGTACACCAACATTTCAACTACTCGTAATTTCGCACACACAAGAAAATTACATTGCAAAGCATTTTATGTGCTCCCTCTTAGCAATATCACGATCACCCCAACCAACTGAACAATGGTAGCCATATTCACTTGGTCGTATGGGTCAGCTTTTTCCGAGCAGCTTGCACGTGCTTATGGTCACTCGTGTCCCCACTCATATAGACGAAATAAATATTTAGCAATATTTGTAATATTTTGTTATATAAATAACCCATAAATCATTCACCAAAGAATGTATAGCACATTGGCATGTAAAGTGAATAAGGAGAGTGTTACTTATGACTGACGTGTCAATTTTTTGAGAAAAAGTACGCCATCTGTTTAATGTGAAGGGACATGATAATGAGACTTTACTGATTCCCAACGCGTGGTGATATTGACAACTTATTGAATAATATTTCAGTTTTTGCAAAATACAATGTTAGACACAAGGAATTGCAATACATAGTCCCAATAATTATATATGAAGCAAATGAAAGTAATACTTGTGTTATTATAAATTAGATAATGAACATTAAGGAAATATACTTCTAATTTGTCCCAGTTATATGTTGTTATTTGTACTGTTTCATGTCACACTTTTTCTATCTTTCTTTATATTATATGTTTAGGGAATCCCTCAAAGCAACATGTACTTTGAAAAATAAAATATTATGTGAAGTTCTAATCCCTCATATAGACTAGGACAAATATTCAGTACTATTTCAAAATTGCTTGACTGGTGTCAGGCCATCGAACGATGTGATTTGACATGATAGAGATATTTATTACGAACCCAAGACGGAGCCATATTGACAACTTATTGAATAGCGTTGACGTGTTCAAAGATCTAGATGCACGCACCCATGATGGCTTCAGAGCATTGTCCAATTATTATATATGTGGATTATTATAACAAAACAGATACGTTTACAGCCTTTTATATGAAAGGAAACTAATTATTGTATTATTAAAACCTAGATAATTAATATTAGGGAAATATACTTGTGATGTTGGTTGTTGCAAAATATATAGCTAGGGTTAAGAGGAAAGTGAGTTATCTAAAGGCATTCAAATTTTTTCTTTATGAAATTGATGATTTCTAGCTTCCCCCAGTTGTATAACGTCACAAGGAGGCCGGAGTAATTTTCGGGGCATTTTTCCAAATTTCCTACTATTTATTTAACTTTTTTCAACATTTTTGCACTAAAAAAAGCCAAAATAATCGGAAGCTGACACCTGGCGCGATCTGAGCGCATCACTTTTCACCACTTGCACAAGTGTACGTCAATACACATGGCCACATCCTTGGTTTTTACCCTAAATTCTTATTTTATTGTTTTTTCTTATGAAATTCATAACTAAATACACAAAAATGATAAAAATGTTCCGAAAATTGATACGAACTCATTGACACTTCATCTTCCTTACTGAATTCCCCGTTTCATGGTTATTCATTTTAAAAGACAATTTCGAGCATTCACGGGAGATGCTTGTTGATGTAGGTTATCTAGGTTAAAGTTAACAACATATATAGCTAGGGTTAAGAGGAAAGTGAGTTATCTAAAGGCATTCAAATTTTTTCTTTATGAAATTGATGATTTCTAGCTTCCCCCAGTTGTATAACGTCACAAGGAGGCCGGAGTAATTTTCGGGGCATTTTTCCAAATTTCCTACTATTTATTTAACTTTTTTCAAGATTTTTGCACTAAAAAAAGCCAAAATAATCGGAAGCTGACACCTGGCGCGATCTGAGCGCATCACCTTTCACCACTTGCACAAGTGTACGTCAATACACATGGCCACATCCTTGGTTTTTACCCTAAATTCTTATTTTATTGTTTTTTCTTATGAAATTCATAACTAAATACACAAAAATGATAAAAATGTTCCGAAAATTGATACGAACTCATTGACACTTCATCTTCCTTACTGAATTCCCCGTTTCATGGTTATTCATTTTAAAAGACAATTTCGAGCATTCACGGGAGATGCTTGTTGATGTAGGTTATCTAGGTTAAAGTTAACAATATATATAGCTAGGGTTAAGAGGAAAGTGAGTTATCTAAAGGCATTCAAATTTTTTCTTTATGAAATTGATGATTTCTAGCTTCCCCCAGTTGTATAACGTCACAAGGAGGCCGGAGTAATTTTCGGGGCATTTTTCCAAATTTCATACTATTTATTTAACTTTTTTCAAGATTTTTGCACTAAAAAAAGCCAAAATAATCGAAAGCTGACACCTGGCGCGATCTGAGCGCATCACCTTTCACCACTTGCACAAGTGTACGTCAATACACATGGCCACATCCTTGGTTTTTACCCTAAATTCTTATTTTATTGTTTTTTCTTATGAAATTCATAACTAAATACACAAAAATGATAAAAATGTTTCAAAAATTGATACGAACTCATTGACACTTCATCTTCCTTACTGAATTCCCTGTTTCATGGTTACGCTATATTAGTATTTTATTATTATTTACCCTACATTATTATTATATTACTTTTTAGCCTCTACATTTGTTAATTATATTTACTCGAAATTATTATTTTTATTGTTATTTTGAGTGAGAATAGACCATTTCTGGTGTTAATCAGTTTCTCTCTTCTTCAATTTGTTAATTTTTTTTTCCTTTATTAGGGTGAAGGGATGTTTTGAAAAATGAAAAGAACAAATTACATTCCAAGTATTGTATAACATCAGAAAAAAGTCCATGAATAACCCATTATTTGTATAGCTTAATTTACTGCATCCAAACATTTCATTCATTCATACAAAATTGACGAATTACTGACGACTGACATAATGGTCCCATAAGATAGTTTTACATTGCAAAGCATATTATTTGGTCCCTGTTAGCAATACCACGATCACCCCAACCAACTGAACAGCCGTAGCCGCAATTAGTCAGTCGTATTGGTCGGCTTCTTCCGAGCAGCTTTGACGTGCTTATGCTCACTCATGTCACCACCATCGTCTAGTATCTCTCTCACAGCATCAGGGGATACATAGTCCCAATTATAACTTGTATGAGTAGTTGCCGCAAATGCTCGGAAATTTTCGAATCCTTCGTTGAATGCCATCTCCAGTTCACTATGGTGCTCTTCGCATCGCATATGGTTCATCAAACAACCTTTAATTTCATCATTCATTACTGTATCCAACTCCTCTGCTTTCAACTTCCTTTTATGACTCAACTTCAAGTACTTGTTCTTTTGGGAGAACGCTTTGTTAACTCTAATGTTAAGATCAGCCAGAATGGCCTCGTCTTCAACACATTTCTCGTGCCACGAATTGATCAGTCTGGAATTATAATCTAGCTTGCTACTGACTGCATGTATTGCCTCTAATGGATCATCGGAGTCCCCCTCACTCCCAAATGATGTTGAAAATGGACGGGGTCGGCGAGTACAACGTGGAAATGGAGCCTGCAACTCCAATTTTTCATATTCGACTGTGCTGTTGGCACCTGAAGAGGATGACATGCTTGAATAATCCTATTTGTTTTTAGAGGATGAGGATTGCATACGCAATTTCGTTTGAGGAAGGGGACATAGCTTTATAGACCAACATACCAAAGCTTGCATGTAGTCAACATATGTACTTTATTTCAATTTTTAAAAAGAGGTGTCAGGTTTTGCTTTTCAAGCATGTCAACCTCATCACCACTGTCAGTGGCTGAAAGAAACTCAATGGAAGTGACATCTAGTTAGTGAACCCAACCACAATGGTTAGGATTAAACTTAGATTGTATCAGACAAAAAATTAATTTATACATTGTCAACCAAATATTTTTTGGCGGGAACCTTTTTATTGGTATTACTATCACATCCTTCATAGAAACTCTCCCTCCACGAAAAACTGACTCCTCCACCGAATCTCTCTCCATCGACTGAAACTCTCTCCTCCACAGAAACTCTCTCCCTCCATAGAATGGATTTACTAACCAAGTTTGATGTCAGCATAATAAACACCCCTCCAAACAAAGACCGCCTTCGACACGCAAGTGAGTCACCAGACAAGCAGTGTCACATTCCTAGACAGAATGACCATTTTGTTGGAAGTTTTGAGTCTGAAAGGGTTCTTGGATTCTGGAAGGAGAGGCATCTTCAACTTAGTGATGAAATCCAAAGGGCAAGGGCACGTTTGGAATTTGTTGAAGGCCAAATTGAAGATGACAAAAGGCAGGCCAATCTGGATAGGGCGAAGTTGCAGCGCATGAAGCGTAGACACAAATGACTTCGGAGTGTAGCTGTTCAAAAATACAAGAACTCATCTAATGCAGTGGAGTCAAAGAAGCGTGTGATGCAAGCTGGATTTAACTACTTCCGGTCCTATGCAAAACTCATCGTACCCGAGTTTGATTGGTCATCTATTACCTTTTCCGACGTTAACAAATATACTCACCAAGGGAAGGAATCATTTTGGTTATCGTGTTTGAGCAGAGACAAATCAGTGGAATTGGAATTTTCGTTCAACTCTGCTTCAAACCTATTTTGATGCTTACTATTATGGAAGATTTCAACCTTCATATTTTGATGTCTTTAATGATGAGAACACGTGATGCAACGTGGCCATCTACTTCAGTCATATGTTGCTGCCATGTCCATTTTTGTGTGATCACGTATCAAATTTGGACATGGTTGCATCATATGCAATGTTGCCTTTATTTATTATATGTTAGGGCAAGGTTTATGGAAAAGCATTTGTGACAAGGTTATGTTATTGTTTTTTTGTACTGGTTCATCTCCTACTATTGTTTTCTTCCTTTATATTATATGTTTGTGGAATCCCTCAAAGTTAACATATACTGTGAAAAAAATGCAGAGTGAATATATAATCACTTATATAGACTAGGACAAATATTCACTAATATTTTAAAATTGCTTGAGTGGTGTGAGGTTTTTCAAAAAAGTATGGCATTATTTTATGTGATTGGACATGATGGATATTTTGTACTGATTCCCGATGGACTACTTATTGAATACCTGTGACGGTTCATAACTCTAGACGCAGTTGCGTATGGATGACTTATTGAATACCTCTGACGTGTTCAAAGCTCTAGGCGCAGTTGCAATGATGACTTCAAAGCAGTGTGCAATTATTATATATGTACATTATTATAACAAAACAAAAAAAGATTATGTTACATCCTTATATTTGAAAGGAAACTATTTCTTGTCTTATTACAAATTATATAACGAATATTAAGGAAATATACTTGTTAAAGTGAACAAACATATATACTTAGGGTTAAGAGGAAAGTCAGTTCTCTAAAACAATTTGGATTTTTTCATTGCGAAATGGATGCTTTATAGGTTCCTCTAGTTTTATAACGTCACAAGGAGGGCGGAGTAATTTCTGGGGCATTTTTACGATTTTCCGACTATTTATTACAATTTGTTCAAGTTGTTTGCACTAAAAAACCCCAAATAATCGCAAGTGGACACATGGTGCGATCTCAGTGCATACCTTTCACCACTTGCACAAGTGTACGTCAGTTGCAACCAAACATTCTTGCTTTTTACCCTAAATTCTTATTTTATTGTTTTGCCTTACAAAATTCATAACTAAATACACAAAAATGATAAAAAAAAAACTTCCAAAAATTGCTATGAATTCATTGAGGCTTCATCTTTCTTACTGATTTCCCCGTTTCGTGGTGACGCTAAATTATTATGATATTGTTCTTTACCCTAAATTATTATTATATGAGTTTTTACCTTCTATATTTATTAATTTTATTGACCCTAAATTTTTTTTTTCTTCTAATTTTGTTATGCGAAAAGACCATTTCAGGTGCCAATTAGTTTCTCTCTTCTTCAATTTCTTAACTTCTAATTTTTATTAGGGTTAAGAGATGTTTTGAAAAAGTAAATGAAAAAAATACATGTCCAACCATTGTATGGCATCAGAAAAAAATTAGTTTAGGATATGATAAGTGGGAAAATGTCTTTTCCAAGCACTGGTGAACAGACAGCTCACTCCATGCACGCCTTTTCGTTTACCAAATATTAAGATTGTAGTTGGCCAAAATATCTATGTCAGTAAAATGTCATATTACCCATCTCTGATGTCAGTAAGCATTCAAGTATACAAATATATATACGTAGATTTATATATAAAACGGTTTATGACTGCACAAACACCAGACAAAATACATTAAAACCCAACATTTGGCCAACGTAGCTAGCCAACGTAGAACTGAAGAGAAGCAAGTCCAGAAAGCATAAAAACCTTAAAAACATACTACAACTAATTATAAGGGTATGGATTCCCTGGCACAACATACACATGCATTACCTTGAACCAAAAAACACTCTCACGGTGCCATTTGCATCGATTGCAACAAGTCCAGAACGAAGGATTTATCTTTGCTTCAGTAGGCCAACCTTCAATAACAAAACACCATTCGTTGTTGTTACAAGCGCTGCAATGATTGAACTTAATCTTCCCATAGTAAAACATATCTACGATATGTCTTGCAACATTCCAAACTCGGCTTAATCTTCGTCTCAAAGCATCCCTGGTTCCTTTCATATCAATGTTGTTACGTTGATTCAAAGAACACAAAAATTCTAATGCATCCTCTTTTGACTGACCAATTCCAGACATGCCAAGAAGTCCAACTATATATGCCGCTTCCATATGGCCTGCCGTGGCTGCGATGCGCATCCCATACAACGCTTCCACGTTACCCTGCATGAAAAACACTTCGAACGCCTCTCTAAATATCGACTCAGGGTTCTCGCAAGCTCTACATTGTTGCAAGAAAAGCTGGACCGCAGGATTATCATGGTACCAGCTAGGATGGTCTGGGTACTTAGCCATTGAAATGGTGTTCCACACTTGTGGAGTGTTTGCCAACGTCCGGAATAATGGGCACACAGATGCCATACAGAAGAGATCTTCCGAAGATCGGGTTGCCACGTATAACATCACTTTAAACCAAGCCAACTCCGGGATGAAGGCTTGAGGCATCTCCAAATGGATATGCTTCCTTCTCTTTCCTCCGACTGTAGTGAAATATTTGGAATTCATGTGTTTCTATTTTTTTGGAATGGAACGATTTGAGGAGTGGAAGAGGGGAGAAATGAGAATAGATGGGGTTTTGGTTCTGTTATAGGGTGTGTTTGTTGTACAGTTTGGAAAATGTGTTTCCACTTGAGGTTTTTCTCACTTGACCCTTTTTAAAGAAACTGAACCAACACCCTAAAACTAGAGAAAAACAGAAGAGAAGGAAAATGTCATCGAAATGAGAAGTCAGACAGTCAAAAAGTAAATTAAGAACCTATATGCATAGCCATTTTTAGGATTTTCCCGCCCTTTTTATGTCAATGAAACAAATGTGACGGATTACTGACTAGTCACAGAACGTCCCATCACATAACTTTTCATTTTCCCACACCGAAATATAGTAGTAATGTTATTAAAATGTGATGAATGTTTATCCAACTAGTTGGTTTAATGAAATATAATGAAAATAATATAGGGTTTAGGGCAGTTTTCCCTCAATTTTCATATTGGGTTTTGGTAGTTAAATATTATATTGGTTTATGGGGTAAACGATGCCCCATATCTGACGGTACATGTGTCGAAAGCATGCCCAACCCACCCACGGACAAAAAAGAGGATATAATCGCATTTGGGCAGAGATGAGAGAGCTCTGAGTCCGAAGAGGTTTGAGTGAGAAGATCTGAGTGAGAAGGTATGAGTCCGAAGAGGTTTCAGTGAGAAGATCTGAGTGAGAAAAGGTACAAGTGAGAAGATTCAACATGTCTTCGTCTTTATCTCCAGCTCAAACAAAGAGGTGTCCGTACTGTGGAGCTGCAATGGTGCTTCGGGTTTCAAAATCAGAGAAAAATCGAGGGAAGCCATTTTGGAAGTGCCTAACCTCCTATGTAAGTTTTCATTTCCAGAATATGTATGTGGGTGAAAAAACCTTGGTCTAACTCTGACACAATTATTTTGCATATATGATGCCTGCAATTAGGGAGCCACCAGTTGCAATGGATTTGAATGGGTTGATGTAACTTCCGCTCAAACAGAACAGCCAGATGACACGTATGATGCTACGGTGCTGAATATGTTGAAGTCCATTAAGGACTTGATATTAGTTTTATTACTTTTATCAATTTTAATATTATTTGTTACTTTAATGACCAATTAAGTGCACAGTTTCAAGGATTGTAAAAGTTCTCCCCAAAAAGACATGTTGCACGCACCACCAATGAGTTTTCAAACCCATTTTGTAATATTTGTTCTTGAAATAGGTGGATTGGCATTGAGTTTAAATTATTGTTCTTGAAATAGGTAGATTGTTTATTGGCATATACTAAAGGTTTATTGATTGTTTACTGCATGTATATCGCATGTTATAGCGCGGATATTGGATGTTTATTGAAGGTTTATTGATTGTTTACTGTATGTATATCGCATGTTATTGCTCGGATATTGGATGTATATTGAAGGTTTATTGATTGTTTACTGCATGTGTATTGCATGTTATTTACCGGATATTGGATGTTTATTGAAGGTTTATTGATTGTGTACTGCATGTGTATCGCATGTTATTTATCGGATATTGGATGTTTATTGAAGGTTTATTGATTGTTTACTGCATGTGTATCGCATGTTATTTATCGGATATTGGATGTTTATTGAAGGTTTATTGATTGTGTACTGCATGTATTTCGCATGTTATTGTCCGATATTGAATGTTTATTGAAGGTTTATTGATTGTTTATTAATAGGAAGAACAACTATTAAGTAGAATTTCCTAATCGATACGACTCCCTTATGGATGGTGAAATTAGGGACTGATGTATATTGCATGTCTATTGCATATAGATTGCATGTGTATTGCGTGTATATTGCTTGTCTGTTGCCTGTGTATTGTTGTTTATTTCCTTCGTAAGCAATAAACAATCAAGACACACGCAATAAATGTACGCTATGCACGCAATAGAGAAGCAATATAGACGCAATAGACAAGCAATATAGATGCACCAATATACATTACTTTTATGCTACTGAGCTGCCCAAGACCAATAAAATAAAGAAAATCAACGAATTTATTAACCGATTATAAAGGAAAGAGGGATTCAAACCCGATGGGCGGTACAGAACCAATAGGAAGTTTTTATAGCATTGCAGATGGGAAATGTTTATTGAAGTTTTATTGAGGTTTATTGACGGTTTATTGAATGTTTACTGAAGGTTTACTGCATGTATATCGCATGTGTTTCTATAAACAGGGCATGGTTGAATAAAACATTGGAGGCGAGGGCATAGCCGCCTATTTCCCTTACAGAATTACAATCAATACACACGCAACCCATTGCGATTAAGTTAAGGCATGGTGAACGGCTTAAAGATTGGGATCTGATATTTGGAATGGTGGCTTGGATAAATCATGACATATTACTTTGCAATAATGTAATACACTTTAAAAAGCCATCAGTCATTGTTCACATATGCAGTCTTCCAATCCCAATTCAATGCAGTTTGGTTAAGGTTATGTAAATGTTGTGAAGGAGTTAGGGCAATATTACAGAGATGTTTGTTTCATTAAATCCAAAAAAACTTTACACTCCAGATGCAGATTCTATGTATGGGAATGGCATGTGCCTAACTTCAAAAACGCATATGCCTATCCATTTACATTTGCCCACGTGCACTAGATTTACAGATACATTTACTTTTCTCCTCACTAAGCCTCTGCATCTCCATTTCAGATTCTTCATTTTTCTGTCTATGCTCTGCATCCAGCTACTATATACATTTAGCCTAATATGAGAATAAACGTAGCGTAGTATCACACTAATCAAAATGAAAGCATGTATCCGCTATAATAATATTTTGGTTCTAATTGTTGTCCAATAACTTAAACTTAAAATTATGTACAAAAATACACTAAGATTGAGAAAGACGAAGAAGAATTGAGGAGCAGAGGTAGAATTCGAAAAGGAGCCGTGGATCTGTATTGTGTATTTACATGACTTTCAAATTGGAGATTTCCAAAACCAATTTAATCATCCCGTACCTGAACCCATTTCAACCACTATCATGGCATGTAAGCATCTCCCCGTATATCTCTGCAGCCAACTTCAACGGGAAAAAGGGCATGTTCTGCAAGGTGCAAGTAGCTAACGGAATCTCAGCGCTCAAAAGCTCAATGTACTTCAACACGAACATGCCACAATCGCCTCTGAAGCAAATCAAGAACTCGATCAATTCAAGTAATGACATTGTAACGTAATTGACAATTTCAAGTAATAAAATTAAATAAAAAGTTGTGCTCACTGATTAGATTGTTGTGGAACATCCACACGTTCTATTGGCCATGGACACCACCAATCTCTGCTGCAGTCGTTTGCCTAAACATCTTCTTCATAAAAGTCGATGGAGTTGAGAAGATTTGAAATCATAATTGAAAGCGGGGTGAGTTCTTCCTTTAACATCTCATTTGGAATAAGTGAAACCATTGAATCGTACACTTTGATTTCACACTTAACCAGATCAATCATTAGAGCCACCCAATGCTTATACTTCGTCAACATACAAGGGGCATACACCTTATACGCGTTCTGCCAATCCAGCCCACACGCCGGAACCTTGCCATTTACAACGTTCACTAAACTGTTTCTAATTTTCCACCCAACCTGCTCTTTTTTTCTTTTATTATCCGCAAAGCAAGTATGGATGTGATTCTGTGAAATAGAAAACAATCAATGGTTAAACACCTTCACAAAGCAAGTACGGATAATTTGTAATTATGAACTGCACTTGGTCAAGGCCTATGACATACCATGAAAAATACATCGGTTGTTGTCCAGTTCGATATTTGTACAACCTCCAAATCTTGTTGTCGCTTCCGGATGAGATACAACCCCAAATCAATGTGCTGCACATGTTTTTCTGGTCAATCTCATAATCTATGTACATTAAAACAAATGCATAATCAATTAAACTTACATCTCCTGTCAGCCAACCGTCAGCTTTTACGAGGGAAGCGAAGAATTCAATCTCAGCTTCCACGTGGTCAAATTGCATCACTAAACTGTGAATATAACAAAGTTTTAGATCACAAAAATTTAAAAATATATACACTAATGCCTTCTATCTCAAAAAACAAGGGACTTACTTTGGGTTATGGCGCCATTCCCAACAAAGTTTCAGCAATTTCACCATATCATCATGCGGAATCGCCTTCATTGGGTCTAACATCTGAAGTCGGGTTGTCTCTGGCGTAGTTTTTTTCACCAATTCACTAGCTTCAAGGATCTTCCACATAGCAATAATCCTCTTCCTCTTTCGTAATTGGACCCCTTGTTCCACAGCTTTACTTTTATCATTCAACCAAACGTTCAACTCAGATAGCACAGCTGTAGGTTGATCCAAATCAATATCCCCGAGAGTAAACTCAACAGTTGTCCCCGCTGTGCTCTCGCCAATGTCATCACAAACCAAAACAACTTCATCACTATCTTCCTTACATTCCTTTATTTGCACTTCCTTTTCCTCACTTCTCTTTCTTTTCACTTCCTTGCCCTCCTTTCTTTTTCTTTGTGGATCCTCTCCATCACTGCTTTTTCTTAGCAGTTCCCCTCTGTCACTGCTTTTTGTTTGCAGTTCCTCTCCCTCACTGTTTTTTCTTTTCACTTCCTCTCCCTCACTGCTCTTTCTTTGCAGTTCCTCTCCCTCATTGCCTTTTCTTTTCACTTCCTCTCCCCCACTGCTCTTTCTTTGCAGTTCCTTTCCCTCATTGCTTCTTCTTTTCACTTCCTCTCCCTCACTGCTCTTTCTTTGCGCTTCCTCTCCCTTGCTGCTTTTTATTTTCACTTGCTCTCCCTCACTTGTTTTCCTTTGCGCTTCCTCTACCTCACTTGTTTTTCTTTGCACTTCACCCCCTTCAATCCCCTCCTCGTCCTTTTCCTCTCCCTCATATCTGTTACTTGGCCCTTCATCCCATTCACTGTCATCCATTTCGTCAGATCCCTTAAATAGATGTGAGATGGCACAACGATTCGTCCTCTCTTTCAGTAAAGCTAGGTCCCTCCTTACTTCCTGCTCAAACTGAGGACCTAAACAGTGGTCCAAAAGTTTTTCCATCCGTATGACCTTTAACTCAAGGACGTCATTTTCCCGCTTTACTTGAAACAACTCGGACCTCAACACGCTTACCAGCTTGTTCAACTCATCAAGATCAGCACATGAAGAAGGAATTGACTCTGCCGAGACAACAGCAGGGCGATCCTGTGGCCAACTCCAATATGATTGTCTCATTTCCTCTTCACTCGGACGTAGCGCCCGCAACTGAACTGACTATTTCAGAATACAGACAATATTCATATTTAATCATTCTACTTAATAATTTCATTGAATCTTATAAACAGTTTTAAGGGCTGCAAACCAAACCTCTTTGCTCTGGAGAAAATAATTGTTCAACTTCCTCATCTCGGGCATAGACGTAGTCGTTCTCCATCGCAAAATACGCGGGACAGCTGTTGGATCAACAACCTTGCAGTAATTCAGGTCCACCATTCTAGGAATTAATTCATATACCCAAATCTACACAATTCACATGACAAAAGTCATTATTTAAGTTTTAAAGTTAACAAAGCATAACTGACATGAACATTATTACCATGTACCTGGAAAGCATACGTGAAACCTTTAAAACTCCACCCACCCCTTTGCACTTCACCATGCTTATGCTTCTTGCCCTTCTCATTTTTCCGGCTTGTTTCCGTTACCTTACTTTTCCCCTTCTCTCTTCCCTCTTCATTTTCAAAGCTTTTCGTATACTTTGTTGGTGCAGAAAATAGACTGTCTTGGGTTTTGTCAAACGACACCGAACCCCACGGATACCTGTTGAACGCATCCAAGTCCTCTACAAGGGTCAGGTAATTTACATTGATGTTCAAATGCTTGTCCCTTCCCAAAACCACTAACTCAGCAAAGTAAACAAGAGCTAGCTTGTAGACGTCATCTTTCTCTTTGCACCTCAGGAATGCTTCTTCTAAAGCACTACATGTAATTCCTTCGTCTATAAAATATCTTTTATGAAGTCTAATTTCAGCACTTTCTCCACTGGAAACTTCAGGCACTTCCCCAAAACGAAGCCTCGAGATCAAACAGAAATCCTGACGAGTAAACTGAGCAACGTCGCACCCTATTAAGAAACTCAGTCCGTCCAAGTCTTTCACACCCTGCCCCGCGACTCGACGCAACACAACTCCATGCACAATCTGCCCGCTAAACTGAATCTTGTCTATATTTAGAAGATGGCCAAAGCATGATGTCTTGAATTGTTCTAATTGTTCCGCACTCAACTTCGCTCGAATTGCAGCTATGGTTGAATTTGCATGTGAGCAGTTGTTCACCCGTGACGCATATGCCTCTGACTCTGGCCATACCAGCTGCACGTTGGATCCCATTTCCTAAAATACAAGATGAAATAACGTTAACACATATACTACCACCACGTATTTGCACAATCATATTGGTATTTAGTATTTACATAACTAGTCAACCAAGCACATTACAAATTTTATGAAGTACATGCGCATAGGGATTACTGATCACAGCCTTTAACATCATCAAAGCAATATGACAAATTTTGTGCAAATACCTGTTAATGCAATCATTTTGTGAATTACAACCAATAGCATGTGTTTTATTTTTGGATACAAACTCCAATCAAAGGTTGATGCATGAGTGAGTGTGAGTGCAATCTAGGCAAGTTCTACACTTCACACACATGGCAATTATTGTCATCTCATACACAACACAAAATAAATAAATAAATAAGAAAGATAGTGGAAGGAAGCAAAGCAAAGCATCTACTCTGCTATCTGCTTGCTAAGCCATTGCCACATCCTTCTTTCTTTCTAGCTTTTTCTTCAGTCAGCCACTATGATCATGGATCAACCTTCATTTCAAATGCTTGCACTTTTATTCATGACTTTATTATTATATCTTCTCATTTTTCACAGGCAAAATTAGCAACAAGGGAAATAATATTTATTTCAAAAAATATATATATTCTAGCTCCAGAGATATGTTATTGACATGTTATTGACTTGAGGGTCTCCTCCAATTCAACACCATTATCTTATTCATATCATTATTGATATGTTATTGACATGCTACTAACATGTTATTGACTTGATTTTCATTCATTTTTTAACATATACACAAGCAAAAATTAACATGCAAGTGAAGCACAAGGAAGAGATGCCAAATCCAACAACATTGATGGTACAAATTGGGGAAAACCTTTACTCTAACCCTAAACTCAAATTCCATAAATTACTCACCAAATGCTGGTTATTGAACAATCGCAAGGTGTCTGTGCGGGGTCTTTGTGCGGCTTTGCTCCACAAATGGAACCTTTCACTTCCAACAAATACGGCTTCTCTCCTTCCCCTTCCACTGCTTCGCCACTTCACTGTTTCGGAATCCACGCCTTTGTCCCTTCCACTCAAAATAAATACTTTTTCAGGGTTTAGAGAATGGAGTTGCGTTGTGTTGCGTTCAACCGTTGCCTTCAACCGTCGTTAATCGTTGCCTTCAACCTTTTCTCACAGCTTAACAGTTTCTCAGAGCTATGGGTTTTAGAGTGATGGGTTTTTTCTGTTCAAACTTCGAACTTGCCTCTTTTTTTTTTTTTTTTGGGACCAACTTCAATGCTGGATATTAAATTCGGGTTTGGGTTCCTCACCTACCCAATTGCAAAACTTTATCTCAATTCTCCCTAGCCTTTGGATTGATCTGATGGCTATCAAGTGAACCCCTTATAACTTACCACTTATAACTTTCCACTCATTATAGTCTGACCTGGTAAACTAACCGAATTTATATTGATACAATGCCATGCAAGCGTGCTACTATGCCATCTACATTTGAATCCAACGAAATTTTGTGGTACTTAAAAGAAATTAATTGAAACAAAGACTTTTGAATTTAGTTTAGTGTATCGCAGGTTACTTCAGTCACTGTTATGCTTCTTTAGAATCTAAACTAACAATATGGAGAGAGAAGAGTGGAGATTATGAGCTTGCCATTAAAGCGATGATATAAAGAAAGAACTTGTACTACAACAAAATGGGTGGTGCAAAATGGGCATGTGAGTCAATCTTACTCAAAAAGGCACCACTCATTTTGATTCCCTCGGAAAAGAGTCTCTAGGGCTCTGGAGAACCAGACGCTTTTTTCTCTCGCACCTTTCTCTTTTGTTGCTTCTAGTGGTTGGTACTAACGTTCATGGTGGCGGCTCCAATGCCGGAATTCATTTTTTTGCTAGATCTAGTGGATCTAGTAAAGATGGAGTGTGTATTGGTGAGAAAAGAGCTCGTACCCATGAGATGTGTGTTGGAGGTAGCGATGGTGATGATTCTTCTCTTCCTTTGCCTCCCTTGCTGATGAGTTTTAAAGATAAGGTTTCTGATGTCTCTTGCATGGCTGAAGATAATCTGGTTATCAATGAAGGTGATTGCGTGGTTATGAATGGGGATATTCCTTCCATTAAATTATCTGAGTCAATTAAGGAGTGTCTGTATCGTCCTTGGAGAACTTCTGTGATCATCAAGCTTATGGGTCGTCCGTTGACTTATAATTTTCTTCGTGCTCGGCTTCTTTAACGCTGGGCCTTGAAGGGTACGATGAGTTTGATTGATTTGGAGAACAATTATTTCATTTTTAAGTTTTTGCTTGGGAAGGATATGCAGTATGTGCTTACTGGTGGCCCTTGGCAAATTGCTGGTCAATACCTTGTGACTCAACAATGGAAGCTTGGGTTTAATCCGAAGAAGGAGCATGTTACACACATGACGACTTGGGTCAAAATCAATTGGCTCAATGTTGAGTATTTCCGACCTGATGTTATGGGGAAAATTAGCAATTTGATTGATCATACTGTCAAGGTCGATGCTCTCACTATGAGCCAAGCTAGAGGAAAATTTACATGAATTTGTGTTAAACTTGATTTGTCGAAGTCTCTTACTCCTTTCATTGAAGTTGAAGGTCGATCTTATGGTGTTATTTATGAAGGGATTAAGTTGGTTTGTTTTGAATGTGGCTGTTATGGGCATGGTAGGGATTCTTGTCTTGCTATTTTGAAAGCCAAGGCTCAGGTTGCTGAAACTGGAAATGCTAAGGATATGGAGGTTAACACTCCTACTAAAGAGGATGATCTAGATGCTTTCAATCCCGAGAAGGTTGGGGAGGGGAGTTTTACGAAACTTCATGGTCAGTGGATGTTGTTGCAGCATAAGAATTTTAAGAATAAGTTTCAGAAGGAGCATATGGCTTCTAGTGTTAATTGAGCGGATGCTTTGATGTGCATAATGATGTTCATGGCTTGTTCTCTTTTAATGTGGATGTTGCTTTTTCGTCTGCAAATTTTCGGGGTGCTAATGTGGTGTTGCATGACCCTAGCCTCCTGATATTGGTCAAATGGAGCTGAATAAGGGTGGGTCTCATTTGGTTAAGTCTGGTGTTGTAAACCTAGGCTCTAAGCTCTAAAAGCCTATAGAGGGGGGGTGAAGTAGGCGAGAAGAAAAGACTTCCATTTTTAAATTAAACTTCTTCAAAAGCACACAAGCACAAACACAAACAATTTCGTGGTTAATAAATTAAAACTAGTAACAGCGGAATGTAAATAACACACGATAATTGTTGACCCAGAAAACCCAATAGGGTGAAAAATTGGGGGCACCAAGCCAGGAGAGATCCAATCTGCTCAATTAAGAGATACAAGGAAAACGAAAGAAGACTTAGCTCATCTATCACCTATAGGCAATGACAATCCAATCTTTCAGCAAGCACCTTTTCTTTATCTCTTAGTAGCAAATTCTCTCAAGAGCACCAAGCTCAAGTTGCATGTAGTTTGATATATGAAGTGAGTGATGGTTTCACAGATTCATCTATCTCAATCACAAAGTATGATTGAGCAAGACAAATGAAACCTAAGTGTTGTGATGATTAAACTAAAAGTAATGAAATTGAAGCATATAGTTTAATTCAACATAACAACAATAAAAAGGTTTCAACCGAAATCTTGTAAATGTATACTTGGAGAAGGTTATATGTATACTATCAATCGTATACTCTCAAGTAACATATACTAGCTGAAACATTAATGAAGAGATTGAAGTAAAGAGAGCATTCAACCATTAAAGATTTAAAGTCATCTTGGGGAAGCACTTATGTGAATGCAATCATTCTCATAACCCTCAAGAGTATGAACTTTGGCTGAATGAAAACTCTTCTCAAAGTTTCATTCCCACTCGGTTTTTATGTAAAGAGTATAACTTGAAACAAGACATAAGTCATCTTTTAAATGCATGAGTGGAATCCCCACCTTTCAACTCTCTAAGAAGGAATATATATAGAGCTTTTAAAAACCCTTTGTTGTAAAGCTACAGACTTAAGCAAGGAGCGGCTCAAGTCACCACAACAAAGATAAAGATATTTTTTTACTCCTTTTGTGGAAAGAGTGAGCTAACAAGATTAGGGAATGGGATAACCAAAGAGCATGGGTGTCGCAAGTGGTCATGTGAAAAACAAGTTAAATTAATAAACAACCCAATATTTTAGAGGGTGGAAGACAAGGGAATATTTTAAAAGATAAAATAATTGTCAAGCTTGGATCCACCAAACAAATGCCGTTTGAGAGTTGTTGAAGATAAATGTGAACCTCCCAACACAATTTCACCACCACTAATTAAATAATGGGGTTTTCTTCCCCCAATACCAATTTCACAAAGAACCTCTCTAATAAAAGACCAACTTAAATGATCATAGGCCTTAGAAAGATCAATTTTCCAAGCAATAAAACCATTTTGCCCTTTAGCAATCTTGAATTTATGAAGCATCTCCTGAGCAATCACAATATTATCAACTATATGTCTCCCTTGCACAAAACTGACTTGAATGGGGCTAACAATTTTAGTCATAATAGGACGAAGCCTAGAAACCAAAATCTTAGAAACCACTAGATAAAGACTATTACATAAACAAATAGAACTAAGTTGAGCCATATTAAGAGGCCTTTCAACCTTAGGAACCAAAGCAATTAAAGTATCATTTAGGTGCTCCGGGAGATAATCTCTAACAAAACAATCCTTGACAAGAGAAAGGATATCCTTAGAGCAAAGATTCCAATAATTTTGATAAAAAAGAGCAGGAAACCCTTGAGGGCCAGGCGTTTTCAACCCACCAATAGCAAATAAACTACTTTGAATCTCCACATCAGAAACCTCACCATTTAACTGTGTACAATCAGAGAGCTCAAGCTGAGGAAAATATTGGGGAAACAAAGAATACTCACCATATAAAGTAGACTCACTAAATAAACAATCTGTTTCATACCTCCTTTCTCATAAATCCACTTTCCGACATCATTAGTCAACCCTTATAATTTATTTCGGCGCCTTCTAATAATAGTAGAAAGATGAAAAAAATCTGTATTCCTATCACCTTCCTTAAGCCAGGTGCTTCCATATTTTTGCAACCAAAACATCTCTTCTTGATCAAGAATGAGATTATACTCTGTAGTCAAATCAGTTTCCAACTGACTAAGGAAAGGATTAAACTACATACATAAGCTTCTTTGAATACTAGCAAGACGAGCCAAAATCCTTCTTTTCTTTTGAAAAGACACCCAAACAACTGTTTATTCCAATGTTGCAGAGGCCAAATAAGACTAGCAGACTTCTGAACAGCATGACCTGTACTAGAATTTCACAAACCAGAAATGAACTCATAAAAACTAGGATGACTTAACCACATTGCTTGGAATCTGAAAGGCATAGATTCTGTAGCAGGAAGATGGTTAGAAAAAACTTAACCATGACTAACAATGCTTAGAATTCACTCCTGGTAGGTGAGATAAGTGAGCTTCAGAGAACAAAAATCTCCAATCAATATTACAAAGACCTCTGTCAAGCTGTTTCCAAATAATATCCTCTTCATCCCTTTTATTACACCAGGTAAAATTTGGTCCAAAAAAACCCAAATCAACAAGATGATTCCTATCAATCCACTCAATAAAATGCTGACCACCAACATCCAAATTTCCACCTAGCTTCTCCTCACCACAAACAATGTCATTAAAATCACCAAGCAACAACCAAGGTTAATTACAAATAGCAGTCAACCCATCAAAATACTTCCAAAGAGAAGTTCTCACACTAGAACAAGGACTAGCATAAACTGCTGTTAGCAACCACCTTTTAGCATGCATAGTAACTAAAGCAGTAATGGTTTGACTCGAATGCGCAACAACTTGTAAAGAAATAAAACTTCCATTCCAAAGTAGCCACACACCCCCAGAAAAACCAATGGGATCCACAATATGATAAAGAGTAAATTCCAAACTCTTTGCAACAGAGAGAACTCGAGAACCACCAACTCTAGGCTCAAGCACAACAAAAATATCAATACCATAAGCCTTTTTTAAGTCCCTAATGGTACTGGCACACTTTACCTTGCCAACACCTCTCACATTCCAAGAAACAATTATCATAAAAATGATATATAAAAGGATGACAAAGAGAGGGAAAACCTCATCAAAAAGCAACATGCTCAGACTCAACATCAGAGGCATCAAAATCAATTGACATACCAACCAAACCAACCGCATCACCAACTGAATCTTGCTCATCCTCATTGGAAACACCTGAAAGGTTTTTATTTTGACCTTTATTGTATTTTGGCTCTTCTCTTAAACCAACAAAACCATTGTAATATTAATTAGATTCTAGGTTAGAATCAGTGTGGGTTGAATGGTTTCTATGTCTACTCGTTGCAGTTCAAAAGGTAAAATCATATGCATAGATCACTTGGATTAATACATTCTCACATGTATTCATCCATTCTGCGTCAGTTTTTACAGCTTTGTCAGATTCCTTTATTGCATTGATATTTCTTATCTGACCAAAGCATGAGGTTTATTATATTTATCATTGACTATCTTTACAAAATATTAAACCACTTCTTTCTAAAGACATATTGATTATTATATTCTTTCTTGAAAAAGAATTGATTTCTAAAGTCTTTTGCACACACATCTCAACTATACTTTTGTAAAACATGTGCATGTGTATATGACAAAAGCTTGAGAGTATTTCACTAACTCTTGTTGAACCAAAAAAATTCACAAAAAAAAATTTGGATTGTGTTTGGCTAAGCCCACGTCCAACAACCTTATCTAATCTAAAATGATAAGTGCAAAAAAAAAGGGTGGCTGACCATTATAAAATAATAAATAAATAAAATTCCAGCCATACAAATTTATTCGGATGGGATTGAAATATTCCTCCTTTGCAGGTTTATCAAAAAAGATATAAGTGTTGGCCAAGTATCAAACACTAAAGGATAAGCATCCCATCTAAGAGGTGACTGTTGACTCCAACTCAAATTCCTCACATCAAGGCCAATAAAAAGGCGGTACGTGGCTGGGAGAAAGAGGAGGAGGCAGCCGGCAGGCTGCTAGAGGCTTCAAATAAAAATGAAAGCTTGCAAGGCCACAGAGGCTGAGAAGAGGAGAAAATCAAAGAAGGAGGAACAGCCGCAGGAGCAAAGAGGAAGAGTAAGCACATAAGAGGATTCCTGGCTATGGTGACTTCTATCATCATAAAAAAAGTTAGGAATCTCTCTATGGCAGGGCTCTGCTCAAAGACTTCCAAGGAAGCATTCAACATCCAATACAATCAACCCATGAGAATTCTTGGCTGTGATGATTGAAATCATCACAAGTTAAGTCAAGAATCTACTCTAAGGTGTATCTCCTCTCAAATACCTCCACGACATCCAGCTACGGATTGACAACTAAGATGATTTCTATCATCATAAACAAAGTCAGGAATCTCTCCAAGGCTTGGCTCCGCTCAAATAATTCCAACGATGTTTTCAGAGCATCCAGTCCACAACCAACAAGGAAGATTGTCTTCTATGATGATTGAAATCATCATAGTTTATGGCATGGTCTATTCCAACAGGCAACTTCGAATAACAGAAGCAGAGGAGGCCTCAAATCATGGACGTAGAGAGTTGAGGAGGACATGGTGGTGAGCCCACCATGGAATTAAAATCAAAGAAGGAAAGCATGTTCATTACAAGTCTCTGTATGAAGCCACTGTATGAAGCATCTAAAACCAAAGGGACCCTCACGGCAATTGAATTGCCTCCCTATGAGCACTTGCTGCCAGCAAGTCAACAAAAATAAAAAAAGAAGAAGAGAGCCAGCGGAGGAAGAGAGAACGGAGCAAAAGAAAATTGGTGGGTTTCCTTCTTGTGTTTAGTTGCAAAGAGACGAAACAAAGAAGAAGGCAGCCAAAAAAAATAAAATAAAATAAAATAAAAAGGGGGCGCACAGCCCCTCCTTCTCTTGGATGTTTGTCTTGGTCTATTTGACTAAAAAAGATTGAGCAAAGAAAAAGAGTTTGGCAATATGAAAAGGGACTGCTACAGTAAACAGAAAGAGAGGAAGAATAGGCATAATAAATGCTCAACCTATATTTGTTTTTGTTTGCTGAAGCAAGAAGACAAAATTGCTCTCAAAGTTCTCAACGTAGCCCACAGCAAGGCACCTCCTTAATCTGCAGATCCAAAGAAAGAAGTCAACCACATGGAAACAAACAAAAGAAAAAAAGAGAAAGGGAAGTTTGCAAGAGTGTCTACCTCCTAATATTGTGTTGATGATTACTAACTAGTATTCATGTTGGTTTCATTGATAGTGGTCCTGATATGTGCATTTGGAGGTTTACTTCTAATGGAAATTTTTCTGTGAAATCTGCCTATCAATTGTTTTGTCCAGTTGAAGCTGGTTCTAATTGGCAATGGGAGTTTATTTGAAGGTTGCAGCTTCCTCCTAAGGTTAAGACCTTCCTTTGGGTGCTTTGCCACAAAAAGCTCCTCACTAATGCTCAAAGGCAACATAGAGGTATGGCAGTTAATGCTTCTTGTCCTCGATGCATTTATCCAGTTGAATCTGTTGATCATTTGTTTAAAGGTTGTAGGTTTTCTTTTTTAATTTGGAATCAGTTTGGCAGTTGGTTTGAGGAATCCAGTGTTGCTTATCCTAGTTGTGATGATTGGCTCTTTCATAATCTGCATTCCAATAGATCTTTTATGACTGGTTTGACTTGGAATTTGGTGTTTGTTGTTACCCTTTGGTTCATCTGGAAATGACGATGTAAGCTTGTTTTTTAGTAAGGTTGTTTGCTTCCCTCTAAGTCACAGCAGGTGATTCTGCAGTATGTTAAGGATTGGCATACAACCACTAAGTCTATCTTTGTTGCTCTCCATCAGGGTATAGTTTATCTTCATTGGCAAGTCCCTTTGCCAAGGATTTGTAAGGTTCCAATGGTAGTCGAAAGCATACTCTTAGTTACATTGGAGCTGGGGTCTATTAAGAGATCATGCTAGTAATTAGATTAAAGGTTTTTCTATTAATTTGGGTGTTGGGTCAGTGATTGAGGATGACTTATGGGGCATTTTTTGGGGGCTCTATTTAGCTTAGGAAGCTGGTTTTCAAAATGTGGAGGTTGAATGTGTGATTCTAAGTCTATTGTGGTTCTGTTATAGAATCCTACTAGTCCTACTCATCCTATTTTTAGCATTATCAACTGCTGCCATTTGCTAATTCAAAATAAGTGGTGCTGTTCTGTCAAGCACATTTTTCGACAGCATAATTTTGTTGCTGATTCTTTGGCTTCTATGAGCCATGATCTTCCCTTGGGTTTGCATGTTTTGGATTTAGCACCTAGTGTGGTTGTTGAGCTTCTTGCTGCTGATGCCAGAAGCTAGGCTCGTCCAAGGATAGTTGTTGTGTAGTTCTTTTTGTGTTGTTTGGGCTTTGGCCCCCTTTTTACCCCCAAAAAAAAAATTACTATCTGCTAACTTATTTGGTTTGCCAGAAAAATTAATGGTGTGTTTACTAAACAGGAATTAAATTCCACCTATGGAGGATTCATGTATTTACTTTACATTAAGGAATTGAAAAGTAAGTGAGGCCCACACAAAATTAGGAATTGAATTCCTGATTTTTGAGGAATTTAATTCTTGGGTGGGAGGTGGTATTCTAATTCTTGGAGAACTAACCCATTAGGAATTTATCTTTTTTACCCATTATATCCTCACACAATTTTCAAAATTCCAAATTTGCCACATACTTTAACCCAACAACGAGGACATTTTAGTAATTAGTACCACTCCTACCCCAATTCCATATAGTTTAGTAAACAACTTCAATAGGAATCCGGAAGCGAACTCCCCTCAATTCATATGGTAGAGTAAACAACTTCAATAGAAATTCAGAATCTAATTCTCCTCAATCCAACTCCTCCTCAATTCAATTCATCATCAATTCAATTCCTCCGAATTCAATTACGGATTAGTAAACATGTCATAAGTTCTAATATGAGCCGGACTACCAAAAGAATAGTACATTAATGATTTGAAGGACAATATATATAGTACAAGTCCAAACGGCTCTAATGGTTTCATTTGTTTTTTGGAATTCTTCTATCTCTTTTTGACAAATTCCTTTTGTCTTCAAGAACAATGCTCAAATTTTCTATTTTATTTTTTTCGTTGTGAAGGCCTCAAACGCTAAAAACACAAAAAATTATTTACGTTGTTCAATTGACTATTTCTCTTCTCTAATAACTTGGAGGGAATTGTTAAATAAGCAATAAGTTTTTTATAGCACCAAAAATTAAGTTCAGTAAGTGTAGGCGAGAGAATGGGTTAGGATCCCGAGCCTCTGCATTTAGAGTCTATGCATTTTCTCGCATTTCGCTTCATCTTTGTTGTTGTAATAATCTAACGACCTATAACATAACATGTCAACTACTAAGTTTAGTTTAGTTGTAACACGCAAAAAGTCCAATTATAACATGTCAACTACAAAACAAAAAACATAAAGAAAAAGAAAAGAAAAGGAAAAAAGAAACCAAACCCAGCACCTCCGCGTTGTCGCACTGCCACTCCAAAGACAGAGAGAGGTCAAAGCTACTGGAAGTTGTCATTTAAGAGCCCTCAGCTAGCCATATAATATGCAGGGGCGGCCCTGGCATGCTGCAAGTGGTGCCACCAGTGGCGGAGCCGGAAAATTCATCAAGGAGGGTCAACCTCAAAAAAAAGAATTGAATGATTGATGCAAACGAAGACTTGAAATAGAATAGGTTTAATTCACGTAGTGCAAAGTTGAAATAGAATAGGGTTAATTTAAGTAGTGCAAAAGGTTGTCTCCTTTAGCTTTTAGGTTAGTAGTTCTTTAATTAAGAAGTTATTAAAAAAATTAAAGAAAAGAAAAAAGGAAAGCTGAGATTGAGAAGGGTCATATATTAATAATAATTTATATACAAAGGGTAAATATGTCACGCCCCAACTCACGGGTTTACGTAATCTTGGATTAAGACGTGATTCACACCTTAATTATAGATTTTAATAAAAACTATAACTAAAATGTGAAGAAACATTTAAATAAATAAAGTAAATATTTCACATAGAACATTCGAACAACAACATCTGAAAGCTTGAAATAGTTATATTATTTTACAAGCCAGAACTCCTAAAGAGTTTACTAAAAAAAGTAACTCATTATTTATCCACAAGCTATGTACACAGTACACTCTTATAAATATGCCAAAATCATCACAAGCTTTAGATTTCAGGTTCGGTACCTGCAAAATCTATTAGAGGGTGAGCGAAACCACAGCTCAGTAGGGACATAAACCTTTTTACATGAAATTGATATAATTAAATTAAATGACGAACAATTACACATCCAAATATCACATTATTAATAATAATGCATGAATGCTCTTCATCTAATCCCGTTAATTCATATAACTGGACAAGCAGACCTGCACGTCCCATGCCATGCTTATACCACTTGGTCCCGAATGCCCGTTTATATGAACTAACACCCATTTCAACCGTCCCATAATTCCCCTTTTGTTAGTCATCTTGCCTAACTCCCTTTCACCAGTCCCGAATCACCCAATAAAAACCATGTGCACTATGGGATCCCTGAGACCTGGTACCTGCCAAGAGTTAGACTCAACTACACAAAAGACTATATCCATTACCCTCTTTTCCATCATCAACATCTTCCACTAATTTCCATGACATGATATAATTATGCATTTCACATATCCATATATCCCACAACAATGTAGCTATTCAAAATATCACCAATGTACCAACATTGTTCAACCAATCAAGAACACATAAACATTCCAAGAATAACATTTAATTGTAACAAGAATATTAATCAAATAATCATATCACGCATAATATATTGTTCATAAAATTTAATTAAATCAATCTCGGCAAAAGGCCCCCAAGAAACCCCTACCTCGTTTCCAAAGCTAGCTCCAAGTTAAGAAAACACACAAGCTACGACCTCTAACTTCTCCTGAGAATTTGATCACCACTTGCTTTCTCTTCTTTTCTATCTCTCTTTCTCACTTTAATTTTTTTTTCTCTTCTCTTTGGCAATCGTCTTGTGTTTTCAAAATCAAAGACAATGACCTCTATTTAAAGTGAATACTAAGGCGGCATGGCAATGGGTTTTAATTGGTGGATGAACTTCAATTGACAACTTTTGCTCCAAGTTTTTCCTCAACACCACCAGCTCACATACTAAAAGGATTAGTCATCAAATGGAATGATACTTGTTGAGTTATAAATCTCAAATAGAAAAGCTTTAGCATAACTAACTTACACGTCAAACTTTTGCCAATATCAATCTCTACACCATTTAGATAGCTATGAACAAATTCACCTCTACTAAAGTTTTAAAAGAAAATCTAAAGAAATCATTAAAACCATTTGAATACAAGAAACGTCCAAGAACTTTGTGAGTAAAAGAAATTTAAATTATTATTATTTTTAAATATATAATACATATAATAGAGTAAGATATATATATATATATATATATATATATATATATATATATATATATATATAACAATTCTTTTTGTTTAATTATCATTTAAGAAAGACGGACTTTCACAAAATAATATTGAATGGAGGGTTAATTAAGGAATTTCAGGAGGGTCAGCTGACCCTTGTGGGCCTGCATGGCTCCGCCCCTGGGTGACACCGCATAAGGCCCTCGATTTTTGAGGGGCTCTGAAATTTTTTACTTTATAATGTATATTAATATTGTAAAAATTGGATATATACTCCAGTGTGCAACATATTAACACAAAAGTGTATTTGGTGGAGCTTATTTCTAGTGCGTATCTCTTGCACTACTACATTTTTTTACTTGCGCGACGAATAAATAATTGTCTCACAAAACAAGTATGCGTGACGGAAAGATAAAAGCATACCGCAAAACAGAGCGACGAAAATTTTCATCGCGCAAAGGAACTCTGCGCCACAAACAATAGTATTGTCGCATATAGTGACGAAAATTGGGTCCTAACCGTAGATTTGGCAATAAACTTTGCACGACGAAAGTTTTAGTAGCGCTAAGTTATAATGCGCGACAACTAATCCTGATCGTCGCGCAAAGAACAAGCGGGAAAAAAAATGCGGGTTAATCGCATTTGGCAAGTGATGGTATTCTTGCGCGATGACGAGTAGCATTTGCGCGACGGATCTATGCGGGACGAATCACCTATAACACGTCGCGCAAAAATGGATGTCGGCACATCCATGCGCGTCGGAAAAAAAAAATTTGCGGGACGAGAAAGACGTTTGCGCGGCGAAAACTTTGCGACGCATTTATTTGTTTGTCGCGCAAGGACTTCAAAACTTTGTGCGACGAATCCCCTAGACCACGTCGCGCAAAAATGGATGTCGGCACATCCATGTGCACCGGAAAAAAAAAAATTGCGGGACGACAAACACGTTTGCGCAGCGAAAAATTTGCAACGAATTTATTTGTTTGTCGCGCAAGGACTAAGAACTTTGCGCGATGAAAAACTTAATCCGTTGCGCAAAACCGTCGTTTATTACTAGTCAGTTTCAGCCATGGCAGAGGCAAACTGCAAAAAAATTGTAGCTTGCCTCAGCATCTCTCCCTCTGTCTCGAACGTCATAGGCCAATCAAACGCATCAATTTCATTTCGTTTATGAGTTAAACTATCTCTGCCTCCGGTATGTTCATTGATTATGTATTTTTTGTCGTTAGTGTAAAAATATTACTGTAAATTCATACTAACGCCATTAATTTCGTTGTATATAGGGATATTATATGTGATTAGCGATTGGTAGAGAACGATTGGGAAGGTATTATATAGAATTAATTACATTATGTTTATATTGTGTTGTCAAATTATATTTATATGATGTTGTTCAGTTAGGCACGTTGATGTACGAAGTTAATTGGAATTAACTTCATACATTTTTTTTTTTGTAAAGCTTAGTTCCCGTTCGAGGTTAGTTGGACCGCGCATTGTCCCATATTTTGGACAGTTTGGAAATGCATAGTCATGTCACGTAGTTTACAGCTACAGGATTAGGTTTCGATTGTGGAGATTTCGGTGTCATCTCGGTACGTTCTTCGGGTGGTACGTAGGTATTTTATATCTACGGTACACCTCAAGAACTGTATTGAGATGCTGTCGAAATTCATCCACGTCGAAATCTAATCTCATATAGTTGTAAATTACGTTGCATGACTATGCATTTCCGAATGAGATAGGACCCTTACCGGAGGCATAAGGTGACGTTATGATTTTGTAAGAATACAACATGATTGTTGTATTGTGATTGTGGTTCCAGGAATTATGAGCAGAAGGTGGATACAGAACCCTAACAGGTGCGCAGACGAATACTTGGATGGAATCGATGACTTTTTTCACTTTGCACGGTCACACAACCTGGGTGCAACTAGAATCCGGTGTCCTTGTAGGAGGTGTAACAATATGTTGTGGGAGACAATTGAAAATGTTCGATTTCATTTAGTAAGGAATGGAATGATTGAGACATACAGCACTTGGAACCATCACGGGGAACAATTAGACATTGCTTTGTCTTCAAGGGTCACAAGAGTGAACAATGTTGAACCTATTGTGGATCCTAATGAACAAGTCATGGATATTATAAATGATGTTTTTCCATTTGCATCGACAAGCAGCAATCAGCAAGGGGAAGATGATGTGCCTACACCAACAGATAGTGCAGAGTTCGAACAGTATGAAAAACTGTTAAGAAATGCCAACCAATAGTTATATCCGGGATGCGAGAGCTTTTCCGTTCTGACGGCGATTGTGGAGCTAATGCACGGAAAAGTAAAGTACCGTATGTTGAACCTATGTTTCGATTACTTTTTGGGGGTTTTCAAGAGAATGCTTCCGACGGACAATTATTTGCCGAAAAACCATAGACAGGCGCAGAAGATGTTAAGTGGTCTTGGATTGGGTTATGAAAAAATGCACGCTTGCAAAAACAATTGCATGTTATTCTACAAAGAGTATGAATCATTGGATACATGCCCTATATGCAATGAGTCGAGGTTCAAACAGACGTCTCAGAATAGAATGATTAAGGTTCCACAAAAAGTCATGCGTTATTTGCCCCTGAAACCAAGATTGCAGCAATTGTATATGTCGGCGCATACTGCCACAGACATGAGATGGCATAGGGAAAAACGGGTAGACGACAATGTGATGCGGCATCCTGCAGATGGGGAGGCATGGAAAGAGTTCGATCGAACGTTCCCCGAGTTTGCTGCTGATCCCCGAAATGTTAGGTTGGGACTTGCCACTGACGGATTCAATTCGTACGGGGTTCTAAACCAACACCACAGCACTTGGCCGATTTTCGTATTCTCATATAATTTGCCACCGTGGAAATGCATGAAAAAAGAGTACATGATGATGACTGTTTTGATAACTGAGGATCCTGGCAGGTCAATCAATGTGTACTTAAGGCCGTTGGTTGATGAGCTCAAGGATTTATGGACAAACGGTGTGCGCACGTACGATAAATCCACTGGGAAGATATTCACTTTGCAGGCGGCAGTTATGTGGAATGTGAATGATTTTCCCGCATATGCAATGGTGTCGGGGTAGAGCACAAAGGGTTATATGGTATGCCCTGTATGCAAGGAAGATGTAACTTCTGGTTGGCACGCTGAAAAAGTGTGTTACTTTGGGCATCGAAGATGGTTGCCATGGGACCACGAGTGGCGGGAAAAGGATAAAGAGTTCAACGGGAACAAAGAGCGTCGTGCAAGACCTAGAGAATCGTCCGGTGATCAGATCTTGGAACAGCTTAACCGTTTGGATTTTGCTCCGTTCGGAAAAACAGTTAGTCGAACCAGACCTGCTACACATATGAACGGGACGCGCAAGTCTATGTTTTTTGAGCTCCCATATTGGTCGAAACTAAAATTGAGGCACAATCTCGACGTTATGCATGTTGAGAAAATTGTGTTTGACACATTGATGGGAACGATTCTAGATATCAAGGACAAGACAAAGGACACGATAAAAGCTCGTCTTGATTTGGAAAGAATGGGCATACGAAGGGGTTTATGGCTGAAAAGGGGCAGTGATAAAGCTATAAGGGATCTAGCATTTTTTTCCATGAAACCAAATGACAAAAAAGAGTTTCTACAGTTTGTGTCATCTGTAAAGTTTCCTGATGGGTATGCTTCTAATATCGCACGTTGCTTGAATGTTGACGGGGGTAAATTTACCAGACTCAAGAGCCATGACTGCCATGTGTTTATGCAATGCCTACTTTCTATAGGGATTCGACACCTATTGCCGGAAGATGTAGTCAAGCCAATCATATTGTTGTCCAGATTTTTTTCCCAACTGACAGTACACATGTTGCGAAAGACAGACATTCATCAATTGCGCGATGACATTGTCCAAGTCCTATGCAAGTTTGAGATGATATTCCCTCCAGCTTCTTCACAAGTATGATCCACGTGATGGTTCACTTGCCAGAAGAGGCATTGGTTGCTAGTCCAATCAACTATCGCTGGATGAATCCTATAGAAAGGTATATAATCCTCATCATTTCTGTATGCATCATTGGTTCGTATTCTTGCTACTTCCTGATTTGCATCTTTTCATTATATTTTGGCAGGCTTCTCGGAGAGCTGATTGGTTCGTACGCAACAGAGCGAAGCCCGAATGATCAATTGTAGAGGCTTGAGTCCAATATGAGGCGCTGACTTTCTGTGGAATGTATTTAAAAGATGTGGACACGGCTTTCAATCGACCTCAGCGCAATAATGATGGAGGTGTGGGAAATGAGCAACTTTCTGTTTTTGCCCAAAGCGCACGAACCTTTGGAGATCTTGTACGAGGGGAGTCATTTTCCAGAAAAGATATGGAGGTAGCTCATTAGTTCGTATTGAACAATTGTGATGAGATAATGGCATACTTAGATGAGCATGAAGAGATGATGAAGCGAGAACATCCATCACATTTGTATTCCAAGAAACACCGTGAATTGTTTCCAAAATGGTTCTTGCAATATGTAAGTTATAAGTATTTTGTAATTGACATATATATTGTAGTATTTAAATTTGTCAAACTAACATGTGAATTCTTTTTATAATATTAGGTGACTAAGTTGAAATCAGAGAATTCCCCCACTTACAGTGAAGAGTTATATAACTTGGCATTCGGCCCACTTCGGGCTGAATTGTTCTCGGGTTGCCATGTTAACGACGTCAAGTTTTTGGGGAGTGCACGAGATGACAAGTTGTGTACGCAAACCAGCGGTGTCCATGTTCCAGGTGGAGGCGAAAGTACGAACATTGATTTCTATGGCAAACTCACAACTGTCGTGCAATTGCTTTACAAAGACCGATACCAAGTGATCATGTTTAAGTGTCGATGGTTTGATACGAACCAAAATAGGCAGGGAAGTATTAAAATCGATCATGGGTTACTATCTGTGAACATGAGCAGAACTTGGTATGATGACGACCCTTACATTTTGACAACCATGGCAAAACAAATTGTCTATCTAGATGACCCTAAAGCAGGGAGCGGGTGGAAAGTTGTTCAGCAAATGGATCAAAGGAATGTGTATGCTATACCAGAACTAGACCCATCTGACAACGACGTCGACGTTGCTGACCAACGTTTCGAATCTTCCATGGAACATGATGCACAAACACTTCGAGATACAATTGTCGTACAGGAACCTTTTCAACTTGAAGGAGTGTCTCCAAGAGAAATACCGATTCAGTCAATTACAATTGACCTCGGTTATCTTCCGCGATACGATCCAACCGTGGGCCCGAACAACGATCATGATGTACTTCTGGAGGAGGAGGAGGAGGAGGAGGAGGAGGAGGAGGAGGATGATTGGGAGACCGAAAGTGATCATAGCGACGATAACGAAGATTATTATAGTTCAGATGATGAATAATGTAATTATTTGCGACTTGCCATGTAAAACATATTAAATGATTATCCAAACCTTAAATATTTGTTTGAATATTGTTTGAATATTTGTGGAATGTATATCCAAACCTTAAATATATGTGGGGAACTTTGTAATTTAATAATGGTGGTGCAAAAACGTGTGTAGTAGTGCAAAAACATGTATTCTTGTTAGAGTTCAATTACATTCAATCATTAGAGTTAGGTCACTCAAAGTTGTCAACAAACCCCCCGTCCCCCCAAGTGTGTGTTTGCAACGTTCTTCGTTTTTTTTATTGAATTCTGTTCATTTTCGTAACTGTTTTTGACTTTTGGTCCGCGTTGTGTTCTTTGTTTTTCTGTGCTGAATCCAACCGTATAAATAACATGAAATTTGGACATACGGTTGGGAAGTTATGGATTAAAAACCGAACAAAGGTTGGAAGTGCAAAAAAGGCCCGAACAATCTGTAAAAAAATGACCGGTCGTCTCCATTAAAAGACCGGTCTTTACCTTTGTGCGATGAATACAATCTCCGCGTCGCACAAGAGAACTTTGCGGGACTAATATATTCGTCGCGTAGAATAACAAATATGCAATAATAATGACGTAACCGAAATCAGCTTTCAGCGACGACAAAATTCCCCGCGTTGCACAAGAGAACTTTACGGGACGGATCTATTCGTCGCGCATGGTTCCAAACATGCAAAAAATTTGAAGAAATAATTAAATCACCTTTGCTCGACGAATAAATATTTTCGTCGCGCAAATCGTTTACAATTGCGACGAATATTCAACGAATTCGTTGCTCAAATTTTTCAGAGACGCACAAAATGCTTATTCTTCGCCCAAATCAAGTTTTTTTATTTTACTTCTTTTGTATGCATGATAGTTAAGAAATAAACGAAGTATCCATTAATGTTAATATTTTTAAATGAAGATCAAATTCAGTAATTGTATTCATATACAGTAAAGGAGTGCACCCGTAGAAAATTTTGAACATCGGAGTTAAAATACCCGTTAAATCGTGATTTTTCATTTATATCCGTGGAAAATTGTGGTCCCGTTACGTCATCTGCGATTGTATATTTTTTCCAATTTTTTGCAAGTACGATCTCTACGTTTAAAGAAACAAGTTTGACGGTTGGATCGTTGAAAATAGTTTCGTAGAATGCGTATGTCATCAAAACTATATATTCACAAAAATTTAGAGTTTTTGTATACTTTTGTTAAATATAACATAAGATGTTGTGGTATCCACTACTGTAAATATTTTTAAATGAAGATCAAATTCAGTCATTGTATTCATATACGGTAAAGGATTGCACCCGTAAAATATCATCAAAATCGGAGTTAAAATAACTGTTAAATCGTGATTTTTTGTTTATAACCGTTGAAAATTTTGGTCCGGTAACATCATCTATGAATGTGTATTTTTTTTCAATTTTTAGCGTGTATGATCTCTAAGTATAAACAAACAAGTTTGACGGTTGGATCGGTGAAACTAGTATTGTAGAATGCGTAGCCCCATTAAAACAATATAGTCACTAACATTTCCATGCTTTTCTGTTGTTAAGTTTTTATTAAATTAAACACGACTTTGCGCGACGAATATGTACTTTTTCGTCGTGCAATAGTCCCTAGCACGACGTAATAAAATATTTCCGTCGTGCAATGTAATTAAGGGTTTCTGGCTCAGGGCATTGGGTTTTGGGTTTAGGGTTGAGGGTTTACGGTATGCGCGACGTATATCCAAACATTTTTCGTCGCGCAAGTCATCCAAATTTTTGGTGGTTTTTATCCCGGGTATTAAAAAGTCTTTACGCGACGCTATTTTGTTTTCCGTCGCGCAAAGCGACGTATTTTAACTTTGCGCGACAGGTGTATTTTTCCGTCGTGCAAAGCGTGATATTTTAACTTTGCGCGACAGATTTTTTTGTTCGTCGCGCAAGTCGATGAACATTTTATGAAAAAAAAAACGCGCAGTTTTGTTTGCCTTCAACCTCTCAGCCCCTCTGTCTTTCTCTCCTTCGAACCCTAAAAATCTCTCAGCCGGTCTCTCTCCTTCAAACCCTCAAATCTCTCAGCCGGTCACTCTCGCCTTCAACCTCTCAGCCCCTCTGTCTCTCTCTCCTTCGAACCCTAAAAATCTCTCAGCCGGTCTATCTAGCCTTCAACCTCTCAGCCCCTCATCCTTCTCAGTCACTCTCTCCTCCGTCCCCACTCATCCCTCTCAGTCCCTCTCTCCTCCGTCCGCTCTCAGTCACTCGCTCCTCCGTCAGACGACGGCCCTTCGCTCTCTCTCTCTCTCTCGCTCTCCACTGCCGGACTTGCGTGCTCTCCGGTCTCCCTGGAAACCCACACGGTAAAATTCCCGACTCTAGCCCCGATTAATAATTACAAGTTTTTGGAATTTTTATTTATGAAATTTGTGGATTAATATATATGTTCTGCTGTTTGAATTTCTATATTTATTTTGTAAGTGTTTAAATTGCTTAGTCTGGTGGTTGGTTAGGATTGCTCCGTTTCAATTTCCTTTTTGTATTGGATTTGCATTTTTTATTTCATATTTTATTGGAGGTGTTGAAATAGTGTTGGATTTGTGATTTTGTATTTTTTGTTTTGATTGGAGCACAATTTAGATTTGGTTTGGTTTCAGATTTCAAATTTGATTGGAGCACAATTTTCTGTTTTCTGTATTTTATATGTTGATTGCTTTTCGTAATTTTCTATTTTTTGTATTTTGATTGCTTTTCAGATTTAAAATATGTGCAACTAACCAATTTTGTAATTTTGCTTTGTTGAGATGAATATCTGATTTTTGTGGTCCGTGTATTGTGCTCGTTATCTACACTGTGTATATGCCAACAACTTTGGTAGCTTGTTTAATAAACCATGCTATAGTTTACTTCTATTTTATGATTTTCATTAGGAGGTTTATCTATTCAACTCTTTTTTGTAATCACATACCGACTCTTTAATAATTTGGTCAGCAATTTGATATTTTCTGGAATATGTGCTTCTAGTTTTTTTTTTTTTTTTTTTTATAAAGAATACATGTTTTTGTTTTTTTTTTTAATATATATCTGTTTTTGTTTTGTTTGCAAACAATGTGCATCTGTTTTTATATATATATATCTGTTTTTGTTTTGTTTGCTTTTCAACAATGTGCATTTGTTTCTTTTTTATTTATTTATAAGAATACATGTTTCTGTGTATTTGTATGCTAAATATTGAATTTGTTGTTGATTAGTTGTTGAGGTTTTTTTAAAAATAAAAAAACATTTTAGGCAAGGATGTTTTAATTTTAAGACCTTATCAGTTGTGCAGATATCAGACCTTATCAGACGTCGTAAGACAGTGATGAGTCCTCATAGTTTGCCTCCCCCGATTGCGACGTCAGCTGTCACTGCTCCAGCACAGTTGCACGAGATCCCAACTTTTCCCAACGTCTCCCATGCACCGGTGTCATCAGAGTCCTCAGTTGCGCAGCCTGTTAGCGACAGGAGGCGTCATCGCCCTCCCCACTTGATCGACACCGCTTCGACCTCTACTGCTGGTGCGTCTGGTTCTCAACCAGGTAAAGATTTCCTTCAACTACAGATGTTTCGTACCATGATTTTTTTATAATTTGTTAATTAACGTTAATTTTATATATCTTTGCAACCAAGAAGAACACCCGGGGACCTTGTCGCCAGTTGAATACGGCGAAGGTCACTCGGGTGACCAACACTCGTATCAACATCAGATACAACAAGCATCATCGGGCTGCACCTACGGGACCAACATAGCTCATTGGCCCACGATGTTGGTTCAGTCATTCGGACCCATTGTCCGATGAAATGGAAGGCTTGGAAGGCCATGCCTGACGAGGTGCAGATGGAGGTGCGTGGACAGATGTCGGTATGTATCCTACCTTTTAATTGTTTTCCCTTCCAATTTTATATGTTTCTAGTACTTAATGCATGCAATTAATTTATTGCAGATCAACTACAATTTAGAGAATCTCGACGATGATTTGTTCGAGTACATCAATAGACTGTTTGCGGATAGGTACAAGCAGTGGAAGAGCAACATGCACCACCATTTTCAGGCATATGATGATCCGCAGGTCGCTCTTCAGGAGGGTTGCCCGAAGGAGCTTGAGGGGCGGGAGGATAGTTGGGAGTGGCTCTGTGGTCATTTTCAGGGGGCAGATTATGTGGTATTTTTTTTATACTAAGTTCAAAATTATGTGGTCATTTCAATTTCAACTAATACGTTTTATTTTTTGTATAACAGAAGATGGCCAAAGCAAATAAGGGCAATAGGGCGAAGAAGACTCTTCTCCACCATTCAGGTGCCAGGCCCTTCTCCTATAGGATGGAGGCGCGGCGGCAGGTAATAATAATATCATTTTTATTTACTTTTTAATGTATTTAATATTAATTTGTTTTTTTTGTACTAACATTTTTTTTTCTCTTGTTCAATTTAGGAGGGGTCCAAATTCCCAGAGATTGACGTCTTCGGTGACATTTATGTTCGACCTGGGAATGAGTTAGCGAAGTCCATTCATGTAAGTAGTCTTTAATTATAATTATGTTATGTTAATTATGTTATGTCCATTCATGTTTTAATTAATATTTTATGTTATGTTAAATAGACGACCATGATTGAGAAGAGCCAGTTGGTTCTTCAGGAGTCCGCCTCTCAGCTTCCTCCCGATACGCCGCTCGAGTCCGTGGCTCCTCCACCAGATGCGGGGTTTTAGATCTTGACGGAAGCTTTGGATTAGACTCTCGGGAGGCGGCCAGGGACATACTGTCGAGGGATGGGGAATGCCCGGCAGCGGGAACCTAGACCTAGTTCATCGTCCCAGTCAAACAGTGCTATGACAGCAATGATGGCCCAATTTGAAGCCCGGATGTCCCAGATGGACCAGCTTCAAGCCCGAGTGGCCCATATGGACCAGCTTCAAGCCAAGGTGGCCCAGATGGGCGAGCTTGAAGCTAAGGTGGCCCATATGGGCGAGCTTGAAGCCCGGATGTCTCAGATGGATTCGTTCTTACACTCCCTCGCCCAGTCCGGCGTTCCCATACCGTCTTTTGTTCTCCCGTCCACCTCTGAGCCCATCCGACCCGAGCATGGCCACCAAACCTCTACACCTGTCCACAATGTCCAGATCGGAGACCAAGTAAATTATCAAACAATGTTTGATTAGTTTTCTACTTTCTTCATTACATTTTAAACATTTCTCTTGTATTTGACTCTATATTATGTTATAACAAAAATTTTCTCTTAATTACATTCTTTTATTGTCATTTCATTTAATTATAAAAATAAATAAACCAAAAAAAAAACAAAAACTAATTACTATTTTGTGCGACGAATATAATAGTCGTCGCGCAAAATCATTTACAGGAAAATACAAACCCGTATAATTAAATGCTAAAACAATATATTTTACGTTTGAGGGACGAAATGTGTCGTCCCCTAAAGGAAACGCGACGACCACAATTTTGTCGCTTCATATTTGCGCGACGAAAATGTATCGTCGCACAATGTTTCTGCGACAATTATTATTTCGTCGTGCAAAATATTTTGCGCGACGATATATATGCCGCCTCTGAAATGTCTGTGCGACGAAGGTAAATCGTCGCACTGTCTTTTTGTGACGCCTATGGATTCGTCGCGCAAAATTTTTGCGCGACGACACATCTGTCGTCCCTGAAATGTCTGTGCGATGAAAGTAAATCGTCGCACTGTCTTTTTGCGACGCCTATGAATTCGTCGCGCAAAATGTTTGCCCGACGAAGAGTAGCCGTCCCTAAACTATTGGTGCAACGAAGTTTGTTGCGCAACGAAAGGACGTAAATTTTGTCGCGCAAGATCTTTCTTTACGATCTTCGCGCGACTGAGTATGCGCGACGCTATTACCGTCGCGCTGTTATTCGTGCGACTGATTTGTTCTTTGCGCGACAAATTAGTCTTCGTCGCGCAAACTGTAAAATGTGGTAGTGTTGGTACAAGGCCCAAGTTTGAGTCTCAATGATGTTATTCTATTTGCATTTTTATTCTTTTACATTATAATGAAATTTAAAATTTTTTTTTTTTTTTTTTAAACAGAAGCACATGAAAAAAAAAACAAGGGGAAAGAACGAACTAAACTAATACCATATATCACACACCCCTTTCTCCTAAAAAAAAATGTACTTTCTTCCACTCAAAACAAAACAAAACAAAAAATAAAAATTCATGCCTTCTTTTTTCTCTTGAACTCTTATTTTTTTTACCGATTATTTTTATATTAGATTATGTGAGGGCTCCAGTTTATGTTTCACACAGGGCCCTCAAAATCTCAAAACCGGCCTTGATCATATGTGCTTCTCTTCTTTAATTCGAGGCAAATCAACCTCCCGTCTCATCTCAGGGTGAGACAAGGAATTCAATGTTCGTTGTTCAATACCTCTTTAATTTTTTTTGTGTGGAAAACTCAATCGGCTTCCTGCAAGCCATTCAAGACAATTGACCCAACACGCCAGCAGCGCCAGCCACCACAACCTACACTGCCACCAGTGGTGGATCTGTGTGAAGGGCAGGGTGGGTGCCCGCCCATCCAAAGTTTTTTTTATTATTTAAAAACCTATTTATGTTATACGGGCAGCCCAAGTTTAAAAACTTAAAAGCTAACCCAACATACACACACGTCCATCCAACTTCAAAGTGGTCCCAGCTTTTGTCTCTTCTCTCTTGGCACACCAACTTTTCTCTCTTCTATTCTACAGACCCGACGACAACAGCACCCTTTTTCCCTCTTTCTTTTCTGCATCTTCCTATTTTATTGGTTGGGCAGTGGGCAATTTGGCAAAATCTTGTCCTCTCCTTTCTACAACAACAAGTAATTTCTAATTCTCTCATTTTCTATACATCTTTAATTATAGTTTTAATTTAAAATTCAATATTCTAGGGTTTACTTAGGGATTGAATTATAATTTTGTGATTTTGTTGAAATTAATTAGGGCTTTGATTTTAGGAATTTTGTTGAGATGTTTCAATGTTTGATTTGTTCTTTGTTGATATTGTTGAGATGCTATTATTATTAGAATTTGTTTGATTTTTTGTTGGTATGTTTGATTTAAATTATTTATTTTACATGTTATTCATAGGTCCTCTTTGATTATGTCGGATCACAATCGAAATCCCAAGAGAACAAAAAACTTGTTCTCTTTTTTTAAGAAAAAGAATGATGGGTCATCATCAAGTACATTGCCTTCTAGCTTTTCTTTATCTATTCCAATATGTGATAGCAAAATCTTCCCGAGTCTCCCATTATCAAGCCTCAAGTTGAAAGAATTGAATCTCAAAGAGTCGATGATTATCATGATTTTAATATCAATTATCTTGAGCGTGATCCGGGATTACGTCATCTAATATGCAAATATCCAGTGAATGAACAAGATAATGTGCGAAGAGCATATATTCTTTTAGGACCATGTCAACCCGAGTTAGAAGATTATCCAAGCCACTTAGAAGGGAGGGACTTTCGTCGATTTAATAAAAAGTGGTTTGGTCAATTCACTTGGCTTGAGTATTCAGTTGCTAAGAATAAGGTATTTTCAAAATGATGTACATCACCTTCCTTGCTTTAAGGAAACCAACACTGTTCCTCATTTATGTCAACAATTACTGGAAACAAGTTTGGTAGAGAACTATTGTTTGATCAATAGGTTGATTCGGTTGATGTTGACTCTTCCCGTTTCTACAGCAACAACAGAACGAGCTTTTTCATGTATGAGAATTATTAAGAATCGGCTTCGAAGCACCATAGCCGATGAGTTTCTTGCTGATTGCATGACCCTCCACATTGAAAGAGAGTTTCCTAATAGTATCACCAATGCATCAATAATTGAGGAATTTAAGACTTCTAAGTCTCGCAGGGTAAAATTTTAGATTTATTAGTGATGTTTTGTATTACATTTACTTGTGTTTTTGGTTTTTGTTGTTAAGCTTTCATTTTTGTATAGATGCATTTGAGGGTAAGGCTTATTACGTCCCCCCTGACTAGGTATATCTTTTTCTGATTATTAAAGAAATCCACTTGTACCGTCAAGTTTAGTATGTAAGTTCCGCCCAATTGGCTTTCCAATCCTGGATCCGCCACTAACCGCCACGAGTGCCATCAAGTCATCTAGTATCAGTGCGATAGCCCCCACCGCTGCCACCAGAGTCTGTAGCGCCACCGAGGCCGAGATGGAGGGGGAGAAGCCTGTAGCTTTCTCGAGCAGGCTGAGCAGCCCAAGCTCCTCGGCCTTCGAAAGCATGCCTAATTTCTCAATCGAGAGAGGCTCAGCCAAGCTCCTCGGCCTTGGTTAAAACCCAGCCTTTTCGACATTGCTGAGGACCTGAAAACAATAGAGAAAGGAAGAGATGGGGAGGTGCTGGTGGCAGTAGGAGGGAGGAGTAGTGGGTCGTCGATGGGAAAATTGTGCTGCGATTGTTTTTTTTTTCTTCTATTTTTTTGAAGTTCCAAGTTCCAAGTTTTATATTTTTTTAGTTTTATTAGAAGGGCAAAATTGCCCTTTAGGCTGTTAATTAAGAAAAAATAGTGGATCTCATAAAAGAAATCTAAATTGTAGAGTAGTTGACGTGTCATGTTATAGGATGTTAGATTATTACAACGACTAAAATGAAGCGAAATGCGGAAAAATGTGTAAATTCTAAATGCAGAGACTTGGGATCCAAGATTAGGTTAGGTTTCAACTATGAAATGTTTAGTGAGTTTTAAAATTAAGTTTGAATTGATATAGTGGAATATTTGTTGATTTTTTAGAAAGTCTTCACAGGATAAGAACTGTTGGGAAGAATATCTGTTTCTTTCAAAACCCAGTGATTTTACCATTCCAAATTGATCAGGGTATTGATAATCCAACAAAAAGAAACTGAAAAAGCTTTTCACAAATGGCTAAGTTTTCTTACAGCCACAGTACACATCTTATAAAGTATTTTACACATACAAGTACATATCATAGTACTTACAAACCATATAGTAGGCATTGGTTTAATTTTAAGCTAAGCAGTGGGGTAAGAGGCTTCCATAGCAATGCCACATAGACCTTCTTTTGCATCAACATCTCTTTGCATCCTTATGTACCCCTCTTCACCCCATTCTGTACCCCATGAGTTTTTAACCAACCAATACTTAGTCCCATCATCGCTAACGCCATAACCAACAGCGGTAACCCCATGGTCAAGGCTTGTTCCACAGGCTCCTGTAAATACACCACTTGAATAGAACTGGAAATCGGAACCTCCAGCATCGATGGCAACAGAAACTGGTTGATGAGCAACAGCGGTTAGAAGGGCTTTTTCGCTGTTTGCAGGCACATCTTCATAGCCAGTTATCTTGGCTGCAATGCTTGCTGCCTTCTTGGTATTGCATGAACCATCAACACCATTGTAGGGGTAATTAGCTTCCGCACTAAGCCCATGGTTTTGTTGGATGAACTGAAAGGCATCATCCATCAAGCCACCCTCACAACCTTGGTCTTCACCGCTGGTGTCACAGTCAACTAGCTCTTGCTCAGATAAAGAGATCAGTTTACCAGTTGTAAGCTGAGTAATGCCTTCGGTCGCTGCCACTGCCGAAAAAGCCCAACAACATCCTATGTTTTTTCATTGCAATTAATAGTAGTTAGAATAACATAAAAATATTACTAAACTCCAAAAGAAGAGTATATAGTGTTACTATAAATGATTAATAATAATGAACCTAGACGCTTAATTACCACATTGGCCTTGGTCCTTGATGGGGGTTACAGCTCCTTTCTTTCTCCAGTCCATTGTAGCTGGCACTGGCGCCTTAACATTTTCATATTTGAAAGAAGTCGTCTTTGTGGAACATTCATGCCCCTTGAATCCATTTCTTGAGGCTTTGAACTCTTCATTCGTAAGGTCTGCAAATTGATTAACACCTAACTTGTAGGGTTTGTTCACATCGTTATTGGATGATTCTATAAACGCCATATTTTCTTTGAATATCTTGAAACGATTCTCCTTCTCGTTAACGTCGTTATATATGCGACCATAACGAGTCATCCACTGCTCGTATCTCCCGTACATAGATGCATCTTGGAGACTGCGAGAGGTGGCTTCACAAGACCAAGCCCCGAACATGAGGATCAAGCCGAAACCAATACATTTCCATAGCTCCATGATATAGCTAGTGTACTAGAAGCAGCTGGGGTTTGAATTTGATAAAGTAAATGATATGAACAGGTGTACCGAAATGGTAGACTTGTCACAATTTATAGAGTATTGATTCTACTGAATGGCCATGCCATGCCCTCTCCGTGCCCCCAAAAATGATCTGCAATCTACGTGCCCTAGAAAATATTCAGATATGGACCTCTAATTTTTAAAATATATAGCTCACATATTTGACCTCTAATTCATTTTGATATTATATATAAAATATATACACAATGTTCAACAATATGGGATTTTAAACTTAATTATTTCACATTATTGTTGTTAAATGTTCAACAATTTGAAAATTATATGCACAATTCATTGACTATTGTTTTGTTATGTTCGAAGGTAACGAATTCTGCTAAGTTTGAGCCTATTTTTTGTTCATCCTGGTAAGGAAAATTGGCAGCTAGCCCTGTTACTCTTTTTGGGCCCTAGGCATATATTTTTTAGCCATAAGGAGGTATAGCCCCATTTCATGCCCTCATTGGGAATGGCCTTAGTTACGACCGGGTGTGGGTTGTGGGTTTGAGTGAGTGCACCATCAGTAACTATTGAGTTTAATGGATTTTATGGGTTTTGCAATCAGAGCAGGTAAACAGGGGCGGACCGACGTTGGGACAAGAGGGGTCAGACGCCCCCTTGGAAGGTTGGAAATTTGGGAAGGGAATCCATGAAAGCCCCCTTGGACTGCTGGTACAAGCCCCCTTGTATGCACACCAACTGCTCGATGGAAGTCCCAAGCGAAACCTCCTTCTGCTGCTGCACAGCTAGGCTACGCTATTTTTTTTTCAAAATGAGCCTTGTCAAACGATGTCGTTTGGTCTAGGCTCAGTCAAATTTTTTTTAAGTGACCTGGCCTCAAAACGACGTCGTTTTGGGCCAGGTTTTTTTTTAAAAAAAAGGGACCAGCAGCTCTCTTACCCGATCCCTCTGCTGCACAGCACCTCTCCAAACCCTTCATTCCCCCAATTTCACAGCTCCAAGTCCAACCCTCTCAAACCCTAACCTCCCAACCTCCATCAACTCTTCACCGGTGGCCTAGTGCCGATCACCACACCACCTTGTGCTGCCGTCCACTGGCCTTTTTCTCAACTACAAGTAAGCAAGGCAAAATTTATATTAATAAATTTATAGTGATAATATATATTGTTGATATTGGTAATTTTTTTTTTTTGTAATGAAATTTATGGATATGAATTCATATTGATGGATAATGTAGATTGATAGTTTATGCTTGATTGAGTATATTGAATATTGATTGATATTTGATATAATAATTTGGTAGATATTGAATATTGATTGATATGGGTTTATGGGGTAATATTGATGGGTAACAGATTGATTGAGTTTATGCTTTATTGAGTATATTGAATATTGATTGATATTTGATATGATAATTTGGTATATTGAATATTGATTAATATGGGTTTAGAGGGTATATTGAATATTGAGAGTGAGTTATTGACATTTTCATATTCATATGATAATTTGGATAAAAATTAATGATTGATTGAATTAATTGATTTGTAGATTTATGGAACGATTCTTTAAAAGAAAATTATCTACAGATAGTTCTTCTCCGTCTAATTCGGGTAGTTCAAATGCAAGACCAATTGAAGTAGATGAAATGTTAGCTAATCTTCAGGCAGACCCTGGACTAAGAACTCGAATGGCAGATTATAGTCCTAATATTCGGGATGAGATCCGAAGAGCATATCTACAAAAGGGACCTTGTCAGCCTAGAAGTTATAAATTCCCACAAACTAATCGAACAGGAATTAATAGACGCTTCATTGCTCAATGGTTTGATGAACATGATTGGTTGGAATATAGTTTTGCTAAAGATGCTGTGTTTTGTCTTCATTGTTATCTCTTTAAATCTAATTTTGATCAAGTGGGTGGTGATGCATTCACTGGGGTTGGCTTTAATAATTGGAAGAAGGCGAAAGAAAGATTTAACCTTCATGTTGGACCGGTTGGTAGTGTTCACAACCAAGCTAGAGAAGTTGCTTACAATTTGATGCATCAAATTACACACATTGAAAGGGTTGTGATCAAGCAAACAAATGAAGCTCGCACAGCTTATCGCACTTGCTTGAATGCATCACTCAAGTGCACTAGGTATTTGTTACGACAAGGTCTTTCTTTTCGTGGTCATGATGAAAGTGCGCAATCAAGTAATAGGGGGAATTATTTAGAGCTCTTGCAATTTCTTGTGGATCATGATGAAAAAGTGAAGGCTGTTGTGTTGGAAAATGCCCCGGGAAATTTAAAGTTAATAGCTCCTTCAATTCAAAAAGATCTTGTCAATTCTTGTGCTAAAGAAACCATTGGCCTTATCTTGAGTGATGTAAAAGATAGATATTTTTCAATAATGGTGGATGAAGCACGTGATATTTCAATAAAGGAGCGAATGGCGATGGTGCTGCGTTATGTGAATGACAAAGGACAAATAATTGAAAGGTTTGTGGGGGTTCAACATGTAACCGACACTACCTCAAGTGCACTAAAGGAAGCCATTGATGAATTCTTTTCTTCAGCGAATTTGAGCTTTTCCAAGCTACGAGGACAAGGTTATGATGGAGCTAGTAATATGAGAGGTGAGTTCAATGGCCTTAAGACAAGGATTTTGAGAGAACAACATTGTGCATTTTATGTTCATTGCTTTGCTCATCAACTTCAACTAGCTCTTGTTGCGGTAGCAAAGAAAAACATTGATGTCAACTCTTTTTTCACAACGGCTAATACCTTGGTTAATGTTGTTGGAGCATCTTGTAAGCGTCGCGATGCACTTAGAGCACAATACCAAGAAGAGCTAGTGAAAGATTTTGAAAGTGATTGTCTTATAACGGGGTGAGGCTTAAATCAAGAAACTAGTCTCAAACGTGCCGGCGATACAAGATGGAACTCACATTATGGTACGTTGATTAGTATCATTTCTATGTTCCCATCTGTGGTGAATGTGCTTCAAATGATTGTTGATGATAATCCTAATGATAGTTCGGGTGAAGCCTATAAGTTATGGAGAGAAATACAATCTTTTGAGTTTGTGTTTCACTTATTTTTAATGAAAGCTATATTGGGAATAACAAATACTTTGTCTCTAGCATTGCAAAAGAAAGATCAAGATATTGTGAGTGCTATGAGTTTAGTGAAAACATGCAAGGAAAACCTGCAGTTTATGAGGGATAATGAGTTTGAAGAATTGGTTGAGCAAGCATCTTCGTTTTGTGACAAATACGATATTACAGTTCCTACCATGGATGAGGAATATATAATTCCAGGGAGATCACGGCGTAATGTCCAATGAAGACAAATTATCATCCTTATCGTGTGGAGATCTTTATTCATGTAATTGATGGGCAACTTGCGGAATTAAATGATTGCTTCAGCGAGGTAAGTACTGAGTTACTTACTTGTTTGGCATGCTTGAGTCTGAAAAATAACTTTGTAGCTTTTGACAAACGAAAGCTAGTTCGTCTTGCTCAATTTTATCCTCAAGATTTTTCGGATTGAGACTTATTGATGCTTGAAGATCAACTTGGTGTTTATGTTCATTATATGCGTTCGATTAGTGATTTTTCTCAATTGGAAGAGATTAGTAGTCTTGCGGAAAAAATGGTGGAGAAAGGAATGCATGAAATATTTCCTTATGTGTATTTGCTTCTTACATTGGCTTTGGTTTTACCGGTTGCAACTGCTTCAGTGGAAAGGGCATTTTCTGCCATGAATATTATTAAAAATCCACTTCGCAACAGAATGGGAGATCAATGGTTGAATGATAGCTTGATTGTTTACATTGAGAGAGATGTTTTTGCTTGTATTGATAACGAAACTATAATGCAACGTTTTCAAAATATGAAAACTCGTCGTGGACAATTGTAACTTGTATTATTGGTTTTGTTATGAATTATGAATGGAAGTACTATCTTTCTATCTTTTTAGCATTATTTTCATTGTAGAAAAATTTTGAAACTTTTACACTAAGCCCCCTTGGCCGTATAATCCTGGATCCGCCACCGCAGGTAAACTAACCGAATTTATATTGATACATAGGTCAATGCCATGCAAGTGTGCTACTATGCCATCTACATTTGAATCCAACGAAATTTTGTGGTACTTCAAAGAAATTAATTGAAACAAAGACTTTTGAATTTTGTTTAGTGTATCGCAGGTTACTTCAGTCACTATTATGCTTCTTTAGAATCTAAACTAACAATATGGAGATAGAAGAGTGGAGATTATGAGCTTGCCAATAAAGCGATGATAAAGAAACAACCTTTACTACAACAAAATGGGTGGTGCAAAATGGGCGTGTGAGTCAGTCTTACTTAAAAATGCACCACCCATTTTGATTCCCTCAGAAAAGAGTCTCTAGGGCTCGGGAGAACTAGATGATTTTTTCTCTCGCACCTTTCTCTTTTGTTGCTTCTAGTGGTTGGTACCATCGTTCACGGTGGTGGCTTCGACGTCGAAATTCATTTTTTCTGCTAGATCTAGTGGATCTGGTACAGATGGACTGTGTATTGGTGAGAAAAGAGCTCATACCCATGAGATGTGTGATGTTGGAGGTAGCAATGGTGAGGATTCTTCTCTTCATGTGCCTCCTTTGTTGATGAGTTTTAAAGATAAGGGTTCCAGTGTCCCTTGCATGGCTGAAGATAATCTGGTTATTGGTGAGGGCAATTGTGTGGTTATGTATGGGGATATTCCTTGCATTAAATTCTCTGAGTCAATTAAGGAGTGTCTGTATCGTCCTTGGAGAACTTCTGTAATCATCAAGCTTATGGGTCGTCCGTTGACTTATAATTGTCTTCATGCTCGGCTTCTTCAACGCTAAGCCCTGAAGGGTCCGATGAGTTTGATTGATTTGGAGAACAATTATTTCATTGTTAAGTGTTTGCTTGAGGAGGATATGCAGTATGTGCTTACTGGTGGCCCTTGGCAAATTGTTGGTCAGTACCTTGTGACTCAACAATGGAAGCCTGGGTTTAATCCAAAGGAGTAGCGTGTTACACACATCACTGCTTGGGTCAGAATCAATGGTCTCAATGTTGAGTATTTCCAATCTGATGTTATGGGAAAAATTAGCAATTTGATTGGTCATACTGTCAAGGTCGATACTCTCACTATGAGCCAAGCTAAAGGTAAATTTGCCTGAATTTGTGTTGAACTTGATTTGTCGAAGCCTCTTATTCCTTTCATTGAAGTTGAAGGTCGATCTTATGGTGTTGTTTATGAAGGGATTAAGTTGGTTTGCTTTGAATGTGGTTGCTATGGGCATGGTAATGTGGTTGCTATGGGCATGGTAGGGATACTTGTTATGTTATCCTAAAAGCCAAGGCTAAGGTTGCTAAAACTGGAAATGCTAAGGATATGGAGGTTAACACTCCTACTAAGGACGATGATCTGGATGCTTTCAGTCCAGTGTTTCTTATCCTAATTTTGATGACTGGCTCTTTCATAATCTGCATTCCAAGAGAACTTTTGTGACTAGTTTGGATTGGAATTCGCTGTTTGCTGTTACCCTTTGGTTCATCTGGAAATGGCAATGTAAGCTTATTTTTTAGCAAGGTTTATTGCTTCCCTCTAAGTTGCAGTAGGTGATTCTACAGTATGTTAAGGATTGGCTTATAACCACTAAGTCTATCTTTGTTCCTCTCCAACAGAGTGTAGTTTATCTTCATTGGCAAGCCCCTTTGCTAGGGATTTGTATGGTTAGTTCTGATGGTAGTCGAAAGCATGCTCTTGGTTACATTGGAGGTGGCGGTCTGTTAAGAGATCATGTTGGTAATTGGATTAAAGGTTTTTCTATTAATTTGGGTGTTGGGCCAGTAATTGAGGTTGAGTTATAGGTTATTTTTTGAGGGCTTCATTTAGCTTGGGAAGCTGGTTTTCGAAGTGTGGAGGTTGAATATGTTTCTAAGTCTGTTGTGGTTCTATTACAAAATCCTACTAGTCGTACTCATCCTCTTTTTAGCATTATCAATTGCTGCTATTTGCTGATTCAAAAGGAGTGGTGTTGTTCTGTCAAACATATTTTCCAAGAGCAGAATTTTGTTGCTAATTCTTTGGCTTCTATGAGCCACGATCTTCCTTTGGATTTGCATGTTTTGGATTCAGCGCTAGGTGTGGTTGTTGAGCTTCTTGCTACTGATGCCAGAACCTTGGCTCGTCCAAGGATGGTTGTTGTGTAGTTCTTTTTGTGTTGTTTTGGGCTTCGGCCCCCTTTTTACAAAAATAAAAATAAAAATTACTATTTCCTAACTTATTTGGTTGACCAGAAAAATTAAGTTCTGATATGAGCCGGACTGCTAGAAGAATAGTAAATAATGATTTGAAGGACAATATATATAGTACAAGTCCAAAAGGCTCTAATGGTTTCTTCATTGTATTTTGAAATTCTTCTCTCTTTTTGGCAAATTCCTTTTGTCTTCAAGAAGAATGCCCAAATTTTCTATTTTATTTTTTTCGTTGTGAAGGCCTCAAACGCTAAAACCACAATTGGCTATTTCTCTTCTCTAATAAGAACTTTTGGTGTTAGTTTAAGGGAGAAGAGGTTTAGAGAATGGTTGGTAGTGTTTAGGACAATAGCTTAACTTGGAATGGAAAACTTTTGAAAGAGTAACAAAGTAGTTTTATTCTATTGATTGAAGTAGGAAAGGTACAAGGCTTTAATACTTGAGTTTGATGATTGCTTGAGTTGGACAACTGTAGTTTTTCAGCTTGATTACTTTGAGAGGCTATAGGCTTATTTATAGGGATGCTAAGTCAGCAACTTTCCTTTGGACAAGTCAATTGCACAATAACAGACTTATCCAAAGTCATTTTCAACCACTAGTTATCTTCTAATTCTAGATTTCTCTAGTTATAATTACAATAGATAATTATTAGATAGTTCCAGTAAGAGTCAACCATCTTTTACTTGATAATTCTCACAATTATTCTAGAATTTTCTAGTTTTATCACACAATTGTGCATTAATATTTAACGCTCCTCCTTAATGCATATTTGTGTTACTCCAAGCATGTTTCGTAGTAGTTCAAATTTTGGTTCTGGAAGTGCCTTGATGAAGATGTCTGTGATTTGCTCCTCTGCCTTGCAGTACTTGAGCTCAACTTATTTGTTTGTTGAGACTTCTCGTAAGAAGTGACGCTTCATGGCGATATGTTTTGTCCTGCTGTGGAACACTGGATTTTTTCCCATTGCTATAGCAGACTTGTTGCCGCAAAGTATGTTAGTAGCTTCTATTTTGCACTATCCCATATCTTCAAATATTCTTCTGAGCCAAATATCTTGGAATGCTGAACTTGCTACTGCTACGTACTCAGCTTCTGCTGATGATTGTGCCACGGTATCTTGTTTTCTTGATGACCATGAAAATATGCCATACCCAATTGTAAATGCATGGCCTGATGTGCTTTCATGTCATCCACTTATCCAGCCTAATCACTGCCTGTGTAGCCAAATAGTCTTGGATCTGTAGTGGGCTTATACCACATGCCATAGTCAATTGTGCCTTGCAAGTATCTTAATATTCTCTTTGCTGCTACATCGTGTATTTGGCTTGGATTTTGCATAAATCTTGATAGTAAGCTTGTCGCATACATGATGTCGGGTCTTATTGTTGTTAAGTATAGTAAGCTCGCAATGAGACTTCTGTAGACTAATTCATCTACTTTATTTGATCCATCTTCCGTTCTTAATTTCTCATTGGTGATAAGTGGAGTAGCCACAGTCTTGTACCCTTACGTTTTAAATTTTTTCAAAAGATTCTCAGTGTACTTTTTCTAGCATATGATGATTCCACCTTCTTCTTGGTTTATTTCAATGTCCAACAAGTAGTGCATCAACCCAAGGTCACTCATCTCAAATGTTTTCATCATATCTTGGAGTGATCTAGTTCTTGGTTCTGGAGAGCCTTCATATTGTCTAGATGGAGGAGCTGTAGGTGGTGGAGTCGTACCTGGAGTTTCTTCAGTTTCCTCTCTGCACGGTTGTGTTATAGTAACACTTGTCCTTTCAACTCTTTCTTCCTCCCAGTTCCATGACGCCGATTCATCAAACTCAACATCTCGGCTTATCATGAACTTCTTAGTTCTGGGATTGTAGACTCGGTAGCCTTTAGATTGGGAACTGTATTCGAAGAATACTAACTTCAGATTTTTCTTCTAGCTTGTGTCTTTTCTTCTTCGGAATGTGCGCATAGAAAATGCATCCAAATACTTTGAGATGCTTTGCTGATGGCTTTATATTGCTCCAAGCCTTAATAGGAGTCTTATTTTGTAAAGCTTTTGTTGGGCATCTATTTAGTAAGTATACTGTTGTATATACAACTTCTGCCCAGAATGTGTTTGGCAAGCCTTTTTCAAATATCATGGATCTTGCCATCTCCATGACAGTTCTATTTTTTCTCTCTAAGACTCCATTTTGTTCAAGGGCATAGCCAACTGTTAGTTGATGCTCTACTCCTTCATCTTCACAAATTTTATTGAAATCTTTAGAGGTATATTCTTTTCCTCTATCACGTCTTAGAGCTTTAATATAGTGGCCACTTTGTTTTTCGACATAGGTTTTGAATTTTTTTGAAGATATTAAATACTTCTGATCTTTATCATAGAAAATAAACCCACATCATTCTAGTATAGTCATCTATGAACAGAATAAAGTACATGTTGTTATCAAGAGATGGAGTCCTCATAGGTCCACAAACGTCTGCGTGAACAAGTTCCAACAAGGCCTTAGCTCTCCAAGCCTTTCCAGATGGGAATGCTTGTCGATGTTGTTTGCCAAGTTGGCAACCTTCACAGACATCATGGATCTCTTTTATGTTTGGAAGGTCTCTCATCATATTTTTTTGATAAAGAGTTTTTAGTGCATAAAAATTAAAGTGGCCAAATCTTCTATGCCATAACCATGAATCTTCTACTTTTGCTTTCATGGTTGTGGCTTTTACAAATTCTCATTCGATGGGAAAATTTCTATTTTCCATCCTTACTTTTGTTATTATGTGATTTTTATTTCTTTTATTGAATATCATGCAGGAGTCTTCAAAAAATTGCAGAGAGTATCCATTTTTAATCATTTGTCTAACACTTAATAGACTATGCTCCAGGCTAGGTACTAGTAGAACATCCTTAATATATTTAGTTCCTTTATTAGTTTGGATAGAGATTGTATCATTTCCTTTTGTCTCCACCAGTGTTCCATTTTCCAGTTTTACTTGGGATTTTACAGACTTGTCTATGTTGGAGAAGATGCTTTCATCTCTAGTCATGTGGTTACTACAACTGCTGTTAATATACCATTTCTTGTTGGTTCCTTCTAGTGTGGCTTGATGAGCATAAAACACATGCTCATTCTTCTCACTTTTTTCTGAGAAATTGGCTTGATAGTTCTCAGTCCGACAGTCTTTTTCTATGTGCCCAAATTTTTTACAATTTCAACATTTGGGCTTGCCACGGAATCAACAATATCGTTCTAGGTGGTTCGTATTTTTACACACCCAGCAGGGAGGATAGTTTTTTCTTTCCTTTATTTCTTTTTTATTTCCCCATTCTTATTGGATTTATAATCTTCTCTTCTAGAACTTTCTCCAAATTTCCTTTCCCCTTCTTTAGTTTTCTAAGACCTTAAATTCAATTTTGACTGAAAGGCGCTGTCAACTGAATTTTCATTTCGCCTACTCAGTCTTTTCTCATATACTTCAAGAGAGCTCATTAGTTCTGTCACTAACAGACTAGTTAAATCTTTTGTCTATTCAATGGCAGTAACTAAAGGATCATACTTATCAGGAAGACTTATAAGTATTTTTTCTACAATTCTTAAATCATTAATATTTTCTCCATAGGCTCTCAATTAATTTATTTTTATTTTAGCATAATAGTCTTGTGTGGTCTTAGAATCCTTCATTTTAATGTCTTTAAACTCTCTTCTCAAATTTGTAGTTTAACTGCACGTACCTTGGCATTGCCTTGAAATTCCTCCTTTAAGGTATTCCATGCTTCCTTTGCAGTTGTGGCTCCCATGATCCTTGGAAAAATCTTATCATGCAAGGCTTATTGCAAGGCATGTAAGGCCTTTGCATCTTTTTGTTGATCTTTCTTTAGTTGCCTCAACTGTTCCACGGTTGGATTTTATGGATTATTGAAGCCACTATCAACTATGTCCCATAAATCTTGAGACATAAAATAGGTCTTCATTTTAATACTCCAGAAGTCATAGTTTTCCCTAGTGAAAATAGGAAGAGGGTCAGAGTTTTGGCTAGTGGTAGACATGATGGAGGACTAGAGTGAACCAATGCCCAATTTTGATCGGAACGAGCTCTAATACCACTATTAGTTTAAGGGAGAAGAGATTTAGAGAATGCTGAGAATGCTTCACTACAAGAAAAACACCCTTTAGTGACGGCTAAAAAGTGTCAGGAAACGTAATACTTGAAGGTGAAGAAACCGTCAAGAATACCACTGTCAGGAAAGGGGTACCCCATTTATTGACGCTTTTTAAGTGTCAAGTAATCCTTATGCTTGACGGCTTTGAGCCGTCAAGTAACTATTATGTTTGACGTCTTTTAACCGTCAAGTAATCGTTGTGCTTGACGCTTTGTAACCGTCAACTAATCGTTCCGCTTGACACCTTTTAACCGTCAACTAACAATTCATTGACGGCTCTAAGTATCAAACATTGTAGTTATTTGACATCTAATAAGTGTCAATTAAAATCACTTGACATGTAAGAACCGTCACATGGAAGTTTACTTGACGCCTAAAATGCATTACGTGACATTTGTTGTATGTGTCCTTTTTTTTTTTCCCAAACAGGGGAGAGCATCTTTTATAATAATCCTGCTGGACTAGGTGGGGATAAAGAGCCCTTTTTTTTTTTTTTATAAAATAAAATCCGCCTGGGACTAGGTTTGGCCTATGCAATATATTATTTTACAACTATGAAAACTAATCTCATTATTAAGAGCTTATTGTTGGCGAGTCCTTACTTAATTAGGATTTTGGTTCCTTATTTCATTAGAATTTTAGTTACTTACCTATTTGTCTAGTCCAATTATAGTTAAGATTTATTTCCTATTGTAATTTAGATTTATTTTCTATTGTAATTTGGATTTATTTCCTATTTTATTTAGGGTTGTACTTCTCTATAAATACCTCCATATTGGAGAAGAATAAAATATGAGCGAATATGAGCGTATCTGAGCATAACTAAATATTTACCCTACTTTGTTTGACATGGTATCAGAGCCTGGTTTTGTTGTGACCTGTGCTTGCGTTCTTCTTGAAATTAAAGTGCTCTCCTCCCCTAGACACTACCTATTTCTGCTGCACTATACATCTAGCCTATAATCCTAGCCTGCCGCCTCCGTCGCCTACCTTGCTACTGTCGCCCGCGCCTACCTTGCTATTGTCACCGCTGCTCATCTATTCCGCTGCAATTTAACCACATATCTGCCATGGCTTATTCTGCTACATCTCAGTGTTAGTTAGTGCATGTTTCTCAAGTACCATTGATCATATGGCTCCATCGACCCCTTCTCTTCAGGGGGAGAGGGGGAGTGAAGAGAAGTTGTCTCTGCTGTTGCTGGTGCCAATGCCTTGTATTGCTGTTGATGATGCCTTCTGTGTTCTGCTATCTGCCTTATCTTCTGCCTTGCTCACAGGGCTTCTGTGTTCTGCCTTATCTATTGCCGTGCTCACAGGGCTTCTGTGTTCTGCCTTATCTGCTGCCGTGCTCACAGGGTTTCTGTGTTCTGCTATCTGCCTTATCTTCTGCCGTGCTCACAGGGCTTCTGTGTTTTGCCTTATCTATTGCCGTGCTCACAGGGCTTCTGTGTTCTGCCTTATCTGCTGCCGTGCTCACAGGGTTTCTGTGTTCTGTTATGTGCCCTATTTTTTAGGGTTTGCTCTTGTGTTTCCGCTACGAACTTTGCTTATGGTTGACGAAAAAACCTTCTCTACAATTGGTGCTTCTCAAGTATGGTGTTCTGTGACTCGCTTGTCAAGTTGGGCATGCGAAATATCTTTGCCCAACTTGAGGGGGAGTGTTGGCGAGTCCTTACTTAATTAGGATTTTGGTTCCTTATTTCATTAGAATTTTAGTTACTTACCTATTTGTCTAGTCCAATTATAGTTAAGATTTATTTCCTATTGTAATTTAGATTTATTTTCTATTGTAATTTGGATTTATTTCCTATTTTATTTAGGGTTGTACTTCTCTATAAATACCTCCATATTGGAGAAGAATAAAATATGAGCGAATATGAGCGTATCTGAGCATAACTAAATATTTACCCTACTTTGTTTGACACTTATCACTTAATCAAAACTAAATCTAGGAAACCAAAAGAGCTAACTTTATCACAATAAAAAATAATTCAAAGCACAGAATACTTCTAAAAATAATTTGCACGTATTGAAACTAATCAACTGAAAATACATCATACTAGTTCATTTGTTCACTTAGTTTCAACAAACTATACAAGCCATGCATTGCCAAATATACACACTAAAATCCATAAATAAAATGAGTTTTTCCAGTAGAAACCTCTTGTGTTCTAGTGCAATATTCCCCATTTTACATCCAGAGAGTTCTTACTTCGATAGGACCTGAAATACACATTAAAAGAAAGATAGTAGGATCAAATAATCAAGTAGTACAACTACTAGAGTCTAACTGCACAAATATAACTTTATAAGCGACAAAAATAGAATATAAGCACACACAAGACCTTCAAAACAGATGACCAGCAGCCTTACAACAAAACTGCCAAACAATTTCGCAGAACCTGCCAAACAAAACTGCATATGATACTTAATTTTGCAGTGGGCAAACAATTTCGCAGTTACGTATGATTCAAAACTGCCAAAGATGAAAAGTAACATACATGTAATCAGTTAGAATTTTCGAACAAGTATAAACTATGAACAAATTCACCTTATTTGATGAAGATTCTAAGACCACGGCAGCCATACAAACAATCAATGGCTTTCACTTTCTTTCCAAAAAACAGAGAGCTTACTGGAAATCACATTTGTGATCTATATATCATCTTCTCAAAAAGCCAAAATTGGAATTCCCATCTCACATCATCTACCAAGTGAGAGCTAATATTAATTGAGTGAAATAGCCAATAAGATCTCACACAGCATATACCAAGTTAGCATACTCATTGTAATAAAATACAATAAATTGATTTAACAGAGCAAAGACTGAAATATATATATATATATTATTATGATAAATAAATTACCTCTTAAATGAATTGAGAGACATAAGCAGTCCACTCTGAACGTACTTGATTTATCTCATCTTCATTATATGTCTCCTTTCCATTAAACTAAGGAGAAAATAAAAAATAACAAACTTACTTGTAGTACATGTCATAATGGAAAATAGCAAGAACAAGGTAATTGAGTAATGCTAATTAGGAATACTTGTATAATTGGAATCACCAACTAATCCCTACCGTGTTGCAAAGTATACTCCGATCAGCTATTATATCTTTCATGTATTTCATGACATAATAACCACATTCCACCATGCCAGGTTGAACAGGGGCCTATATAAAGAGTTAGCGGAATTAATAATTTATGTCAGTTGCAATTTTTTTCTTTCTATAGCAATGAATTATTTGACCTTAACGGTGATCCACTTAAGATTAACTCTTTTACTTTGTTTGGTCCCTGAATGGAAGATTCGAACCCCACTAGACAAATTATAGATCAGCATAATATCATTAGTTGATTGTATCATAATGAAAAGTATGTCAAAATTTTAATATAATAGGAAATGGCTTACTTGTCTACAACCACTTTGACATCCTCATAAATATCGTTCCTTAATGGGTCCAAATAATAAACAGTCATGGAAGAGAAGTCAATGACAATTAAGATTCAGTGGAACCTATGGCAAATGAATATGTACATATTAGTCGAATTCAGTAAATTTTACATAATCAAATCTAAATTAAAGCTTTGAAGAGTAGTCTTACGCAGGATTATAAGGCATGATTATGAGTTGATTTTTTTTTGCCTTCACCAAACGATCAGCTACATTTCGTGATCTCTCATCCCGTTTTCGTTGATTATTTAAATTTCCAGCCAATGATACAATAGCAGGATTGATAAAGCCAAACATCTGAAGTAGACCTTCATCCTTCATATGATCATATAATTGTCTAAACAAAGTGAAATACATCAAAGCAGTACAATACAATATACCTCAAAAAATGTCATGTAGCATTGGCTTACCTCATGTATAAATTGATACAACTCACTGTAAGTTCAAGCATTGAAGTAAGACATGTAAGATCCTCTTTCGTAAGGAATATATAGAAATGGTAACCAAAAGTGTCATCGTCAAAATTCACTTGAAAAGTGGAATCTTTTGTGACACCACGCATTGCAAATTTCATGAAAACTTCAATGGAATCAGGATTTTTCAAGGGTCTTTTGACATTCGTAATAGGAGTTTGGATTGGTTTTGAACTTTCCATTTTAGGTGAAGTTTGTTTTATGTTAGGGGAAGTTTTCAGGATTTTAGGGAGAGTTGTACGAATTTTTGGGAGAGTTTTTTGGATTTCCAGAAGAGAATTGTCAGTGAAAGGTGTTTTCTCAACTTTATTGGTACCCTGAAAAAAAAATAACAAAGAAATATTAAGTATGCATCTATAAGCATACATGAACACAGCACTCTAATAATGAATCATGAATACCTTTTTAAGAGTCTTCTCATCCTTATGACTCAATGGTACCTTTTCAATATCAGCTTTTCCTTTCTCCCCCTAAACATATAAAATGAAACAACGTAAATATTTGTGCCTAAAATATACCAAATTCCTTATACTAACTAATTCTTGAGTACCTTAGGAACTGTATGAAGAACAAATTCCTTAGGCCAAAGTACATGATGCCCTACCCCATCCTTCACATTCACCAAGAACTCATCAATTTGGAATGGAAGGAGTGCATCTGGATCCAAAACCACTTCAATAACCACCAAAACATTTGGAGTACCAGATTCCAGAATTGTTCCTGTGGCAACAACATTATCTTTGGAGACTAGCGCCAATTGACAGGTCTGATCTTTATCTACTTTTTTTTCCACAGCAGCAGCAAAAGTCTCCTTTACTTGAGCATTGTAGACAACTTCGTTCCTTACGTTATTAGAAGAAACGTCTGAATGTGGTGTGGGAGGCTGTTGCTGACTTAGTGCTTTTACCGTTTCCTCTAGTGCGGCGAGTCGTTGGCAATAAATTTTTTCTCTCTTATTCCAATCAACTAGGGCTTGAGGAGTGTGGAAATAATTAGTTGGAGTGACAAACTTTCCCACACCCCTAACACGACCACAATGCTCAGGTGTGCCCAAAGATTGAGTCAAAATTTCCTGATCACCAACTATTTTATCCAACAAGCCTAACTTAGATTGCTTGGTCAGTTCATCCTACAAAAATGACAGCTTTATAAGTATAAGACAAGATTTCAATTGCTAGGAAATTTCATCAAAACTTACCATCTTGTCTACAATTGCTTGTGTTGCTGGATCAAATAGCCCATTAGTCATTTGACGAGCCCTTTTCCAGAGTTCACTCCGATCAAGTTCATCATCATCACTAGATCCAAGCTCATCTTTCTACATAGAGTAAACACAATGATATAATAATTACTAAATGTTTGATAAAATGATTCTGCAAAATACTTACAATCTTCAATTCTAAGCCAACATAGCCTTGTCGGCCAAGTCTGTGGTTGTAGATATGTTTATCCCGCCTTTCTTGTTGAAGTTTTCTAAGTGCCTAGAACATTGTATGAGATTAGATGTCCAAATTAAATTATCATAATAAAGAAAAATTTGGTTTAACAAAATAAAATATATACATACCTGGAATTCGTCAGAAACTCGACTTGCTACAAATTTATCCCAATGTTCTTTTCGAATAAAGTTGTACAAATCTGGTGGGTTCTTTAGATGCTCAGGATCATTCATAAAAGGAATAATATGGTATTTGGTCAGTGCATGCTTGAATGATCGAAACTTAATTCCAATCGACGATATAATATTTTTCCTACTACGATGATCCACAACAAATGATTTCTGCAAAATACTAAAGATTCCTAATTAGTAAAAGGCTACATGAAAAAAGAATGAACTCTACTTAACATTAAAATTAGTACTAAATTTACCTCCACGTAATCCCACATCTTATGTTTAAAATCTTCTGGAACTTCTCGCCAATCATTATAAGTGATTGGCACTGTAGTACGTGCTAGCATACCTAGTGTGGATTCAAGATCAGTATGCTCTTTTCCATGAGGTTGTCCTTTTTTGTTGTATTGGACAATCTCTTTGATACCACGACTTCGATTTTTAGCTATTTGCGGTTTCTTTGTTACTCCTCTTGTACGTTTATTGTTGAACTTCACATCAGTTTCATTTGCATGATCCATAGTATCTATAAGCCTGTGAACCAAGAGTTAATAGATCAAAGAAATAGGAAAATCAATCTCATAAGAAGACATATAAAATTAAATGTAATGTATGTACAAAGAACTAGATCATATTTTTTTCTTACAAAAACATAAGAATTATATAAATAAAGAGTGGTAACTACAATCAAATTGGGCTACCAATCCACAAAGTAGACAACGCTTTGAGTAATGGAATACCAAAAGTAGGACCATTAAGAAAACATCACCCATCCTAAAAGAAAACAAAAGAAGAAAAAAAAAACTAGAGAAAATACAAGTTGTAGTAATGATAGTTTTCTAATTCATATCTGGAAGAGAGAAAGAGAAATTGTGTATCATATAAGAATCGAAGGCCTAAAGCGTGCCCTCATTCCAAAAGCAGTCAACAGCTTCCCAACTTCCCCAAAAGCAATCCAAATCACCCTTCTTTTTTCTAGCAAAAGTGTATCCCTCTACATATAACGAATTGCACAAACATGGAAGCCCCAACATAAGCTAGCAACCTGAAACATATTATACAATAGTTTCAAACCACTTGACAGAAAGAAAGATGATCAATTATATATTAATATTTACATTTATATAATTATATAAAATGAAGAATCTAGACATATAGAGGGAAAATAAAGTTTTTGCATACCAGTTTTTGGTTTTTTTTATGATTTTTTACTAATCCAATTTCCTTCACAATCTGATCTTGCATAATCTTCATTATCCTCATTTTCTGCATCAAATTGCTCATCGTATGGCAGTACTTGGGTAATAGGATCATACTCCATTATATTTTCGGGCTCCTCATCACATTCTGTACGTAGATAGTCTGTTTGAGGACTAGACAAAACAATTGACCATCTCGAATCAAGCTGATCTGGAACATAAAATACTTGCTTCGCTTGGGAAGCTAAAATAAATGAATCTGATCTGGAACTAATACCAGAAAAGTATATGATTACTGAACTATTACTATTGCCAATAAGCATATATATATATATATTCCTTTATAGTTATAACTTATATCAAAACAACCAGCCATACATTACCAGAAGACATGATATCACCAATTAACAAAAACTAAAACACAAAAGCATTAAAAAGTTCACGAAAAGACCTATAACTATATTATATTAGCATAAGAACCTTTCCTAATCAATTTTATCATCTAACAAAGATGAATTTGCATGTTCTATTTTTTTTTTTACAGTGCTGTTTGGGCCCAAATTCGGCGCGCCAAAACCAAAAGCGAAAAGCCCACATCACTTCCAAAGCCGCTTGAGCGATTTCAGTCCACCAGCATGTCCAGTCCATTAAGCAAAACAAACAGGCCAATACCACGTGGCCCAAAGAGCGTTAAGAAACCTGGGCTGCAATGGAACAGTTTCAAGCCAAAAGAAGGAATGATTTTTACGGTTGCGATTAAAAAGAAACATGCCCACGTGACCCTGACTTAGGAAAGTCAATGAATTCGGCTCGAGATAGAATCTGAACAGGAGCAGGTATAAAAAAGAGAAATTTCTGAATTAGCTTCGCTGCCAGGGGATCAAAAACCGCTTAGTTTATCTAAAAATAATCTGATATTTTGGGGAAACACAATTTTCAAAGATAAACAGACTCTGCTAAATAAAGCGGGAAACAGGGAGCTGTTCAAAAGCTGAGAATTAGCTATCTCAAAGCGATCAGACTCATGCAGATTGAAATGAAAAAACAAGCATGGCGCACCATCAAAATGCAGAAGCCGTCACCTCAAGAACTGATCGTTGAGTGCTTATTCACCAGGAAAAGGATGGAACCCCTGTTTTGTTTCAATTAAAAACTAGAAAAGATCTTCTGATTACTTGCCGCCCACTCTCAGAAAAACATTTCCTATATATACAAGAGAGGGTGAACAGAGCAGGGGACAATCAATCAAACAACCAAAAACTCAGTCAAAAGACAAAAACACTCAAAGGATCACTTGATCATAAAAATCTCAAGCAAGTTACAACAGACTCAGAGTCTGAAGTACTTCAAATGCAAGAGCTTCTCAGACAAGCTTGCAGAATCATCCTATTTTCCCCCAGCAAAGGCAGTTAGACCCTTGCTCCTGAATTGAATCCCAGTTCATAACTCAACAATAACGAGATTTCTCTCGTTACAAATTTGGTTCAGCAAAAGCCAAGTTTAGCAGAGTTCGAGTTCTCTCAAATATGAAAACCTCAACAAATTTATGAAGAGCCCTGACTTAGCCGCACAGGTACTGTAGTACATCCCCAGCTCAAGTCCAGCCACTTCTGCCCCTTTCAGACTGGAGAAGTCCCAGTTCTGCCCATCCAGAAGCCATCAGGGCTTGAAGTAGATTAAAGCTCTGCCAAACTCAAGCTTTGGCATCGATTTGCAGCCGAAGCCTAACAGTGGAAGCTGTCCAGAGTCCAGCCCAGCACAGACGCACCCAATCCAGCCCAGAACAGAGGCAACTAACCAGGCAGAAATGGAAGCACAGCCCTCCTCTCGTTTTCATGTAGTCAGTTTTCCCTTTTTGAGTCTTGTAAAGGGGAGTTCTGCCTAAAATCAGTTCAATCTGTTATTAGTTGTTCTGGCCAGAACTGCCGGTTTTTATACTGAGATAAATTGTAAAAGTCCTTACCAGTCTAAGGCATAGAAAAGAACTTACTTGGGAGATATTCCTCACCCAAATTCACAATCGTTTGGTCAAAATCAGTAACTTGGGGCGCAAGTTATTTTTACCATAAGTCTGTTAGGGTTGAAAAATTGCTAGCAGTGGCACGCTCAACACATAAAGAAAGTTAATTTACTGACCAAAACATGGTCTTTGAATTAATGGGGAACTTTGCCCTGTCATCTCAGGAAGTAAACCAAAACGGGTGAACAATTTGGCACGCCCAGTGGGACTTCTCAGTATATATTCTACAGTACGTCGGAAGTGTATGTATATTGGAAGTTCTAGCCAGAATCCACATCGCGCGATGGAACGAGACCAAGCAGCTTTTCGAGAAGGGCCAGACTCATAGGAAAGCGACCCTAGGCAGTCGGCCCATGGCAGTACAGGAAGCAGGCGTTCCAGAACTGGTTCCAGGAGGCTGAACCAAATACAGGAAGCTGTGTTCCGACAGGAGGTTACATCGCAAAGGAGTCAGGAATCTTTGAACAATATAACAGCCATGATGCAGTGGCAAGTTAACAGGCAGTTCAGGAAAGACCGCGAGGCCGCTATGGCCAGAATTCCAAACCCTGATGCTGTGGTTCAGCAGTTGGACCTCCCCTACGGCCCTCCACCAGGATTGGCATGGCCATATCAAGAGAATCCTCTTATTGCCTAGATAGCTGGAGTACCGGGACCTGAAGAAATCCAAGCTGTACAGAGGGGAGGAGCCCCTCTCGCCCTGGAGCACGAGGCCCCAGTCAGACCAGGAGGTCCTGCACCAGTTCAGAATCCCCAGAACCAGCTAGAACCACCTATACCACAACCTGTGGCCCCGCAAGATCAACCCCTGCCACTTCTGCCTGAGGCGCCAGCTGTGCCTCCCTACAGGCCAAGAAGAATGGACCCCAATCCATTTCCTCCACTAGCAAGGGGCAGAAGAGGCAGAGGGGGAATTAACCCTTTTGCCAACAACGACAGAAACAGACCGGGGGCAAACTGGAGGAACCATCTGGAGGTTGAAGAAGAGGAAGAACATAGGCAAGAAGTTCTGCCTCGACCATACAGAATAGAGCACAGGTTGGATCGTGATCAGCCAGAACAGGGATGAAATCCGCATCCTGTCAATGCTTTGAATGACATGGGGGCATTACAAAGAATGCTCAGGGAGATGATGGAGCCGGAGGCCAGAAGGGGGGAAAGGCCGACCTATAGAAAGCCGTACCCGGCTTACATAGACCAGATTCCCTTACCAGCAGGTTTCAAAGTACCAAACTTCACCTTATTTAATGGAGAGGATCCTCATGCCTCATCTGTTGAGCACATAGGCAGATTTTCTGTCCAGTGTATAGCTATAGAGAATAATCCTCTGTTAAAGCTAAGACTTTTTGGGAATTCTCTCTCCGGACAAGCTTTCACCTGGTATACCAGTCTACCAGCCAATTCTGTTCAGACCTGGGAGCAGATGGAAAACGTTTTCCATGACTATTATTTCAGGATCCAGCCAGAAGTCACCATCAGTGATCTTGCCGCTCTCAAGCAAAGCGAAGACGAACCTGCCCAGGATTTCATAACCAGATTCAGGAAACTCAAAATGAAGTGCCGAATCCCTATGGAAGAGAGACACTTCATCCAGATGGCTCAGACCTCCCTTAAGATCTCCTTAAGAAAAAGATTCGATGGAATGCTATTCGGAGATCTGGCAAAACTAGCGGACAAAGCATCCAAATATGAGGAACTGCTGAGGGAGGAACAGCAGAAGAGGAACTCTTCCAAAGGCACATACTACAAGTCCCCTTCTTCCTCAATCCATTTGATCGAAGTAGAGTCAGAAGAAGACACAGAGGGATCGGAAGAAAGAGAGGTTGCAGTGGCAGAAATGGCAAAACTAAAGCATCCTATCAGCTGCAAAGCTCTTACAAAGCCACCAAAGGACCAGAAGCCGCCACCATTTACAGGAGGATTTGTTCCAAACAAACCAATGCAGAACAAGGTGTACTCTTTCGATCTAACCAAAGTCGATGCTTTGTTTGACGAGATGTTGGCGCAAAAGGTGATAGAGACACCTCATAAACTGCCCAAACCAGAGGAGCTTAAGGGCAGACAGTATTGCAGATGGCACAACTCTTGGAATCATTCCACCAACAGTTGCGTCGTTTTCAGAGACGTCATACAAGAAGGAATAACTGCAGGAAGATTGAAACTGGCAGAAAAACCTCCCTCAGTTACGACAGATCCATTTCCCCAGGCCCAAGTTAACATGGTCAATCTAAATTGGCCAGAACGAAGGGAAAATGCCAGTTCTAGCAGGAACAGGAGAACTACAAAGGAGGACTTCCAAAGGCCAAAAGCGACCATCTCGGCTGGGGTAGTACTGTGCAGTAAATGCAAGTGTGAAAGTGAGTTAGAAGTGACTCTAGACAGACAGAACCAGTCCACACATAGCGTGTTTGACCGGATTGGAACGTCACACCACCAAGGCCCAGAGCCGATCCCTCCCAGAAGCAGAGTCAGACAAAAGGATTGTCTTAGGCCAGTTCAGCACCACAGAAGAATGCCAGAACAGCCTAAGGAGGAGATACCAATTAGGATGCCAGGGGATGATAAGCCCTTAGCAACAATCATAGAAGGAAGATGGTATTCCGTCGGAAAAAGCGGCAGACCAACCATGGAATTAACCAGAACTCAGAAGAGAAGAGTTCAGAGGCAATATTCCACCTTCCTCAGAAACAGGAAAGATGCACAGGTGTCGGCAGAGCCAAGTTCTGCCAGAAGAAGAGGAAATCCGGAAGCAAGTCCTCAGGCAGAACAGACAGGACATAAATCCCAAAAGCTGATGAAGACAGAATTGCCACGCGGACCCTCCATCTGTTCAATCTCACCCCCAGTCGATCAATCTGAATTTCCACAGGTACAAACTGGAGCCGAGACTGTTCCTGAAGAAGACCAACCAGGCTGGACTGAAGAAAACGAGGAGGAGCAGTTGGACTACGAGCCATCTGCAGAAGATCAAACTGGTTTCCTTGAAACTGGAGAACAAGGAGACTGGACAGAAGAAATGGAATACGACGAAGGAATAGACGAGGAAACCGAAGCCTTCGGTGCAGAACTGGAGAACTTGCTACAAGGAGATCTTGGCATTAATATGGTATTCATCTTATCAGAGAAATTCAGGGCAGCAGAAGGACAAGGAAGTACTCTGGAAGGAGACGTATTCTCACAAGAAAGCTTTGAATGCAGACTTGCGGAAGTAGAGGAAGCGCCAGAACACCAACCACCTGCACTCAGAACAGGTGGAATCGCCATGAACCCACTTGCAGAACAACCTGGCTTCTCAAAACCAACCAGGGAAATGGCCAATCACCTTAGGCCTCTATTCATAACGGCAAACTTTGGAGGTATTCCTATTTCCAAGGTGATGGTAGATGGAGGCGCAGCCATCAATCTTCTCCCCCACAGACTGCTGAGCAAGATGGGCAGAACAGAGAAAGATCTAATCCCAACACGTCTAACCGTTACCAACTTTGCCGGGTGTATCACTAAGACTCATGGAATTCTGGACGTAGATGTTATTGTTGGAACCAAAAAACTCAAAATTGCGTTCTTTGTGGTAGACACTACTTCTACCACCTGCAATGCCTTGCTCGGAAGAGATTGGATTCATCAAAGCCTCTGTGTTCCTTCTACTTTACATCAACAGCTAGCCCTTTGGCATGAAGAAGGTTACATGGAGATAGTAGAGGCCGATCCACGGCCATTTCTGCCTTCTGCCATGTGCTTTGAAGCAAGATACTATCATGATGACCTCGGTCCTTTCACTTTCTTTGGAGTCAACCAGAACGGCCGCCCACACGGTGTCACGGCCCAAAGGCTCATTGAAGACGGTCTCGCCAGTTCTCTTGAAGACTGGAATAGGCCTTTTGTTCTGAACCTCCAGAACTCCCATGTTTAGTCCCAATCAACAGGAAAAGGATCGAGCTGCAACAATCCGATCCATTACAAAAAGATTGTTGATATACTGGGAAGAGAGGAAGCTCACTGCGCAGGATCCAGCCATTAATATGGCAGAATTCACGCATGAAAGCATCGAAGAACAAGAGGAGAGTTCACAGGAGGAAATTTTAGATTTCGCGCCAGCAGCACTAGATGACTCCTTGCCAGAAGTGGAAGATCCGCTACAGGAGATTAATCTAGGGACAGAAGAAGATCCAAGACCTACCTTCATTAGCGCACTACTAGAGGAACCACTCAAAAGCGAGATCGTTGCACTTCTGCATGATTTCAAAGATTGTTTTGCTTGGCATTATCATGAAATGCCTGGATTGGACAGGAAACTAGTAGAGCACAAGCTGCCCATCAAAGAAGGCTACCTTCCAGTCAAACAGGCTAGAAGAAGAATGTCCATGGAAACAGAACTGAAAGTCAAAGAAGAAATAGAAAGATTGCTCAAGGCAGGATTCATCAGGCCAGCAATTTACACTGACTGGCTGGCTAATATTGTCCCGGTTCTGAAAAGGAAAACAGGGGCAGTAAGAATCTGTGTGGATTACAGGAATCTCAATGAAGCATCCCCCAAGGATGAATATCCTATGCCAATGGCGGACATGCTAGTAGATGGTGTTGCTCATCACCAAATGTTATCCTTCATGGATGGCAACGCAGGATATAACCAGATTATGGTGGCAGAAGAAGATATTCACAAGACAGCCTTCATGTGTCCGGGGCATCTAGGTTCCTTTGAATACACTGTAATGCCGTTTGGCTTAAGAAACGCAGGAGCCACTTATCAAAGAGCAATGAATTCTGTTTTCCATGATATGATAGGACACTCTTTAGAAGTCTATATAGATGATGTGGTGATCAAATCTCCGGAAGCAGGAAATCATGTATCAAATCTAAGAAAAGCATTTTTAAGGATGAGACAACATAAACTAAAAATGAATCCTAAAAAATGTGTTTTTGGAGTACAAGCAGGGAACTTCTTGGGATTTTTGGTACATCAGAGGGGCATAGAAATTGATAAAAATAAGGCAAAATCCATCATAGAAGCTCAACCCCCGAGAAACAAGAAAGAGCTGCAAAGTCTCCTAGGGAAAATTAACTTCCTAAGGAGATTCATATCCAATTCCGCAGGAAAAATTCAGCCCTTTTCTTCTTTGTTAAAGCTAAAACAGGAACAAACTTTCAAGTGGGAAGAGCAACACCAGCGAGCTTTTGAAGAAATCAAACATTACCTCTCAAATCCGCCAGTTCTGTCCCCACCAAAGAAGGGTAGACCACTTAAGCTCTATGTATCCGCATCAGAAACATCTGTTGGAAGCTTGTTAGCTCAAGATAACAAGGAAGGAAAGGAACAGGCAGTCTACTATCTGAGCAGAACTCTGACAGAAGTAGAAAGAAATTACTCTGCAATCGAGAGGCTCTATCTGGCTTTGTACTTCACTGCTATAAAACTCAGACACTACATGCTGCCATTCACCACTTATATCATTGCCAAGACGGACCTAATCAAATATATGCTAACAAGACCAATGTTGAGAGGCAGAATTGGGAAATGGACTCTGGCTCTAACAGAATTTGCTTTCAGGTATGTCCCTCAGAAAGCTGTCAAGGGACAAGCGGTAGCAGATTTCCTAGCCGATCATCCAGGAGAAGAAATTGAAAATATGGATTCTTTGGACATAGCAAATGCAGATTTACTGACAAGAGTTCATGTTTGCCTTAACAATCCCATCTACTCGATTCATCTCACACCATGGAAGCTGTATTTTGATGGATCAAAAACTGACGCCACTTCCAGAGCAGGAATTGTTCTAGAGGAGCCTTTAGGAGTCAGACATTGTTACTCTTTTCAGCTAGATTTCCAATGCACCAACAACAGAGCTGAATACGAAGCTCTAATCATTGGCCTTGAAATGTTGGTAGAGCTCGGAGTTCAGTCTGTGGAAATTTTGGGGGACTCTATGCTTGTTTTAAAACAGATTGCTGGAGAATACAAATGTTTGAATCCTGATTTGGCTGTCTATTTGGTAGCAGCCAGGAATTTGTTAACAGAATTCAGGGAAGCCACTTGGGAACACATCCCAAGAGAAGAGAACTTTGCAGCCAACGAATTGGCTCAAATAGCCACAGGAATACAAATCCCGGAAGACTGTGTACAGAGGATTATTAAGGTAGGAAAGAAGAGTCTGCCATCTGTTCTGACCAGAGGAATGGAAATAGATGTCAATTCTGCCATAATCGCTGAAGATGATTGGAGAACTCCCATCATAAGCTATTTACAATATCCAACCTTGCCTTCCGAAAAGAAAGTCAGAATCATGGCTTTAAATTATCTTATGTGGAATGAAGATTTGGTCCGTAAGAGTAAAGATGAAGTATTGCTAAGATGCTTGGGAAAGAAAGAGTACATGAAGGTCATGGGGGAAACCCACGAAGGGATATGTGGGGCACATCAAGGTGGAAGAAAAATGTGCTGGCTGATCAGAAGATATGGCTACTTCTGGCCAACCATGATGAAAGATTGCATTGATTATGCTAAGGGATGTGAAGCTTGTCAAAGACATGGACCAATCCAGCAGGTTCCTTCGGTTCCCATGAATCCGGTAGTTAAGCCATGGCCATTCAGAGGATGGGCAATGGATCTCATTGGCAAAATTTATCCAGCCAGTACCCAACAGCATTGTTTCATTATTGTAGCCACGGATTATTTTACCAAATGGGTAGAAGCCAAGCCTGTTAAGTCTACCACATCTCAAGAAATCATCACTTTCATAGAAGAACAGATCATACAGAGATTTGGTATCCCAGAATCAATCACTACCGACAGGGGATCTTCGTTCATATCCGGAGATATGTTGAACATGGCAGAAGCGTTCAAATTTAAGCTACTCCAATCCTCTCCTTATTATGCTTAAGCCAATGGACAGGCAGAATCAAGTAATAAAGTGATAATCAATATTATCAGGAAGATGCTTGAGAAAAATCCAAAACAATGGCATGAGAAGCTGTCAGAAACATTATGGGCGTACAGAACTTCAAAAAGGGAAGCAACTGGTATGACTCCATATGCTTTGACTTATGGTCACGATGCAATTCTGCCCATGGAAATAGCAGTCCAATCCCTCAAAACTGCCCATCAACACGAGTTGGTTGGAGAAGACTACAACCAAGCCATGTTGCTAGAACTAGAAGGGTTGGACGCAAATAGGATTGATACCCTGAACAAACTCTTAGCAGGAAAACAAGCTGTGTCAAGAGCATACAACAAGAGAGTCAAAAACAAGAGTTTTGAAGAAGGAGAGATAGTCTGGAAAGCAGTTCTGCCCCTCGGAACACATATAGCTGGTTATGGAAAATGGTCACCGACTTGGGAAGGACCTTTCATAATTAACCAAGTCTTAGGATTAGGGGCATACAGGCTACAGGATCGAGATGGAGAAGTCCATGCTGCGCCAATCAATGGCAAATGGTTAAAGAAATTTTATCCAACCATGTGGGATTCACAAGCTGTGCAGACGGATCCTGGAATAGAAAGACAACAAGTTGAAACTGTTGTTTGATTTTGTTTTAGTTTCAATTCTGTATTAGTGTAATCTTTTTGTTCGCCAACAGAAATCAAAATTCCAAAAATAAAAAGCTTTTATTTTAATAGTCACTTCAATGACTAAGTAGTTCACTACAAATCCGAAAATTAAAAACTAAAATCCTAGTTTTTTAAGGGTCTCCTGCAGACTAGTCTTCTTGATGGAAAGCTCCTTCTGAAGCAGCACCCCTTGATGGATTGAAGCCTCTGCAACTTCCAGAGCTGGCCTAGAAGCTGAAACCATGCTGTGCACAAGGAAGGTAGCCTTGGTCTTAGAACTCAGTCCAGCACCCAGCCTGCGCTGCTCCTCCCTATGTTCTGCTAGCTGTTTCTGGAGCTCTTCAATCTGTTTCTCCAGTCTGTCGGCAGTGGCCTTGGCCTCTTTGTACCCCGCGACCATCCGATCCAGTTCTGCCTTCTGCCTTGCATAATCAGCCAAGTTGGCATCATGAGTTGTCTTGCAGAGTTCAGAGGTCTCGAAGGTAGGTTTGAGATCCTCATAGCGATCGTGAAGGTTGAGCACATCTCTGGCCAGATTCAAACCTATCTCGAGAATTGGCTTGGGAGCCATATTCTGCCTATGCAGGAGGTCCAGATCCTTCATCAGTTGTTCAACAGCTTCCCTGTTGCCCTCCAGTTCCAGTTCAGTGGACTGCCAGATCTTCACTCTCTCCATGGCCTCATCCACCGCCTTGAACTTGGCCTTGCTGGGGGTAGAACTGAGTTTCTCCAGCCTGTCCAGCTGGGCATCCAGGTCCATAGCCTCGAATTCGGCCAGTTCTGGGTCAGCAAGAGAAGCCGTGAGGGATGAAACAGCGCGGGATTGGATAGGCATCTGCAGAATCAAAAAAAATTGTGAATTAACGAAAGGGGCAGAAATGAAAAGGAAGTTCATAACGGGTTGGATACTTACAGCCGCGAAGACAGGCTTCAGAGGGCTAATCACCACCGCTACGGTTCCGGTAGTTCCGGCTACTTCCACCTGAATGAAATACGAGTTAAAAGGAAGCAAGGACAGGGCAAAGCGCGAGGAATGGACAGAAGGAAAATATTACAAGAAGTTACCAAGGGTTCGGATACAGTGGCAGTTAATTCTGCCTCTGACTCTGGAATTGCGGCAGAAAACTCCACCTGCGCAACTGGCCTCGAGGCAGAGTGCTCTGTCAGGCTCATAACCGGAGTTTCTACCTGCTTCACAGGTCCCGATTCTGCCAAAACCTCTATCTGCTCCCCAGACCCTGGTATCACCTGTTCTGACGGAGTTGTAACAGAGACTTCTATTTGCTCTAAAGGCTCGAATGCAGGTGGACTGTTTGGAGCTGCCACAGGGACTTCTGTCTGTTCCACTGGCTCTGAAACAGAATGCTCGAGCTGCTCATCAGGTGCTGGAGCTGCAGTGGAATGTTCAGCCTCCGTGTCATCAAAGGCGGCCAAGTCAGAGCTAGTCAGTTCTACCCTCGGAAAAGCGTGCTGTTCTCGGGCCAAGGCAATGCTCTCTGCAATCACCTCTGGCGGAATCTCCTCCTAGACAATTGAACAGATAGAAATCAGAAGATAGAAAGGAAAAGAGAAGAACATGTTCGAAGAACCAGAATCCAGTCTCACCTCTTCTTCGAGATCTTTCCCTTTCTTCTCTGAAGGATTTTCTGTTGCTGCTCCTTGCTGTTTCTCCTGCTCAACAGCCTCAAAAGCCTCTCGCAGCTCATCATCAGTTCCGGAGGTTTCAGTTGGATCTGCAGCGAGCTCCTCCGTCTCATCAGATTCAATTTCACTCCTCTTCCTAAGTCTTTTAGACCTAGTAAGAGGAGGAGGAGGACTTTCAGCTGCACACAACGAATGAAAATCAAAAGGAAGAACAGAACAGAATAGGTCAGGAAAAGGAAGATCTAACTACCAGAACCCTACCAGAGGCCTCAGGCTGGACAGTGCTGCTCTGAGCAAGGACACTTTCCTTTCTTTTCTTCCCAGCGGAGGGGGTAGCAATAGCAGCAGCTTGTTCTGCCACGTCCTCATCCTCCTCACCAGAAGGAGGCTCCAAATCCCCAGCAGCAATGACGGAAGAAACTAAAGACAGGCAGAATCAGAGAAGTACCAATAAGAAAAAAAGAAAAATTGAAGAGACTTACCAAGTATCTCTCCAGCTTGCCTTGTCCCTCCGCCTATTTTCTTCACCAGGGAAGGACCTGGTATAGACAGAACAGGATTTTAGTCTGAATTCACAAGACAAAGAAAGCAGGAAATAGACAGAATCTCAAAAATACCTTCTATCACTTGAGCATTAACATCTTTTATGGTCCGCACCACGAACTTCTTAGCCTCCGCTTCTGCATAAACGGTCCCAGGGGCCCAGCCTTCAAAGAGAACTGGAAAGGCATCATACGAGGCAGGAAGAACGTGGCATCTAGCCTTCCACCAGTCGTCAAAATCGGCAGAACTACAGGTGCTCAGCCTCCAGGTAGGAAAGAGGGCGTCTGAAGTATTGTTAATCTTATTCACTGCACACCTAGCAGCTTTGTGAACTTCCAAATCATCCAAATCCCTCCAGGAAGTTCCCCGATTGCAGCTTTTGTAGAATTTGAACGGAACAACCTGAGGGCAACCAAGCTGTCTTGCGCAGAAATTGGGATGGTAGACTTCTGCCCCCAGATGGTAGTTTGGAGGCTTCCCTCCTCCATGGGAAAGGTCCCTCGCCAGGGCAATACTTAGGAATTTCTTCCTAAAGTCTATTCTGTCTGCCTCGTCTTCCGGTTCCTTTTCAAAGAGTCGATGTCCAGGCTGGAACCAGGGATAGGTCCTCCTGATCACTAACTGCCACTGAGCTTCAGACCTCTTGGTGCAATGTCTGAACCACATCAGGTACTCCTCAATAGAACGCTTGGGCACTTCTGCTGATATCAAAGGAAGGGCCAGAACTTGGTCTTCAGGCAGAACTATGTCCGGAAAACGAAGTTCTGGGAAATAAACCTGCAGCCAGATCTGGATCATCCAGAAAGAGCCAGGAGCAGCTAAGTTCAAAGGATTCTCCAGGGTGGCTGTATGTAAATTCTTGAATAGATGGGCCAGAACTGAAGGTCCAAGCCCAACGTCAGTATGATTGTGAAGGGCTTCCGCCAGGTGCCTATACTCAAGCAGAACTGCAGAGGAGCGATTGGGAAACACGAACCTGTTGAGCCAATACAGAAGGAACAGCATGTGCTGTTGGTCCTTGTCCTTCTCCGTGCTGAACTTTCTCAGATAATTGGAGAAAGAACCATTCTGATTGATGACAGCTGGAGAAATGGCAAAAGGCTTGGCCAGCTTCTCTTGATTCTTCCTCCGATGGTAATCACCAACGGCATCTACAGGTCTTCCATGAGGTCTGAACCCAAAAATCTGAGCCATGTCCAGCAAGGTTGGCGTCATTGGACCCACGCGAAAATCAAAAGTGTTGCTGGCAGAATTCCAGAAGCATAGAGCAGCAGCGAGCAGATTCTCATCCCGGGTGATGGACTGTTTTGACAATAGAATTGCATCATAGAGCCCTGCTCTCTTCCAATAAGCTCCATGCCTAGGAAGAAGCTTGTCGACCCAGTCCGCCCATTTCACAGAGCTATTCCTCACTTCACTAGACGGGAACGAGCGGCTCAGATTCTTACTAACCCAGGAATAGGAAGAAAGGGCAGAGTTGTTTTCAAAACAAATGGGAGCTACTGCATCCCTTTTCATCAGCTCCTCCACCTCAGTCGGAACAGAACCAAACCAACGAGGCCCCAGGATTAAAGTATCCTCAAAAAGATGGAGGACATTCTCGTCCAGTTTTTTGCCGATCAAGTGATGAGTCCTGGTCCGAACCTCCATGGCGTGGGCATCAATTCCAGACCCAGTGACATAATCTGGAGGAACTGAAGAGGAGGTGTTCTGAGCACGAGTTCTGGGAGAAGACATTGCAGAGGGAGAGATGAGGAGTATTCGAAAGTGAAAGGGAAGGATTCTGGCAGAAATCGAGTTCTGAGGAAATTAGGATTCAAAGTAAGCAGGAATTAAACTCTGAAGAAGCTAGGTTTTGAGATGAACAGGAACTGGAGGTTTCAAAATTCGTTTAAAAGACTCGAAATCGTGGGAAAAGGGAAGACAAGACGCCATCTGAAAGCTGATAATGACCAGCTAGTAACTAGCTAGTAACTGACCAATTTCCCACGAAGTCTAATTCGTGGTAGGCGGACGTGGCAGACAGGGGTGTTTTATTTTCGGCGCACACGAATTAAATAGCCGGAAAGAAACATTAAGTTTGGAAACCGTCGTTTTTAACGGTTCAAACTTAATGGGGGCATTGTTTGGGCCCAAATTCGGCGCGCCAAAACCAAAAGCGAAAAGCCCACATCACTTCCAAAGCCGCTTGAGCGATTTCAGTCCACCAGCATGTCCAGTCCATTAAGCAAAACAAACAGGCCAATACCACGTGGCCCAAAGAGCGTTAAGAAACCTGGGCTGCAATGGAACAGTTTCAAGCCAAAAGAAGGAATGATTTTTACGGTTGCGATTAAAAAGAAACATGCCCACGTGACCCTGACTTAGGAAAGTCAATGAATTCGGCTCGAGATAGAATCTGAACAGGAGCAGGTATAAAAAAGAGAAATTTCTGAATTAGCTTCGCTGCCAGGGGATCAAAAACCGCTTAGTTTATCTAAAAATAATCTGATATTTTGGGGAAACACAATTTTCAAAGATAAACAGACTCTGCTAAATAAAGCGGGAAACAGGGAGCTGTTCAAAAGCTGAGAATTAGCTATCTCAAAGCGATCAGACTCATGCAGATTGAAATGAAAGAACAAGCATGGCGCACCATCAAAATGCAGAAGCAGTCACCTCAAGAACTGATCGTTGAGTGCTTATTCACCAGGAAAAGGATGGAACCCCTGTTTTGTTTCAATTAAAAACTAGAAAAGATCTTCTGATTACTTGCCGCCCACTCTCAGAAAAACATTTCCTATATATACAAGAGAGGGTGAACAGAGCAGGGGACAATCAATCAAACAACCAAAAACTCAGTCAAAAGACAAAAACACTCAAAGGATCACTTGATCATAAAAATCTCAAGCAAGTTACAACAGACTCAGAGTCTGAAGTACTTCAAATGCAAGAGCTTCTCAGACAAGCTTGCAGAATCATCCTATTTTCCCCCAGCAAAGGCAGTTAGACCCTTGCTCCTGAATTGAATCCCAGTTCATAACTCAACAATAACGAGATTTCTCTCGTTACAAATTTGGTTCAGCAAAAGCCAAGTTTAGCAGAGTTCGAGTTCTCTCAAATATGAAAACCTCAACAAATTTATGAAGAGCCCTGACTTAGCCGCACAGGTACTGTAGTACATCCCCAGCTCAAGTCCAGCCACTTCTGCCCCTTTCAGACTGGAGAAGTCCCAGTTCTGCCCATCCAGAAGCCATCAGGGCTTGAAGTAGATTAAAGCTCTGCCAAACTCAAGCTTTGGCATCGATTTGCAGCCGAAGCCTAACAGTGGAAGCTGTCCAGAGTCCAGCCCAGCACAGACGCACCCAATCCAGCCCAGAACAGAGGCAACTAACCAGGCAGAAATGGAAGCACAGCCCTCCTCTCGTTTTCATGTAGTCAGTTTTCCCTTTTTGAGTCTTGTAAAGGGGAGTTCTGCCTAAAATCAGTTCAATCTGTTATTAGTTGTTCTGGCCAGAACTGCCGGTTTTTATACTGAGATAAATTGTAAAAGTCCTTACCAGTCTAAGGCATAGAAAAGAACTTACTTGGGAGATATTCCTCACCCAAATTCACAATCGTTTGGTCAAAATCAGTAACTTGGGGCGCAAGTTATTTTTACCATAAGTCTGTTAGGGTTGAAAAATTGCTAGCAGTGGCACGCTCAACACATAAAGAAAGTTAATTTACTGACCAAAACATGGTCTTTGAATTAATGGGGAACTTTGCCCTGTCATCTCAGGAAGTAAACCAAAACGGGTGAACAAGTGCCACAAGATAGTGATATCTTGAATTTTTTATTATAAAGAAAATGATATTGATATGTTGATTAAATATAAAGAGGTAGTAAATTCAGTGAGGGAAAATGTCGAGTAGGTGGTGGGCACTCCTTGCCGCCACTAACTAAAAAGAAGAGGAACTATCCTAATTTCCTAATAAGACAAAGAATACAATTCAAATCCATGGGAAAGATAAGAAGAAAGGAATCTAACTTCACTACTCAACTAAACTTGACTGGATAGTGATAATTTATATTACTTAAAAATTATGCTATTTTTTTTTTAATTTGATTAGTTGTAGTTCAGATATGTAGAGATATTGAATGCCCACCTATAAAGCTTGAAAAAAATTAGGAATATTGGACAATAAAGAACACAAACCCAGTTCTTTGTCGGCAGCAAATCTTCAATATTCTTGACTGTTTGTTAAAAATCTTCACTTTTCTCCCATTTCAACATTCTCCTTGGTTCAACTCCCCGAAGCATCTTGAGATTGAGTGAGATTCATGTCAGGTACCTAAGGAATGGAGAGATAGCACAAAACTTTCTGAGAGATGTACATAGAGAGAGAAAATACTCTGTAGAGAATGAAAGATGAACAGAGTCGGGCAAAAATACATTCATATATGAACTATAATAACTTTGGATAGATAAGAAATACACCTGAATTGTTGCCACCCCAACTAGCAGAGCATGAGCACACTAAGATTTGATACTCACATTCTCTTCGAATTTCTGTATCCAATTTAAGAAATGAAGAGTGGAAAACCCTAAGGACTCTGATATTTTTGGTTTTGGAATGAAGGGAAAAAGTGGCGACCAAGAGGAAGAGGAGTTGAATATAGGGCAAACACTTAGATGAATTTGGAGCGAAATGCCCGCGAACTAGCGCGCTTTTTTTTCCTGAGGATATTTGAGAAAAGTGTCAGGGTATAAAATGTTTTTAATTGACATTCTTTGTAAAATGTCAGCGAAAAGTAATAAACAGTTGACATTCTTTATAAAATGTCAAGGAAAAGTAATATAGAGTTGACGGTTTTTAAAAAGCGTCAGGGAAAGTGATATATAGTTGATGTTTTTTGTAAAACGTCAAGTAAACTCACTAAGTAGTTGACGCTTTTAAAAAAGCGTCAAAGTTTCATAAAATAGTTGATGGTTTTACAAAAAACGTCAACTATTAAGTGTCAACTAAGGCCTATTTTCTTGTAGTGCTTGGTAGTGTTTAGGACAATAGCTTAACTTGGAATGGAAAACTTTTGAAAGAGTAACGAAGTAGTTTTATTCTATTGATTGAAGTAGGAAAGGTACAAAGCTTTAATACTTGAGTTTGATGATTGCTTGAGTTGGATAGCTGTAGTTTTTAAGCTTGATTACTTTGAGAGGCTGTAGGCTTATTTATAGGGATGCTAAGTCGGCAACTTTCAGCCACCAATTGTCTTCTAATTCTAGATTTCTCTAGTTATAATTACAATAGATAATTATAGATGGTTCTAGTAAGAGTCAATCATCTTTTACTTGATAATTCTCTCAATTATTCTAGAATTTTCTAGTTTTATCACACAAGTGTGCACTAATATTGAACCGTTGGGAAGAATATCTGTTTCTTTTTAAAACCCAGTGATTTTACAATTCTAAATTGTTCAGGGTATTGATAATCCAACAAAAAGAAACTGAATAAGCTTTATCACAAATGGCTTAGTTTTCTTACAGCCACAGTACATATCTTATAAAGTATTTTACACATACAAGTACATATCATAGTACTTACAAATCATATAGTAGGCATTGGTTTAATTTTAAGCTAAGCAGTGGGGTACGAAGCTTCCATAGCAATGCCACATAGACCTTCTTTTGCTTCAACATCTCTTTGCATCCTTATGTACCCCTCTTCACCCCATTCTGTACCCCATGAGTTTTTAACCAACCAATACTTAGTCCCATCATCGCTAACGCCATAACCAACAGCGGTAACCCCATGGTCAAGGCTCGTTCCACAGGCTCCTGTAAAGACACCACTTGAATAGAACTGGAAATCGGAACCTCCAGCATCAATGGCAACAGAAACTGGTTGATGAGCAACAGCGGTTAGAAGGGCTTTTTCGCTGTTTGCAGGCACATCTTCATAGCCAGTTATCTTGGCTGCAATGCTTGCTGCCTTCTTGGTATTGCATGAACCATCAACACCATTGTAGGGGTAATTAGCTTCCGCACTAAGCCCATGGTTTTGTTGGATGAACTGAAAGGCATCATCCATCAAGCCACCCTCACAACCTTGGTCTTCACCGCTGGTGTCACAGTCAACTAGCTCTTGCTCAGATAAAGAGATCAGTTTACCAGTTGTAAGCTGAGTAATGCCTTCGGTCGCTGCCACTGCCGAAAAAGCCCAACAACATCCTATTTTTTCATTGCAATTAATAGTAGTTAGAATAACATAAAAATATTACTAAACTCCAAAAGAAGAGTATATAGTGTTGCTATAAATAATTAATACTAATGAACCTAGACGCTTAATTACCACATTGGCCTTGGTCCTTGATGGGGGTTACAGCTCCTTTCTTTCTCCAGTCCATTGTAGCTGGCACTGGCGCCTTAACATTTTCATATTTGAAAGAAGTCGTCTTTGTGGAACATTCATGCCCCTTGAATCCATTTCTTGAGGCTTTGAACTCTTCATTCGTAAGGTCTGCAAATTGATTAACACCTAACTTGTAGGGTTTGTTCACATCATTATTGGATGATTCTATAAACGCCATATTTTCTTTGAATATCTTGAAACGATTCTCCTTCTCGTTAACGTCGTTATATATGCGACCATAACGAGTCATCCACTGCTCGTATCTCCCGTACATAGATGCATCTTGGAGACTGCGAGAGGTGGCTTCACAAGACCAAGCCCCGAACATGAGGATCAAGCTGAAACCAATACATTTCCATAGCTCCATGATATAGCTAGTGTACTAGAAGCAGCTGGGGTTTGAATTTGATAAAGTAAATGATATGAGAAGGTGTACCGAAATGGTAGACTGGTCACAATTTATAGAGTATTGATTCTACTGAATGGCCATGCCGTGCCCTCTCCGTGCCCCAAAAAATGATCTGCAATCTACGTGCCCTGGAAAATGCCCAGATATGGACCTCCAATTTTTAAAATATATAGCTCACATATTTGACCTCTAATTCATTTTGATATTATATATAAAATATATACACAATGGACCATCAACTATATGGGATCTTAAACTTAATTATTTCACATTATTATTGTTAAATTTTCAACAATTTGAGAATTATATGCAGAATTCATTGACTATTGTTTTGTTATGTTCGAAGGTAACGGATTCTGCTAAGTTTGAGCCTATTTTTTGTTTATCCTGGTAAGGAAAATTGGCAGCTAGCCCTGTTACTCTTTTTGGGCCCTAAGCATATATTTTTTGGGTCAGGATCTAGTGAGAACAGCTATATAAGAACATTATATGAGAACACCATTGGATCTAATCTAACTGCTCCGCGAAAAACAATTGTAAGTGAAACAATTGTACTAGAATGAGGCCCTCACCTCAACTTGTTCTCTCTCTTACCTCCAAAACTTTTTCGCGAAATTTTTCTTTCCCTGGCGCCATTTTTTCCCGCATTGTCTCTTGTCCTACCCTTGAATTAAATGTAGATATTTTTGCCCCAAAATTATATTAAATTACTGAAAGCAATCAGCTTTACCCATCCCAGTTACCCTTCCAGTGGACTTTTCGATCTCCATGAAGTACATCCCTCTTTTCTCATCTATCTTTCCATCTACACCCCATTTCCTTGCTTCCATTTCTATACAAAGCATCACTCCTCTCATCTTCAGAAATTTTTCCGCCATGGCTTCCTGGCCCTCATTGTCCAATCCCTCTAATCAGTAAGTTCCGCGAAACCCACAACATAGATTTTGCCTTTCAATTCATAGAAATTTATTCTCTTTATTAGTAATTGATATCAAATTGTGTACATGAATATGTTGGAAGAGAAGCTGCTATTAGAAAGAGAAGCACGGGCTCCCAATTTAAGTTCTTGGTTGCTCCTATATATGCCTATGTTCTTCCGCGCAGTAAGTTTTGCAATTTTCTCAACTTTTTTTTTTTTCACTTAATTGATTTTATCGATATTTCCCATCTGGGTCTTGTGCCCCTTCAACAATTTTGTATGTGGATATTTGATTTTGCAGGTCGACTCTCGCTGGGTAAGAACTCAGTTGTACGGTTACCGTTTGTTTACTTATGTGTTGGTGGGAGCATTTGCTCTTGGCTTTTATTTGGTATATCCTTTTTCTATGGTGCTATGCTGTTGAAAATTCACCATGCTAGAAGAAAGGAAAAGTTTTGATCATTGCATATAGCTTGTGAACTGAGGTTTATAGTTGGTAATAATTAGTACCTTGCTTAGAAACTGGAACTAAAGTTGATAGATCTTAGTATTTTCTGCCACAAGTTTGGATCTTTAGGGATATGCTTTTGCAATGAGTGGCTATGGAATATGAAATGTTATAGGATGTGTGTGTAAATTACATGGGGCAATTTTTTGGATCGTTTTTTGTTCCTGGATCTTTTAGAGTGCCTATAAATGAGTGTAAAATTTGTACTATAATGACGGAGCAGAAGGAATTTCTTCCTCATTAAAGTAGCCAACTTTGTTCTTTATCTGTATATGTACAAAACAAAATTTAGGCATGGTCTTTGTCTATATTTTTCAATGCCACTTTTCTCTTTTGTATTTGGTTCTTTGTATGTATTTCTTTTTTCTTTCTTACTTTTGGTAATAGTGTGAGTAGTATGGTATGGGTATCATTTCTGTATCTTAATGTGTTGATAATAATGTGAGTTGGTACCCTTTGTGTACCTTAATGTGTTGATAATAGTGTGAGTGTGTATCGTTTCTGTATCTTAATGTGTTCACAATAGTGTTAGTATGTATCATTTATGTACTTTAATGTGTTGATAATAGTGTGAGTAGGTATCACTTATGTATCTTAATGTGTTATTAATAGTTTGAGTAGGTATCATTTGTGTACCTTAATGTGGTGATAATAGTGTAAGTTGGTATCATTTTTGTACCTTAATGCGTTGATAATAATGTAAGTAGGTATCATTTCTGTATCGTAATGTATTGACAATAGTGTTAGTAGGTATCATTTCTGTATCTTAATGTGTTGACAATAATGTTAGTAGATATCATTTATGTATATTAATGTGTTGACAATAGTGTTAATAGATATTATTTATATATCTTAATGTGTTGATGATAGTATCAATAGTATGGATATGGGTATTAGGTCTGTATCTTCATGTTTTCGTAATAGTTTCAGTATATCTTATGTAAACGGTGTATGTTGCAGGTATAAAATGGAATCTGGGTTTGAACTATGTTTCACAAAGGCGAGTACAGTCATGTAATCAAGTAATTTCTATGTATAAACGCCAGTATTAAAATTCATAATAAAATATGGGTCATAAACGATTCAAAGGATTCACTAGAGCTTCAACATCATATTTTTATAATTTTTAAAAATTATAAATTTTACAAATAATAGAGAAATGACACAAGTCAGAATTGCAATGTAGCATCATTACTTGTTTGCCACCAAAATATTTTTCGTAAACACTTCAAAAGGATTCACCAGAGCTTCAACATCACTTCATTTATTGTTCACTAAAGCTTAATAATATTATTTTTATTTTTTGACTAAGAAGTCTTCATTAGCACTTTTATGAATGCTTTAAGATGAACTCAAAAGGTGTAGAAAGTTTCACATTGAGTTTGTAGAATTTTTTGGTGTGTATTTTTCTGCTATTTAATGAAATACTATGGTTTTTGGTGTGTCATTAGTGCTTCTAACGAGCATCATTTTGCGTAGCCCCACATGTCATCAGAGTTTCAATTTATGTATGTTTATCTTTAAAAATTCACAAACAATTAATTAAAAAATCGAAAAAATCCATACTTAATTTCTACAAATTCCATGCGACATTATCTTCGATTATGATGCGCTACATGTTTGATTTTAAACAAATTCCAAATAATTAATTCAAGTTTGCTTCATTACTAACAATAACACTAAGTTAAGATCACTCTTCATCACTATAACTCTTCCCCCAATTATTACTTCAAATTTCCCAATGTTAAATTTTGATTTTCTTGCATCAGAGTCGAAGATAATGTTACAAGGAATTTTTAGAAACTTTCGGTGTATTTTTTTGATTTTTGTAATGAATTTTCTTCAATTTTTTAAGATAAACTCAAAAAAATGAAAAAATAATAATACATGGCGCTACGAGATACTGACACCCATTGAAAAAGCTGACGATGCACACATCGGGCACTGCCATGTGTCATTCTCTATTATTTATTACTATTTTTCAATATTTTGAATTCCAAAAATCATAATAAATTTGAAAAATTCACTAAAAAAGACTCCAGACTTCTTGTGACATTTCCAACATTTTTTGAGACTTAAAATATAATTTTGACAAAGGGAAAAATTCAAATAATTTCACAAAGTCAAGTTTGCTTCCATACTAACAATGACACTAAGTTAAAGATCACTAGTCATTATAACTGTAACTCTTCCTCCAACTATTACTTCGAATTTAACAAATTCAAGTTCTTATTTTCACGCATTAGAGTTGAAGATCATATCTCAAGGAATTCGTAGAATTTTTTGGTGTATTTTTCTGATTTTTTAATGATTTTTTGTGAATTTTTTAAGATAAACTCACAAAAATGAAACATTAATGACACATGGCGCTACGAGATACTGACACCCGTTGGAAAAGCTGAGGACCCAGCCATCAAACACTGCCATGTGTCATTCTCTTCCATTTATTACTATTTTACAATGTTTTGACTTTCAAAAATCATAATTAATTCGTAAAAAATTTGAAAAATTCACCGAAAAATGCCACAAACTCCTTGCGACATTTTCTTCATCTTTTCAGTTGTAAAATATAAATTTGAAACATAAATAATTTAAATAATTTCTCGAACATAAGTTTTTTCATATACTACCTATAACACTAAGTTGAAGATCATTACTCTTCCTCACTATAACTCTTCTTCCAATTATTACTTCAAATTTCCCAAAGTCAAATTTTTATTTTCACACATTAGAGTCGAAGATAATGTTGCAAGGAATTCATAGAAATTTTTGGTGTATTTTTCTGATTTTTTAATGATTTTTCTTGAATTTTTTAAGATAAACTCACAAAAATGAAACATGGATGACACATGGAGCTATGAGATACTGACACCCGCTGGAAAAGCTGACGACGCACCCATCAGTCGCTGCCATGTGTCATTATCTTCCATTTATTTCTATTTTTCAATATTTTGACTTCCAAAAATCATAATATATTCATAATAAATCTGAAAAATTCACCAAAATAAAAACCCCAGACTCCTTGCGACATTTCCAACATCTTTTGAGATTTAAAATATAATTTTGACAAAGAGAAAAATTCAAATAATTTTACAAAGTTAAGTTTGCTTCCATACTAACAATAACAATAAGTTAAAGATCACTAGTCTTCATAACTATAACTCTTCCTCCAATTATTACTTCAAATTTCCCAAAGTCAATTTTTTATTTTCACACATTAGAGTCGAAGATAATGTCGCAAGGAATTCGTAGAAATTTTCGGTGTATTTTTCTGATTTTTTTAATGATTTTTCGTGAATTTTTTAAGATAAACTCACAAAAATGAAACATGGATAACACATGGAGTTATGAGATACTGACACCTGCTGGAAAAGCTGACGACGCACCCATCAGCCGCTGCCATGTGTCATTATCTTCCATTTATTTCTATGTTTCAATATTTTGACTTCCAAAAATCATAATATATTCATAATAAATCTAAAAAATTCACCAAAAAATACCCCGTACTCCTTGCATCATTTCCAACATCTTTTGAGACTTAAAATATAATTTTGACAAAGAGAAAAATTCAAATAATTCTACAAAGTTAAGTTTGCTTCAATACTAACAATAACACTAAGTTAAAGATCATTAGTATTCATAACTAACTCTTCCTCCAATTATTACTTCAAATTTCCCAAAGTCAAATTTTTTTTTTCACACATTAGATTCGAAGATAATGTCGCAAGGAATTCGTAGAAATTTTCGGTGTATTTTTCTAATTTTTTTAATGATTTTTCGTGAATTTTTTAAGATAAACTCACAAAAATGAAACATTAATGACACATGGCGTTACAAGATATTGACACCCGTTGGAAAAGCTGGGGACCCAGCCACCAGACACTGCCATGTGTCATTCTCTTCAATTTATTACTATTTTACAATGTTTTGACTTCCAAAAATCATAATTAATTAGTAAAAAAATCTGAAAAATTCACTGAAAAATGCAACAAACTCCTTGTGACATTTTCATCATCTTTTCAGTTGTAAAATACAAATTGGACACATAAAAAATTTAAATAATTTCTTAAACTCAAGTTTTTTCATATACTACCTATACCACTTAGTTGAAGATAATTACTCTTCCTCACTACAACTCTTCCTCCAATTATTACTGCAAATTTTTAGAGTTTCACATATTATAGTTGAAGATCATGTCACAAGGAGTTTTTAGAAAATTTTGGTTCTTTTTTTCTGATTTTTAATTAATTTTTGTGATTTTTGAAAGTCAAATAAACAAAAATGAAACTTTAATGACACATGGCGCTACGGGATAGTGACATCCGTTAGAAACTCTGACGATGCAGTCATCAAATGCTGCCACGTGTCATTCTCTTCCATTTTTTTTTTAATTTTCAAATTCTTTAACTTCCAAAAATCACAAAAAATTAATAAAACTTAGAAAAATACACCAAATATTTTAACAAACTCCTTGCAACATTATGTTCGACTATAATGCGTAAAAATTAAAATTTGACTTTGGAAAATTTGTATTATTAATTGGAGGAAGAGTTGTAGTGAGGAAGAGTAAAGATCTTCAACTTAATGTTACAGTTATTGTAGCAACAAACTTGAGTTTGAGAAACTATTTGAAGTTTTTTATAGGTCAATTATATTTTAAAGCTTAAAAGATGAAGAAAAACTTCACATGGTAGCGTCTGATGGCCGGGTCCTTAGCTTTTCCAACAGATGTCAGTATCTCATAGCGCCATGTGTCATTAATGTTTCATTTTTGTGAGTTTATGTTAAAAAATTCCAGAAAAATTATTTTAAAAATCAGAAAAATACACCGCAAATTTTTACGAATTCCTTGCTAAATTATCCTCGATTCTAATGTGTGAAAATCAAAATTTGACGTTCAGAAATTTAAAGTAATAATTGGAGGAAGAGTTGAAGTAATGAACACTAATGATTTTCAACTTAGTGTTCTTGTTAGTTTGGAAGCAAACTTGATTTTGTGAAATTATTTGAATTTTTCCCTTAGTCAAAATTATATTTTAAGTCTGAAAAGATGTTGGAAATGTCACAAGGAGTCCAGAGTCTTTTTTAGTGAATTTTTCAAATTTATTATGATTTTTGGAATTCAAAATATTGAAAAATAGTAATAAATAATAGAGAATGACACATGGCAATGCCCGATGGGTGCATCGTCAGCTTTTTCGAAGGGTGTCTGTATCTCGTAGCGCCATGTGTTATTATTTTTTCATTTTTTGTGAGTTTATCTTAAAAAATTGAAGAAAATTCATTACAAAAATCAGAAAAATACACCGAAAAGTTTCTAAAAATTCCTTGTAACATTGTCTTCGACTTTGGTGCAAGAAAATCAAAATTTAACATTGGGAAATTTGAAGTAATAATTGGGGGAGAGTTATAGTGATGAAGAGTGATCTTAACTTAGTGTTATTGTTAATAATGAAGCAAACTTGAATTAATTGTTTGGAATTTGTTTAAAATCAAACATTTAGCGCATCATAATCGAAGATAATGTCGCATGGAATTTGTAGAAATTAAGGATGGATTTTTTCGATTTTATAATTAATTGTTTGTGAATTTTTAAAGATAAACACACACAAAATGAAACTCTGATGACACGTGGCGCTACGCAAAATGATGCTCGTTAGAAGCATTGATGACGCACTCTTCCAAAAACCATAGTATTTCATTAAATAGCTTAAAAATACACCCCGAAAAATTCTACAAACTCAATGTGAAACTTTCCACGTCTTTTGAGTTCATCTTAAAACATTCATAAAAGTGCTAATGAAGACTTCTTAGTCAAAAAATAAAAATAATATTATGAAGCTTTAGTGAATAATAAATGAAGATATGTGGAAGCTCTAGTGAATCCTTTTTAAGTGTTTACGAAAGATATTTTGGTGGCAAACAAGTAATGATGCAGCATTGCAATTTTGACATGTGTCATTTCTCTATTATTTTTAAAATTTATAGTTTTTAAAAATTATAAAAATATGATGTTGAAGCTCTAGTGAATCCTTTGAATCGTTTACGACCCATATTTTATTGTGAATTTTAATACTGGTGTTTATCCATAGAAATTGCTTGATTACAGGACTGCACTCGCCTATGTGAAACATAGTTCAAATCCAGATTCCATTTTATCCCTGCAACATACAAAGTTTACATAAGATATACTGAAACTATTACGAAAACATGAAGATATAGCCCTGATACCCATATCCATACTACTCACACTATCATCAACACATTAAGATACAGAAATGATATATACTAACACTATTGTCAACACATTAAGATACATAAATGATATCTACTAACATTATTGTCAACACATTAAGATACAAATGATACCTACTAACGCTATTGTCAATACATTAAGATACAGAAATGATGCCAAATTTGAGGGGAAAAACAAGTTGCATAGAGAAGGTAGTAGAATATTAGAGAGCCAAATAGTAGACAAAAATCCACAATCATGGGGTTATTATAACTTTGAACTCTAGAAACTGCCCTTTTATTTTCATTATCAAACAAAAATAAAAAGGTGTCAAATTTTCTTTTATATGTTTTCCTATCGTCACAACAATCTCAATCTGTCACAAACCTCAACACCAGCAACTACCACCTATAATTAGTCAAACCATGGACCGCATTTTCGACTGAGGAGAACAACCACATCTTTTAAAAGGCTGAAGGTACTACTTGATTATTTATAAACAGATAACCAATGAGTCTTATCTCCATGTTCTGCACTTATTATCACATAAAATATGATATCCTTATGTTTATTCCTCATCAAGTGGCTCTGCACATGGTCTTTTACTATTCTGTATAGCTTTATAGCTGTGTTTACATTTTAGATTAATACAACAACCAACAAATCAAAATGATGTATTAATCCCAACTTTAACCGTACATATCATGTATTAATCCTTGTACAAATAGGACTCCTTTAGCTCAATTTTTTAATTTGCCCTTACACTCTGTATGAGCAACAAGGAGTTGTAAAAGGACTCTACTTCTGCATTTGAGTTTATTCCACTAGGATGAGTGTAAAGCCCTCATTTATGCTTACAAATCAATCCCAAAGTGGCAGTCTTTAAACTAGATTATAAAGAAGAATCAAAGAAAAACTCATTTAAGCCAATACCAAATTGAATTCATATACAGAGCAATTTTACATATAACCCATCAAACTATAAATTAGAGAAATGTACCTCGTCGTTCCCATTTGGTTGCTTATGAAACCAATTCATGTTCAGCACCTAAACGGACCCAACAAGCAAAATCAAACATGAAATCGAACTGGGTATTCTAATTCAAACTTTTTAAATCCTAGATCTACCAAAGAAAAGAGAAAGGACTTGGACTTGGGAAGTGGGAGTGGGGTGGTTGAGATTATCAGAGATAGAGGCCATGGCACGCTTGAGGGCTAAAATTATGACTGCGAAGGTTAGCAAAGCATTGGCTCTGTACCCATATTTTCAAGTGGGGCTGGAGGAGAGGAACTTGTAGTTGATTAAGTTGTCGTGATGTGAGGAAGGAGGTGAGTATAATTGACCTATAAAAAATAAAATATACTTACCATGACTCAAATAAAAAACTGGAGGCCTTACCACTCAAATAAAAAATATAAAAAATTCCAAGACTGGAGGCCTTACCATGACTCAAATAAAAAATATAAAAAATTCCAAGACTTGAGAAAGATCAATACAAACCAGAAGGGATGGAGAATGAGTGGGAAGAGGCTTGAATCTACGAAGCCATAAATATAAAAATATAAAATATAAAATTAGCCATGTCTTCTACATAAAACCCCTCAAACTACACCTACAACACCAAATTGTTCAAATACCCGCACACCCAATACCCCTTTCCCAAAAAGGAAAGCGATATATCCAGATTCGTAGCCACTTATGACAGTTTTCATGTCAGAAAAATTTCTGAAGGGGAGAAGAGTAATGCTTTGTTAGAAATGGAAGCAAGGAAATGGGCAGTAGATTGAAAGATAGATGAGAAGAGAGGGATGTAGTTCATGGAGATTGAAAAGTCCACTGGAAGAGTAAGGTGGGAATTGACGTGAAGAAGGTGATGGGAATGAGGATGATGAAGAGGTGAGAATCTGGGAGTTTTTGGTTTGTAAGATTTTGAGGTGGAAATTTCAAGAAAGAATTGATAGAAGGAATAAAGATACAGACATGTGGGAGAAGGGGAAATATAAGGGGTTTGATATTTCCCCCATTTCTACTGAAGATTTTAGGGTTTCTTTGGTAAAAGAGTAGGAAGGAAGGAAAAAAGGCGCGATTGGAAAAGGCACCGTAGGACATGTGGCCTAAGGGGTAAGTGCAGCGTACCCATTTCTACGTTAAGCTTGCTTTTTCTCTTTAGCCGTTCAGATGACTTTGGATAGCTGAGATTGATCCTCATATAGTGTTCTCATTTTAGTGTTCTCACCTGATCCGAGTTGATATTTTTTAGCCATAAGGGGGTATAGCATCATTGGGAATGGCCTTAGTGACGACCGGATGTGGGTGTGGGTGTGGGATTGAGTTAGTGCACCATCTTTAACTATTGACTTTAATGGATGCTATGGGTTTTGCAATCAGAGCCGGCAAACTAACCGAATTTATATTGATACATTGGTATTTCCATGCAAGTGTGCTACTATGCCATCTACATTTGAATTCAACGAAATTTTGTGGTACTTATAAAGAAGTTAATTAAAAGGGATAATTGTCAAAATGTCACATGAATTTATAATTAAGTTTCAATTTGTCATTTGAATTTAACTAAACCCTAAATCCAATTTTCCATCCATTTTTAAGGGTATTTTAGTCTTTCCATTTTCAAGAGAAAAAACATAGAGAAAAAAGAGACCTCTCTCACCATTTCTCTCCCACCCGCCCCCAAAACACATCTCTCTGACCATGTATAAAATACCCTTAAAAATGGATGGAAAATTGGATTGTGTTACCATGAAAAATTAAGGTGGCATTTCTCTTAAATTTTTTTTTGAGGTGACAAATTAAAACTGAGATATAAGTTCAGGTCACATGTCTACAAAAATCCCTAATTGAAACAAAGACTTTGGAATTTTGTTTAGTGTATCGCAAGTTACTTCAGTCACTGTTCCGCTTCTTTAGAATCTAAACAAACAATATGGAGATAGAATAGTGGAGAGATTATGAGCTTGCCAATAAAGCGATCATAAAGAAACAACCTTTACTAAAACAAAAGCCGATTCTTTCTCAGTGGTTATAGACTCTACTCATAGTGCAAGGAAAAGAAGGAACCCAATTCCCTAATCTTCTTCTTCTTCTTTTTGTTTTTATAATACGTCAATTCTTGTGGTGGCTTATTAAAAGTTGTGCTAGATACAAATCAGCTGACGACCCACAAACCTACACCATCATGTTATCCTCTTCTGCTTGATTCTCATCAGAGGAAAATACTTGCCCTACAAACATTGCGGAAAATTCTCAAACATGCTTATATTATTAAAACAAAGGTCAAACCTCAACTCTTGCATTTCATATGGACTTCAAATCCAACCTATGAAATTTCGATATCTACCAGACTGAAATCAACAGGCAAGCCAAGCCATAGAATAGCCAAGTACCTGGAAGCACACAAAAACAACTGGATTTCAGAAACATAGACTTATATAAAATCCCAAAAAGAAAAAAGACACATAAATATACATGTTTGATACGTACCAATCTGCCAGGATGAGAGCCTCGAACCATAATTATAATTGGCTCCAAAGTAACAATCATTGGTGGTGTTTATCCCATTTGGACAATTACATAAAAAAGAATTGTAAGCCCCTCCAGAATAGTAGCCACAAATCCCATTGCTCCTTTCACAATTAGGACATGAACTTGGATACTCATTATTCACACTGAATTTATATTTGAGCGCAATCCCGTACTTCCAACTGTTAGGGTCAGACTGGCGCTCGTTGAAGCTGTAAAACCCAGAATAAGAACTGCATTGCAGTTTCTGCAAGTCCATGTCGAAAGCCGGCCCGAGATCAACAGGCGTGTAAACACAACATGTGGAGATTGGGAGGTTGATCGTGCTTATGGCCCTGCAAGAATATAAGAAGCTGCAAATTGAGGTGCCTTGGTTGTCGCATAGGGACACTTTGGAGTTGTTGTTTTTATCAGTGTATAGGGTGTTTGATTGGAATATTGGGGAGGAAGAAGTTGAGCAGTCAAGTAAGGCGAAGATGTTGTCATCTTGGAAAGAGAAGGGCGCGTCCCAATCCAGGCCAAAGCCTTTGCTAGGTTGGGTGCAGGAACATGTTGACATGGAGGGGTCTGAGATGTACATGACTTTGTTGGTGTAGTCTAAGTTGGTGACAGGGTAGGAGCCTCTGTGCGTTGTGAACATGAGGTTGCCTTGACTGCATGACACGTACTGGTGGAAGCGCGGGTCGCCGCAACCAAGGTCACTGCCGAATGGGAATTTGAGGGGGAATTTGCCGCAGGATCTTTGGCAGATTTGGGATGAGATTGAGGAGGGTAAGAGGAAGATGAAAATGAAGGAGAAAATTGTTGTTGAAGGATGGTGGGGAAGCTTCATTGTTGAAGGTGTAGAAAGAGAAATTAATAAGACTGTTGAAGAGAGAATGAGAAGTGAGGCCTTGAAGTGGAACGCTATATAGCTGATGAGTTTTCACTTTGAGGATTTTAGGATAAGTGAGATAAAATAAAAAGGCTTCGCCTCTATTAGAGAGATGATCGGTTGAGATGGTACAAATAGCAACGTTGTACTAGAAAGAGGAATTTTGTTTAACAGGAATTGGGCTCTCATCACCACTTTCGGTGTCGAATGACTATTGGCTATCTTTTGATGCATCTGCTTTTCCTTATTATTAGATGCCATGTTTCCCCTGTTAGGCTACACACTCTCTCTTTATATATGTGTGTGTATACACAAATGGCTTGCTCTCCTGGATTTTGATGAGTTTCAGTTCCCAACAGATAAATAAACAAGTTTTACACTGCTGGAACAATCATCCCTTCGGTTATATCCATGCATGCATCTGATCTCAGCTGTCTTACTTACATACATAAAGAAATTATATTAGCATCTAGAGATCGAGTCTCATCTAATAGTGTATTTTAATTAAGAGTCATGAAGAGATCCGGAACAATTTTTAATTCAACCAAGGCAGGATGTAGTAAGTTAATAACCACTAATTGGATCTAACAGTACATGAACCGATCTCCCATGCATTCATTGGTCTCATAATCTCACAAATCACATGGCTTGTGACCCAGTTCCAAAGCACAATACTTAGGTGCACTCTTTTGTCTGATCTATTGTGATCAACGAGTCTTTACCATACACATGACATAATCGGACATGTTTAGGCCTTCGTTTGTGATATGCACTTCTTTTTCCACTCTGTTGTGATCAACAAGGTTGAAAGAGATATAGAGAAGTTAGGATGTGTGATGCATGGTAACTACAACAATGGTCCTTAATCAGAGTACTAACACTTAATATCATGAGTGTGGAACGACCTAAATCCAAATATTCTATAGTAAAATGATGCTTTCTTTGTTTTGAGATCCCAATACCTACCCTACCCTACCCTTTCGACCCCAAAACAAGCATAGCCGCAGCTTTACATATAATTTTGAATGTCCATTTGCAAGCTCAACTTTTTTGATTGAGTAATGAGTATATATTCCCAGCATTTCAGCCTCTTATAAAAGATAAGAAAGAGAAAAGAGAAAGGCCAAAAGCGTAATGTTGGAATGAACCCAGATTGAAAATGCAGCAATGATGATGATCTCTCATTCATTATTCAACTTTTCCAATTATTTATATCAACCAATTCATCATCAACATTATTTGTTGTTGTTTTGCTGATAACAAATTTTTAATCCTAATTAATTCCCATTAATGCATATAAACTGGGGCATAATTGAGTTGGTAGGGTATTCAAAATTTCAAATTCTTACCCAAATGTTGTAACTAATAAGAAAACTTCACATTAATCTAAACTTGTAAATTTTTCATGTGCATATTCCACCAAGCATTCATTCAAGGAGTGTTTTTGTATACCAAATTTCTTTTTCTTTTTCTCATCTTTATCATATTGTTAGGTTTATGACACTTGATTATATTAAAAATTGTATGAACATTTTTTTAAAAAAAGCCTAATTAGAATTTAAGTCAACTAGATTTGAAGTAAAGGCTACATTTATTTTATAGAGACCTATTAGTGCAGGCCTCCAAGAGCAATTTTTTTTTTGCTTTTCCACCCATTGTCATAGCAATACAAGAGCAATTACTATTCACATGGGATTAATTTTATTTATATGTATGAGATTAATAAATAAAAATTTGCTAGGTATGTATAAATAAAAAAAATCTAAATTTTTTGGTAATTTTTCAAAAAAAAATTTGGTGCTTTTTCCTCAAACAGCAACTCGGGCTATCTTGCCCGGGCTTGATGGACCCCATCTCTTGCCTAGGCTGGATGTTACCGCCCGGAGCTGATTTTGGGAGACAAGGGGCTTTTTGCCTGGGCTGGGCTGCTCTTACGCCTATCCATTTATCACGCATCCTCCCTCTTCTAATCCATTCGTACAAAAAAACCCTCTCAAAACCCAATATCTTCCAAGAGGCCAAAAATCAAACGTGGGCTCATCAGCTATAGCACTCTCCCTCATGAGTCATGTGTTGCTCGTCTGCTGTGGGCGGTCAGGTACTGTTCTGTAGCAGCGACGTCGTCTATCAGGTACTGTTCTCGCCTCTGGAACTGAGTCGTTAAATCTTTCGTTCCAGATCGATACCGTACCGCGATTGGGTACGCTCGATCCAGATCGAAATTCGTAGGGGGTGAGCGAATTAGGAAACTATGGTTTTGACGAGTGTGTGTGCATTGAGTGTGAGTAATTGTTGCTTTACAGGTAATGGAGGCGAGCCGTTGCATAACCAGAATTGGGTCCCCAAAATTTGTCTTGATGGGTTCCTACAGATATGAAGAGGCGCACTATCTTTTCATTCTATTGTTTTCAGAGCTCCTCTCATCGTCCCTTCTTAAGTCTTGCTGTAAATTCTTCGCTATTCTTCTTTAGGAGATGTATAAGCCATGGACTCTCGTCAGGCTCAATAAATACCAGGCCTTTTCCTGACTATTCCCCCAAGAGACCGACCATCAACGATTCCGAACTTGTCCAACGCATCTCCAACACAATAAAGATTCGCTGCTCTGAGCCCTTACGCCGTATTCTGAAGCCTTATGAATCTCAGTTCAGGTCTGATCATCTTATATGGGTTCTCATGAATATTAAGAATGACTATAAACTAGTTTTGGATTTCTACGACTGGGCATGCCTACGCAGGGACCCAACATTAGAAGCTCGTTGCGTTGTTGTACAAATTGCTGCAGCATCCAAGGATCTTAAAACGGCACATGAGCTTATTCATAAGTTTTGGGCAAAACCCAAGTTAGATGTTAGTCTTTCATTCACTCACTTTGCTGATCGGTTGATATACACTTATAAGGATTGGGGTTCAGATCCCCATGTGTTCGATGTTTTCTTCCAGGTTATTGTTGAAAGTGGGATGCTCAATGAAGCAAGAAAACTTTTTGATAAATTGTTGAGCTATGGGTTGGTTATCTCTGTTGATTCCTGTAATTTATTTCTTACTCTCCTATCAAGCACCTTTGATGGGATTGAGATGGCAATAAAGTTTTTCAATGAATATTATGAAGTGGGTGTTCATTGGAACACCGCGTCATACAATATTATCATTCATTCTCTTTGCCGATTAGGGAAAATAAAAGAAGCTCACCATTTACTCCTGCAAATGGAGTTGAGGGGTTGTGTACCTGATGTTGTAAGTTATAGTACTTTAATCAGCAGATATTGTTATGATGAAGAACTACAGAAGGTGTTGAAGCTCATAGAAGAAATGAAAATAAAAGGATTGAAGCCAAATGCCTATACCTATAACAGCATAATACTTCTTTTGTGTAAGACTGGTAAACTATCTGAAGCAGAAGTGATATTGAGGGAGATGATGGCTCTGGGAGTACTTCCTGATAATGTCGTCTACACAACTCTAATTGATGGTTTCTGTAAGATGGGAAATATTCAAGCTGCATGTAGGCTTTTTGACGAAATGCGGTTTAGGAAAGTTATACCTGATTACATAACGTATACTGCTATTATTCATGGATTTTGTCAAACAGGGAAGATGGCAGAAGCAGATAAGCTTTTCCATGAAATGGTTAGCAGAGGGTTAGAACCAGATGAAGTTACTTATACAGCACTTATTGATGGCTATGGCAAAGTAGGTGAGATGAAAGAGGCTTTTTCTCTTCACAACCAGATGGTTAGTATGGGGCTTAGCCCAAATGTTGTGACTTATACGGCACTCGCTGATGGCCTTTGTAAACAAGGGGAGGTAGACATAGCAAATGAGCTTCTTCAAGAGATGTGCAGGAAGGGCCTTCAACTTAATGTCTTTACTTACAACTCAATTGTTAATGGCCTTTGTAAATCAGGAAATATAGCGCAGGCAGAAAAATTAATGGAACAAATGCAGGTTGCTGGGCCCCATCCTGATACTGTTACTTATACTACTCTGATGGATGCATATTGTAAGATAAGGGAGATGGCTAAGGCACACAATGTTTTGCGTGAGATGCTCGATAGAGGGCTTCAACCTACAGTTGTGACATTCAATGTGCTAATGAATGGATTTTGTATGTCAGGAATGCTAGAAGATGGTGAGAGGCTACTTAAGTGGATGTTAGAGAAGGGTATAGTGCCTAATGCTGGCACTTACAATTCTCTCATGAAGCAGTACTGCATTAGAAATAATATGCGTACTACAACTGATATGTATAGGAGCATGTGTGCTGGTGGGGTAATGCCTGATAACAACACCTATAACATTTTAATAAAAGGGCATTGTAAGGCAAGGAATATGAAAGAGGCATGGTTTTTGCATAAGGAAATGGCAGGAAAGGGATTTATTCCCACAGCAAGTTGTTACAGTACACTTATTAAGGGTCTTTTTAAGAAAAGGAAATTTGCAGAGGCAAGGGAACTCTTTGAAGTGATGCGGAGACATGGTGTAGTTGCAGATAGAGAAACATACAACATTTTTGTTGATATGAACTATGAAGAAGGTAACATGGACATTACTCTTGAGCTCTGTGATGAAGTTATAGAGAATTGTCTTGTGGGCAAACCCAAGAATGAAGACACGTAGCTGAATCTTGTGTGGTGCTCTATTGAGATCTTTTGGACGGAAATTGTCAGTTTTGGTTTCTCAGAACTTGCATATCGGGTATTACTATCATGGTAAATTTTCTCAGACCTATGTGTTTAGTATGATCCAAGAATGTTGCAGAGTTTTTCGGAAATGATGATGCTGAGTTCTTAATGGTATCATTTCTAGGTTTTTTCTTGTTACTTGATGAATATGTGCTGCCTACGTTATGAGATATATTTTGCTTTGTTATCCAGGGACCGAGATATGCATAGTACCTGGGTATCAGCATTTGATATGAATTGAAAGATAGATGATGCTGGGCACATAAGGACTACACGTTCCATAAACATATCCCAAGGAATCTCAAGATGGTTGTTTTGTTCAAACATTTATCCGTTTTAATTGCATCACTGCTAAAATGATGAAAGAATATACACCAGGTACTAATCTCCCCTGTAAAGTTTGGTATCCTGTTTGTTCGTCTATATATATTTTTTTTTTTACTCTTTTTCTTTCAAGATTTGGCATGGAAGGACGTTTATTTGCGGCTTACAAATGTTTTGTCAGCATTATTCTGATCATAACTAGTTTTACTGGGTGCAGCAATCAGTGGTAGAGTTGGAGTTGGGTGTTATGAGCAGAGAAGATGCAGGGGCGCTTGCATCCCAGAAAGAAACAACTGAAGCTGCTGATTTTGGGGAGGGCCAGCTTAAGACCGAGAGCCACTGATGAGTTGGACGAATGGAGCTTGTTTGATTGAATTAATTTCGACATTATTGTAAACATAACTTAAGCATATATCAGCTAAGTGGATTAGAGTTAAACAAACGATAAGCAAATTTTATTAGCTGTTGGGAATTGATTCCCAAATGAATCAATTATGCGACAATTCAAAAGTTGACTTGATTTAAATTTATAGTCTATACTATAGAGTTCAGGGGTCACTGAAAAAGAATTGTAATGCTGGATGACAGAAATTAATAAGAAAATTAGGGCCTGTTTGGTATCCTATCCAAGTAGGGAACTCAAAACTGTGATTTTTCTTAAAACAAGCAATTCTCTAATTCATTTTTTAAGATTTAAAAAGTTGTTTGATATCCAACTTGAAATTTGTTTTTGAATCTTTAAAATTTGAAAACTTGTTTGTTTGAATTCTTAAAAATAATTTTTTTTTTCTTCATTTTTTATAATTAAGATATTTTGATAAACATTATCAAAATTATATTAAACATACTATTTTAACATTCATATTTTAATACCATACATATATGATCAACAAGCTCAATTGGTTTTCAAGTCTTAACTAATACATATTCAATTAAAACATTCTAGACTAAATAAATTCTAAGACTAATGATTCTTAATATAATCCATCCACATTGCTTCGGCTATGTGATCTCTAGCATCACTCATTTCATTAGCATTGTCCTCATGCAAATGGATGTGTTTTTGTTAAATTTTAAGGTCTTTGGATATATTGTTATAAAGGAAGGGAAAATGTAAAATTTCATACATCATTTTATGGGCCGGACAAAATTCGAAGATAATAGGCTTTCAAGTTTGGATTGTAATCTTTTTTTTTTAAAACTTTTTGTCAAAGTTAGGAAGGATGAGGGAGAAAAACTCGCACACAGTACTAATACCATGGGGGTTTGAATCCAAGACCACTTAAAAGCACACCAAAGGCTTGGATTAATCTAACACACACCCCATTGGTAAGTTAAACAATATGAGTGAGGATGCTTGCAAACCTACAAATAAAAATGCGTGCCCGGCGAAATTAAAACCAACTCTTATCCCTGTTTTCATAATAACTCCAACTAACCGAAGCTGATAAATTAGTAGATTCTATAAGTTTCAACACAACAAAGCATTAGCACCAGTGGTCTAGTGGTAGAATAGTACCCTGCCACGGTACAGACCCGGGTTCGATTCCCGGCTGGTGCAAATGTTTTCCTTATATTCCCAATACTTATTTTTTTTCTTTTTAAACGTAGCATAATGGCATTTACTCTGGTATGAATGCTGGAAAAATGAACCAAAAAATACACAACTTATTGACTTTGTCAGCCATGTCATGTCAGGGATCAAATGGGCTCACACTCAGATACGCACAAGAAACTTTTTCTACATAGGGAATGACTGAATACAGAATAGCCAAGCAGCACGAAAAGTTTAGAGTTCAAATGTCTTCTTAGAGCATCCGCAATGATACTCTTTATTTCTTAGCTAAAATTTATCTAAAAATATAAGAAAGCTATTTTAGGAGCTCTCTAAAAAATTTCAACTCCAACCATACTCCCTAATTTGGAGAGTCATAAATGCTATAACTCTTTTTTGATTGGTCCATATCTATTAAAAAATAAAATAAAAAATAGTTAGCATTAAATAAAGGTTTGAAATACTTATTAAATAAGGCCGCATTAAATTATAGGGAGCCACTATGAGTACTTTCTCTCTCCTCAGATTTAGGAGCTCCTAGAGGACTCCCTATTTTAGGAGGTGGATAGGGAGCATGGTTGGAGTTGCATTTTTACAATTCCTCTCTAAAATTTGTCTAAGAATGTGGTTTAGGGAGCCCATTGCGGATGCTCTTACTTACGTATTTTGTTCTCTGCCACACCACACACCAACCTCCCTTCCCTTCCCTTCATTTCCTTTCTAAAATCAAATCCCAGAAAAGAGGTAAACCGACTCAAATGGTTGAAAATGCTAAAGACCCCACCATGATTTTCCTAAATGAACGGGTCTAGCACGGCCCATTTATTAAATGAGCCGACTCTAAACGGGCCAAGTTGGGCCCGTTTGACAACTTTAGCTCCAATCAAACCCTGTCCACAAGAAAATCCCATTTCTCATTCATGGCGACAAGCATATTTGTAAATTTCTCGTTATTGTTGAGTACATCAACAAGGTTTGGGCATCTGATCCCTCCATCCTCCCTTTTCACCATTCATTGAATAAAGTATCCTAGTCTGTTATGATGAAGTATCATATTCCTAGCCTAGTTTGTCATACGCAACTTTATAAGTATCTTAGTCAGTCTAATAAAAAAGACGAAGAAGACAATATTCATATTTATGAAACTTAGCCTTAGCAGTCCCAAAAGAATATCTGCAGCGTTTTGTATTCTGTGCTACCAAAGTCGAGTTCATCATTAACATGCGTAATAAAGGTATCTAACTCTCCACAGTCTCGAATTTTTATTTTTTTTTCATTGATTTGTTTAGTATAAAGTAAATTGTTTTTTTTTTATATGTGTTATTAGATTATAATGTCACATCAGAACCAAGCAAGTAAAAGAGCAAAAACTATTCATTCATACTTCAAGAAAAAAATGATGGTGATAAATTAGACAATGATAAGGCTTCTACAGTCAATGATAAGGCTTCACTATCAATTGAATCACCTCATCACACATCTCCTGTAGTTGAACCCAACCAGTTTGATGTTGCTTTTTTGGAACGAGACCCTGGGAAACGTATTCAAATATCTGAATACCATATTAATCAATATGATGCTGTTCGACGTGCTTATATCAAAGTTGGACCATACCAACCAAAATTATCAGAATATCCAAGGTCTCAATTTGGGTCGCAATATCGTCGATTTCAATATTCTTGGTTCTCCCAATTTCCATGGTTAGAATATTCACCTTCAGAAGATAAAGTCTATTGTTTTCCATGTTTTGTTTTTGGTAATGGTCGTCCTGCATTAACTACTGAGGGTTTTAATAATTGGAAAAGAGTTAATGATGGAAAAAATTGTGTATTTTTGACTCATGTTGGAGGTCCATCTTCATCACATAATACGTGTGAAAGATGTATGGAGGATTTGATGAACCCATCTCAACATGTCGACAAAGTTATTAATCGACAATCAAAGGAAGACATTTTGAAAAACCGGTTACGGCTCAAGACAACGATAAAGTGTGTTCGGTGGCTTACATATCAGGCATGTGCTTTTAGGGGTCACGATGAATCTTTGGATTCTAAAAATCGTGGAAATTTTATTGAAATGGTCAAGCATACAGCAAAGTTTAATAATGAGGTGGATGGAGTTGTTTTAGAGAATGCCCCAGGAAATGCAAAATATACCTCACCCAAGATTCAAAAGGAGATTTTAAATATTCTCGCAAACAAAGTGAGAAAAAAATTCGTGAAGAAGTTGGGCATGCTGCTTTTTGTATCCTTGTTGATGAATCACAAGATACGTCAAATAGAGAGCAAATGACTATTGTTTTAAGATTTGTTGATAGTGATGGTTTTCTACGTGAACGTTTTTTTGACATTGTGTGGGTTGAAGACACTACTGCATCAACACTTCAAAAAGAGATCAAGAAAGTATTTGATCTCCATGAATTATGTATTGATAAGATGAGAGGTCAAGGATATGATTGTGCTAGTAATATGCGAGGTGCATGGAATGGGCTACAAGCATTATTTCTTAGAGATTACCCATATGCATGTTATGTACATTGTTTTGCTCATCAACTACAGTTAGCATTAGTTTCAGCATCAAAAGAAGTGGCTACAATTTGGTTATTCTTTTCATCATTGAATTCAATTGTCAATGTCATTAAGGCTTCTCCAAAACGTCATACTGAGTTACAAGTTGCTCAATCAATGAATATTGTAATAACAAAAGATTTCAATTTCTGACGATATCAATTTGACTATGGTTGTCTACATTGAAAAAGAACTTGCTAACGATATCAATTCATATGTAATAACAAAATACTTCAATTCTCTCAAGGATCGCAGGGCACAACTTCAATAAGTACACTTTTAATTATGTTGTTGAACATATTTTTTAATGCATACTTTGCGTGGTTCATACTTTTATTTGATTTAATGTACACTATTAGCATGGTTTATAGGATTTAATGCATAGTTTTATTTTAGTTAAAAATATTAGCTAGCCCACCGGTCGAAAAATTCCTGGTTCCGCCCTTGGCTGAGCTTGGCATTCCCTTCTAGTGACTTTTGCTCCGTCCTTGGCGAGAGAGATGGTTGTGGAATTAGTAGATGGTAGGTGGGTTTGTTCGAAGACAGAGATGGGGAAGAGAGAGAAAGGGAAGTGAGACAGAGGGAGAGAGAAAGAGGAGGGGATGGGTGATGCTAGGGTAGGGTGGAGGTGGGTGGTGGTGAGGCATGGTGGAGGTGGTTTGGTTTAGATGGGAAGGGCGAGAGAGACAGAGGGGGACGAGAAGGGTGGAAGTGCATCGAGGATGGGGGCTGGGTAGGTGAGGTTTTTATTTTTATTTTTTCAAAAAAATTCATTAAATTACGAATTTGCCCTTAATTTAGACCGAAATTTTGATGACATTTGAAAAAATTGATAATAGACTCTCAATTGGCAATTTTTAAACAATTGGAGTCCTTAATTCACCGAAAAATGTGTTAAAGGGTTAAATTGATAATATGCAAATAGTTCAAGGGACAAAACTACATATATTTATTTATGTGGAATACATAAACCAAATTTTCTTTTGGACGAAAATACATGAACCATTGTTTGAGACTATTTGTTGCGTTTTTTACGAGTCAGACTCAGACACATTGTGTGCACTGCACGACGTATACAATAATTTCATAGGAGAATAATTGCCACTACATAATGGGCTGTAATGCAATGCTAAGGCATTGGGGTATTTTGGGAATTTCATAAACTGAAAGGTTGACATCATCCTAATTGTAGAGCTTCCATAACCGGAGAAATCCCAGAAGTACGGCATCCATAGAACGGCGTGTAAATAAGTTAATTTGGGTAAATCCACGTCAGCCCATAATTAGCACCACTAATCATGAAAGCGGTAGGTCCCAGCTAGAAATAATTTTATAATAAGCTTTCAAATTTTCAAATTGAAAAAATACACGTTTTGTTTTTTGGGATGACAACTTCGATGAATGACAAGTTTATGGAAAACACACAAGCTTTTGCTCATTTTTAATAATATTTGTTTTGCCTTTTTCAGTTTTCCCTCCATTGCCATGAACATGACGTCATTTTATTATTTTCCAAATGAGGATGGACAGTTCAATGAATCTTGTATTCAAATTAAAAGGATAATTATAGATTTTAAAAATATGTTTTTTTTCCCTTTTCTTAATTAAAAAGAAAGTGCGGTGAAAGCGACTTAAAGGAATTTTTTTATATTTTTTAATTTCTATAATGATGTTGAAAATAAAAGTAAATTTAAATAGACTTCATTTATAAAAAAAATATTAATTGTGTCAATTCTCTCTACTCACTTCTTCACCTCTTTCATTTTTTTTAATACTAATTGTTTATCTATTTAATTAATAAGTTCTTCAATTTTCATGTTTTTGAATGAATAATATAGTTTAAGAAGTCTTTCGGTAGTTATGTTTGAGGTTATATTCTATTTCACACGTAGAAATTTTAAAGGTCAAAAGTCATTTTTGATCCTTGTAGTTTGCCTTTTTTTCACTTTTGGTCCATGTAGTTTAAATTTAGTCAATTGTGCCCTTTAGTTTCATAATTGTAGCAATTTTTAAGGATAAATCAAGCTAAAACTAAAATTTGGTCAACTGTTGACTTCTGTCCAATTTAAAACTATATATACAAATTCAACAAAGAAAATAACAACCAACATTTTTAATCAAATAAATAGGTGTACATGACACTAGAAAGTCAAGAAGGTATGACTACTCTTCATCAAGAATTTAGGGTTGGTTACCCTCTGGAATTGGCTTTGAAGTTTATTTCCTTCCTCATTAGAAAAAAGAAAAAAAAAAAAGTCAAGGTCAACAATAATCTAAAGAAATACAATTATGGCCCCATGATAATTCTTTACAAATTAATAGTTTCACAAAAATCATGTTACAAATGTGTTTTTGTAAACACCCACATCTTTTTCTTCTTACTTTTCTTTTCAAGGGGGGGTTGAACTATATATATATATTTTAATTCCGATCTGACCAAACAAAGAAGATATATATTTTATCAATATCACGCGGATGGATAAAAAGATTGAGTCAAGCAGATAATCAGAATAATAAAGTCTCAAAGGTGACCATAAATATTTAAATCAATAGAGTAAAAGTAAAAAGAAATAATATAAAAAAAAAACCAAAATAGTGAGAAACAGGCAGGCGGGTAGCGGTAGAGACAATTCGGACAACGATAGTAAAGATAAAAATAAAAAAGTCTAATCCAGTTATATTCTTAATCTAATACATTTTTAATTTGTTTTCGTCAAGTAGACCTAATCTAATTTCTAATCCGATAGACAAGGAGCTTGTAAGTAGTTAAGGGTGTTTATCATGCATAAAGTCGTAAGTTCGATTCCCCGCTCTCTCGATGTTTGCTTGTATCAAAAAATTTCTAATCCAATTGAAGCAAATAAATAGCTACCAGCCCATACAAAGTCACCTTGAAATAAGGGGGGAAAAATAAAGAATAAAAAACATATTTTTATTATTTATTTTTTCTGGCAAAAAGGGAAAATTTCTCTCATTCAGTCATTCTTTGCTTGCTCCTTTTAACATCACGGGATCCCCATCCCTTCTTTCTCTCTTTCCTTTCTTCTTTCTTTCTTTCTTTTATGTCTTCCATTTCTTCCTCTTCCTCACCTCACTACCACCACCTGAACTCAACTTCTCTACATTTGGGTTTCACTCTCTTCCTTCTCTCTGCTCTGCTCTGCTCTTTCTTCTAACAAAGAGCATTGAAGCAACAGAGAAAGCTTGAAATTAACAAACTCTGTATTTTTCTGTGTGTTTCTGGGAAGCTGAGGCAGTGAAGAAAATGCCCCACACTACTGGCAAATCAATGCAAGAAATGGGCTTTGATTCTCTCACGAGTCGCTTCCGTGACTCAATGAGTTACAACAGCGACACCAACAATAAGAACAAGCCCGATTTCAAAGAACTCGATCTGGGTTCACCGGTTTCACCATTGATGACCCGGAGCTCTGTCAATTGTGGCAATGGCGGTGTTGTAGCAGCAACCACTTCAAGCGGTAGTTCAGGTACTTCTTCTGGCTCAGTTTCGAGCAAAACCAGCAATGCCCAGTTGGGCAAAAGATCGGATTCCAAATCCAACAACCACTCCGGCGAGCTCTCGGTCTCGTCCGAAACAAGCCCGAGAGCCTCCGAGACGGTCCGATCCGGTACGACGCCGCGTAATTGGAAGCCGGCTCACCGGAGATCGGTTTCTGCTGGACCGCCATTGATCTACTCCGGTGGAAGCGTCAATACCTGTATCAGCACTAATGCGAGTACTAATACAGCAACTTCTTCATCATCTTCTACTTCAATTGCCTCAACGACCACTGTGTTTCCAAGCGGCAATATATGCCCATCTGGGAAAATCGTAAAATCTGGATTGGCCAGCAGAGCAAGCAACAAGACTGATGTTTTGGGGTCTGGGTGCGGGAACTATGGTCATGGCAGCATAGTGAGAGGTGGAGGTGTGAAATTAGATTCAAATGCTAATACAAGTGGTGGGAGTAATGCTAACGTACAGTTTGGTGGAGAGTCTGTGATGGGGAAGAGGGCAATGGGGAACTCTGATCCAGAGGAGGTGAAGAAGGCTGGCAATGAGCTTTACAGAAGAGGCCATTTTGGTGAGGCATTGGCATTGTATGATCGTGCTATATCCTTGTCTCCGGAAAACGCCGCCTACCGGAGTAACCGGGCGGCGGCATTGACGGCGCTCGGGAGGCTGCCGGAGGCCACGAGGGAGTGTGAGGAGGCTGTCAGGTTGGACCCTGGTTATGGTAGGGCGCATCAACGGTTGGGTTCTCTGTATCTTCGGTGAGAACTGTTGAAAACTTGAGACTTCATCATTCAAAAATTGGCTTTTTCTTTGTTATTGGTTTTGTTTATTTGTTGTTTGTATGATTGTGTTTTCTAGGAAATTTAATTAGTTTACATTGCTGGTTCTCTTTGGGTGAATGTGATTGGTCTGTTTAGTTTCCATGTGCTTTGTGCTTAAGTGTGTTTCTGATTGGTGTTGGTGCATCTGATGTGAGTTGTCTCTATGCGACATTGGTTTAGGCACTTCCAGCTTTTGCTTCAGTTTAATATTATTTGGATTGGCAAAGGATAATTTTTGATATAATTGTTCTCTGTTGCTGGCAGTCTGAGTGGTTTTTAGAACAGCCAATTAGGGGGTTACTTTCTGAGATATCATTTTTCTCTGTTGCGTTCTTTCTGTTTCCCTGTCCTTATGAGTTCAGATATGTAATATTCTGTTGCCTCATCCTTGGTATTCTAGATTGTCGATTCCTTTGGATTTTGTTTCCATTGTAGAGCTTGCTGCTTGTAATTGAACTGTTTTTTCAGTTTTTTGAGAGAACTGTTTTTTCAGTTTAAGTCTGAAAAGTACAAAGGTTATACCCTCCATGGGTGCAAATTCATGGGTAATTTAATTGCATAGTTCTTAGTTGTAGTCCTCCATTTGCTTCTAGAATTATTTTAAGTTTTCCCCAGTTTATGTTTATGTTTTGATCCGTTCTCTATGTTGCATGTTACTCTGAACTATTCAAATTCATTCAGTGTCATCTCAGTTAATAACTTGGACACTTTGCAGTTTTGGGCAAGTTGAAAAATCCTACCGTCACCTCTGTATTCCTGGCCAACAGCCAGATCAGTCTGAGTTACAGAAGCTGAAGTCACTGGAGAAACATCTGAAACAATGTGAGGATGCCCGTAAGCTTGGTGATTGGAAAAGTGTGCTTAGGGAATCTGAGGCTGCCATAGCAACTGGAGCAGAGTCCTCTCCTCAGGTAGAACCTAGCTTGAAGTCTCACTTTTTCAAATTGACATAGAACCAAAATTTTCAAATCGCTTTAACTAATTAGAATAAAATTACAGCTGGTGGCTTGTAAAGCAGAAGCTCTATTGAAGCTCCATCAACTCGAAGATGCCGAATCCAGCTTAACAAATATACCAAAATTTGAAAATTACCCTTCTTCTTGCTTGCCATCCAAATTCTTTGGTATCCTTATTGAAGCTTATGTACTTTATGTGAGAGCCCAGGTTGAGATGGCATTGGGAAGGTAAGCACTGAAGTGGAAACTTAAAAATTTTGGCACCTAGGGCTTTTAGAGTGAGTTAAAAAGGTAGTAGATTTTTTGCAGGTTTGAGAATGCAGTAGTAGCAGCAGAGAAGGCTGGACTGATTGACTGCAGTAATGTTGAAGTTATGAGGGTATCAAATAAAGTGAAGAAGGTTGCAAATGCTCGTTCCCAGGGCAACGATCTTTTTAGCTCGGGAAGATTTGCTGAAGCCTCCTCTGCTTATGGAGAGGGCCTCAAATATGATAGCTCCAACTCTGTTCTCTATTGCAATAGAGCAGTTTGCCGGTCTAAGCTCGGACAATGGGAACAGTCTGTTGAAGACTGCAATCAAGCCCTCAAGATTCAACCTAATTACACCAAAGCCCTTCTTCGAAGGGCTGTTTCTAATGCAAAGGTAAATTGTTCTTCATATGGGAATGTGGGTGGGCATTCCATTCTTTGAATTCATTTTTTGTTGATTTATATGTGATTTTTGGCGTCTTTTCTCGTGAATTTTATAGCTTGATCGATGGGCAGAGGCAGTAAGAGATTATGAGGTCTTGAGGAGGGACCTTCCTGGAGACAATGAGGTTGCTGAATCTCTTCACCGGGCACAAGTTGCGTTGAAGAAGTCTCATGGAGAGGAACTTCATAATGTGAAGTTTGGTAGTGAAGTGGAAGAAGTTTCTAGTTTGGATAAGTTTAAAGCTGCAATATCATCACCTGGTGAGCTTGATCCATTTTAATTGCCTAATAATTCAATCAATTCCAAGTATCTTGTCTAACTGAAGATTTGACGTTTCAGGTGTTTCTGTTGTTCATTTCAAAGTTGAATCCAATGAGAAATGTGAAGAAATATCCCCATTCATAAATATGCTTTGTGTTCGATATCCATATGTTAATTTTTTTAAGGTAGGTAATTTTTTCATTGGTCTATATTCACCTCATGTTAAAGAGATCATTCCACTGTGCTCCTACCATTTCAGATTTATTCCATTCTTACATTAATTCATTGTACATCTCATAAGATAGTAGGTTTCTCTGCCTTTTATTTCCCTTTATGATATGAATCCAATTTTTTTGTGTTGTTTTCAAATCGCGTTTGAATAACCAGGATTCATAGTGCTCATAATAGCATCATCAATATCTATTTTTGAGGATTGACATTTATACGCTTTGTTGTTTGGTTGAAGGTGGATGTGGAGGAGAGCTTATCCATAGCGAAAGCTGAGAGCATAAGAACCATTCCAACATTTAAAATTTACAAGAACGGAGAAAAGGTTAAGGAGATGGTCCGTCCAAGCCATCAGTTCTTAGAGGACTCAGTGAGAACCTGCAGCTTCTAGCAGACATTCCTATTACTGGTCTGTCCTCATATTTTATGGTAATTCTCCTAGTATTTACCATTAATCATTTCATACTAGGATTACCATTTTTACCTGTGACATAATCAGCAACTTAATTGTTTCAGAATTTAAAGGCAGAGAAATCCTGCAGAGAGAAATAGCTTGTTAGTCCACATTTGGAATTATATACATATATATATTTTTATTAATTTTCTCTCTAGATTATTCCATGCCTTTGGATTCCATTGGTTGTCCTTTTAAAGTTTTTTGCTTCATAATGCCAGCCTCATATTGTGCCCATGTTCCTGATTTTGAGTAAAGGAGCTGAGAAAAGTGTATAGTTAATTATTATGTCTCTTTGGTTGAGTCTTTTGGAGAGAGAAAGAGAGGAGCAGGGGAAGATGTTGGCTGGTAGGTGGCATTGTGTAAGATCATGTTACATACACATTTTTTCAAATATAAACATGTATGTACCTTCTTTTTCCTCTCACAGTGGTCTTTGATTTTCCAATTTTGGATGGATGGGTCAATGTTGATGTATCAGTTTTGAGACCAGCAGCATTTATAGATTCATCTCGTATTTAATTATCTGCCCAAATTCATGTTCAGGTATTCTGTACCCAAATTCAAAGACTTGCCGTGTTACTTTTCCCTATTTCACAAATTTGAAATCCCCACGGAACGAAATGGCCTCTGGTCTAGTGGTAGTTAAGTTATCTCCCGTTGGAGTAGTTCCTAGTTCTACTCATATGGGGGCGGTTTTGTTGTGAAGAGCCAGAAAAAGAAAAGGGGAAAAAGGTGCGTACGGCTAATTTTGGCTACATTATTGTTTTAAGACCTCCAAAAAAAGAAAAAAAAGAAAAAAGAGTGACCTAGATCCTCCCCTTGTGTTAGCAATCCTTGGTTTGAACGTAGTATTACGTGTAACTTGTCTGAAAAAAAAAAAAAAATCAATAGAAAAGTGCTTAGAAGTGGATATTAATATTATTGTTATTATATAATAATAATAATAATAATATTATTATTATTTTCGCCAAAGGAAATGGACGGTCGTGCCTGTCATGACCACTGCAGGGCTTTCCCAAAATGGTCTTCTTGTCAATGCCCTAAATCCTAAACAAGTCATCCATTAAAGTATTACATGATGTTACAAATCTAAGACCACTTCCACCCTGGCAAAGGGGGCAAGTAAAGGTCGTTACTGTTTATGTAAATAGTATCTATCTTAACAATTTTTTTGTTGCTTTTCCACTCATTGTCATGGCAACCCCAGGGCAATTACTATTCATATGAGATTAAATTTATTTATATATATGAGATTGATAATAAAAAATATTGCTAAGTATGTATAAAAAAAATATAGGTATTTTTTGATAATTTTTCAGAAATTTTTTCGATTTTTTTAAAATTATTTTCTTTGCTAACGTCAGCACCCTCAGGCAACAACTCAGGTTGTTCTTGCCTTTGGGTTTGCCCAATTTTGGTGGAGCCCACCATCAGCCTGGGCTGGTTTTGATCACCGGAGTAGGTTTCTTTGGCCTAGGGGCCTTTTGCCATGGCAAGTCCAACCAGTGGACTTGCTCTAAGTGTTTTGATATTTCATGAACCCATGGTATAGTATTATTAAATAAATACGGGTTATAATATGAGTGAATCAATAACACTCAGTGCTAAAATTGTAATTTGGGAACGTTAAAATCCAAAAATTGAATTGAGTAGGGAGAGGCTTAGGCCAATTTGTAGCCCAATTGAATTAAGTGTTTATAGTCAAGGCCGGCCCATAGCATGTGCAGGCTGGTGGAGCGCACAGAACCTCCTAAACTTAGGGGCCTCCAAAACCTTTAAGCCCAGCTACAAAATAAATGAAAAAAAATAAAGGCCCTCGGCATGTTGAGCTTTCACTCTTCCAAATGAAAATGGGCCTGTTGGCATCTAAATTAACTTTTATTTTTAATTATAAAAAAATGTCAAATATTATTATACTTTTTTTCTTTCTTCCCGAACGTGTTTGGGTTCCCAACATGTTCTTCATGACTCTTCTCCTTTCTCCCTCTCAGACTCCCAAATCTCAATCTCTCTCTTTCAAATTTCTTTTCCAATTTCACCGAAGGTATTGTGGTTAAGCTATCCAAGTTAGATGTCGTATATTAGATTTGGATTTCGAAGGCATGATTGCAAGAAACCTAGAAAATCAGGTGAATCCCAAAATTTTCAACTTTATTACCAACTCTATCAATGAATTTGATACTTTAAATCATAATGTTACGTTTAAGACTTCAGGATTCGTTAATTTGGGATTAATAACTTGTTCTGCATATCTCTTGGCACACGCTCACGTGCTCGTTAATTTGCTTTTTATTTTTTTAATTGTGTTTTATTTTTATTTTTTTGCTCAATTTTAAATTAATAGATTAGTTAAGGCCAAATTAAACCTCGAAAGTGCGTAAATCTTATTATAGTATAGTTAATGCAAGTATGAGTATCCTTCCCACATAGATTTTCTATTATCTCTAATTCAAGACTCTTTTTTATGAATTTTTATATGCTAACTGAGCGAGAAAACGATGACTAATTGATTGAAAAATTGAATTCTTTTACCCAAACCAAAGGAAACTAGCGATGTAGAAATTCCTATACATTATCATGTTTGGGCACAATCAATGACTGATTTTAGAACTAGTGTCATCAAGTTTTCACTTTATTATATATAGGAGGTCTTTAATTCAAATTTTATTAACAACAATTTTGAATAGAAATAACTAATAGATAAAAAATTTAGAAAGAAAAGCAAAACTTAACTAAACAATACTAAAACCTTAGATAAAGTTATTCTTTATGTCACCAAATCCCCCACATTACATAAACATGGATAAGTTACTTCCATTTAATATCTTATTCCCACTTGCTTCTTAGTTGTTTAGAAAAAGAGAGAAAAAAAAAAAAGAAGAAAAAAAAGAAGAAGAAACATAAAAAGCCCATTGACTTGAACAAGAAGTAATTAAAACCCATGCATAACCATGCAAATGTCTCACTGGCGCCCAAGTTAAGCAAATGCCTCAACAGGGAAGGTCTTTGTGATCCCGGCAAGGCTCTTGAAGTGAATCTTCCCAGTTGGTGGCTCATCCACTGTGATCTCACTGACTGGAGGCCACAGCACCAGCTCCTTGGCCTTCACACCCTTGAGCTTCTTGATCCTCTTCTTCTCAACGTAGCCGGTGATTTCAGTGTCATAGCTCACAAGCTTGCTGATCAGTTTGAACTCGTGCTCCACCTTCTTCTCTTGCACGATCCACATGTACCCCGTGCTTTCGACGAACCCGACTTCGATCACACCGACCAAGGGAAGAACTCCTTGAGGGAGTTCGAATTTTTGGAGAATAGAGACTGCCAGTTTCAAGCCTTCTTCGTGGCCTTTCTTAACTATGCCCCCTTCTTTCTCTGCCATGCTTAATGATTAGCTTCTGGTTATGTTAATGGAAGGAAGATGAAGTCTTATATCCATTTATATAGCTGATACCAAGTACAATGGAAACAAACTAGATACATGGTGGAAATCGAAGTATGTGCTTCGTTCTAGTCGTCACAAGTATTGTTTCACTTTGCTATATCGTCCCACATGTTTTCTCTATATTAACTAAATGTTCATCACTAGGCAATCACAATCACACAATTTTTTTTGTTTTTACAAACTGTCTTTATAGTCTAACTAATTTGTATTACATATACACTTAATTGTTCTAGTTTCCCCCTGAAAGTATTGTTAAATCTCTCATTATCATTTGGTAATCAAAGTGACCCACATTACCCTTTAACCGATGTTTGGCTTTTGACTTTACCCTCCATTGTCAAGTGTGTCGTAAAATCCTTTAAAATTGTTGACCTGGCATGAAAGAGACCCATTGAAAATGTGTCATGTCAATTTGTCAACAACTCGTGTCATGGATTTGTTTACATTTTCGAATGTTCTGATTTCCTCTAAAGGAAACCTTGTGTTTATAAAAGATCATTTGAACATACATGAAGAACATAATCACTATTATGACAATAGAAGCTTAAAAATAAAAATCATGAGTTCAAAAACAAATCTTTTTCCCATACCTTTAATCCTAAAGGATTGAAGCACCTAGAGTCTTCTACACACTACTAGAGAGAGATAAGAAGTTCCTTTATACCTTTGAAGCACTACCTTAAGCAAAGCTCTAGGTTGATCACTCATGGAGGGCCTTCACCAAAAGATTCTCCAAGAAAAACCACACAAGTGCTTGGCCTCTAATTTCATATACAACAAAAAAGAAAGCATGGAGAAGGAGATGAGAACACGAAGAGGTGTAGGTGCTAGCAACACCTCCTAGTGTGGCCGGCCATGGTCAGGTGAGAGTGAGAGTGCTTCACTTGCCTCACTCAATTCCCAAAACTTTAAAACCCTAAGATGACTCAAGGTATGTATTTATAGGCTAGGGATTCTTTGTGTTATCATCTCCTTCTGCCTCACTCAATTCCTTGCTTGTTGGGCCATTTGGGATTCTTCACTTAAGTTTTCATTTACAACTCATTTTACAAGCCCAATTGACATTGAACGCCAAATCTAATTTTCAATACAATATCCGAGCCTTAATTAATCAATTAATTTCTAATAACTAATTAATCCCTGCTTATAATCGTTTAATTAATTTCCATCGCTTGGCTTTACGGGTAGTGGGCAATTTGGACTATTCCTTAATCGATTGTGAATTAAAACCCTTTTTAATTCTCCTTATTATGAGGATCCAGTTATGACATGTCCTCAAGGCTTCCACAAACTATGAGTGACGTCTACCAACATTTCACGGTTACCTAAGTCAATATAGAATGAGGTGGAGAACCTATTCAATTGGAATTATAATGTAATATGGTCTTTCTCTAACTCAATGCTCTTAATCACATCATTAGCGCACGAAAAACATGTTAAGCCCCTAATGTGAAATCCAAGCTTATATGACTCATACAAGTACGATTGAAATCAAGGACTGAAATATTGATAATATCGACGAAATATCAGAGATATTATCATTTTTGGGGAGAATGATATTTTTTAACATATATGTGTACTTATCGTATAAATATAAATAATTTCGGGGAAATTTCGGTGCCGATAATATCCTTTAATTATCATCAACATTTGGTCAATATATTGCGATATGGACATGGAATAGAACAAAAAAAATGAAAAGGCTTATATGCGTACATGGGGATTCGAACTCGTGCCACTCTAACGCCTTATCCACCACACTGCTGATGACTTTGTTATACACAAAACCAACCATTTCCCTACCCTTCATATCCCATGCCTTTTGGGATGGAATCGAGTTGCTCATGGAAAAAATTCGAGATCCAATCTTTAAATGATTTTCCGTATTTTTAGACCTCCAATATTTATGAAACCCTCGATATTTTAGACCTTGATTGGAATTACTATTCTCAATCATACCTAGTGTTTCAGCCGAAGACTCCTGAATCATATCGTTAAAGTATTCTCTCTCTTTACTTAAAGTAGACATTCCTTATTGTACACTCACTTGCCTCCATGAATTGATCACGAACCCCCACCATACCTTGTGGTCATGCCCCGAGGAACACAATGCTTTAGTATGATTAAAGGCTCACAATGCTTCCATGAGACAACTGGATGCATTAGGTCGAGGACTAATTTACATTATTGCAACTATGGAGATTTTGTTTGACATGTAGGTAAAACTTTGATACAAGATCCCTCGGTTGATCATGTTTAGTGAATTTACTCTTTAGTGAACACACATACATTTGTCGTAGTGTTTCTACACAAATGACTTGAGACTAGTCATCTTTGCGCATTGTTGATGCCCAATTGACAATCTTATGACCAGGAACTTTTCGGGGTGTGATTTATAGGGAAATGGCTCGTGGCCTAACTTCTCCTACACTTAGGATTTTACTTTTCAAGCACCTAGTGTAGCAAGTTCTTCATTTTCCTAGTGTAAGTTCTTGTTCAATTTACATTATCTTGTCTTTTAAATTCAAGTTTATTTCAATTGCTTTACTTTTCACTGTTATCGCATTTTCATTAAGTTTAATTTCAAGTTTAATTTAGTTTATCGTTCTTATTGCTTTTATTTCGTTCTTGCTTTATTTATTGCTTTGATTTATTTTATCGCACTTTAATTCTTGTCTTTACATTTAAACGCACATTTAATTTGATTGCATCATTTTCACTTGAAAACCTAAAAATCACAAAAACATCCATACGAAGCCTAACCATCCTCGAGCCCGAGAAAGTGAAAGAACTTAGGCCAAGATGAGGTTCCTTGCTTGATCGATCAATCACTTGATCAGAAGTCAGAAATACAAAACATAAGTCTCTGAGCTATTTTGAATAATCAGCATCACAACCCCTCCTCCCTATCCTCTTTTCTTCCCTTCTTCTTTTGGGTTAGTAAATAAGTTTCTGAGCTATTTTGAATACTAAGCCCCTTGTGGTGATTTCTTCTAAACCATGTTTAGATCGAAATTCTCCATAAACTCTTTTGGGCTAATACCTCAATCAAATACTTCTCCCAAAATCTTCTCTTTAAAATTTCTCATTTTCTCTAAATTTATTTCTACCTCGCATTTGGAGGGGTTTATTGCAATCTACCCAATTGTTTTTTTTTCATGATTGTTCGATTTGCATATTTGTTTGCTATTATGTGCAATTATGTGAAGTTCTGTATTTATATATATATATATATATATATATATATATATATATATATATATATATATATATATATATATATGACCATATAGTTGTTACTTTCATGATAAATTATTAGGAATAATACTATCTGTTTGGTTTAAGGGATGCCACGTACAAAGATATTTACATAAAGGAAACTTACCACTCTAGTTTCTTCACAAGTGTATACCTAGATGACTAAGCTTTTGTTAAAGCATGAGCTATTGGCATTAGAAGAAAAGTGGATAATCTAGGAAGTCAAGCATATCACCAAACCTACATTCCACCAATCAAAAACCATCAGTTGCCGCCTTTTGCTACCGTAAATAGGAACCGTTACCTCAACTTGTTTTAAACAGCATGGATGGTAGTGCATGATAGAAAGCGATAGAGAGAGGAAAGATGAAAATATTAGAAAGTGTAGAACAAGAAATTCGTTGAAGGAACTCGAGGTGTTTTGGACTTACAACTGGGAGTTATACAATAGCTTTGGATTTGAGGTAGGGGTTTTTCTTGGGGAAGCTTTACATAGATTGATTTAATTAAATATTGTGAACACTATATTATGCTTGGTAATATTATTTGATTATTATCCTTGATATTGGATGTTTACATGTTGTCAATTATCATTATAATTTGATTAATATTGACATGTTCATATGTTGTCAGTGGTGTTTGGAATTTTTGGGGTGATAAAAGAAATTATGGAAAAGAGGGTAATGGAAAGGATCTTTTGTGTAGTTGAGTCTGACCATTGTAGGGACCAAGTTCAGGGGAGCCCGTGTGCACAATAAACTAGGAAATCGGTGGTATAATTGTCGATTGGGTGATTTGGGCTTGGAGATCAATGGTGTAGACAAGATGACTAGCAAAAGGGGAATTATGGGATTACTGAGATGAGTGTTAGTTTATATAATGGGGCACTCGGAATCACAGTGGTAAAATGTATGGTATGGGACATGCAGATTTGCTTGCCCTATTATATAGATTAATGGGTTGGGTAGAATTGAAGTTCATTCATGCATTGCGTACATTAAAAATCTCACTAATCACATAAGACATAGGACCCCCTACTGAGCATGTAATGCTCACCCCTTATTGAATCTATTGCAAGTTTTGAATCTAAAGTTTAGTTTGTGACGTGGAAACAAGAAGAACGAGTTGTGGATAGTTTTGGATGCTTTGTTAAAAGTCTGTACTTTCCTGTTATTTTTCTTGTAAAATTACAATGTAAATTACTTTGGTTTAAATAGAAGTTTATGTTCAGTTGTCATGTTTCTTGCTATTTAGATTTTTAGTTTTAGTTTTCTTTTACCTCACACTTCCAATAAATTTTTTTTTTTAAAAAAAAAACTTGGGGTGAGACAAATTAGATAGTTGGAAACCATGTTTTCCCCAATTTGTCACATGTTTTGCATTTGCTTAAAGGCTAGATGTGGTGGTAGGTTTGACGGTGGTGCTTATGCGGGTGGTGGCGATATTGTTCATTTAGGCTTGTTTGTACCGTATCTGACCCTCCACTCATTCAATGACACGTGGATCAGAGAAACTCCCCAAGTGCCCAAGGCTCCGAACAATCGGTATCGGCTACCAATGATATTGCCTCAGAGCAGCGAACGGTCGATGCCGCCTAGCAGAGTCCACAATTGGTATCCCCTACCGATTCTGCAGAATCAACCTCGAAGGGCCCGCCCGAAATATCTAGAGACTCGTGTCAACCTCATAGGACCCTTTCACGAGTCCCACATCGAAATTAAGTACTAAGAGCATACAAAATGCCCTCTATAAATAGGCCCCTTCATTACAATACAAGAGTAAGACTTTTCAGCTTGACTTTTATGCTAAATACATTGTCAGCAGCCAAAGCTCTTAGAAACAAACTTATTTCGGCATCGGAGGGTCTTAGGCTGGTTCCACACCGGTTCCATAGACCTCACGAGCCTCAGCTTCCTTCTATTCAGGATCAGCATCCAAGGACAGGAAGAATCTGCGTCTTACACTCAATCGATCTCTGGATCGTCCACATCACTTGTAAGTTGCACTCATCTCTATCTGTTCAGTTTTAGTGCCAACAAGGCTCATGTGTTGTTTTAGGATTTTCACTATTTAGGATTTTGTGTGTTTTGATTGAGATTATGTTTAATTATAGTGGTGTGAGCTAGTAGTTGTCGGTATGGATTTTGCTCGTTTTAATTTTGTGTTTTGCCAATTTTTTAGCGGGTTAGTTTTGTTGACATTTTGCGTTTGATGCTTTAAATATAACTAGCCTCTTCGCACGCACTTCTGCGCTTGCAAGAGGCTTTTTTTAAAAACAAATTAAATTTATTTTAGAATTAAAAAAGATAATAGTTGTGATCCATAAAAATAGGATCCATTATCTAATTTTTCTTTTAATTTAATTTTTTTTAAATATGAAAAGGTGTGAATTTACCATATTATTCTTATTTAATCAATAATTTCAATTCTTAATATTTACATTAACTAGGGGCATTTTCTGGTATTTTGAATGTTTCACCATTCTCTGCCTTTTGCTTTATATATATAGATGTTGATATATTAGTTGTATTGTTGAAGGTTATCTAGTAAAGTTATTCTTAACAAAATAAATAAATAATTAACGAAGTTACTCTTCCATTTTTTTAATTAAAAAAACTTCAAAATTGGGCCTAAAAAAATTTATAACGAACCAAAATTGGTCGTATTCAACTTGAAAAGAAATTCAAAAAAAGCGACTGATAAAAGTTAGGTCTTTTTCAAGTGGATTTGTGCTCACATAGTTTACTGAGAATTATTTCAGAAAATTGCTACACTAATAATCATATTTCACAGCTCATCTTTAAAAAATAAAAAGAAAAGGAAAAGAACAGAAAAAAAAAAAAAAATCGATGAAATAGGGCGCATATTTAAACGGATTAGTATGTGATAAAATTAAAAGAGCAGAGATAAACGCAAAAGAGAAAGCAGAGCGAAAATGGCGATGGTGAGTGTGAGCAAAGTGAAAACGAGAGGCCCCAACCACAAGATGTCTCTGGAAGATTACCTTCTTCTCATTCAGTCTCACTCCGACCTCCATCTCACCGCACCAGATCTCAATCAGGTTCTTCTTCTTCTTCTTCATCTAATTTAGCTACATCTTTTACTTTGATTTTTAAAATGGAATATTAATTTCTTCTTCATCTCGGAATTTCGGTTTTGCAGATCATCGGCATGCACGGGTACAGGAAAATCCACGGAGTCAACAAGGTGAGAAAATTCATTCATTCTTAGCTTCTGTTTGGTTCCAGAGAAAAAAAATTTGATGAAATGTTCATCGATTACATATCATGATGATTTCCATTTCTTCTCTAGCTCAGTTTGTTGTTTCTTATTTCGTTGAAATTTGCTTATATCTTCCTCGATTTTTCTCCCACTTTCTCGAAAACGCTAATCCATCACATTTTCCTCTGCTTTTCCCCTTTCTTCAACTCTCTAGCAACGTCTGAGCGACGCCGTGAGCTCAATGTCGCTGGTCCAGCCGGCTCGCTCTACGCTCAAAGACGGCATCTCGCCGTTTGCAATCACAGCGCCGGAGGACGTCATCGCCGCCCTCAACGTGCTCAACTGGAAAGAGTGCTGCGTCACCTCCATCGAGACCCTAAGCTCATCGAAACACGCCCACTGCTCTCCTCCTCTTACAAGCCCATGCTACGACGTCGCCAAGCACAACAAGCATCAGCAATCGTCCCCCTTACCCCTGAATTCGGTAGCCTACGGCGTCGTTTCAGCTCTGGATGGTGCTTCCTTGTCCTCTGGGGCTTCTGATACCACTCACCCGGCGAAGGAGTCGGTGCAGGAGAGGAAGAGGAAGAGGTCGCCGAGATGCGGCGGTGGCGCCAATTCTACTGCTTTGGCCTGCGTTTCGTACGAAGCGTGCTGACGTCACAGGTAATGAATAGTCTTTTTAAATTTTTTGTAAAATAACATTTTGAATTTATTTGTCTTTTTTTATTTCGGTTTTTCGTTGTGTGTCTGAAATTTGGGTTTCTGTTTTTGTTTCGCAACACCGAAAGCATTTTCGTCTTGGCGGGAGTTTGACACGCGGTTGGTGCTCGCGGTGGTAGATCTGTGATATTCGGAGAAGGCAAGGGGTGTTTCTGTACATTCCGTTCAGGCAGTGTGTAGATTTGTATTTCGAAAGTAGTATTATCGAATTTTCATGACGAATTGATATTAATCTAATTGTATTGGTTTGATTGACTGGAATATAATGAAATTGGAATTTTTATCTTCTTCTTTTCTCTTAATATTTACCATGGCTGCATATAAATTTGGTAAGGAAAAATAAAGTGCATGAATTTTGGGTATAGTTGAGGAGAGATTTCTTCATATTAGTTGGCTAAAGAAATAGATACCAATAGATAAAAACACATCTGCCCTTTTTATTTACAAGAATTTGCATTTCTTATACAACAGCAAAACACATTATATGTGAGAGATTCACAAGAAATCAATCCCAAAACATAAAAATTCAAAATTATCTGAAACCCATCCGTAGTGACTTGGAGTTGGATTTGGTGGCTTGAACGGTACTATTTACATCCAGAATTGATTTTCTTTTTTTAGAATTTGATGCAGAGAAAGAAAGAGTTGGGCTGGGTAGATGAGCCAAGCTTGATTGAACAGAAATGTTGTCGCTGTAGATGTAGAGATTGGTTATATCAGCAAGAGGCTTCCTCCTTAATTTCATCTTCTTATCGCATCTCTTGGAAGATGACCTGTTTCCGGGAACCGGATTGGTGAGCTTTGCCCTTGCAGAGAAAGGAGGGATCACGTTCTCTTTGTTGCTGTGGCCATGGCAACCGACGACCTCCTCCATGAATAATAAAAACTTTGAGGAGACACAAACAAGAAAGTTGGTGTTATTGATTGAGTTGGAGAGGGAGTTGGGGCAGCAGCAGGGAAGGACTGAGGTATTTATAATGTTTTTGTTGGAGGGATATTTGAATCTCGGGTTGTTCTTTCTTCTTCTTCGGGTTGTTTTGAATTTTGTTTTCAAGGAAGGAGGGAGTTGGCAATTGACTTTTGTTTTTCACTGAAATTTTGAGGTGGCAACTGTGGAAAATGACAAAGTTTACGAAAGTAGGAACTTTAGGCGGGGATGGAAGGAGCCAAATCCCAAAACCAAATGTCACCATTTGGCTTCTCTTATGTTATTTTATTTTATTTTAATAATTGATTTGGCGCCATGATCAAATGTGATCATGCTCATGTCACCAATAAAGGCTAGGGACAAGTCAGCATGCCCGGCTTTAAGAAGCATTCACATTCATGGTTTAGGGTTTGGAAGCTTCGGAAAATTGTGACTTTTATCAAAACCCTTTTCTAAACTTGAAAAAACTATACACCCTATATTCAACACCTAAGAAAATTTAAGTACTTGTTCATTTCATTTGGAGTTGTCATAATGGATTTATACGATGTTTTTGCCAATTTAACAAAATACGTTAATCGGGTAGTTTGACGATTTAATTGAAAATGTGTTCAATTTTCTACACATCTTTCCTCATGTGAAGGATAAGACTCTTTTTCTTTTTTCTCCTTCTTTTTAAATTTCTTATTTCTTTTTACGGAAACTCAAATTGGGTGGGTTTCAAGTGTAGATAGTTTTAATAATTTTTGTTATTTTCTTTTAAATTGTTTGTAGTGTACCTAAAGTGAACATAAGCATGAAAAATTGGACCGGGTTTTGTCACGTAATCATTTAACAGGCAAACTAACAAACTCATTAACACGTATCAATTTAAAATGCAGCCCAAAATTTGGAGGTTTTGTGTAGTTAACTCAAAAAGTTATAATTTTTTTGTTTCTAACTGAGAAAAGTTCTGCACTAATATCCAGATAAATAAAAGATGATTCTTGTATTGGAAATTGAGACAAAATCTGTATATTTCTTTTTCTTTTTTTCATTGGTATGAATTTGTATCTACTATGAGATTGACGAGGAACCAATCCCAAAACATTACAATTAGAAATTACAGAAACAATAAAGGAAGAAAACACATAAGAAAAACTATCTGAAACCCATCCTCAGAGACTTGGAGTTGGAGCTGTTGACTTTACTAGAATTTGTATTATCCTCCTGGGTTGATTTTCTTTTCCTAGAATTTGATGCAGAGCCAGGGACAGAGGAAGAAGAGGAAGAGAAGGGAAGAGTTGCGCTTGGTAGATGAGCCGAAAGGCCGGAACTTGATTGATTGCTGTAAATGTAGTGATTGGTTATATCAGCAAGAGGCTTCCTCCTTAATCTCGTCTTCTTATTACATTTCTTGGAAGAAGACCCATTTTCAGGAACTGGGTTCGTCAGATTTGCCATGGCAGAGGAAGGACAAGGAGGGAGGTTCTCTTTGTTGCTGTGGTCGCGGCAAGTAATGATGGCCTCCATTGATCAGAACTTCGAGACACAGAAAACTTCTGAGAATTGAGAAAGTTGGTGTTATTGTGTGAGAGATGGAGGAGATGGGTCTGGGGCAAGAGCGGAGGGAGTGAGGTATTTGTAATGTTTGGGCGATGATGGGTTCTAAATTCTATTTTGGAGGGAGTTTTGAAATTTTTTTATTTTTTTTTATTTTTCATGTTTGTTTTTCTTCACGTGAAAATATTCGGTGAAATTTGAATTTTTCATAATTATTTTTGGTGAAAATTGAGTTTGGTTAAAAATTTCATGGCAGCTTTGCTCTTTAATTGGGGGATTTTCAAAATTTTGAGATGACATCTGGCAAGCGCCAGCCAAAGTGTGAGAATGAGAGAGGGTTGAAACGAAGTTGGCGGGTCTTCGGTCGGAGGAGAGTGCGAGCCAAAAATGGCAAAAGCACGAAAAGGGAAAACTTTGGGCGGGGAGTGGAAGGAGCCAAATCCCAAAACGGGATGTCAACGAATTCTAGTTTTAATTATGTTTTTCTAAGAGTGCTGCTATTTCCACCCACCTGTCCTATTTCCCCACCCACCTTATCTTTAAAATTTAAAAACAAATTTATCCATTTGTAAAATGACTTTTAAGGACTTTAGATTAAAAAAAACACATATTCTCCTTCATCCTTGTCAAACCCCAACCCCTCCCTCTCTCCCTCATCCCGACCAAACCCAAATCAAAATTTCAATAAAGCTTCAAAATTTCCAACTGGGTCCAATCCAATTCCATCAGATTTCTCCTCAGTTTCTGAACCCAAGGGCATAGGCTTTCTGTTCCATTTGCTCAGTTTGCTTTTCGTCTTCTTTCTAATTCTGGCATTTCTCTCCGTTATTGTTTTCGTTCGGTGGAGAGACAATGAACATTGAGGACGATTTTCTTTATTTTTTTAATTTTTAATAATACTTAACAGAGGATCCCACGCGTTTTGATTGACAGGGGTTGAAGGTTTGAAGCATGCTTTGAATGAAAGTAAGGAGAATTTGCTTGAATTAATAATTAAAGGGTATTTTAGGAATAATGGTGGGTGTAAAAATAGGATTATGGTTTTTCAAATTTATATGGTGGGTGGGAAGATAAGGTGGGTGGGGAAATAGGACTGGGGGGTGGAAATAGCAGCACTCTTTTCTAATTGACGCCATATCAGTAAATACGATATGATCATGCTCTCATGCGAAAAAAATAAAAAAGACATGTTCTGTAGGAAAACAAGACACGTCAACATTTTAACAGAATTTTTAACGAAACTTGACGACAAAGATCAACTTAATGTATAGGGAGTAACGTTTAGGATTATCATATCACAAAAAATCATAAATAACCAAATGTGATAATTTTGTGAATCTCAAGTACAATATGTGAAAAAAAACCATTATTTATCAAAGATTGTAATCTGAAAAAAACTTAAATTTCGAGATTATTTTTTTACCTCTTTTTATGTAGTTGTGTGTTTTTGTTTATGTAAGATGACATTATTAATTTACCTTTAAAATTAACATAAATTTGATGGAAATGACAAAATATGGTTGAAAGATCAAAATGAAACCCAAGTACAATTTGAGGCACCTTTACCCTAATTAAATTCTTAAAGTAAAAGGGTTGATTAAATATTTTTCTATAACTAGACTAGAGGTGGGCTTTTCAATTGCAACTACGTTTAAGAATTTAGTTAAAGTATCATATAACATCAAAGTCATCAACTAAATAACATAATTACCACCTAGTGGCAGATGAAAAAATTCATCTAAGCAATGTTGGTTTGGATAATGAAGTTCATATATGATTTTCCTATTATATTCAATTTGTTTTTTTCGATCTTCTTGCTCATTCCCATTTCTTAATAACAATGATGAGCACTATATTGTTTATATGGATAATTCTCTCATGCCAAAAGTTTTTACAAGTTCTCATAATTGGTACTCAGCCATCATTCTTCACTTGTGTTCATAACATTCATCTCATTAACTCATTATTAGGGTGGGCATTGTTCGGTTCGGTCCGGTTGATATCTTGAATTGGAATCAAAATTTGTAGGGGTTTTTTTGTTTCGGTAGCTATTGATGGGCCTGGGCTACGGTAAAGAGCCAAATGTGTGAAATTGCCCCTGGGTCTGAGTTCAAGAATTAGACCACAAGAGTGCTTCGAAAAAGTAGCTAAGCCTTAAGAAACACCTTGGTCTTCTTCACCAACGAAACCAACAATTGCTTACAGATAAAGATATGGCTTGGCTTAAGAAGCTTGTAGCATGGAAGCTAAGCATTCATGAGTTTAGCTTTAAAGAGAGATAGGGCTGTGATTTCCCGATGAGAAACAGGGTTTTAAAGTAAGGGGAGAAGGAATTTCAAGAGAATTTGTTGAGGGGAGAGAGAGGAAAAAGATGAGGGAGGAGAAGTGGGTGGTTTGAGCAATTTTCCGGCAGCTTAACGAAAGTTTCGTCAGGCTCTGGAATGGCTTGCCATAAGAGAAAATGGGAAGAGATGGAGGAATAGGGCTCGAAATTGGAGGATTCTAGGGATGCGAGGTGATGTCTGGATGTGGGTTGAGATAATGGGTAGAGGATACCCCCCTTTTATAGCCGCTGGAAGCTCCTTCTTCCCAAGAAACCATAATGAGTTCTCTCCAATTTTTTCAAGTCTTCCCTTTCATTTATCTTCTCTCCCTTTGATTCATCCTATTTTGTGAAATCCTCCTCTGTCAAAACACACAAAGACAAGATTTTTGGGAGCTCAAAAGTCTTCCTGCCGCCGTTCCAGTGGTAATCTCCCATCTCTGGTTATCACTTCTCCTTCTTTCTTTCCCTATTTTATGGCAAGAGATGGTAAAGGAAGGAAAAAGATAGCAGCGTTGGTCTGAAGGATGCTTTTTCTCCTAGCAACCTGCATGCGCTAATACCCTTTGGTCTTTTGAATGGTATGTCTTGAGGTCTGCCTTTGGCCACGTGCTAGAGCCTCCAAGCAGCCTGCATGCGTGAGTCATCCTTTGGCTTTTGTCGTGGTGAGACTTCCAGATATTTTTCTTGGTCATTTGGGCCTCCCTAAGGTGATGGGTTTAGTATACTAAGGGAATGGGCCAACTTCCTATAGTGATGGGCTATTTTTATTAAGGTGATGGGCCAACTTTTTCTCTCATTTATGCTTACCCACATATTTGGGCTCAAGAAATGGGCTCAAGTTTGGGGCTCCCAAGCAGCCCAAAACTTCCATTTCTTGGCTCATCAATGGGCCTCATGAATGTTTGTAATCGTCCATACCACAACCCACTCAGCAAGCCTCGGGCATTTGTGTGGCTTGGGCCCACTTAATCTTGTAGCGTGGCTAGGTGCAAAATAATGGTTTTTTGCTTGGCATTGCATGTCGATTGGCGTGCTTGAATTTTATCGTCTTTGAAAATGGATATGATGCTTGACGGGATAATTAGCATGGGCTTGTAGAGCCAGTGCCTTTTATAGTCTCATTTCAATTCTTAGCGTGACGAATTGCATATTTATTTGGCATGACACGTGGATCATGCGAGCGTGTATGATGAATTTCGCATGCTCCGAACCAGGTCTCTTCTTAATAAGGTGTTGCATTGGGCCGGAAATTTATTTGGGCCCAACCTTGGATTTTTTGGGCCTCAACAAAACCAAAACAAACAAAGTTTGTTTTGATTTGGTTTTCATACAAAGTGTCTAGAGGAACATATAAACAAACTAGATCTATATGATTAAGGTTTGGTTTGGCCGATTTTCGGTGTGGAAGAAGAGAAAAAGAGGAAAAGGTGAATAAGAGAGAAAAGGAAAGAAGAGAGAAATAGGTGAAGAGATAAAAGAGGAAGAGAGAGAGAGAAATAAATAAATAAATAGGTGAAAAAGAGAGAAAGATGGAGGCCCAATAAGAAGAACGGCTATAGTTCACCGAATAGAGAAAGAAATAGGTCTAGAGTTGTTATTTAATTGAGTATAAATTGAGACTAAGACATTTGGGTATTACTTGGGTTAAGGTATATCTAGATATTACTTGAGGTTATTAATGTGTTTTTTCAAGGCAAGAATCATAACAGGAACCGATCCAAAATGATTCGGTTTTTAAGCCTAGGTTGACTTTTTCGGTCATCACAGTTTATTTTCAATTTTTTTGAATCCAATTTGGTTCGCTTCACCGATTCACTGGTTTAAATGCTCACCCCTACTCATTTTCAACCACCACCATCTCATTTATACACTTATGAAAATTTTATTCGTGACTTGAGTGCAATTTTGTCACCATATCAACCAGATGCCTTAAAGAAACACCATTACTTCTGCAACTACCTATACACCTAAGTTCTTTTTCCTTGAGTGAAATATTGGAATCATTGACTCTAGCTTTCAAGTGGAAGGGATCATTCGTTGAAGGACAAGAGTTCAATTCCTCCCTGTAACTTCAAACTTATTGGGGCCAAATACTTCAACAAACAAAGGTCTAATAGCTTTTATAAAAAAAAAAAAAAAAAGGTCATGAAAATAGATATGAATCCTGCTAAGGACACATTAGGTTATGGGACCTTTATTTCCAGAGTTTCTGCATGGGTAAAAAGAGGTACTGATCCAATCAGTTCCATTTCCAAATCAAAAGTTCGAGGGGCTATAATAATCATATCAATTTATTACTACTTGAATGAAAGAGATATCTTAAATCTAGTCAAAGGATGGACTGGAGGTTCTTAAATCTATAGAATCTAGTGACGAACCCAATACAACATGCTCTACGGGTTTTAACTCTAACAAAATGCGTGCCATTATTGGATCTGAAGAATAAAAACTCCAATAAAATTAGCCATCATATTCATTCCAATTTAACCAGCCAATGGAATTTAGAAGAACAGTAGCCTATGCATGAACGGCAATTCTACTTTTGAAGTTGTGGTGGAAAGACTTTGTGAGAAAAAAAGAGCAAACCACTAGAGCTCATTCTCGCCAGGGCCACAAGCTACACCGCCACCACTGTTACCAAATACCACCACCAGCGGCACCACCTGGGAATAGCTCCGGCATGGCGCCTAGACAAGCATAAAAAAACAAAAAAACAAAAAAACAAAACAAAACATGCGCAACTGTGCATCCACTCAAAAGATGAGATAATATACTTGGACAGCTTGATATTTTCATTTGAGAACCTTAGTAAAAAACAAATGACAAAGTTCATTTCCCAATAACCAAAAGAAAAAGAAAAACCCTAAACCCTTTAGAAAATATCAATCACAATCTGTCATCGGCCTCAGAAACCAAATGTTGTTTTTCTAAAACAAAGAACTTACAGTATAATTGAGATGCTAATCAACATTGGCAACAACCAACACATTTTGAAAGCCACGATTCAAAAAATGAAACAAAAATAGCAATTGAGATCTATCTTGGCATTATGGTCATACAAAATTTAAGCTAGCCCTTTGGGGAGAATGAAAGTGATTATCAACAAGGACTGATGGGCTTGAAAATCTCCATGTTTAATAGTACATATGTTATAAGACTAAAGGCATACATTTTGTTCAACATGCAATCGAAAAATTAAATTCTGAGCAATAAGTTCTCGTCATTATTCACCACTTGCATACAAACGGGTCCACTCCTTTGCTGCATAATTCAAGGGCAAAAAGAATTACTACACGTAACAAAAGTATTCTGCAAATACAGGTTAAAGGTATGGAATTTATATTCAACAAATCGACTAAAATGACAAAAGGATGAAATAGAGAAAAATTTCGAAGCTCTGTACAAAGTGACAGATTTGATAAGCCTTGGCTGCCGTTAGCCATGAAACTTCTAAGATTACAAGGGGCTAATATCCCAATATAAACCAAACTCGAGAAGTGGAACATAATTGATAATACCTGTCTCAACAGCTTCTGCTTCATTTGTCTTCCAGTGCTTTGCAATGTTCTCAGAAAGTGGATCATCCGGGTTTGGAGCACTCAGAAGTGCTTGGATGCTGATTCAGTGAAACATAATAAAATTGTATTACTAGTCACTTTATATATCATGACACGGGAACATAAGAATACAGAGATAACATATTTTAATTTATTGTAAGAATTAACTTCTGTGACATCCCATTTCAGAACGGAGCTGAAATGTTGTATTCTGGTAATGAAAAATGTCACCTCAGCAACACTGTTCGGATTTGGAGGGCTGGACTCCATTTGTCCTTCAGGATATCAAGGCATATCCTCCCAAGCTGCCAAAAGAAAACCCTTCCTACTAAGAAACATCAGAGTTGAAACAATGGAAAGGAGTGAACGGAGTGAAAGGAGAAAACTACTTGCCTTATCAATGTTAGGATGATATATTTTGGTGAGGAAACGAACCTGTCAAGGGGAATAAGAAAAATAGAGGACAAGAAATTGTTCAGCATTTGACATTACCAAAACACCTATGGTGAGCTGACATAGTGCTAAGACAGCAATATTTTTATGGAACCAAAACCAGCTTCCTCTTTACAAAATTCCGATTACAATAAAAAAGTCTATAGGCCAAAAGCATGAAACTCAGCAGCTGAAGATTAGAAGAGATGTAAACTATGAGATTCAGTAAAGTTATTAGATAAACTAGAACTTGGACACTCAAGTATACTTTCTTAGTCCCAAATTTAATAACATTTTGCATGAATCCATCCACAAAGCATATGGGGCTACGTGCACAGGTCAACTTGGCAACTGGAAAAGTTCACCTTAAGAACATAATAGAGAACATTTATACTTGTTGACAATAAAGTAACTGTTTTTGGTACAAAAACTGTACAGCCTACAAATTGATGGAAGTGATCTGCCGAAACCAAATTTGATCATGACAAGTATGTTCTTCAATACCATTGGCATCTAACCTATACCATAAAAATACTTCCATTTTATTTTGATATTTGTTACAAGAACCTGATTTCATAAATATAAATAACATTTCAAAACAGGGGAGAAGTTTTCCATTGGACACATTTGACTACTCAAGTACAACTGCAAAACAGAGTAAAAACATCCTAACATTACATAAATGAATCTAAAATACAGCAGCACTCCAATCATAAAACAAAGCTCTCATGAAGATCCGACACCAAGAAGAAAAGGCCACACCTGTTTTGCCAATAAATTAATATGTTCATGGAACATGTATCGGTGCACACATGTGCACACACACACACATGCACACACCTATTATAAATTTTAGATGATGAACTATGAAGCACCTTTTATTAGAATCTAGGGGTAGCAAAAGAAAACATCATGAAGATAAAAATGTTTCAAAATATTATTCAAATTAAAAATATATACATAAATCAATAATACCACATACATAAGAAGTTTAAAAACAAGTGAGACCCCGTGCATTTGTAAGGGTAAAAACGCTAAGTGTAAAATGGAAAGGTTGGGGGATGCAACTCAGGGCACAGTTTTTCTTCCCAAAACTAGACAACCATCTGAATTAACAGGGACCCCATGACTTTCAACATTACTAATAATGAACATCTATTAAAACACAAGTATCAAGATATGACATTATTTTTCACCCAATTACATATTTACCTTGGGAGGTGCCATTGGATATTCTTCGGGTAAAAACAATTCCAACTTGAAAACCCCACCTAAGTAAATCAACAAATAAAAGAATATGAAAACAGCATACCAACATGAGGTGATAAACCTAAGTATCTAAGAAACAAAGCGATACAATTCTTTGTACAATTGCATAACGATAGATAACTGTTTAATGGCAATGTTTGAATACAGATACAGTAACATGTTAGAGAAGGTTGCCCATCAAGCAATTATAAAATATGATTTCGGAAAATTTGGTGGCATTAGAATGGCCAATGAAATTGTAAAGAGAATGACTAAAGGAATACTAACCCCTGGCTAGTCGATAAGTACAACTTATAAGTATCATCTGTATAACCAATAAAACTTTTGAACCAAGAAGAAATACATTCTCTTCCTCATAGAATCCTTTGGTACACACTCAATTATTTAAAAACAAACCTTTAATTTGATTTTAAAGAAAAACAATTAGAAGAAAAAGGAAGGGAATTGAAGAGGGAAAGACTAGCCATATCATCCTTGTGTCACAGCCACGCATTCCCTCCTTATTCCAGAAGAAAATGTAATCCAAAATCTACCGATCGATAGAAACTTTTCATGAATTCTTGAGTTGCAATTAGTCTTGTGACAATCACTTACATTAGTCATGTGATGATCACTCACAAAAGCAGACAAATACTATTTAAAGGTTATCATATGCAGAAATTTCATGTTAAAGTCTAGATAAATATTAGGCAGAAATAGAAATACATCAGCAGACATATTGAAGAACATATTTTCAGTTTTCATCACAACAAAACAGAAAGTAAAAGGTCTTGACCAAAAAAAAAACAGAAAGTAAAAGGTGAAGATTAAACAGGGAAAATCCTTCAACGGAAAAATTAAATTAGAGAAATAATGTGTGCCTAATCACCTTCATAAGGAGATTGAGCTGGACCAAGAATCATTACGTTAAAATATCGCATGTTTTCTTCTGAAGGAGAAGCACTAATGCCCGGAGCTGTAAAAAAATATCATTAATTTGATGACAAATCATTACTGCAACTTTGAAATTTCAATGTCAAGGTACCATAAATTCACTACCATAACTAGAAGGCTTGATTAATATTATCCATCATTTCTAGACTCTTTAAGATACATATGAAGTTCACTAATACCATACAAGGGAGATTGTAAGAAAGAGAATATGAATCATAGCCTAGTGATGACAAGGTGACATAGGGTACCCAAACTTAAACCAAGGTATGCCTTAAAAGTTAAAAGTGTGCTGTCTAGTCATAACTCACGAGAACGCAAAAACAATTCGACAATCAAACATACATATCTGAAATCTAACTCAGTTGGATCAAACACATAAGGTGCATGAGAATGCTTTGACACAAATCAATACATATGTATATCCCCTGAATTCTTATGGCAAATAGGATGCACAGTTTCCATGGGAATCCTTTAACCATACCTACTATCTACGGATTTGGTCTTAAATTGTTTAACTAAAGCAGAACTCAAAATAGATGTGGTTAATTCATTTGCCAGACAGAGGCCCAGGAAACTCTCCTAACAAAAGGCATTTTTTCTTGTTTAACATTAAATCTAGAACCTACTTCTCATAAGGACTGAAGCACCCAAGATTATCCAAAATTACAACAATTAAAGTTTAAACCTAAGAACACCACAGCTATTTCTAAATTATTACCACAATTTAAGTTTAAACAACAATTTAATACATATATAATATGTGTGTGCGAGAGAGAGAGAGAGAGAGAGAGAGAGAGAGAGAGAGAGAGACCTGGTTCACTGAGAAGCCTCTGCGTCTCCTAATGAATCAGAATCACGGCAAATCATAAGCGCAAAATCAAAAACCGAAAATGAAAGATTAATTAAATTAATGGAGAGATCGGAGGGTTTAGAAGTGAACCTTGATAATTCTTCGAGGGAGATTACTGTTCGCCATCAAGTCTCTTCTTCTCTTCGGGAAATAACAGTTCCAGACGCGGAAACACAGAGAGGCAGAAGAGAAGAAGACTCAGAAGCTGAGGAAGATGAAAGAAGAAAACGGGAATCTGGTAAATTGGTAATATGGTTTTTAACTTCGAACGAACGCTTCAATTTTGCAACTCGCCTCTGCAATTAATTTTTTTTCACTTCCAATTATACCCTTGATATGTTGACGCTAGCTTCTTAATGCAGTTTATAATCTTTGTACGAATTTCTACAGCTTTTTCCTGAAATAAAAATATAAAAATGGCTTAATATCACAAAACCTCCTTAAGTTTACGAAACTATCGGATTGCATCCTTATTATTATTTTTTTTTGTCATTTGTGGTCCTCAAGGTTAGTATGTGTGATCACAAATGGTCCATGCCGTTAGGTTATGTCAAAAACTTCATTAGTTTGCTGATGTGGCATAATATATATCACAAAATATCCCTCAGGTTCACGCACCTATCACAAATGGTCTTTGCGAAATTTTTTAATTTAAAATTCATAAAATTTTAGTTTTCTTTTTCAAATTTTTTTAAAAAAATTTAATAAAATTTTAGTTTTCTTTTTCAAATTTATATATATATATATATATATATATATATATATATATATATATATTGTATTTTAAATACACGTGAAACTATATTTTTGAAGGTGTGAGCTCCACATATATGCCACATCAATAAACTAATGAAGTTTTTTTTTAAAAATAATTTAAAATTTAAAAATGAAAAAACCATTTATAAAAGATTTTAACCTTGAGGACCATTTATGAACCCTAAACTCTTGTTTTTTTTTTTTTTCATTTTTAAGTTTTATGAATTTTAAATTATTTACAAAAAAAACTTCATTAGTTTGTTGATGTGGTATATATATGGAGCCCACATATCTAATAATATGTGTCACGTGCATTTAAAATTCATAAAATTTTAAAAAGAAAACCAAAATTTTATGAATTTTAAATTAAAAAATTTCGTATGGACCATTTGTGATAGGTGTGTGAACCTCAAGGATGTTTTGTGACACATATATATATATATATGTCACGTCAGCAAACTAATGGAGTTTTTGACGGAACCTAACAGCAGGGACCATTTGTGATCACACATACTAGCCTTGAGGACCATGAATGACTATTTATACATTTATATATTTCGATAGAGACAGAGAGTTCATAGGCTACTTAGTTGGCCTTTAATTCTTGTCTCCAACCTCCTAGGGCATAGGCCTTTAATTTATTATATAATTACACACACACACACACACACACATATATATATATAAAATATAATATGAAATATATATTGCTCACAGCCATTTTAACACCCATGCCAATTTGACCCAAGTTTGAGAATACCAAGGTAAACCCATGTGGGTCCTTTCATGCCCAAAACCATCTCTTCAGTCAAGACTTTTGTTCTCTAGCCAACTCACTGACATGGGAAGCCAAGACCTTGACTTGGTTTCAGCCAATTATTTGGCCATCCTCACAACTAACTTTTAAAAGGATATTCTTTCAGCCAACATATATTCTTCCAGCCAAGTATTCGACATATGCTCCATTAATCAACCAACTTGAACAAGCCATCCTCTTTCCTCTCACTCTTTCAAGAGCCTCAGCTGCCATGCCATTCTAAGTAGATTATCCATAACAAAAAAGCTTTCAATGTTGCATGGCTAACAAAATGATAAAAGATAAGATAAAAGCTTTAAATATTTACACAAGGTCCTGGGTTCAAGTCATAACATACATATAGTGTGTGAGTTTAGTATACTCCGTCTCAATAGAAAAAGCCCTTAAAAAAAAATAAATCCAAAGAACGGTTTCCTCAAAACAAAAAGAAAGACAATTTTAGTATAAAATCATGTGCAATTCCTCACAAGCTAGCCAAAGACTCTTTCTTCTAAAATGATATGGATTGCAAGTAGAACTTCAATTTCAATAAATTCCTATGTGCATTTTCTCCTCCATTTTTGCTTCATCAACATTCATTGCTGAGCTGTTTTTTTTTTTTTTTTTTGACATTACATTGCTGAGCTGCTGGATTTACCTTTATATTTTATTTTCTTTCAGACCAATTAACTCACGAACTAACTTCCATTAAAAACCCAAATTGTTTCTTATATTACAAAACACATAAAATTCAAGATCAATGGTTGTTGGGGGTTTCAGGAATTTCCTCTTTGGGGGTCAACGTATAAAAGCTCACAAATTTTTTTAGACAAATCTAACCATATTATTATTAACCAATCTATAAATATTTAAGACCATATTATTATTAGAAAATTAGTAAAATATCCATTCATAGACATAAAACTATAAATATACCCTATACTATTTAATGTATATAAACACACCCAAAATAAACCAAAAAATTGATAGATAAACCCAGCTCAGAGGCTCAATTAAGATAATCGATGATTGCTCCTTCAAAATCTCAAAGCTGGTTTGTGAGAAATCGACGAGCGCCTGATTTCACTAACCTCACCATTGGATCACAGCTCTAATTTTCATCGCTTTATGGATCTCTCACTCGCTTTCTCACTGATCTTGCATCTATTTCCAGATCTCATAGCTCAATCTCTTGCATCTCAATCACAGGCAAGGTCGTTTTACAACTCAGGAGGTGGACTCGGGTCCTGATCCATGAGGCCGACTCTTTCCTCTACTGACAATGATGTGTTGGGGAGGCCTTTTTTCCATTCGGTGAGATCATCGAATCGAAGATCATCAACGACCGTGAGACCGAGAGATCCAGGGGCTTCGACTTCGTCACCTACAACAACGAGAAGGCCATGAGGGACGCGATCGAAGGCATAAACGGCCAGAACCTCGACGCCCGTAACATCACCGTCAACGAGGCCTAGTCTCATGGAAGCGGCGATGGTGGTGGCGGTAACGGAGGTTACAGCCACGGAGGATATGGCGGCGTTGACTACGGAGGTGGCGGCGTTGGCTATGGAGGTGGCGGTCATCGTGAAGGCGATGGGGATAGTGTCTCAATGATGATTCGGTTTAGGCCACTTAGGTAATTTGTATTGATATTCATTTGAGTTTTGAATTGTGATTTTAATTTCTTTTTGTTTATAATTTGGATTGATTTCAGATTCGGTTTAGTTGTGAATTTGATTTTAATTTGTGTGGAAGGAAGGCTTCAATTTTTCACGTTGTAGTGTACACAATTGCATTCCTACCTTCCTATATACCGAATCAAAGATTAAGTAATTGAGAAATGGAAGACGATCCTATAAAAGATCTAATATTGATATTTTTTTTCAATAGAACATATTGAACATCTACAAAGTGAAAAGGAAAAACAACAATTTATGAGGGTTGGGTTAGTACTTGGAATTTCTGAGTTGGATTAGGTTTTTAGCTTAGTTGAATTAATTTTTTTTTAATATCAAGGATTTACAACTCTTCCAAGGTTGTTTTGTGAGTTGACTGCAATTTTCATTGTAAACTTACTTTGCAGCTACATTGCTGTGAAAGATGAGCTTTTTCAAAATAGAAAAATAGAAAACCTAATTGTCATCTGCCATGGAGCATACTAAATACCTTTAAGTCTTTTAGTTCTCTGCTTCTTTGCCTTAAGAAGCTGCAGGCTTGTTTAATTTATGTTTACTTTTTAGTCAAGAGCAGCTCAAAAATTTTAGATTGACATTTCCTGTGCTCAAGGTCTTTGGGTCCTATCTTGGATCTGTTAATGTAATAAATTTTCAATTGAGCTCTTTAGCATGTGTCAATTTCCACTGGTGCAGGAACAACATTAGTCTAGATACACTTTCAGTTAGTAGAAAACAGTATCTAAAGCTTACTTTCAAAAGCTATGAGTTGTGCTATAGTGAGGTAGCTGGTTTACAAACATGGGGTTTTTGCAGTTGTACACTTTTATTGTACCTATTATGCAAAGGAAATGATGTAGTTGTTAACTTCCAGTAAGTGGTATGAACTGTTCATATCCTGCAATTGATTTGATTTCTATGACATAGTATTAACAATGTACTTCTATGACATAATATTAACAGATTTTTCAATAACAAAACATGCTCTATATTTTGCTCTATATATAGCTGTGCACTTGAAGTTTATGATATACAGAATGTGATTTTTACTAGGAAGATAGTTCTATGACATAGTATTAACAATGTACTTCTATGACATGATATTAACAATGTACTTGTTTTTTTTTTCTTGTAGAGGTTTTTCCTTGCCTTTGCGATTATTTCTGGTGAAACTATGGACAATTGGAGGTGGTTTCTGCAAAGGATATCGGATGTCTTGCTGGGTTTTTTTTTGAGTTTTTTGTATGAAATTGTATTAACAATGTTTTCTATGAAATTGTATTAACAATGTACTTCTATGACATGATATTAACAATGTACTTCTATGAAATGGTATTATCAATGTACTTCTATGAAATGTTTGCGAAGGTTCAATGGAGAAGGAAGGGTTATGGGGACATGCCCTTGGTTTTTGTGATTTTTTTTTAAGTTTGGATTTTTTTTAAAAATATGGTTTGGGCTTGTTGGGCTTGTTTTGGGTTTTTTTTTTGTCTGTTGTATTGGGCTTGTTTTAAGTTAATCAATGGTAGAGCTGTAATTTATAGGAAGTTCAACACTTATTTGTAGGGGTGGTTGCGGTTCGGTAACCGTGAATTTTTGCCCAAACCACAAACCGACCGACTATTTGTGGTATGGTGATTTTTGAAACCGCAAACCGACCGCGTTTTGTGGTTTACCGCAAAAAGCGGTCGGTTACCGTGAATTAGTGGTTTAAAACCGCAAGTTCTTTTTGTGTCATAAAAATCCAACTTCTCAAGCATATATAAATTTACAATCTCCTCAACTTCTCAAGCATTCACAACCTAAAGAAAATTAAAGTTCAATTCCAAGCATTCCAATTAAAGTTAAACTTCTCAAGCATTCCAATTCCAAATTCTTTAAAGTTACAAACCAAAAGGAAAATGCAATGCAAAATGAATTAAAGTTACAACCCAAAAGAAAATCCAATTCAAAGTTAATTAAAGTTACAAACTAAAAGGAAAATGCAATGCACCAATGTTACAAACTCAAGTGTTGGTGGTGGTGAGTGGATTTGAAGAACCCAGTTATGTTGTTTGAGCACCAATGCTATCTACAAATAAAAAAACATAAGTTTAGCACATTTTATTATAAGAAGAAACATAAATAACATGAGCATAAATAAACTAATTACTTACAAGTTGTCATATATTCCATTTCCTTGTAGAATTCAACCTCATCATCCGTTGGTTCCTTGTAAAAGGAAAATTCGTCCGCTCTAAGCCAATCACTAGTACACATTAATGCCTCTACCATTTTAGGATGCAAAGAACTTCTAAAAGGATCCACAATCCTCTTGCCTAGGCTAAAAGCATTTTCACTAGCAACCGTAGAACTTGGAATTGCAAAGATATCCTTGGCAACTTGTGAAAGAATAGGATATCTTGTTTGGTTCCCTTTCCACCAATTCAAGAGATTGAATAGAAAATATTGTATGAAATATGTTGTATGAAATATATTTTACATACAATATAATATAGACAATATTATTTAAAATATATTCGCGGTTTGCGGTAACCGCAAGTTTTGAAAATCAAATACCGCAACTGCAAATGCGGTTCGGTTTTAAATACCGCAAATGCGGTTCGGTTTACCGCGATTGCGGTTTCATTGCGGTAAATTATCGGTTGGTTTTTGCGGTTTTTCAGTTTTTCGGTATAAAATGCCACCCCTACTTATTTGTTATGTAGTAAATGTTTTTTGGTTATGTTTATAAGGTGAATTCCATATTTTGGGCTTTTTTATAAAACTGGGCTGGGGTTATTTTGGGTGCTTTTTGAGTTTTTTTTTCTGTTGGGCTTGATAGTGGTAGTGTTGTAATTTATTGAAACTTCAACACTAATTTGTTATTTAATAAATGGGTTTTGGGTGTATTTATAAAGTGTTTTCCATGTGGGGTTTTTTTTTTTATAATTTCAGCCCCTATTTTGGGTATATTAGTGAAGTTCCCTATTATTATTAACCAATCTTACAAAGATTCAACGCCTAAAGTAAGCAACCTTAAATTTATCACCCTACTAAGAAAATTTATAAATGTTGCAGCTACAGGGCAAAAATATGTGAAAAACTCCAATAATTACTTGATGGAAAAAGTGGAAAAAATTAACACAAAAACTAGACTAGTTTTGGACCAAAAAAAAAAAAAAAACCAGACTAGCTAAATATAATAACAAAAAGTAAAAACTATCAAAAAAGCTAAACCAAAACATTCTTTATTACTTAATTAAAGCATACAAAAGCTAGAGATATACGACAATCACGGATAGGAATGCTCTAAGAGCACTTTCACCCCTATGGTCAAGGGCAAGGCAAGGGCTGTCACTATTCATGTGAATAGTAGCAGCCCTTGCAATTTTGTTTCCACCCATATGGGCAACGGTAAGGGCAAAGGCAAGGGCAATTACTATTCACTTTAGTTTATTTTCTATTTTTTATATTTAAGCGATTAATATTGATAAGATTTTCGGTTGCCACGTGTCACTATTTATTATAAAATTCTTATATCAAATTTCAGATAAAATATTCGGATAAAATTTTTTGTTGCCACGTGTCCATATTTATTATAAAATTCATATCTCAAATTTCAGATAAAATTTTCGGATAAGATTTTCGGTTGCCACATGTCCATATTTATTATAAAATTCACATCTCATTCATCATACAATTGAAATACTCCCGGTCTTCATAGTCTGACACAATCGAGTACAAGGATGACTCAATCATTGGCGGAGGCAGTTCCACCGAATCACGACGTGGGGGAGTATTTTCCTTCCGAGGACGTAATGGTGCCATTATTTTCGACACATAACGCACCACGGGAGCCGACTGTGGGCATTGTTCACTTGAGGAGCCATGTGTAATGGTTTTCCTCTTTTTTGTTTTGCCTTGAATAATCTATTGAAAAATGAAATTGAAAATGCAAGAAAATATCAACAAAAAAAGACATTAAATTGAATAAAACGGCAATTAATTTTTTTTTACCTCGTCACCAAGATTTTGACCGCTTCGAATGTTTGCCCACTGGCCTCCAGCTTCGATGGAAAAGGTCATTTGTAATTTTACACAAATAAAATTTAGTAATAGAAAATTTGGTGTGGAAAGTGAAAAATATTGGAAGGAGAAGAATTTGTATGAAGATTTGGTGTGGAAAGTGAATAATATCGGTAGGTATTTATAGGAAAAATTTCTAGAATTTTTTGATATTTTTTACAAATTTTTAAGATTTATTTTAGCCAAAAAATGGGCAGCCGTTGGATTGGGGGAGATTTTCGGATCTGAGCATCCAGGAGAAGCCACGTGGCTTGTAGCCATTGGTTTCTAGCAACACTAACGCAACGCTAGCGTCAGCACTGACGTCATCTGCCCGAAGGCAATACGACGGGCCAGATCTCCCCATGGGCTTGCCCGAACTCATGGGTCCTACGCCTTGCCCAGGTTGGGTCTTGCGGGCTGGAGCTTCCTTCCCGGCCTAGGGCCCCCCTCCTTCCTGGGCTATACCCTTGCGGTGGACTTGCTCTAAGGGGGTTCAAGCCCCTTACCTCCAAGATGCACGGTAGTTCTTGAACCACTTAAGTAAAACTTTTTGTTGTTTTAATTTCATATAACTAACTTATATATATAACGGGTATGTAGTTCCAAGGAAGGAAAAAAAATTTAAAACTCTTCATGCATGCCAAAATTTCTCCAAAACAGATATCAATCGAAGTCTGATAGAATATATATTTTCTTTTCCTTCTTCTTCCCTCTCTCTCTCTCTCTCTCTCTCTCTTCCTTCTTCTTTTTCTTCCTCTCTCCCTCTGTTTCTTTGGCCAACCATCCAGCCATTGGAGGGGTCACATTTCTTCTCCCCAATGCGGATCCGCCCCTTCAAATGCTAGTGGAGGTTGAGACTGAAAAGGCGACTTTGATTCAATTGAAAGTTTGAGGGGAAATGTTTAGAGCATCAGAAACAAAGCTAGGAGACTACTTTAGCATATATACGATGCGAAAACAAAACATAAAATGAAATCCTAATGGAAAGCTTCAACTTGAACTTGCTAAAATATGAGAAGCTAGAATATGAGAATATGGGAGAATATGAGAATATGGGAGAATATGAGAATGAGAGAAGATAATTTTTCTGGTTTTTCAACTTGATTCAATTTTCATTACTTACATATTTATACAAGTCCTACAACTACAAACAAGAAAACAAGGGTTCCATGAAACAAGGAAACAATGTTCCCATAAAACATGGAAACAATGTTCCCATAAAACATGGAAATAATGTTCCCATAAAACAAGGAAACATGGCTTTAGCTAACACTCCCCCTCAAGTTGGTCATTGGTGCATAGATGTCATTAATGACCAACTTGCCAAGAGAGAGACTGTCGTTATTAATATTTCCGCATCAAGCTTCTTCTTAATAGAATGTCGATCCACTTCAACATGCCCCCTCACGTGGGACCACTGCATAGTGGGCCACACGTGGAGCAAAGGCCACATCGAAGATAATCATTTCGGTCTGTCGGTGGCAACACCAAATTCAAGTGCAGCCGATTGGTCGGTAGATCACATAAACCCTGTGAACACGGCAAAGGTAAGGTAAAGGACACATAAACCCTGTGAACACAGCAAGGATACAGAAAACCTGTGAACACGGCAAAGGACACAGAAACCCTGTGAACACGGCAAAGGATGGTAAGGCATGGTAAGGTAAAGCCAAACCCTAAAAAATAAGGTATGGCAAGATAAAGGCAAAGGCAACCAAACCCTAAAAAATAGGATAAGGCAATGTAAGGGAAATCATGGTAAGGCATGGCAAGGTAAAGCCAAACCCTAAAAAAAATAGGGTAAGGCAAGGCAAAGGCATGAGCAACAATATTGGCACCATAACACGCAGGAGCAACAATATTGGTACCAACAAGAGCAATACAAGGCACTAGCACCAACAAGAGTAATACAAGGTACTGGCACCAGCAAGGGCAACAAGGCTTGGACATAATAGGCATCATCAACAACAATACAAGGCACTGGCAGCAGCAACAGCAGAGACAACTTCTCTTCACTCCCCCTTTCCCCCTGAAGAGAAGGGGTCGATGAAGCCATATGATCAGTGGCACTGGCACCAGTGAGAGAAATCTAAGACACTGGCACCAGCAAGAGCAATATAACTATCCCCAGCAACACTGTCCCCAGCAAGAGTCATAACAGGCAGGAGCAATAACATTGTCCCCAGCAAGAGACATAACAGGTAGGAGCAACAACGCTGTTGACAGCAAAGGGACACAAAAGGCAGGAGGTGGCACCAGCAAAGGATATAGTAGGCAGCAGCAACAATACTAGCAGCGTCACAAATACTTCCATTATTGCAGACACAACTTCTCTTCACTCCTCCTCTCCCCTTGAAGAGAAGGGGTTGTCAGAACCATAAAAGCAGTGGCACTTAAGAAACAGAAGCTGACTGAAGCTCATATGTAGAAGAATCAATCATGGTAGATAGGTAACTGAATTGCAGCGGAATAGATGAGCAGTAGTGTCACTCCCCCTCAAATCCGACGATGTATGAGAGTCGAGATTTGGAGAAACCAACACCGAAAAATAAAGTTGCAGCACCCAAATAAAGTTGCATCTATCTCCCCCTCAAATCTGACACTGGTAGAGGGTCGAGATTTGGAAGAAGAGAAATTGAAATAATAGTAAAGAGACTCAAACATGCCAGTCTCGTGGCAGAAACAAATGCAAGATGGGAAGGTGGTAGTATGCGGCTGTCCCATGAAGAAAAAACTTCAAAAATGGAGAATAGTAAAGGAGGAAACCCAGCAAATCATGAACAGAGACAAAGATAAGATGCTCAAATGGGAATTAGAGCAAAGTACACTGAAAGAAAAAGGAAACCCATCAAGTGTGGAATAGGAATAAATAGAGTGCCCATCAAAGGGAAGCAATATTATATAAGGGAGCTGTGAAAAGCGAGAGATAATGCAGTGAGAGAACAACAAAATGGAAAAAGTTGGTAAAAGAAAGATGAGAAATAGAGAGGTCATGAAAAGAGTTTGGCTGCATAGCAGTAGAGGAAACCACACATTGGTAGATCAAAGAGGAAGAAACTAAAAATAAAGCATGGGCAATGCATGTGACAATTTTAAAAAATGAAACTAGTGGGTAGACAAGGAAGTGGAATATTGGGGTGCAGACAAGACACCCATCAAGTGGGCAGCAGAGGAAAAAAAAATAAAAGGAAGAGCTCAAGAGAGAGAGAGAGCTAAAATGGCAAATTTTAAAAAGAGACTAGTGGAAGAAAAAGGAGGTGGTGGAACCGAAAAGTAAGGGAAGAAAAATGATGCTGTGATTGAAGGATAAAAGGAAGAGAAAGAAAGGCTCAGGCACCAAAGCCATAAACAAATAAGCACAAAGAAAACACAGAGATGTTTGAAAGGGAGCTCAAGAGAGCAAATAGAAAGAGAGCTAGGTCATTGGAAAAAGAAAAAAAAAGGAAAAACAAAGGAGTGACCCACCGAAAAGAGAGATAGGAGTGGGGTTAGTGGTGTTGCATGAGAACGAAGAGATGAGGAGAAAACACCCTTCACGTGGGTAACACAGAGAAAAGTGAAAGGCAACAAGGGAGAAGAAATATACCAGAAAAAAAATGGTATGGAAATAGAGTGGAAGAAATAATTTAAGGAAATAAAGGGGAATAAAATAAGAAGTATGGGATAGGTGGTGAGAAAAGAAACCATAAAAAGAGAATAAGAATAAGAAAACACAAGATGTTGGCGTCAGAGAGAGAAGTAGTCATATTGGAAAGGGAAAAAGGTAGACAAGATAGAAATAAGACAAGAAAAGAAGAGCAAATTGGAAGAAGAGAGGATAAGAAAAAATAATTAAAGAGGGACAAGTAAAAGAGAGAAAACGCACGCTGTTAAGCATGGGAAATGGAGCATGTTGCAAATTTTAAAAAGAGCGAAGAAAAGAAGTGGCTCGAAAAAAAGAATAAAGAGAAGTGGTTTCATAGGTGTACAGAGACCAGAAATGAAAGAGAACAAAATAGAGAGAAGAAACCGGAAGGTCAGCTCATAGGAAAAATAGAAAGAGAAGAAAGGAAAACCAGACTGTCACATAGAGAGCAAACAGGGAAGAGAAATCCCAATGAAAGAAACTCAAAACACAGAGAAGAGCTCATACGGGAGCTAAACAAAGAGAGGTTGCTCAAAACGTAGAAATGAAGGGGCTGCTTGGTGTCAGCAGATAAGTGGCCAATCGAGCCAAAAGAAGGATAGATGGCGGCTGTGCAAGGCAACAGCAGCAGTGTAGCTCGGTAGGGACAAAGACAAAGGCCGGCTGCAGAAGGCTCGGCGAGCGGTGACGAGGCTCGCGGAGGAAAGTGACGGCTCGGTGAGCGGTGACGAGGCTCACGGAGGAAAGAGATCAGGCCCTCAATGGCCAAGGGGCGTGTTGCCCATACATTTAAAAGAGAGGCTTGGCTATGAACGCAAGATACTGAAAAAAAAAACATGGGCTCAATCTGATTTTAACAGAAAGCAAGCTCATAGAGAGATGAAAAGTAAGAGAAAATGGCAGCGGCAGGCATAGGGAGAGAAAAGAAAGGTAATGACAAACTGAACATCAACAAGGTAAGGACAAAGACAAGAGTAAAATTGCAGAAAGGTGCGTCTATGGCGAAGGCAGAAGAAATATATGTTGATTACAGAGGAAAGAGAAACAAGAGAATTTACAGGAATATGAACGAACGCCAACGACTCTCAATTTGGCAGAGGATCTTAAGAATTAGCCATTAGGCTCTGATACCATGCTAAAATATGAGAAGCTAGAATATGAGAATATGGGAGAATATGAGAATGAGAGAAGATAATTTTTCTGGTTTTTCAACTTGATTCAATTTTCATTACTTACATATTTATACAAGTCCTACAACTACAAACAAGAAAACAAGGTTTCCATGAAACAAGGAAACAATGTTCCTATAAAACATGGAAACAATGTTCCCATAAAACATGGAAATAATGTTCCCATAAAACAAGGAAACATGGCTTTAGCTAACACTCCCCCTCAAGTTGGTCATTGGTGCATAGATGTCATCAATGACCAACTTGCCAAGAGAGAGACTGTCGTTATTAATATTTCCGCATCAAGCTTCTTCTTAATAGAATGTCGATCCACTTCAACAGAACTATGTCCTTGAAGTGTTGGAGTAGGTCCTCCATGCTCATGACTGTGACATCGGCCTTATCTCTAACCCTTACACGTGCTAGCCTGAAACCATTAGAGGATCAAAGATTAACTTCCCACTAGAAGACTTCACAACAGACTTAAACTTACAACAAAGAACCATGCTCTCTCTCTCTCTCTCTCTCTCTCTCTCTCTCTCTCTCTCTCTCTCTCTTAGTTCAAATTAGAAAATTAGGGGAAAAAAATTGGACCTGTCCATTTTGAACTTCCTCCAGACCGACAACCAAAATGTAGTTGTACTGTGCCATCTGAGTTTGTCGTACCTGCAAACACAAGAACAATATCAGTAAACAAACACAAGGCTAGGTTAAACAAGGTTTGGTTTAGGTATTATGTGTTGGAAGTTTGAATGAAATTCAAGGATATTGTCCCATATTGGTAGAAAGAAGAAATAGTGAGGTCTTTATAAGTGTGGGACTCCCACACTTGGTAAATGGAAGTGGGTCAAGTGGAAGCCAATTGGGCTTCAAAATCAATTTGGGCTTTGAATATTATATAAATGATATATAATATTTAATTGTCAAAAAGATGGGCCTTGGGCCTTAGGGCATTTTCAGATTTAAATTAATTTTTTAGTTTCTAATTAATAATTTTTTATTAATTTGGATTAGTTTAATTAACTGTTTTCTAACCGTTGTGACTCTTCTGATAAGGTTTCAGAAGTTTATTTAAATCAAATAAAGCCTCATTCGTCAAACAGAGAAAAAGCATTCTACAATCATTTCACATTGTCTAAGAGGAAAACAAACAAAGTTCGTCAGATTCTAAGTCATAGTGCTAGGGCTTAGAATACAAGTAGGAATCCTGGGAGACAGTCACCTATAAAACTTCAAGCACTAAGAAGGGGTGAAATTACTGTCTTTAGGAAATGTCATCAAATCTGCAAGCCTCTATCTCGAATCCAAGTTAGTTTAATTTTTTATTTGTTTACTGTATTCTGAATTACAGTTGGTTATAAATACAATTTCGTTGGTTTATATATATATATATTGTTAATATATAATTATTTTAAATAGTCACTAATTGTTGTTTTTTCAACATTATGTCTCGGTTTAGCAAAGAAATCGACAATGTCGGAGCCATATTCATAACGAAAATGAATGGGGTGTTGCCCTCACTACGTTCATGCAGTGCAAGAGAGACTGAATCTCTAGGTTCATCATAATGGTATTATAACAAACCTCTCCATCTTGCCATCTTCACCCTCCGCTGAGTAATACAGCTTAAAGCAATCAGGAATCAAGCTGCAACCACAACTTTTTTCCAAAATGGTAACAACAACAAGATGAAACGTCAAGAGATCATGAAACGAAAAAAAAATGCAATCATCATATAACTGTAATGTTGCCAACTAATGATATTTGCTCAATGCATTAGATATAGTGACATCTATCAATTCTGTTGTACCCACAGATATTCTCGTGGCTAACGTATAAAAATATAAGTATTTAACGCAATTATTAGAGATGAGAAGTTTGAAGAGAGTCGGGATAAGGACAAAGATAAGGGACAAGGTTCTCTCAGTGTATTCCTTGTATATTGTTCTCCTTTCAAGATTCCCTAAAAGAGAGAAAAAGGTGGATCCCTTTTTACAAAATCACATGTTCTATTTATAGGAAGATTTTAAACAAGATAATTTACAAGCTAGTCACCTCGACTAGGAGCCAAGTCATCCATGTCACATCAAATTTGTCAGGTGATGGGCGGTTGAGGTTCACCCACGTCTTCTTCTCATGATGACTTTACGTTTTTACTAGGGGGCGAGTGTGGGCAAAGTAGCCTGTCACGTGCGGTGGTAGTCCCATTTGGCCAGGTGGTGATTTAGGAGGTTTAGACGTGGCTTTTGAGAGGACATGGGCACACTTTATGAGGCATGACAGAGATGAGGTCTTGTCATTGACGTGGCTAATTCGTATCCTTTAGAGTTTCCCCAAGGTGACTCCGAGGTCGAGGCAGAGGGCTGTTTGGTCGTTTCCCGACGTGGTGCTTGAGGTCCAGCTATTATGCTTTTAATGGGCAGCCGGGCTCGGTGTGTGCCGAGCGTCAACAAGTCCCCGAACTCTCTAGGCAAGTTTCCCTGGGTGGGGAGTTGCCATTGTCTCTGTCTGCCCAATAAGAAAATGTTCCCAATCTGTCCAATTGGTTGGCCTTGGTAATCTGTTTTAGGTTGAGCGCTTGTTCTGATCTGTCAACCTTGACGAGTCGTTTTTGGATCTAGCGGTCAGGTTAGTTCCCCCAACTCCCCAGAGAAGGAGTATCTTGCCTCGGGCAGGTGAAACGTTTGGATAGGTGTCGGGTGCTCGGGAGTTGTTCTATTTATTGCAGGTGTGATGATTAAGCGTCTGGGGAGACGGAGCAGGTGGGACCTCTGGGTTTGCATCGATTGATGGAACCAAAGAGATTGCCATGCGTCGCGATCAAAAGGGAGAGTTTAGGCAGTGTGAATGGCTATGATGATCAGGCCGGGTCCTATATATAGCTCGATTCAGAGAGAATTTCCATTTCCGTCACTTTGAGTTTCCAAAAATTTTTGGTTTTTGTTTCGAAGTGCAAGAATGTGAGTTGTTGCTTGTGGCCTGAGTCAGTGAGGAAGAAGGAAACATGGAGGGACCGTGAGCTTGCGAGGACGTCGTTGTAGCCTGGTGAGAGTCTCTATCTCGTTTCTCTTTTTGCTTCTGTGGCGAGGGTAAGGGGAAAAAATAATTAAAATAATTAAATTTTTTTTAAAAAATAAAATATTGAGAAATAGCTACGGGAGAGGAGGGGGACAGTGGGTCTAGTAGAGGTAGTGTGAACTTTAGGGTTTTAACGGCCTCACATCGATTGGGTGATAGCGTGTCTCGGCCTCCGTGAGCGCTCGACTCACGTAATATACGGTTGGCGTCGGTTTCTCAAATAAGGATTGAGCTAACGGCGTAGGTGGAGACGGATAAATAATCTTACAGGGTCTCACCAGGCTCCGGTTTAGAGAGGATGGGAGTAGCCCCCATGTGCGTTTTCAGGCTTCGGAAGGTGTCGTCGCATTCCTCTGTCCAGTTGATGTGCCTTTGCTCGCCTCGTATGGCTTTGAAGAATGGTAGGCATCGATCGGTGGATTGCGAGATGAAGTGGTTGAGGGTGGCCACATGGCCGGTGAGACTTTGTATTTCCTTTTTGTTCTTAGGGGGAACCATTTCAACCAGTGCTCGGATTTTTTCGGGGTTGGCCTCGAATCCTCACTGGCTAACCATGAATCCTAGGAATTTCCCTAACTCGACGCCGAACACACATTTGGCGAGGTTCAACTGCATTTTGTATTGTTAGAGAATTGCAAACATCTCAACGAGGCGATCGACATGCTGGTCGATGGTAAGACTTTTGATAAGCATGTCATCCATATATACCTCGATGGACTGACTGAGGTATTTGGCGAACATTCAATTCATAAGTCGCTAGTATGTAGCACTTGCATTTTTAAGCCCGAAGGGCATAACTTTGTAACAGTAGAGCCCCCGGTCGATGATGAACGAGGTGTCTTCTTCGGTGGCGAGGTCCATGTGGATCTTTTTGTACCTAGAGTAGGCGTCTAGGAAGCTGAGGAGGGCAAAGCCCGCAATGGCATTTACTAGTTGGTCAATTCTGGGGAGGGGAAAACTGTCTTTGGGACAAGCTTTGTTAAGATTTGTGAAGTCTACGCATATCCTCTATTTCTTGGGTGTCTTCCTAACCATGGCGAAGTTTGATACCCCCTTCGGATAATCCACCTCACGGATAAAGCCAACCTTCTTGAGCTTTTGGACTTTTTCCTTCATGGCAAAGTACCGGGCGTTGTCATAGGGTCGATGCTTCTGTCGGATAGGTCAACACTCCGGGTCGATCCTTAAGCGATGAGTTATAATCTAAGGGTCGATGCCAGGTACTTCGACATGAGACCATGCGAAGCAGTCCGTGTTGTTGCGTAGAAAGGTGATGAGGCTCTCCCTCTCGGCTAGCTCCAAGTTTGTCCCTATTCGGATCTGTTGGTCCGAATACCTTTCATAAATGACCACTAACTCTAGGTCTTCCAAGGGTTAGGGTCGGGGATACTCATCCTGGGGGTCGTCCATAGGGGCAGTTGGCTGGTGTTTCGTGGAGACGGCATAGACTCCGTTGGTGCTGCTTTCGGTTCGGTCGCCAAAGATTTTCACTACCCCTTGGGAGGTTGGGAGGCGTAGTGTTAACGAGCGATAGTGCAATGTTATGTGAAAAGTCCTTACGAGGGGTGGGCCAAAAATGGCGAAGTACGGGCTCGAGTAATCGACCACTACGAAGTATGCCAGTGCTCCGGACTGTGCTGGGAACAGCCCTATTGAGATATTGAGGTCGATACTGCCAAGGGTGGGCACTCTCGCGCCGTCGAAAGAATGTAAGTCACGGTGGTAGGGGGCGAGTGCTCTAGCTTCTAGACCGAGGTGGGAGACTGCTGGGAAGAAAAAGATATTAACTGGGCTTTTTCCTTTAAGGAGGACATGAGGCGTGTCCTGTTGTGCTATACTAGCTGTGATCGTGAAAGGCTGATCGTAAATATGAGGTTGGTAATTACTCAAAGAAGGGCAAGGCCGAGCCACTGGGTGATTGACGCTGGTAACGAGGGCATTGCAAGGGGCATTTTTCATCCTCATAGCCGTGATGTAGCAGTTCTGTCCCAAGACCTGGTCCCCCTGGACAGTCCATATCCCGTGGGGCGTTCTGAATTTCGGCATGAGGGTGTGGTAGCTGATGGTGACATCGAGCTCTATGAGCGCGGGTCGGCCCAAAATCACATTGTAAGCAGTTAGACAATCCACAACGACAAAGTTGGCGACCGTGGTCGCCTGGCATGGACATTCTCCTATGGTAAGGGCGAGATGGATATTGCCAAGGGGTTGCACTCGAGTTCCTCTAAAAGCATAAAGCAGGGGTGTTCTTTTGTCGAGGAGTGCTCGGTTTAACCCAAGTTGATCTAATACGAGCGTGAAGATGACATTGGAGGAACTTCCTTCGTCAATGAGGACTCAGTTTACGTCACAATTCGCGATACCGACAGATAACCAGTGGGTCGTTGTGAGGTTGTGAGGCATGCCCGTCATCTGGGCTAAAAACGATGGGCTCCTCATCGTCCATACTAGCTCACTTGCAGGGTTGGCTAGTATCACCGATGAAGAGTTGACTTGGCATTCGTGTCGTGTTTGCAGTGTTCGTGTCAACCCGCTTTTCTTAATAGGTTGACAAGACACGACACGATAAGAAAACGGGTGGAAAAAATCATACACGAACACGACTAGTTACAATTTGTGAATCACACGACACGACCCGTTTCACTCGTTAAGAAAATAAACTTTTTTAATAAAAATTTAAAAAACCTATATTTTTGAACAAACTTTAAATGCAAACAGTACATGCCCAAAAAATCAATATCATTCCAACAAAAGCTAAAATTCTTGAATTTAATCCAAACTTCAACATCCGTGAACATGATCCATGATAACAAAGAAAAAGGCAAAACAAATATGAAGTAACATCCGTGAAGATCCTCATTAAAAAAAAATATCCATGAAGATGATCCAAACTTCAACATTTCACCAATTGCAATTTTTCTAGAAGAAAAAAAAAATCATAGACAACTATGAGAAAAGTATACAATTATTGAGAAATATTATATTGATAAAATATCAATTACTCTTCAATATCTCTCATTAATCTTCAAGAGAAATACTATTGGAGCTTTGTCCTGATCTAGTATCTTGACAAGTAAGTTTGAAGATATCTTTAGTAAGGCTTTCCACAATAGCACTCTCTTCCTCCATAGCTAAGCATTGAAAACCAAAAAGTTACAAAACATTCACATAATAAAAAAAACAGAAAATAAAACATTAGTCTTAAGTTATATAAAATTTAACTCCCTTGCCAAAAAGCCAATCTTGAGTACATAACAAAGCTTGAACAATTTCAGGCAATAATGAACTACGGTATTGATCTAGTACTTTACCACCAATACTAAAAGCGGATTCCGATGCAACTGTAGAAATAGGAATTATTAACACATCACGAGCTAGATTTGAAAGTATCGGATAATGAAAATGCTCCATTTGCCACCAAGCAGGAGATCTTAGTCTATGCTTACCCACATTGGCTCTAACCTTTTTCTTTGTAAGGCTTAACTCTTTCAATATTTGCTACATCAATACCCATTGAAACATCAACTGACTCCTCATAATTAATATCAATAGCATTGGTGGGGCTATTTTCTGTAACATCATCCATCCCCTTCAAAAATAAAAACAGAGAGATATAGATATTATTAGACACAACAATAGAACCAACACAACTAATATGAGAACCAATATCAGAACCAATATCAGGTAGTATGAGAAGTCCAAACTCACAGAAACATCAATAAAATGCAAAAATAAAATAGCCAAGACAAAGTTTTGATATTTTGAAAAAAAGTAACCAATATCAAAGCCTGTAAATAATAAATTCAAAAAAGATATACCTAGAAATTGTGTTTTTTTTTTCTTCAACAATTGCTTTATGAGAATCCTACCCTTAAACAATTGCTTTATGAGAATCCTTTAATGGTTGGGGAAAGCATTGTGTTTGTTTGCAACCAGTCCAAAACGATTTGTTTGATCTCAAAGTCCACATAAATATATCAATTGCAAACTAAAAGTCAAACAAATTTACCAAAAAAATAAGAGAAACATTTGTACCTTGAGAGAGGATTTGGCAGGGGAAGATCTTCAAAGATAGAGAGAGGTGATATCGCAAGAAGAAGGAGAAGATGAGGATTTGAGAGATAGAGAGAGAAAGCTGCGGAGAGGAGAGGAGGAGACGCTCTTGGACTACTCAGCTGACGCGGAATGAAGAGATGCTAGGGTTAGGAGGTATTTTTTTTTCTTATGAAATTGAAAATTACAAAATTATCCCTACTTAATGGGTTGGTTCGTGTATTCGCGAATAGGCACCGAAACGACCCGTTAGCTTAACGAGTCAACAGGATAGCAACACGACAAGATAACTCAAACCCGAATACTGAATTTTTTGTGCAAATTCATGTCATGTTAACGGCTTGTGTGCGATATTACCAGGTCTAATGGGAGGGTGTGCCCTGCCGCTTGTCCGAGCGATCGAGCATATCGTTTCTTGGACCTATTGGTGTCGCCGCCTAACAAGGGGCCTCCTTCGATCGTGGCTATCAGCCTCCGGGAAACTGAGGCTTGGGTCGATCCTTTGGAAGGGTCGGTGGCGGTGTCAGGGCGAGCTACATACTCTTTGAGTTTACCCCTCCTGACGAGCGCCTTGATCTCTTCTTTCAGTTGATAGCAGTCTTCTGTCAAGTGTCCGTACGTGCGGTGGTATTTGTAGTACCGAGCCTTATTGTACTTCCCCAGGTATTCGTTCCAGCCATGTCATGGTGTGGGCAATTCTTTCCCGGCGATTGCCATAATGGCCTCCTTATTGGTATTCAAGGGAGTGTAGCTTGAGTAGCGTTTCGGGACATTGTTTGGTCGGTTTGAGTTTTTCTGTTGTCAGTGCTCCTTCTTTTGAGGATTCCCCCGACGTGAATCTAGAATATGTCGAGGAGGTTCCGCGCCTATGACTTGCGCGCTCGAGACTCCGGTTTGAGCCTTGTTTAGTTGCTAGGCCCGACTGTAGCATGTGGCCTCTTGGAGGAGGTCTTTATGTGTCTCAGGGGGATTTTTGGTGAGGTGGAAGAAAAAGTCCCCACCCTGGAAGCCTCTCATGAGGGCATTATGAGTCATTGCCTCGTCGTAGCCCTCACATTGAGCATATTCGTTGTTAAAGCGGGTGACATAGTCACGTAGTGATTTGTCCAGTCTCTGTCGTACAGTCGAGAGGTCGTTGGCGGTATGTAACCAACTTGATATGATCATGTACCTGTCCAGGAACGCCCGGTGCAGCTCAGCAAACAAGCCGATGGATTAAGGATTCGGCCTTTTGAACCAATTCAGGGCTGCCCCTTTCAAGGTGGTCAGGAAGAGTCTGCATTTGGTTGCCTCGTTCGCCCCCCCGGCCCTCCATGGTGTAGCGGAAACTGTCGAGGTGGTCATACGGGTCGGTGAGTCTCTCGTAGAGAGTAATTTTCGGGGTCTTCGTGTCATCGACGACAGTCGCTTCGAGAAGTTCTTTGGTATAGGGGATGGGAATTTCGTCTTCGAAAAATGAGGGGACAAGTGGGTTGTGGGTCCTTTTGACCTTGTCGAGCCTATCCCATATGCTCCCCATCTCTCCCTTGATCATGGCCTTCATTGCTGCTCTCAGGTCGAGCTCATGGGCATGAACGATGGGTTCGTTTAGGGTTTGGCTATCGGTCTTGGCGACGTGATCTTTTCTTTTGCTTGAGCTGCGATCGGCGAGGATGGTTTCCTCATAGTTGGTGTTCTCGGGGTCAGGGTTGGGGACGACATTATCATGTTGAGGCACCGAAGAAGACGTCGACTCCTCGCCAAATAGGCATCTTTCCACTCTCCTAGTATGACTTGAATCCCTGATGACTTTCCTCTGGCTCTTCATAGGTTCTCTTGGAGGCCGATCTACTGCTCTTGCAAGCGCTCATTATGGTTCTGAAGAGTTTTGTTTAGATCTTGCATGGCGTCAGCCTCGTTAAGGAGTAGTTCAACTTTGGCTTCGAGGGCGCTTATCCTTCGTTTTTCTGCCTTCCGGCGTTTCATGTTTCTCTGATCGGGAGTGCCGGGGGTGGAGATCCCCTTCATCTTTCAACCCAACATGTTGGTAGTGGAGTAGCTAACACGTAACCTTTGAGTGTAGTTTCCCACAGATGACGCCAGATGTTGTACCCACAAATATTCTCGTGGCTAACGTATAAAAATATAAGTATTTAATGCAATTCTTAGGGATGAGAAGTTTGAAGAGAGTCGGGATAAGGATAAAGATAAGGGACAAGGTTCTCTCTGTGTATTCCTTGTATATTGTTCTCCTTTCAAGATTCCCTAAGGCCATCTCCAACCCAATGGGTGGAAACCCAAATTATAGGTTTTGAGTCCAAAAAACTTTTCCAACCCATGTATTTTGGGGGGTGGAAAGTTGAGAAATCTCAAATCTTGGGTGGAATTCCACCCCAAGTATTGCCTGGACTTATAATTTTTGTGGGCCCGAAATCTGTTTTTTCTTTTTTGTTTTTCTAGCTGGAAGCCCAAGTGAACACCAAAAAATGATGGGGCCCATGTGCATTTTGCTGTCTGCCAGCATCTTGTGCAACAAGCTGGCCCACGTGGCAGTTTGAAGCTGACCAACGGTCATATTTTCAAATACATGATGTGCTTTAAAAATAAATAAATAAATAAATAACTAAATTCAACAGCTTATTTTTATTTAACTTTATTTATAATTATCGTTTATCTTTTTTTATGAAGGGTTCGAATTATTCCGGGCGTACGTATGGTGTTGTACTTGTTTTTATTTTTAAGTGAAATTCTATTATGTTTTGGAATTTTATTTTTTTTTTAGGTTAAAACGTTTAGAAAATTAAATCACGAATGTTGAAACAAAAATAATGTCAAAAAAAATTAACTAGAAAAAAAATTTAGAGGTTAATCATTATTAACAATTTAATAACGTTGCGGACTCGAATTATGAGTTTGCAAGGTTGGAGGAAAAAAAAATTTTGAGTCCTAAAAATACATGAATAGTTGTATTTTGGAGGGTGAAAATTTGAGTTGAGTCCCAACATGGTTAGAGATGGCCTAAAAGAGAGAAAAAGATGGATCCCTTTTTACAAAATCACATGTTCTATTTATTGAAAGATTTTAAACAAGATAATTTACAAGCCGGTCACCTCGGCTCGGAGCCGAGCCATCTATGTCACATCAAATTTGTCAGGTGATGGGCAGTCGGGGTTGACCCACGTCCTCTTCTCATGATGACTTTACGTTTTTTCTAGGGGGCGGGTGTGGGCAGAGTAGCCTGTCACGTGCGGCGATAGTCCCATCTGGTCAGGTGGTGTTTAGGCAGTTTAGACATGGCTTTTGAGAGGACATGGGCACACTTTATGAGGCACAACAGAGAGGAGGTCTTATCATCGACGTGTTGATTCTTATCCTTTTGAGTTTCCCCAAGGTGACTCCAAGGCCGAGGCAGAGGGCAGTTTGGTCATTTCCCGACGTGGTGCACAAGGTCCACATGTTATGCTTTTATTGGGGAATTAGGCTCGGTGTGTGCCGAGCGTCAACAAATTCGGGGTCAGGGCTAGCACCATCCCCTTCATTCACCTGCGCGTGCAACATGACTAACGATGTAAGCACGTCCAGACACAAACAAGAAATTCTGGGGGCCCAACTGTAGTGCTTTAAAAAAGTACAGATAATGGACCAAAACAGCAACATCAATCACAGAATTTGACCATTTTATCCTCACCAAGTAAATGAGTAGAGAAGAAACTGGGTTAGCTACTCCAATCCAAACTAATCCATCTGGCTCAGTTCCAGCTAAGCCAATTATGAAAACTGTCGCTTCGTCAAATTTTTAACCCACTGAGCTTATAAATAAATAAGCTAGAAGCTCTTGGGGTTAGCCCAAGTGGTGAGGGTAGGTGGGGGAATCAGTTAGGATGTCATAGGGTTCCAATGTAACCAAAGGAAAAAAAGAGAGAGAGAGAGAGAGAGCAAGCAACTACTCTAGTATACAATGAAAACCCATACTTCATAGAGCAACATAGCCTTCTTCTTCATGACATTATCCAACATTTGGTATCTTTCATATACACAGAACTAATAATAAATAAACATACATTTTCAAATCTGAGGATTGACCTTAATTTCATGTTTATCCAGCAATCTGTCTCCCCAGTACTTAATCACTCACAGTTAGATAACTTTTAAGCATTCAGTTGCAATTGATGAGTGGAAATTTGAGCCCCCTCAGGTTGGAAGAAGCAACTTCCTGGGCTAGCTGCCATTGACGAGTGGAAATAATCAAATGGAAATCATTCACACTCTTGATCACTTAAATAAATTAAGAAATATGAACTCAATGCATACCTAACTGGGTCAAAAAAGAAAAGCTCTTGATATTTACCCAACACTCTATGATCATATTTTTTTGCTTCTTCTAGCTTCTGGATATGTGCCAAAGACCTGCAAGTTTCTCCCTTCCACTTCTTAATTCTGGCAAAAAACCAAAAACACATGTTTTCATTTTTCTGTTTAAAAAAAATAAAAATGAAAACTAAAAATAAAAATGGAAATGGATATCAAAAAACAACGTAACTGTAATTTTCAAAGCTGCATCACGATGATGGAGCCTAGTCACAATTAGGCATTAACCTCATTACAAATACGTATCATCATCGTCATTCATGTGAGTCGAACTTGAGATCTCCTCCAATTAAGTGAAGAAATTCCACTAGACTAGATAAAACTGCCTTTTAATTTAGTAAATAATGTTGAATTTTCTGTCCAGATTATCATTACTAAATTTTATAAACTATTCTTCCACTAAAATATTTCCAGACAGCTTTATCTCGGAATCTAGAGCATTTTGAGCACCACCAACAAATGTGGCCATTTTGTGCATAAGATCACATGGTGATAGAAGTGGGCAATAACAATCATGGAAACAAAATGAAGGTAAAAACACTTTACTTCCACCATTAAATCAGTGTAAATTAATTATCATCAAAGTTGTAATAGGGTACATAATCACTTTTTCTTTTTCCCTCTCATCTGAGTAATAAGAAAAGCTTGAACAAATCAGTATTGTTGTATCTCATCACAGCCAATCATGTCCTCCACAGAAAAAGGTTCTGGATACAAAGGCACACAACCATGGTGACTAAATATTGGCAGATCCAATGAAGCACTCGCAATAGACTTACATTCCTTGAGTGTTTCTGCATCCATGGATGTAATTTCCTGCAATACATGCATAATTTTACTTAGAAAATATACTAATTTGACTAATGATACATTCAGTGCATTAAAATAACAAAATATCAATAAGAATTTAATGTTTGTTATACATCATGAGCTGAAACCCCAGGCCAGTTCACAGTCACTGAGTTCGGACTTGAACATCGTGAAAGTGGTTTCATCGATTCAAATTAGAGGTACTACTCAACAAAAAGAACAGAGCAGGATATAAACTATATGATGTCCTCCATATCTTTAAACTGTATCAGTTTACAAGCATGCTGTTACCTTATTCGATCCCCGGATGTAGCCGACAAGCAGCAGTTTCATTTGCTGATTGGATATACAGCAATTGTTTCCATCAACTGTATATATTTGCTACATCAAAGGGCAAAAACATCTTCATCAATATAACTTTTTGAATTGATAAAAACATAGTGCATATCAAAATGGAACTAACCGCATCCATGCAAACTTAGGAATCAACATAGAAATAACTTGTTTTAGATAAAGTTGGAAGAAAGCAAAACAGAATCAATTTATAAATGGCCAGTTGGTAAGCTAATTTTTTTCAACAGATTTTTGAATGAAATTAACTAGTTAGGGTAGAATACTCACAATGTTTTTATTAGGAGAACAGGAACTGTAATCTAATCCAATTCCAACCACTACTCTGTAGGTCTTCTCCATATCAGCTACAGCCCAACCAAAGAAAACTCCCCAAACTTGGTCAGAGAGAGTTGATCTTCCATCCTCTGGTTATTTTGAGAGTTTTGGTTAAGTTGAATACAAATGTCCACAAATCTTAACCATAAACTTAGAATGTATTAAACTCCTGCTCGGTCAAACAAATTGATGAACAGATATATTACATCATGCTAAGTTATGTAATAAAATGATTCACCAACCTGTGACTTCACTGACAAACCCATTGACATAGAGACCACTGAAATAAATTGGTTCAATTGGCAGTGCATTATCTACCCCTGCAACCATGAACCGACCAATTATCAAACAGGGAAGGAAAGCCCCATGACCAATTACATGCAAATATTTGAAGAGAGATATACAGTCTTCAAATGGAGGAAGACCCCAACGCTCAGGCTGAAACTCCAAAAGCGAGTGAAGCACAGTATTTGCAAGGGAAGAACAAGTAGCTTCACCACGAGGTGGAACAGCCACTACCTCCATTCGGGCAGCATTGGCAGCTTTAACACCAACCCTGTTGAAATATATTTGATTGATTACAAATGTATGTGACTAATATAGACTACAGTCAGCAAATCTCTCTCTCTCTCTCTCTCTCTTGGCTGCATAAGGAACATCAATGACCTGGCAGCAAATGCTGCATCAGTAACCACCACTTGAATGAAACGTTTAACGAAAAGACAGCTTAAATTAATCAGCAATGTATATCTGTAAATATCAACTCTACTTAGCATACCGTGGAATCTGATGGACTATTGATAAGACTGAAACAAATTTCATATCAGATGTATATGTTTGTGACTAATCTTACACTGAGTCTTCAATCACAAGGCAGTGAACTGCATCCACGCCCATTTGCTTTGCTGCCTCTTCAAATCTGTAAAAGTTTGGGAAGTACATTAATATCAGCTAAAAGGAAAATAAAATGTATATGAGACGATATTTTCTTCTTAACAGAAAATTGATGCGAACACTAGTGGAAATGTTATCATTCTGATACTAGTGAACACTAAAAAACGGAAGTACAGTAATGAAATTTTTTCCTGCCACAAGTTTTTGCTGACATCATTTCAGCAGATTCATTTCATAATGATTTCTTTTCTATTTTCATGGAGACTGATCAGGGCTTTAGATGCCTTCCATGTTGAAAGGGGTGGAGAATTCCAAAGTTCCATTTGTATATGTTCAAGGAAGCATTAAGTTTTCTGTGAATTCACTACTTACAAATCTGGAGAGGGCTTCCCCGCTTTAACCTGGTCACTCCCAAGAATCACCGAAAACCTTTCTTTCCAACCTATATCGATGTTTAAATAAAGAAGACATGAGAAATCAGAGAAACCACAGGCCATCCATTATGTTAAAGAAATTTGAATGAGAATAACACAGACTTGAAGGTTATTTTAGAACAATTTAACATGAGAGAGAGAGAGAGAGAGAGAGAGAGAGAGAGAGAGAGAGAGAGAGAGAGAGGCAATCTCCATAATTACTATAAAGATCAAATTGGCTCAAGGAATGAAATAAGTCAACAAAATCATGCCAATTTGCCATTATCAACAATAATCAATTTTTTTTAATTACTTAGCAGCAGTAGCTTCAATCTCAGCTACCTTTATTAAAGACTACAATTAAGAAAATAAAAGTAACAATCAATAGTAGGGCAAGAGGCAGCAACACAATGACTTTTCATTTCATTGTCAAATTTTGGCTCACCAAAGTGATATTATATATGTTATTAACAACAACAATCAAAAGCTAAGTATTTAGGAACCGGGAGAGGTAAAGAGGAAATTGTACAAACCTCGATGGTGAGAGATCTTTGCATCTATGTATTCTCGTAAGGAGTTCGAAGCAAGAGCTATAGGCACGCCACGGTCATGGAAATGTTTGATAAGGCGATTAGCACCAGGAAGAGCTTTCGTGTACAACCACCTAAATGTACACACTCAACAACTTAGCACATAAGGAGACAATTCAAAGGCCAGCAACAACACATGCACATACAAGTAAATCATAAAATGAGAATGCTTATCAATTATCACCACGCTGAAATCGGTACTACATAGCTACTATTTTAAAATGTGGGGCTTGATATCGCAAAAGCTCTTTGCTTGCTTCCAGAGAACTTTCAAATGTGTTGAGACATCTAAATGAATGCTCACATCACATGTACACTAATGATATGAGATAAATTTGAAAACTGGGAGCAGCTCAAACAGGTATGATTATATATATAATTATGGTTATCTGTGGCATAGAGAAGAGCCTTACTTTTCTTGATACATGGGGATGATTTCTTGGATAAACTGATCAGGGGTCAATGGGAGATCATAGTCCTTAACAACAGAAGTTGCTGAGTCTTTCAATGTCATCCCCAAACTCTTCTTCTCTTCCCTTTCCTTATCCAAAACTTTCCCATACCTGGCCAAGAATTCCTGGAAAACCCCCTTTGTAGCCCGCTCTGAACCACAGGCACAAACAAAAGACACAAGAGTTTGATACTTAAACAAAAAAGAGAGTAACCCAGCAAGCCAAAACAAATGGGGTTTTGAATTAAGAGAAGATATTTGAGACCTGTGTCTATAAGGGTCCCATCCAAATCAAAAATGACAGCCAAGATCTTGTGTTTTGGGGCCTCTGCATTGCAGTGTTTGGAGGCACAGTCACAGCAGCTCATGGTTGGGCCAAAAGGGTCAGTCTTTTTTGTGTGTGTGCAAATGAGGAATTGTCAAGAGAGGTTTTCCAAAGATTGAGAAAAACTGTAAACCAAGAATTTGATTGGAATTGGTTTTCTTCTGTTTGTGTATGTCATTATATAAACCATCTGATGGGCAGGGCAAGTTGTGAGTGGTTAAGCTAAAATATTTTTTTGGGTGTTGTGAGGAAGAAGATGGGTTTGCTAGCTTAATGGGCATTCGAATGGCATTGTTCTAAAGGTGCCTGCAAATTGAACGCAAGTTGTGATCGAGATGAGATATTGCAAATTGAAGGAAGACAAATTCACTCTCCTCTGTTTTTCCTTTCTTTTATTTCCAGCAGAATGATTCTTCACAATACGTACTTCCACATGATATTTTTTTGGATCAATTGCCACAATTTATATATATATATTTTTCTTTTGGTGAAAATATATTTTTTTTCTTTGTTTGGTAAAATGGGCTGGGCAGAGTCTTTCTTTTATGTTTGGTAAGCAAAACGTTACGAAGTGTTCCAATTCTCTACGGACTTGGCATTTCCTATGGCGGATCCGGATATGCCTTCTCTTTGTTTTGATACCATGCCGACGGATAAAACTACAAACAACCTCCAATTAAAGATAAATAAATAAATGAAACAAAAAAAAAACTCATACTAACATTTTTGTTCTTATTTTTATTTTTATTGTTGGACCAAACTAACACCGTCGCAGTTTCGACACCGAAAATGGCTCTCTAATATTTTAGTGAAAAATGTAAACGTTAATATTCGTCTTTAACAAAAAAAAAATTAGAAGAATATAATGAAAGTCCATCTATGCTGATAGCAAAATTAGTAAATTTTCAAAGTCTGAAATAATGAAATTCAACACAAGGATATAGCCGGCTGGCTTGTCATGCCAATTGGAGCCATTGAGTTGAGAAGGTGCACGTTGGCATGATAAACTTTTGATTGTAATGGCAATTGGAGCCATTAATTCAATCTTGTATTTCTTGTTTTGGAAAAAAAGAGTCTTGCAATCATGTTTATGATTAGCAAACCAACACCTTTTTTTATATATATATAAAAATATGTAAATTATATTGGGGAATGGGAATTCGGACAAGGAGCGGCATTATTATTGTTAAAGTGATTACAGAGGCATTATCAAACATGCTGGAACGAATATATTCTTTGATTACAATCCCACTTCAAACAACAGCTTTCAGCTGGTAGCCAGCCCAGGAACCTGTTCCTTTATACTCAAAGTTCATGTCATTCCAACGTTCGAGCACGACAAGACCCATACCAAGAAGAAGCTACTTGGGTTGAAAGGTTAAGGGGGGAGCCGATTAGATAACTCACAAGATCCGAGGTATGTTTTAATGCGAAACGAACATCGACTTCGAAACTTTGTCCAAGTTGAAGGAACTATACTCTTGTGAGTTATCTAATCAGATCCATTCCTAGACACCAAACATAGGCTCAATGGAACAAAGCGGATTACTTTTCTCACCATATTCTTCCATGTCGTCATTCGATGGCTAGTGATGTCTAAAGTGCATTTTATAGATTGTTGCAAACAGCATCCAACATGAAACAATCAAACTAGAGACCACTTAACATACACAGCTAGAGCATAACAACAAAGTACGAAGCAAGAAGACCAAGTAGACTTCTAATATAACTGCGTCAACATACATTCAAATTTAGTACACCAAACAGCGCAGATCAGTATGAATTCGTCCATCCGGGCTATGGCATTTTCACTAATACAAGAAAATCACCCTAAGCAATCAGGTCAAATCCTCTATACTTCATCCGGGATCACCGAAAAGGGAAAGCTAGTGCGAATGCAGCTCAGACCATGTCCAGATACAATGCTATAATAAACCACACCACATAACACGGGACTTGACTCAAATGGAAAAATAAAAATAAAAAAGAACAAAAATCAGTACAAAAATAAGAACATGGTAAACAATGAACTCCTAATTTTGTCCAACACCAAGGTACACAAGACTCAAATCCATCCTTGATCCATAATACACAGTGAGTGCATTCTAAGGTGCTACCTGCATCACTGCCAGAGAGAAATAAATGAGCAGAGTGGTAATCAGAATACTAATTGACAGCTAAGAAATATGCGAGATACTCACGGCTGCATCTTCCAGCCCACCAACCTTGGCAGTGCCATTCACCTTCTGGGAATCTTCTGCAGCAGAAATATGAAAAACGATAGTAAGAATTAAAGAAGGTGCTTGGTATTTAAAATTGATCCAATTTGCTACCCATCAACAAGCTTATATTTCATACTTGGTTATTTATGCCAGGTCAGTTTTCCACTTCAATTTTACAAAAAAAATTGGTGCCCTCAATTGCTACTATACAAAAAAGGCATCATTCAAAGCAGCAAATAAGGGTGGAGAGATCTCTAATTAATCATTAGATTCCATTCCATCAAACTGCCCCCAAAGAACCTCTAAACATCAAGGATAACAATTTTTCTCAACTCTACATATCATTTCAAAGTGTAGAAAAACAAATATAAACTAAATGCTTGGAATGTACATCAGAAATGCATGCTCAACGTTAATTTCTGAATGAAACTTATCATAGGTGCGCTTACTGAAAACTTGTTTTGTTCTGACATCCACTCACTAAGTCATAATTAGAGACAGAAGCTTTTTTGCTAGTCAAGAATCAACGTATACAATGTAAAACATCAGAGACAAAAGTTGTCCAACAAGCAGCCAAGTTGTACATAATTTATGTTTCCCACCCTATTCTGCTATTCCTAAATTGTTCACACAATAAAAAAATCAGTGACATGCTATTTAAACCACTAAGGAAACAATGTTTGTACACTTTCCTAACCACACCATTCCCCCACCCTTTTTCCTCAATATGTCCACATGTGCACATACGCACATATGCACACTTTGTGAAAAAGATGTGTTGAACTATAACCATAAATGATAGTAAAATTTTCTTTCCTTCTGTCTTTTTTTTGTCTAAGATGATAGCATTTTCATAAGCTAACTTTCTTCTAACTGATATGTTTTCAATGCAGAAATTACCTGCCAAGATACTGAACAACTAAATGCATGCACACCAGGCCTTCTTACAATTCAAATTTCATACTCTTAAGAAACTTGATGCGAACCAATCCAATTTTGTTTACAATGTTTCAAACTCTTGCGCATTTCGTAATCCAAGCTCATAAAACTATTAACACATTCATATCCATTCATTATAGTGTTCAATTAATTATTTAAAGTTCAGATAACACAAACTTACTACCAATTCTGATCTCTAACATGCAAATATATTTCCTTCCAACATGTTTAACAGGGAGACTATAGAATCAATAAAATATGTCACCATGCATTTCAACAGCGAATCCTTTAAAACCTTTCTGACACTGACATTACTGCAATGTCTCTTCATTTATAGATGATTTTTACTCATCCATTCCAACTGGTAATTTGAGCTCTCTATTTATGGTCAACTTGTCCCACTCTGAAGAAAACTCAAGTCTTCCTGTTGTAGTTAGACCAGTATATTACTGGCCTTCACATAGAAAGTTATTTTGGAAAACTACCGTGATGAAATACAATACAAATTCAGAAAATAAAAATGAAGGTCACAACTCAATGGGACCGTTTTCACTGGTTTTCCACCTTCAAGTACCATTTATCTAAAGTTTCTCTTCTATAGAATCACATCATCACAGTCCTCCCCTCAAAAAAAAAATTTCCATTTAACTTATGTTCACTAAAATTCATCAATTTCATACAAACCATGTACATTTTAATTTATTTTTCAAAGCAAGTTTTTTAATTTTTAAGAGCTTAGAAATCCGAGTAAGTTTAATTTTCAAGATGATGGTGGGATAGTTATTGCAATGCAATACACTATTGTCAATTATCATGAGTCGTTGGCACATTTATTGTTTTACAATTTTTTTTTTAAAACCAAACAAGATCCCTTAAAATCAACTATACTGCAACAAGTGCCATCCCAGAACTTACACTTCCAAAGGTTAAGGTTTACATGTTTTGTTCTTAAAGTTTCCCTTTCATAACAACCTTGATCTCATTGGCTGTGGTGGGTGACTGATGAGTTGCAGAAGAGGCAACTCACTGAAGGACAGAACCTGCACACCTATATTGACCCAAGGATGCCAACGGGTCTAACCCAGTGGAAAAGGGACTTGACTTTAAGACTAGTGGTCTCAGGTTCGAACCCCCATGGCATCATAGTAGTGTGTGTGCGTGAAACAACCCTCCCCTGTAGTTTAGACTATTGCTTGTGCTATAAAAAAAAAAATATTGACCCAAGGATAATTGTGATACACTTGTTTCTCTTTTTTGGTCAACAATACATTTGTTTGTCACCAGAAACATTCTCAGTCCCAAATTAGGAAAGGAGCATTTCCTTTGAAGGGTATTTGATTCTCAGAATACATATAAAATAGAGATATTCTGCTAGCAATAAATGAAATATGAGCTAGGTTTTAGATAAGTGACATTTAACTCACAAACCAAACAATATTTCACCAACCAAGATGCCAAGTTTATCAGTTACCAAACTAGCAGATTTTGCTTAGAGAAATCATACGCACACTACATTACCATTTTGCCCATGAAGTTTATATGACATTCAAAATTCTATTTAAAAAATCCTAGGTCTTTCCATAGTAATTTTTCATGAAATTAAAATTTGACCAGAAAATTTTGAAAACACTGCAAATGTTAATAGCCAATTCCTTTGAACCATGAAATTTGAAGAGAGAGGAATGGCAGCCAGTCTATGATTGTAAATCCTAATAAGCAACATAGTTTCTCAACTAGCTTATGCAACCTTTTAAAGCGATTACTCTACAATAGTGGGCGAGACTTGAGCATGCACACCATTGTTTTCCCTTTAAGAAGATCGTTGAAAAGTACACACACACACACACACACACACCCCGCAAGCATAAGAATGGCAACATCATGTAACTTTATAAAGCATATAGCAAGACACCCTAAGAAATGCAATTAATTTAAAATTCAATCCAACCAAGGAACAAATAACCAAAGCATATAGCCTGAAGCAAATCCTGAAAAGTGGGGAAAGCAATAATAGGAGGGGAAGGGGACTAATCCAATATAACATACTAATCCTCTAAACTTTCCTACACATGGGAATTATTTGCATGATTAACTCCTGAAATGATTAATACTATCACCTCCATCCTCTGGAAGGTCCGAAGTCCACAATGTGAGGTTGTCCCTTAGAAGCTGCATGATTAAGGTGCTATCTTTGTATGACTCCTCATTCAGCGAGTCAAGCTCAGCAATAGCTTCATCAAAAGCCATCTTTGCAAGGTGGCAAGCCCTGGAAAACAGTATTCACATCAAGAAGGGTATTATAACATAAATTAACACTAATCAACCAGAAGATAGCATCCAACAAACCTTTCTGGAGAATTCATGATCTCATAATAGAAGACTGAGAAATTCAAAGCCAGACCCAAGCGGATGGGATGTGTAGTTGGCAACTCACCCTCAGCAGCAATGGTGGCACTCTGCAAAGGGCATAAATTTTAAAAAGATAGGCAAGTGAGAGAGAGAGATCATGGAGAGAATTTTTTTTTCAGGGACAATGTTTGCCATGTTAAGCAGATGGACAAAAACTCCATGAGACAACATCCGTATGCAAAAGTAATTCTGGCAAACAAATAAGTTATGCACAAATGCAGCTGACATACATTTTCAATTAACCAAAGATGAGAAACATTTTCAACCAAGACGATAAGTCCTATAAAAACAAGTTGAAAATCTGAATTAAAATAGAGGAAAACAGTGCTTTAACATTGACAGAACAAGAAAAGCCAAGATGCCAATTTGTCTTCCAAAAAAATCCTCAGTTGATAGTTAAGAAAGCATCCATTAGTCAGTGCGAATCCTTTTATGTATAAACAATAGAGGACAAGAAAAACGACCTTTCCAGATAGAAAACAACAGTAACAGCCCTCAAACAACAATTTTATAGCATCACAGAGAGAGAGAGAGAGAGAGAGAGAGAGAGAGAGAGAGAGAGTAACCTCATATGCTTTCTTCGACTGTTCAGCAGCCTCCTTTTTATCATCACCGCTCTTGAATTCTGCAAGATACCTATAATAATCTCCTTTCCTACAACCAAATTATTTCAAGGTCAACATTAGTTACCTTCATGATGCTCATTTCAAAACCAAATGAAAAGATAAAAGAAAAATATCTCTTGGGTTTGGAGAAATGTAGTCTCACATCTTATAATAGAAAACAGTAGATTCACCAACTGTAGCTGAAGGAATTAGATGCTCATCGATCACTGTCATGATATCACCACAAATGGTCGAGAGCTCTGATTCAACCTTCTGCCTATACTCCTTGAGTTGCTTCACATGATTCTCATTTCCTTTTGCTTCTTCTTTCTGTTCTATTGATGATAGGATCCTCCATGATGCTCGACGAGAACCAACAACATTCTTGTACCCAACAGAGAGCAAGTTTCTCTCTTCAACTGTCAATTCAACATCAAGGTTTGCAACCTTCTTCATTGCATCCACCATCTCTGTTAAAATTTAGAGGAGAAGTCACAAAAAATAATCATTGTTTCAATCTACGATCAAGTAAAAGAACCCACACTTTTCACCACGGCATAAACATATTTAAGTAAGTGGAGCAATGCCCCTATTTAAAATCTCCATGGAGTTTTACTCTTTCACATTGGAGCTCCAAACAAAGATCCAATTATAATAAAATCTTCTGGAAAATAGATAAACTATGTTAATGGGTAATAAAATGCACACAAAATATAAATAGCAATAACTATCCCTCCTTTACACTAACTATCTGAACGATCCTTAGTTCAGATAAGCATACAACGCAAAAATTTAAAGATTCTCCATTTTCCTTCACTTTCTCACCAACCAAACACTGAGTTAGCAAAAATGAAGCGACAGGAAAATAATATCAAACTCCATAACACACAGATACAGCAAGGAACGTGATTCACAAAATAATCACAATCAGTGTCAAACAGAAATGTGTAGCAGAAGAAGCCAAATTAGAGGGAGAAACCCTAACCATCGTATCGCTCCGCCTGCTCAGAGAGCTTGGCAAGGTAGACGAAGTTTTCACGCTCTGTAGCGAAACCCATGGCGGATCTCAGAGAAAGAAAATCAGAGAATTCAGGGTTTTTCACAGCGTCGAGTTTGGGGTTTGGGCCTCGCGATTTCTTCGTCCTTTGATCTTTTACAGTCGACTCACAGACGCGCAAACTCTTTTATAAAAAAAAATTAAAAAAATTAAAAAAATTAACAAAATTAAAAAAATTAAAAAAATTAAAAAAATCAAAACGGTCCAAGATTTTGTTTTATTAATATTTTTTAATTTATTTATTTTTTTCCCTTTGTCGCTTGAATTGGGATTTCGAGTTACACAAAAGAATTGGAATTTCTTCGACCAAAAAAAAAAAGAAGAGAAGAATAGGAATTTCCAGACAGTGTCTTAGACGTGTGGCCTATGAAAACGTGCCACGTGTGGTTAGGACGAAATATCACGAGGTTTTCCAAGGACGAATTAGAATATGCCAAGTAATCGTCTATACTTTGGATAAAAATAATAATAAATTGCGGATTATACTTGTTTTTGTGTTTTTCGATTTTATATGGTTCAGATTACTGATTTAGCCCTCTGAATCTGATCTGTTTTACTCTTCTTCAAGTTGCCAATAAAGGAGAATGTACGCAAAACCATAGTTGGCACATATTTAAGATACAATTAAATTGATATTTTACCAAATTCTTTGTTGCTCAACAACATGTTGCACATGTTATGTTAGGGCTATTACTTTGTTGTCTTATTTTCTTGTGATGCAGTGTGACAAAGAATGACTAAGCCTTTAGCCTAAAACATGTAACTCTTAAATCTACCAGCAAGATATAAGGAAACTTTGGGCTTATTGATAAATTGGAATAACAAAACATAACTCTAGCCATGGGTAAAATCTATTTAAATACCCCTAAAAACACTAGGAATTAAAATATAAAAAATAACAAAGTTTCTCAAAATTGTAAAAACATAAAAACTGAATTTTGGGTTGCTAAACGATCTCGGATGTCCGAAAAAGTTTTGGGATGCTAAAATAACAAAGTTTTACTTGTGATGATGTTCTCTTCGAATCGACGGGTCATGGGGCTAATTCTAAACTCGGAGCCCAAGTATGCAATTTGCCCGATTTACCCTTGCATGTACGTCTTTCCAACTCCTCTTCAATTACTTTCGCCATCTTTTCTATATCACCTTGACTTCAGCTTCCAAAAAAATTTGATAAGAGTGCCATTGACCTATCCTAAGGATGGTGAGTAACATATATATTACACCCGAAAAGCTTCACATTAATCATATGATATCAATAAAAGAAACTTCACCTTTATATGATATCAAACGAGTAATTTGGTTATGAGCTTTGTCTTGACAACTTCTAAAATTTATTAAAAGCCATAAACAATTCATTTTTAAAATTTGGAATCATTCTTTGCAAATTCAACCTCATTGCTCTTAGTGTTTGTCTCACATTAAAAAAGTTAAGGGATCTAGCATGAGTTTATTAGGAGTTGGGGTACTTCCCCATTGTCAATTGATTTTAGAGTATGGAACCTTAACTTTATTCACTGATGATATTTCTCCATTGCTCACGCACACATCACATTGCCAACAACAATTTTTTTTTTTTTTGGAACACATCCTCATCATGTTAGCACATGCCAAGCATACTCTTACTTTTCATTTTTTACAAAGGACTTGATGAAAGTTTTTCCCCATTTCTTTGTACGCCTCTTATTTTCATTATTTTCATTTTTCTTTAATATAAGCAATAGTCTAAACTATAAGGGGATGGGATTTACTCACTCACACAAGCTACGAAGATGTCATGGGGTTTGAATTATAAATAACAGTATTGGAAAGGATGTTTTTGTATTCACTCGATGATAGATACAATGAGCAGTACACCACTTATATACAGAGTTGATGATACTAACTAGAGTAAGTAGATATGTGATTGAATACAAAATCAATTAGAGTTAATATACAAAGTCAACATAAAGATAAATTAGGAAGGGAAGCCTTTGATTGATTCTGAGGAGTTGACGATGGAGCTGCTGGAAAAGCTGTAGGAAGAGCCTTATTTGGCAGCGGCAAGATTGCTGGAGATGAGGCATTGATTTGCATTGATTGCAGTGGTTCCCTTATATGCCCCGCAAGATGGTGGCATCGTCAGCAACACCAATCTTGGACCAGAGAAGTTGAAAAAGGTGGAGAGATAGAGGCTTGGTGAGGGCATCGGCGAGTTGATCAGTAGTGGAAACATGAGATACCTAAAGGAGCCCACGAGTGACCAAATCACGAACAAATTGAAAATCAATGTCAATATGTTTCATGCGAGAGTGGAGAATAGGATTGACACAGTAGAAGGTGGCACCAATATTGTCACAAGAAATGGCAGGCATGGAGGAGGGCATAACACCAAGTTCGTGAAGCAGGGATTTGATCCAAGCAAGTTCGGTAGTGGTGCAAGCAACAACACAGTACTCAGCTTCGATGGATGAGCGAGCAACGGCTTGTTGTTTGCAGGAGCTCTAGGAAATGAGATTACCGCCAAGATAGACAACATAGGCTGTGGTGGATGTTCAATCATCACGGTTGCCAGCCCAATACGCATTGTTGTGAAATTATTGCAAGCTCACAATCCGCATGAGTAATATAGAAATAAGTAGAGTGTCGTTTCCACAAAGACTGTAATTTCCTATTAATTAACAATTATGATTAATTCAAAAGTTTATTTGAACAGTTGATTAAGAAGATTGATTGATTTAAGTAAACTAAAACAATTATGAAAAATAGCAATTTAATTAACTATGGAAAATCAAGTTGATAAGACACTAGAGCATCCGGTTTCACCATAACCAATTCCACTTAATTCTTATAGCCAGTTAACCCTAATTAATATCCATGTTGACAGTTGGTTTCTTCTAATATTCATTCGATATCCCCTCTCGGGCACAACCAAAAGTATTCTCAATTAACAACTCATTCTCTCTCGAGCAACGGATTTAGAAAACCAAGAACTCATTAAATCCTATGAGAACCTACAAGAAAATTGCATGAGTCATGTTAGTCCCTCTCGGGGACTCATTCAAGATATGGTATTTGTTACAAGAAGCAAATACCAAACATCTCCTCTTGGTCTTCGCTTGGATCATCAATTAAATATTAGCTAGATATCTAAATCATTAAGAACAGTAACAAATACTCAACATGGGATAATAAAAAGAAATTAATATAACTATAACAATTAAGTGTTCATGTTTAAGCTACATTGTAGCCCTAGCAAGGGAAATTAGGTCATGACAAAAGAAAATATAAACAAGAGAATTATTGTCATAAAACCGATTTGACCGATGGACTTGATCTTCGGAATCTCCATAGGATCACCTTTGAAAGCTCTACAAGTAGTGCAGCAGCAAATTCTTGGCTCTCTCTGATATTTCTCTGGGTGTATGAAAGTTGTATATGGGAAGATATGGTGGAAAAAGATCCTTGGCTCCTAGGTTAAGGCTTTGTATTTATAGGCAAAAGGGACTCCTCCAAAAATAAAGAAAATAATAATTATTTAGGAAGTAGAGGAATAATGGGAAGGCCAAAAAGAAAACCCAAATTGAGGAGGAAAACAAAATAGGGTGCGACTGAGGAAGACTTGGGAATTATCCAAGTCAAAATAGGAAAGTGGCTTTGTGGAGAGGAAAGTGCGGCTGAGTGAAATAAACAATTCCCACTCAAGGACAAATAGAAGACGTGGCTAGGAGAGTTAGGAATTATCCAAGTCTTAGAAGGAAAGAAATTGAACTTTGGGAGAAAATAAAGAAATTGGACCAATGGTTTAAACGGATTTCGGCAAACCAATAGACTAGTAATATGTCATTCACACTACCAGGAATGCCTATTTCCCATAGAGTTGGCCCACTTCTTTGAGGTTCATAAGCAGGTGTACCCACATCTTCATCACTACCATTCTCGTCTGGAGCTGCCAACTCCACCATTGTACCATTTTCGGGTAAGTCTTCATCACTAATATACCTGTAGGCAAAGGTTTGTGTGCTTCAAGAAATTAATAAAGGAATTCTTCTTCAAAGCCCATCAACTCTCTGTCAATTCATTGTTTTTCTTCTCTGGCTAAATAAATCATTCTTGTAGATTCTAAATTGCTCATTGGTGCTTACAGAGGCATCAGCCTTCAGCAAATGCAAATGGGTCTTCACCAAAATTACCAGCTATATACAAATGATGGTAAACTTCTTTAACTCAAACTTTCTGGTATTGGTCACTGAGACCAGTTGTGAATATAAATTGACACTTGCACAGATGCACTTCAGGTGTTTGATGAAATGACAAAGTGAGTTCTTGAGATTTTGTTGAGTTGATAATTCCACCCATTTCGATCCCTTAAGTTTCCAAAATCATAGTTTTAGCTCCAAAGCCTTGCTAGAAATGATTGCCTACAAAATCTTCACGAAACACATTAAACTAACCAATTTCACAAGAAAACAATGCAAATATAGATAGATTATATATGCAAAATATTAATCATCAGTACACGAGGGCAGCATTTGGCGTTGTGACCTTGTTGATCGCACAATTGACAAAAGCCCTAGTAACCAGTACTAGAGAAATTGTAGAACGTCAAGAGGTAGACCCACCGGAGTAGCTGCAGTTAGAGAAGTTACTGCCGGATGAATGGGCAAAGGTGGAATCGCGAGAATAGTGAGTACCATAGTTATGGCTGCGGTGGGATTGATTTGGTTGGTTGTTGCAAGTTCCTCGATTAAAAGATCAAGATTGCTAAGCAGTAGTTGCTGTGATCACAGGTCCATAAGTGGCACTTTCTTCTTGTTTGAGGGCTGCTTCATACTCCACAAGTTTATCATGAAGAGTCTCGAAGGAAATAGACGAGCATGGACAGCAGCTGAAATTTCTTTGATCTCGGGGCCGAAGCCATTAAGATGTGGATGACGAGATCGTCATTAAAGAGAGTGACATCAATGAGAGCGAGTTCATCAGCTATGGCTTTGACACGCTGGAGGTATTCAGAAATAGGTTTAGATTCTAGATCAAGCCACATGAGAGAGATGCACTCTTTGAGGCCCATGACTCTGGATCAAGCCTTTCTGGCATAGAGTTGGTTAAGTTTGTCCCAAGCAACCTTGGATGTGGTGGCGGTGGCGAAAAGAGATATGACTTGCTCGGACACGGAAGCGAGAATTGCATGAAGCAATAATTGGCCCTGGCGCACCCAAAGAGTATGGGGCAATGTTGGGGAAGCTGGTTTGGGAGGGCAAAGGGTGAGTGCCATCTATATAGCTTAGAATATCATACCCCAAGAGGAGGGCATTGAACTTTGCACGCTAGGACGGATAGTTTAGATGCGTGAGTTTGATGGGTAATTGGGCAACAAGGTTGATTGTAATCAACGAATTTGAGGTGTCAGTGCTGATCACCGAACTGTTGGGAGTGAAGGTGGGGCTGGGCTCAGGGGTCTGTGTGGACTCAGTACTCATTGTGAAGGGTATAAAAAAACAGGGAGGATCAAGAAGACATACTCGTTGGAGCTTAAAGCTCTGATACCATATAAATAACAGTATTGGAAATGATGTTTTTGTGTTCACTCGATGATAGATACAATGAGCAGTACACCACTTATATACGGAGTTGATGATGCTAACTAGAGTAAGTAGATATGTGATTGAATACAAAATCAATTAGAGTTAATATACAAAGCCAACATAAAGATAAATTAGGAAGGGAATCCTTTGATTGATTCTGAGGAGTTGACGATGGAGCTGCTGGAAGAGCCTTATTTGGCAGTGGCAAGATCGCTGGAGATGAGGCATTGATTTGCATTGACTGCAATGGTTCCCTTATATGAACCACTGGTCTGCAAATCAATGCCCTTTTTCACTAGGCTACACCTCATTGACTATTTTTACTTTCTTTTCAGTTTTAATGTTAGGCTTTTTTTGTCAAAGTTAGAAAGGGGGAGGTGGGAGACGCACACACGTAGGTATCCTGGGGGTTTGAAATAAGGATTCCTTGGGAGGACACCAAAGACCTGGGGCAATCCAACTAAACCCCCCATTGGTTAATGTTAGGCTATTGAAAGTTTTAAAATGAATTTTTTTTATATTAAAAATGGCGGAAAAGTATTTTTTTTAATCAATGGGGAGGGGAAATTCGAACTTTGAATCTTTGAAACATTGGAAAGATAAATACCACAACACTACAAGCCTATTTTTTTTTGTCAACTAGACTAACATTTTTGGGAGTGCTTATGGAGGGGCTAAAAACGCTTTATGACAACTAAAGCATTTTTGACTGCATTTGGCTGGAAAATTAAGAAGTAGTGTTTCTGGATCGTAGAATCACTTTCTGGAGAAGCACCTGCTATGTGCTTCTTCAAGAAGCACTCTCAAGTGCTTTCCTTAGAAGCACTTAAATTTTAACATTTTTTAAAATTTATTATAAATAGAAGTGTTTCCTAAAAAAGGTAGCCTCAAATGAGCCCTAAGAACTAGTTAATGGACACAAAGTTTTTTACTTAATTGAAAATCGCGAGCTATAAATTTTTTGAATTTTAACTATATGTGTAAGCTTGTGTAAGATTACAATCAAACAAACAATTTTAACTAGAGGGGTAGGTAAATTTTCTTTATATTTTTCTTTAAAAGTATTGCTTTGAACAAAAAAGACTTTTGTATCTCGAATGAATGTGAGGCCATAATGCTTTCACGATTGAGTGTTATATTATCGAGATGACCTTGGGGCCATTCTCATGTGCTAAGAATTTTAGTTAGTTTAAATTTTAAAATACTTAAAAAGTTATTATTATTTTTGTTCTGGTCAATGGGAGTGGGGGAATTTCAAACTTGGGATCTTTTACCGTTGGGTTAATTACAGTTTAGTACCATGTGGTTACACCCTTAAGACATGTTAGTCCATAGCTTCTCAATTTTTACAATAACATACCCTGGTCTTTTAAATTTGTTACAGTGTGGTTCCACTATTAGGTTTCCGTCAGATATCTCTGTTAGTTGTCTACGTGGTACTATGGGTCCTACATTTAAAAAAATTAAATTGATTAAAATATGAATAAAATATTTTGAAAAACAAAAAAATTAAGATATATATATATATATATATATATATATATATTCTCTCTCTCTCTCTCTCTCTCTCTCTCTCTCTCTCTCTCTCTCTCTCTCTCTCTCTCTCTCTCTCTATATTCTGATTTCTTCCCCCCCCCCCCCCCAAAATTTCTTTCTCCCCCACAGATTTATTCTCTTTCCCCCATCTCTGATTTTTTTTCTTCCCTCTTATCCTAGATTTTAATATGAATAAAATATTAAAATATTAGAAAAATTAAAAATAAACGAAAATGGAAATGAACACCAGAACCCACAAACACCCACCTTGTATCTAATCTGTCCTCACCTACCAGTTTATTAGTGCACCCGCAAATATCTATGGGGCCCTATGGTTCCACCATTTGCTCCGGCGTTAGCAGTAGAGCCAGTTCCTTGTCATCCTCCTCTATCACCAAACCACCCACCGAGATCGAAGGTTATTTGGCCGAAGCTAGCTACAAGGTCCGCTCCTCTAACCTACGACATGTCACTCAGCCCCTTGAGCTCCCCGAGACCGTCATGGTCAGCTCCCCTAACGACCTCTCCCAGCTCGCCTTCAACGCCATCTTTACAACCCCTCCAACCTCACCTCCTGGGTTGACTCGCTCCTCTCCAAGTATAACCACCAGCCCTCATCTCCGTCCCTTTCGATCTCGACTTTCCTGACGCCATCATCTAGGGGAAGAAATTGGGAGGAATTGGGGGCAAGAAATTGGAGAGAGAGAGAGAGAGAGAGAGAGAGAGAGAGAGAGAGATTCATTTTTTTAATTTTTTTGATTAAAAAAAAAAAAAAATGTGGGACCCATAGTGCCACGTAAGCAACTAACCGAGAGATCTGAAGGAAACCTAATGGTGGAACCACATTGTAACAAATTTAAAAGACTGGGGTATGTTATTGTAAAAATTGAAAAGGTAGGGACTAACATGTCTTAAGGGTGTAATCACAAGGTACTAAACTGTAATTAACCCTTATTGTTTCCTTCAACGATTTTTTATTTCTATTGTGACACACCTCGACCCAATTTTTAACCATATACTTAATCTATGTAAATTATTTAATTTTGAAATTTCAATTTTTGCCCTTCGGAGTACGGTCACTTCAGTCACTTTTTGTTCGGGAAAGAATTTGGGGAATTGAGTTACACTATTGCATCAGCCTCGTCGAAATGAGTTTGTAGACGCACAACACACTCAATTCCGAGTTGTAACGAACTTAAAAAGGATTGAAAATTAAAAGGGTATAATGGGAATTTCAGAAATTGTTACAAATACAAAAGATCAAAATTTTTGGAAGAAGGCACGTGGAACCCCCCTTGGAGCCCTCTCTCCCCGATACCTCTCTTCTCTGCGAATAGGATGGGGGGCGATGGTTTTGGGAGGAGATCGACGATGTCCGGTGATGCCAAGGTACGGGGCCAGTTGGGAATTAACGGCCGAAACCTGGCGATCACGTCTGGGCCGGAGTCCAGTCTCAATGGCCATTGATTGCGGCGCTGGAGTTCGAAAAGGAGTCGGATTTCTCGGAACTTTCAATCACTGATTCCAGCTATTCCGACAATTCCGGCAACAATTTCTGTCAATCCAGGTACCAATCTTTGTCCACTCACTGTGTTCTAGCTATTGGTATATGTATTATGGATGGATTTTGAGTTTGGGAGATCGATTTTTAACCCTGAAATTTGCCGGCTTTTTGATTGGGTTTTTGGGTAATTCCTGCTAGTTTTTGGCCAGGAGCCAAGACCAAAAAACATTCCCCTAGTCGAGATGGATCTTTTGGCATAGGTCTTGACCGGCGATTTGGAGATTTTCCGACCGCCGGAATTTACTCAAGCCACCCACACGCTACCGACACGTGTGGCGGCGAGTGGGCCACTCTATGGCGAGCTGTTGTGTCTTAGAATTCTTCCCACATCGTCCTGAGTACGACGGTATGCTCGGATTCGAATTCAATTATCGTTTGACAGTAGAATGGATTTACACCTATTAGGCAATATCTAGGTTCAATATGTTCGGACCATTTGATCAATTCCATTTCCAAGTATGTTGACCTATGTACCTTTAGGATCGTGTAGGAACTCATGGATCGAGAATCGGAGTCCTGGATACTCCGAATCAATGATTCAAAGTTCACGTAAAACGATGACCGTCCGATCGTGCGATTGGGAACAATCCGACCGCTCGATCGAGACCAAACTCTCGGGACTTGTTTGTCGGACTTATAGGAATGCTCGGATCAGAAATCAGAGGTTGTGGGCCCTGTAGGCCCCGTTGGCCAAAAATGGAAAGTTTGACCAAACCGTTGACCACGAATCTTTTGAGACCGTCTCGTCCTTTGAAAAGTACTAGAATAGCCTTTGGACTTTTCTAAGGTGGTGGGTCCACGCTAAGTTTCGGGAATTAGGGTTTGATTTTTAAGTGCGCGGTTGAGGCCATATAATGAGTTTTGGTAGTGTTTGGGTAATTGTTTTAGTGTGCATTACTCTGTTTATAGTGCCTAAATTTTGAGAGTATAATATTGTTATTTGTGGGTGTTGGCTATTATATTGATATAAATGCTTTGGGTATAATATGGTGTTTTGGATTTTATTATCTTGTCTTATGGGATTTTCAAAGGTTGTATATTTACTAAGTATATAAGTAGTGTTTTGAATATTATTAAAATCGAATGGGCTTATTTTGTCTTGGTGTTTTTTCTCAATTATGGTTTGAATATGGAATTTCTTGAATAAATATGTTTTGATTGAAAATTTATTTAATTCGGGTTAATAAGGATATAGGATCTCTAAGGGTTAATATTTACAATTATTTATTATTGTTAGGATTATGATTAAAGTATATGGGATTGGGTATATTGGAATATTGAGAAACGCCATATTATATATTAGTTTATGAAAGTGGATTTTGGATCTTGGCAATGAAACGCATCTCATGTACCCCCCTTGGATACTGATATTGGAATTGATGGATAATGGATACTTGGAAGCTATGGTCATGATTTGGATATGATCGGAACCCGGGCACACTTGACGGGGTGTTTCGTAGATATTTAGCGGGGTAGTTTGCCCGTGTAGGACTTCTCACATGCATACGAGTATTGAGGATTCTGTTGTGCATGCTGGTGAGCCCAGTCCCCCGGTTAGACAACTTGTCCCTGGCTACGTGGTTGTTGAGGATTCCTCTATGTGGTTCAGCCCAACGATCCCCGGTTGGATTGTTTCCCCTCCTCGGCACGTGGATACTTGAATATGGATACTCGGATATGGATACTTGGATATGTCAGAACCCAGGCACCCTTGATGGGGTGTTTTGTAGACCCTTAGCGGGGTAGGCTGCTCGCGTAGGACTTATCACAGGCACACGAGTATTGAGGATTCTACTGTGCGTGCTGGGAGCCTAGTCCCCGGTTGGACGGCTCATCCCTGGCCACATGGTTGTTGAGGATTCCTCCATGTGGTCTAGTCAAATGATCCTCGGATTGGATTGTTTTCTCCTGGAACATGATGATGTGATATATACATATACATACATACATACATACATACATATATATATCGATTTCAGGTTGAGATTCTTGAACTTGTGCTTCGAGAATACTCTGCACAGGTATGAATGTTTAATTCATGGTTTGGAAAGTGTTGTTCGGCAACATATGCCTTGAACAGGGTATAGTTGCGGGGATGAACTGACCTAAAGGAAGGAACTTATAAAGTGTTCAGTGTGTGCCATCTCGGGTTTGAAGTTGTAGATGAATATGAATTTAATCGTTGGTTTTACTTTAAATAATCGTATATCATCTGAAATCGTGATTGTCGGTATAAGAACTACATATTGATATTACCCAACTCTAATTTTCTTGCCAGCCTGTAAATAGCACCGTAATATCAGAGTCCTAATCCTTGTGGGTTAAAAATAAAAAAGTTTATAAATTCAAACGCGTTTTGAACTAGCACTAGTTGTAGTTTTCCAGCTGTAATTTAGTAGCTTGGCGTCCAAGTCTCAGATCAAGGAAACCCCACCGACTTTATACCCTTATAAAACCCCAAATTCACCTTCCTTTCATCTCACTGTTGTTATAGCAGAGAGAGTCCAAGAAACACCATCATCATTCATGTGAATTTTGTTGTGAAGAAGCTATCATAAATTAATCATCATCAATCATGAAAAGAAAGGCAGAAATAAAAGTAGAAGTAAAAATAAAGAAGCAGAGGAATTGCAGGCGTAATCATGGAGTGAACTGGGTAAGAGGAGAGCTGATCGGAAGAGGAAGATATGGGTCTGTTCATCTTGCCACTTCCACGAAACCCATCACACGGTTTGGTCGTAGGCCTGAAATTATGGTGGTGAAATCGTCTAACGGGGTGCCATGTTTAAGGTCTGTTCAGCATGAGGCAGAGGTGCTCATCAAACTTAAGGGCTGCCCTTCTGTTATTGAGTGCTTTGGTGGACAATTCACCGCCGATGAGAATGGTGAGAAGGTCTACAATTTGTTCTTGGAATATGCCTCTGGCGGAAGCCTTGATCATCTGATCAAGAAATCCGACGGTTGTGGATTGCCAGAATCTGAGGTTAGGTGGTATACCAAGTCAATTCTTGAAGGGGTTAAGCACATTCACCGGTGTGATTATGTTCACTGCGATTTGACCCCGGAGAACATTCTGCTTGTGCCTACCACCACAAGTTGTGGAAGTACTAGTTTGGTGGCAAAGATAGCCGATTTCGGATTGGCTAAGAGAACAAAAGAAAAGGTGGGTGGATCTGGATGTAGAGGCTCTCCTATGTATCTGTCCCCAGAAGCTTTGCTTGACAAGTTGCAGGATCAGCCCTCTGAAATTTGGTCCGTTGGTTGCATTGCGCTTGAGATGCTCACTGGGAAGCCCCCATGGGATACGAGTTATTGTTGGAAGCCTCAGGATTTCCTGAACATGCTGGTTTTTGACTCTCCCAAGATTCCAGCCAAAATCTCAAAGGAGGGGAGGGATTTTCTAAAGATCTGCCTAGCCTTCAATCCCTGTAAAAGGTTAACTGCTGAAGAGCTCTTATCTCATCCGTTCGTTGCTCAGTCAATACCACTAGAAGAATATAATGGAGCTTCACAATCTGATACTGCAAGTGTATAAAGTGCTTTGATGTTATAAAGTGATCAATTCAAGTTTGTAAGGGTAGAGACTGTACAAAATTTCTGTGTAATGATCCTAATTTCTGTCCTTTTATTGAAATAGAATTAATTACTGAGATATGATTCAAAAGTAGAAAAATGATTAGCATTTGTAGCAGAGGGGATTTATTCAAGAAATAATTTTTTGGATTTGTTCGAATGGTTTCTAAGATCTCTCTCTCTCTCTCTCTCTCTCTCTCTCTCTCTCTTCTACAGAAGTGAATGTTTAACGTAATAAATAATGTTGACAAACAGAGTAAAATCTGATAAATAAAGCTGGAAACTAAGAATTGCACTAGTCTCCTGTTCAAATTACATTGTGCTGCTTCATGTAGTCAATGATCAGTAAACCACCAGAAGACAAGGACACTGCAGCAATCTGGCAAACCAGAGAATCCCAGCAGAGAAAAACAGCTTCTGGTGTGACAATTTTAGGCCCTGAAACTCACAAATTCCTCTGAGCCAAGCCAAATAGAAAACTCACTATTATCTTCTATTGGAATATCACCTTCCATTATAATCAGTGCCTTGAGCCAATTATTCTCCCAAAAATATCCTCTCACCAACCAACGAACTAAATTAAGGGGAGCACCCAACAGGCAAATCCAACAAGAAAAATGAATTGCCACAGTTCAGGAAACCACTAGAAGATTCTTCATGAACAGAAATGGATGGTTTACATCATCACCGATACGATCTCTATTAAGTATTACACTTACAAGTTCATACATATCATTGGATATACCTAGAAGGTATATATTGTAGGAATTTATTTAAGTTGATGCTAAAACTATGCAGTGGGGTAAGAGGCAGACATCGCTATGCCACAAAGTCCTTCAGCTGCATCAACATCTCTTTGCATTCTTATGTACCCCTCTTCACCCCATTCTGTACCCCATGAGTTCTTTACTAACCAATACTTGGTCCCATCATCACTCACGCCGTAACCAACTGCAGTAACACCATGGTCTAGGCTCGTTCCACAAGTTCCCGTAAAGACACCACTTGAATAGAATTGGAAATCAGAACCACTAGCATCAATGGCAACAGAAACTGGTTGATGAGAAACAGCGGTAAGAAGAGCCTTTTCACTGTTTGCGGGAACATCTTCATACCCAGTTATCCTGGCTGCAATGGTGGCTTCTTTCTTTGTGTTGCATGTACCATCAACACCGTTGTAGGGGTAACTAGCTTCCGTACTAATCCCATGATTTTGTTGGATGAACTGAAAGGCATCGTCCATCAAGCCACCTTCACAACCTTGGTCTTCTCCACTTGTATCACAATCAACCAACTCTTGCTCGGACAAAGAGATCAATTTACCAGTGGTAAGCTGAGTAATTCCTTCCGTGGCTGCCACTGCGGAAAAAGCCCAACAACATCCTGTATTTTGATTGCAATTAACAGTAGTTAGAATAACATAAACAATTTAATAAGCTCCGAAAGAAGTCTCTTTAAATTAATAAACTTAGCCAGACGCTTAATTACCACATTGGCCTTGGTCCTTGATAGGAGTTACAGCTCCTTTCTTTCTCCAGTCCATTGAAGCCGGGACTGCTGCTGTAACATTTTCGTATTTGAAAGAAGTCTTCTTTGTGGAACATTCATGCCCCTTGAATCGATTTCTTGAGGCCTTGAATTCTTCATTTGTAAGGTCTGCAAACTGATTGATGCTCAATTTGTAAGATTTCTTTGCATTGTTATTGGAAGATTCGATAAACGCCACATTTTCTTTAAATATATTGAATCGCTTCTCGCTCTCATTAATGTCGTTATATACGCGGCCATAACGAGCAAGCCATTGCTCATATCTCCCACGCATTGATGCATCTTGGAGATTGCGAGAAGTGGCTTCACAAGACCAAGCACCCATCAAGAGGATCAGGCCGAAACATATAGATAATTTGCACAGCTGGTTGTTAATCAATTCCATTGAAGCTAGAGCTAGTGGCAAAGCAGCTAGGATTTGATAAGGTAAATGAATCAATGAGCAGGTGTACTGAAATACTAGACTGCTCTGCAGTAGTTTAATTATATAGAGAACATAATGGCCTTTCTTTACATCTTTGTGTCGTGCCCTACAAATTAATCTGCTATTATGATGTTGACTTGCAAGATATATAGCTCTTTTGATGCCACGGTAAGTTACTTGCTAAACGCCTAAACTGTGGAATCTAATACCTATTTTGTCCCCACTTATTAAAACAAGACTATTATTCTGTCCATTAAAAGCCTTCACATTAAAAAAATAATAAAGAATATTGTAAAGTTTGAATAAGATCTTAAATTTTGGGCATGGGTTCTACTAGTTCTTCAACCAAACTTAAGATAAAAAGATCAAAACCAAAACTATATTATATGTTTAGCGTGAAGCGATATATAGTATCAAACTTTGTTCACCAAATAATGTTGTACGCATATGAAAGGTACATAGTACGACAATGTGGTCTCCTTGCCAACAAGTAATTGTACCTAGATTGGGAGAAGATTTTAGGGTACTAGTGTTTGAGATAAAAAGGGATGATATCTTCAACAGCATACAAGGGACGATTATTTTCATCTGGGGTAGTAAGCATGGCAGCCACAAGGCCACTTATGGCTGCAACCATATGAAAATAATATGCGAGCCTTACATACTTACCATCTAGCTTTTGCATATAAACAAAGAAAGCAAAAATTAGTCGTATTAGATTTTTAAATTTTTTTAAAAAAATAAAAGCATGAGAAACACACCAACATCAAATTGTGAGAAGTGCAACATACATGCTAGCTAGGTGTAAGAATACGTGATGATGTGACTAATCCACTCATATTGTAATATGCGTATTTATTAATTATATATATATATATATATATATATATATATCTATCTATAGTACTATGTGCTCCATAACATATGAATCTTGTGTTACACATGATAACTTATCAGATCTCTTTCTCTCTCTCCTTTGTGTTGCTACAGAAGTGAACGTTTAATGTGATAATGTTGACAAACTGAGTAAAATCTGATATTCTTTATTTTATTATTATTATTATTTTTTTTTTCTAAAGTCCATTGCTGGAAGTTTAATTTGTGCGTAGAAGTTTTCGAATTCTACAAGTCTCTCCTGTTCAAATTTCATTGTCCAGCTTCATGTACTCTGAGGCCCTGTTTGGTGGGCTGGACTGGATGGGATATTTGCAATTAAAATGGACATGGATTATAACCATTGTTTGGTGGGCTTAAATGTATCTCAGACTGGATATGGACCTTTGGATCCAAGTCCCAAATAACAAAGGTTATGAAACCCAGGCCCAGACGTGGGTTTAGAAGTCGCATCGTCTTGCGAGAGCAAGCGCCTCTTGTGGTTTGACGCCTTCTCTCTCCTCCTCTTTGAGAATTGCAGCAACAGCGGCGTCGCGCAGACCAAGGCATGGAGGAACTGCAGCAAGATTGCATTGGGCAGATCGTCGCCGCTTCCCGTCGATCTGGCCAAGCTTTTCCATTATAAGAATCGCTTGGCGTATGCTCTCTCTCTCTCTCTCTCTCTCTCTCTCTCGCTTTTGCATTATTCTAATTTTTATACATTTATTTGTAATTTTTTTATTCTGCAAATTTTGTATCAGTCCAGAGAATCTCAACTTGGTGTTATTGCACCAAACAACTGCTTAAAATCCAGTCATATCCCAACCAGTCCAGTCTAGTATAGAAAGGTTAATCCAATCCAGTCCAGTCTAGCCTACCAAACGGGGCCTCAATGATCAGTAAACCACCAAAAGAGAAGGAAACTGCAGCAATTGGCAAACTAGAGAATCCCAGTAGAAATAGCACAACCAAAAAAATAACAAAATTCCTCTGAGCCAAGCTGTACACATTCACACGCACACTAAATAGAAAACTCACTACCATTTTCTATTGCAATATCACCAGTCAAATCATTATAGATATCCATTTATGATCTAAAATATCATCAGTTCCCCCACAATCATCCAATGATTCTTCCAAAATATCATCTTTCCAACCTGTCTCATAGACTACTAACAAAAAGTTGGTTTATTCAGAACCATCAGGCAAAGGGAGGCTGCACAAAACTGGAAAAAACCAGGATCAAAGAGACTGCTCAAGAGATAGTCTAAACCCAAACTGAAAAATGGATTTCCAGTTCAGTAAACCAGCAAACCAAAAACCATCGAAATGGAAGTGAAGCTATTTTAAAGGCATAATAGACAGCTTGCCCCAGTTGCTGTAATATTACTATATTAAAAGTACACAGCTATTTCGATAAAAACTTGAATATGTTTGTACACTTTTGTGGTTACAGACTTGACATGATTAATTTGAATTGATTCACATTACAAACAAAAAAGGAATACAACAACAAACAACCTAGCTGGAATACTGAAATCCAGCAGGGAAGGATGCTTTCATTGTACAATGGCAGAGTATGCATGGTAATCTGAGCTCGGTTTGAAGCAACATACACCAGATGCGTAGCCCAAAAAGGAGTTAACCAGCTTCACCTTGGTATGACCCTCTTTTGATGATTGTGGTTGCGCTACGAATGGATGAGACAAGAGACTTTCCGCTGTTAATCTTTCCCTGATCTTCACGGCAAGGCAATTCTTGAGAAAATCCCTGGCCACATCTGAGATTCCAGTCGGAATTTTGCAAGTACGTAGATGATCATGAAGGAATAATATTGAGATGAGCTGAAAGCCTTAGATGCAAGGCATGTGTATTGATTGTCATATAAATATTGTTTACAAGAGACATAATGATGACTATACAATAATAGGTTACAGCAGAAAGATAACTTTATAACAATAGTTTAATAAAAGTGCAAAACATAATCATGACAGAGGATAAGAGTGTGCGTCAAAAGATGATTCAACATTATCCATATTCTGTTTATCACACCCCCGCAAGCTGAACGGTGGGGGACGAACCGGAAGCTTGGACACAAGGGTAGAAAAGCGAGCAGTAGACAATCCTTTAGTAAACACATCTGCAATCTGATCAGAAGTGCAGATATATTTTACATCAATCTCTTTGCGAACCACCTTTTCACGGATATAATGATAGTCGACTTCAACATGTCGTGTGCGAGTATGATAAACAGGATTTGCTGCAAGGGAAATGGCACTGAGATTGTCACACCAGAGCTTGGGACAAGTGAGAGAGAGACGCAAATCTTTGAATAAGGAGCGAACCCAGGAAAGATGAGCTGCCGTGTAGGCCAGTTGACGATATTCGGCTTCTGTACTTGAACGAGACACACCCCGTTGCTTTTTCGAACTCCAAGTAATAAGATTGGGACCCAAGTAAATACAATGACCGCCAGTGGAGATTCGATCATCGGGATCACCGGCATAATCCGCATCACAAAATGCAGTAAGAGTGAGGGAGCCAGGTGTGTAAAACAAACCATGCGAGAAGGTGAATTTCAAGTAGCGAAGAATCCGTTTAACTGCCATCCAATGAGTAGAGGTTGGACAATGCAAGTATTGGCACACTTGATTGACGGCAAAGGCCAAATCAGGTCGAGTGAGAGTTAAGTATTGAAGAGCACCGACAACACTTCGATATTGAGTAGGATCTTTCAAAGGCTCACCATCATGAAGACTGAGACGACGACCATAGGCTACTGGAGTAGAGACAGGTTTGGCATCCAACATGTGAGTACGTTGCAGCAAATCATGAGCATATTTTGATTGGGAAAGAAATAACCCGTCTTTGGTCCGATCGGCCTCAATGCCAAGAAAATAGTGAAGAGAGCCCAAATCCTTCATAGAGAAAAGTCGCCCAAGATTGGCAAGTAATTGGGTAATGAAAGTTGGATCATTGCCCGTGATCAGAATGTCGTCCACGTAAATGAGTAAGTAAATAATAATTGATCCAGAATGATAGGTGAATAAAGAAGAATCTGCAATGGAAGCTTCAAACCCCAATTCCTCCAAATAAGAGGAAAAACATGAGAACCAAGCCCTGGGTGCCTGTTTAAGCCCATATAAAGAACGTTGCAACTTACATACATGATGGGGAAAATCCGGATCAACAAAGCCCTTGGGTTGCTGCATATACACATCTTCATAAAGAGAGCCATGTAGAAATGCATTTTGGACGTCAAGTTGGCGAACAGGCCATTCAAAACTAACAGCAAGAGCAAGAATTAATCGAATAGTGGAGTGCTTAACAACCGGACTAAATGTTTCACCATAGTCAAGACCTTCCTGTTGATGGAACCCATTGGCAACTAATCTTGCCTTATATCGCTCAATAGACCCATCAGAGTTCCGCTTAATTCGAAAGACCCATTTATTAGGAAGAATATTCATATGCGGTTGAGAAGGTACGAGAGTCCATGTACCAGCCTTTTGCAAGGCATTAATTTCTGCTCCCATGGCTTGTCGCCACTCAACATGCTGATTTGCCTGTGTAAAAGAACTCGGCTCGACAGTATTAATATGAGAATGAGCAGAAAGAGCATATTTGGGATTAGGCTTGCTAACACCCATTTTACCTCTTGTGACCATAGGATGAGCAGATGTGGTTGGTGGAGTCTGTATGGAAGATATAGGTTGAGAGAGAGTGGGGAGAGATGGGGTAGGTGGAGGAAAGGTGAGAACATGACGATGAGGGTCACGACGGTAGACTTGTAAGGGAGAAGAGGGTAAGGGAGGAGGTGTAGGGGGAGATGGGCTAGGAATGGGAGATTGTTCAGGTAAAGGAGAGGAATTGGTAGGAATAAAGGGTAGAGGTTGAGATGGGCAAGGGATATCAGTAAAAAATAAAGGTAGTGAAGGTGGAGTGGATGCTTCCGTAGCCCGATTCACAGTGATCTCTTTAAAAGGAAAAGAACTTTCATCAAAAGTAACGTGACGAGACAAATACACACGACGAGTAGAGATATCTAAGCAACGATAACCTTTATGATTTAATGAATATCCCAAAAAGACACATTGGGTGGATCGAAAATTTAACTTGTGTTGGTTGTAAGGACGTAAATAAGGATAGCATGCACAGCCAAAAACACGGAGGGAATCATACACAGGAGCACGTTGAAATAATTTTTCATAAGGAGAAGAAAAATGCAAAACCTTAGTGGGAAGTCGATTTATTAAATAGAGAGCGGTGTAAATGGCTTCAACCCAGTAATGAGATGGCATGGAAGAATGAGCAAGGAGAGTTAAAGCTGTATCGACTAAATGACGATGTTTGCGTTCGGCAAGTCCATTTTGTTCAGGATGGTGGGGACAAGAAATGCGATGTTCAATTCCGTTACTAGCCAAAAATTCTTTAAGTTTATGATTAGTGTATTCGCCCCCACCATCTGTTTGAAAAGATTTGATAGTAGAAGAGAATTGAGTGAGAACATAAGCATAAAATTTAATAAAAACATCACAGACTTCATATTTATGTTTTAAAGGAAACAACCAAGAATACCGAGAAAAATCATCCACGAAAATAACATAATACTTAAAACCTTGAATAGATAAAATAGATGAAGACCAAACATCAGAATGAATCAACTGAAATGGAAAAGTGGTAACAGATTTGGACAAATGAAAGGGAAGTTTAGTAGCTTTTCCCAAGGGACAAGACGAACAAAAATCCAAAACATGAGAACCTAAAGACGGTAAAGTAGGAAATAAACGATGCAAAATAGGAGGAGATGGATGACCCAACCGAGCATGCCAAACAGGAGCATCAATCTTGACAGCATGAAAAGCAAACGGACGTTGAGAAAGGGAATGCGAAAGATAAACAGGATAGAGACCACTGTTACTCGAGCCTTGGAAAAGCGTCTTCCCCGTCTTGAGATCCTTCACACAAAAAAAATTGGGAAAGATGAGAAAGTAACAATTATTATCTTTACTAAATTGATGAGCGGATAAAATGTTGGTGGAGGCATTAGGAGAATACAAAATATTATTCATGGTAAATGGGTGGGAAGAGTGAGTAAAAACAGATGAACCAATTTTTTTAATTTGCAAACCTGTACCGGAAACAACACCACCAACAGTATCACCACGATAGTCACGAGATAGAGTAAGGTTACCAAGGTCTGAGGTAATATGAGCATTAGCGCCTGTATCCAACAACCATGCACGAGGATCAGAGGACGAAGAGGCTGGAGTAGCCATAGCTGAGAGTGTCTGAGTAGGTAGACGTGGATTAGAACCCATAGCCGAGAGTGTCTGAGTAGGTAGACGTCCTTCAAAAGCCAAGTTCATGCGATTGTAACAGTCGATAGCAGAATGACCAGGGCGGTTACAAATTTGACAGAGAATTCGGCCTGTGGAAGACCGGCCAGCAACATAAGGAGATGAGGAGGGAGGACGCTGCCCAAGAATGGACGGAGAGCGGCTAGAAAACCTGCTACCAGAACCAGCAACAGATGAAGGAGAAAAGGAACCACGACCACTACGATCGACGGATGTGAATCCACGACTAACACCAAAACCAGCAGAAGTAGCGCGACCACGGAAGCCACCACGACCGGAAAATCCGCTACTACGACCAGCGTACAAAGCTTGAGGAGTGGCATCAGGAGCAACAACTCCTTGAGCATGAAGACGACGTTCTGCGCTCAACAAGAGAGCTTCAAGATCATGATACGAAATGGGAGATTCGCGAGCCTGGGCAGAGCTCACGGTGGTTTCATATAGGGGTCCGACATTATTCATGATGATAGAAATCAAGTCACTATCAGGAACAGAATGCCCAGCAAGAGCAAGACTATCAACAATTCCATTTAATTTGTCCAAGAAATCAGATATAGAAAGATCACCACGAGAGCTGCGCAAGAGCTCACTACGTAATTGAAGAATGCGGTTGTGAGATGGGGAAGCATATCGGTTTGCAAGTGATAACCAAGTGGCACGAGCAGAGGTGGAGCGAACAACCGTACCCAAAACGGTCGGTGTGAGGGAACCGTTGATCCAACTGAGGACCATTTGATCTGTTTGAATCCATTCTTCATAGGCAGAATTGACAACTTCAGAAGTTGTGCCTTTTTCATCAGTAACTTGGAGAAAAGCCGAAGGACACTTACTAGTGCCATCTACAAACTGCATGAGACCACGACTTTTAAGGATGGGAGTAATCTGGGCTAACCATAGGGGATAATTGTTACGATCAAGCTTGATGAACAAAAGATTAGAGACAGATGTGTGTATATGGTTACTGGAAAGAGAAGAAGAAGCAGAAGCAGTCACAGTAGCAGAGGAGGAAGCCATAATAGCAAGTGCAATGAAAGATGAGTAGATTATAAGGACTGAAAAAAAACAGACGTGAGTCACTGAAGCTCTGATACCATGAAGGAATAATATTGAGATGAGCTGAAAGCCTTAGATGCAAGGCATGTGTATTGATTGTCATATAAATATTGTTTACAAGAGACATAATGATGACTATACAATAATAGGTTACAGCAGAAAGATAACTTTATAACAATAGTTTAATAAAAGTGCAAAACATAATCATGACAGAGGATAAGAGTGTGCGTCAAAAGATGATTCAACATTATCCATATTCTGTTTATCAGATCAAACATCAACACGTCAGGGAGATTGTTTGGATTGTAACCAGGCTTCAAATCCCAGGGCGACTTGCCGGTTAGCATCTCAAACACAATACAACCTAGAGACCAAATATCAGAGGACTGACCTTGTTTGTTATTAATAAAAGCCTCTGGGGACAGATATCTAGGCGTGCCTCTCCATCGACTGTAATTCACCTTGGTTTTCTTAGCGAGTCCGAAATCTGCAATCTTGGCCACAAAACTAGTACCACCAGAACTAGTTGTTGTGGTAGGCACAAGCAAAATGTTGTCCGGCTTCAAATCGCAGTGAACATAGTCACACTTGTGAATGTGTTGAATCCCTTCAAGAATTGACCTTGTGTATCTTCTAACATCATATTCGGGTAATTTATGACCTTTGGATTTATGTATGAGACCATCTAGGGTTCCTCCGGAAGCAAATTCTAACAACAAGTTGTAGACCATGTCACCCTTGTCTGTGGCCGTGGTCTCTTCACCCAAGCGCTCGATGATGAAAGGGCAACCCTTGATCTCAAAGAGAACGTCTGACTCATGTTTAATGGACTCAGAAGCAGAGACCTTTGCTGATTTCACCGCCATCATTTCTCGCAAATTGAGCATACGGCGGCTATGCTCATCCTTTGTTGGTTTGCTGGGAGTAGCAAGAAAAACAGAACCATAGCTTCCTTTTCCAATCAACTTCCCTCTCAACCAGTGCACTCCATGACTGCACATGCTGTGCTTTTCTCGGTCTAATTTTTCTTCTACCTTTCTTTTCATTATTCTTCTTCACTCAGTTCTTAGTTCTTTGTTTTCTCCACAAGGAAATAAGGAAGTCTTTCTGACAGAATTAGCGGCTGCTTGATTGTGCTCTGTAATGCTTTATAGTTTACTCTAGGGCATTGGAAGATGCATCGAATGTGTGGCTTAGGGTATAAAGTCGGTCAGGTTTAATTGATGCTTATCAGGTTTTCATATGTGACGTAAACACCAAGCTACTAGCTAACCAATAACATAATTTCCAGATTAGTTTATCATTTTTTCTTTCTTATCTTTTTGTTAATTAAGGATTTCAATTTTGGAAACTTCATTTATCTATAACTTGGGAAAGAGTAAGGACTTGTCGCTTGGAAAGAACAAAAAGAAAAAAGAAAAAAGGGATTTGCTAGCAGTAGAACGCAAAGATCCTAATCTTAGCCAAACAAATTTTTACATTTTATTTTGGAGATTCTATTGTTTGAGATGGCGATAATGTGGTAATTATCTACGAAACCAATTTTTCATATTTCAATATATCTCGCAAGATTTGGATTTCATGTCTCTTCAAAACCTAGATTTCTTCTCCATTCTTTTTATAAAAAATTTGGCATAAGTCCAATTCTTATGAGAGATGTTGGGTGTAATCCATGTAGAAGTTGTTGTTAATCCAAGTCTTTTGACTTTTGTGTCACATACGATTATATGCCTTTATTTATTTATTTATTGATGTTTACACTTTATTTTATTTATTTTCTTGTTCCATTTATGCCCCTAAAACATAAATAAGTTAAATTATGGATTTGTAAAACCGGTAATTTATTGATTTGTAGGAAATTAATTATCATATTTGATTTGAATTTAATTGCAACCCCACCTCTAGTTCAGGTAATTAAACCCATAAATTACCTCTAGTCCAATTAAACCCAAAAGCCAGCTCTTATGCACATAGTTATACCCATAAATTGCCTCTAGTTCAAGTAATTGAACTCATATAATACTTTTGGTATGGATTTTTAAACTCATAATTAAAGTAAAAAAAAACCTATCTAAAAGGTTGTAGAAAAAGGAAAAAAAGGAACTCATACATCTGCAGTAGGTATACTCACACTTGACTATATTGAGATAAAACTCCATAAAAATTTCTTTGGAAAGCCCAAGAAAAAAACTATTACCTGGGAGTAGGGGTGGGCATCAAAATCGGAATACCAAAACCATCCCGAAATCATGTCAAACCGTGCCAATCTCGTGTCGTCCCATTTGGTGCTGACGTGTAAACGAGATGATACCGTGTCATCCCTTTACTGTTTGGCACGACATCGGTTCCAGATTTGTGATCCCGTTTGGTGCCATACCGTACCGAATAGTACATGTAAAATAAATAATAATCCTAATTTAATTTCAGTTCCTTCTCAGCTTTAGGAAAGAGTAAGGACTTGTCGCTTGGAAAGAACCAAAAAAAGAAAAGAAAAGGGATTTGCTAGCAGTAGAACGCAAAGGTTCTAATCTTGGCCAAACAAATTTTTACATTTTAATTTGGAGATTCTATTGTTTGAGATGGCGATAATATGGTAATTATCTACGAAACCAATTTTTCATATTTCAATATATCTCGCAAGATTTGGATTTCATGGATTTCATGTCTTTTCAATGCTAGGATTTATTTTCTTCAAAACCTAGCTTTCCTTCTCCATTATTTTTATAGAAAATTTGGCATAAGTCCAATTCTTATGAAAGATGTTGGGTGCAATCCATGTAGAAGTTGTTGTTGATCTTAGTCCTTTGGCTTTTGTGCCACATAAGATTATATGTGCTTTTTTTAATTGATGTTTACACTTTATTTTATTTATTAATTAATTATTTTGTTGTTCCAATTATGCCCTTAAAAATAAATAAGGTAAATTATGGATTTGTAAAACCGGTAAGTTATTGATTTGTAAGAAATTAATTATCAGATTTGATTTGAATTTAATTAATTGCAACCCCACCTCTAGTTCAGGTAATTAAACCCGTAAACTACCTCTAGTCCAGGTAATTAAATCCATAAGTTACCTCTAGTCTAGGTAATTAAACCCAAAAGCCAGCTCTTGTGCACATAGTTATACCCATAAATTGCCTCTAGTTCAAGTAATTGAAAGTACCTATCTAAAAGGTTATAGAAAAAGGAAAAAACGGAACTCATACATCTGCAACAGGTATACTCACACTTGAGTATATTGAGATAAAACTCCATAAAAATTGCTTTGGAAAACCCAAGAAAAAAACTATTAGGAAAGTGTTTTCATATAATTCCATTTATGATAGTGGCATATATTGTAAATTCCTTAAAAATTATGGACATTCTAATTGCTTACTTGAGAGACTATAATTGAAAAGGGAGATCATATGGACTACACCCATGACATCTTGATGAAAATGGACATATACCTAAGAAGCCCTTCTTTAAGGCAGAGTTATATATTAAGCATTTTTTGCTATATAATGATTACAAGAAAATGACATAATTAATTTAGACATAGTTGGATAACTCAACAAAAAGAAACTTAAGATGTTTTTTCATTCCATAATTTTTTTGGATGAACTGAAAGGCATTGTCTATCAAGCTACCCTCACAGCCTTGGTCCTGATCAGCAGTGTCACAATCGACCAGCTCTTGTTCAGACAAAGAGATCAATTTACCTGCTGTACGTTGAATAATTCCTTCTGTAGCTGCCACTGCTGAAAATGCCCAACAACATCCTACAATTTTGGTTCCGACGAATAGAAGATAGAAGAACAACAAATATAATTTGATAACTGAGAACTTCCATTGAGGAATCCCTCAAATAAAACTTATTTGAGGGACACCCTTGTAGAGCCTACTCCGCATAGTATTTCACTAATCCAAATTGTTTATTTTGTAGGTATTCATTCAAAGATCATCTCTACGCAAAATCACTTGAATCCGATATCATTTGACCATTCAATTAAATTATTGAAATTTAAATACTTTTTTGAAGCACCGTGTTCATTGATTTTGTTGGTCTCAATTAGATGCCTTAATTATTTTTAATTTGTCTGATTTTTTGCAAGGATGATCTATGAATGAAGACTTGAAAAATAGACGGTTTGGATCATTGAAAAAAATTCGTAGAGTACCCTAAAGGGTGTCCCTCAATGGAAAAAATACTATATATATATATATATATATATATATATATATATATATATATTATTTCTTAACTATTAAATATGAACTAGACACTTAATTACCACATTGGCATTGGTCCCTGATTGGGGAAACAGCTCCTTGCTTTCTCCAGTCCACTGTAGCTGGCACTTCAGCCATAACATTTTCGTATTTGAAAGAAGTCGTCTTTGTCGAGCATTCATACCCCTTGAATCTATTTCTTGTTGCTCTGAGTACTCTTCATTCGTAAGATCTGCAAATAAATAGACGCTTAACAGTTGTATATGATTTATTTGCGTCGTTATTGGAAGATTCTATAAATGCAACATTTTCCTTAAATATCTTAAAACACTTTTAATTCTCGTTAATGTCGTTGTATACTCGGCCATTACGAGCTAGTCATTGCTCGTATCTCCCATGCATAGGTGCATCTTGCAGACTAAGAGAAGTGGCTTCACAAGACCAAGCCCACAACATGAGGATGAAGCCCAAACAAATACCTAACTTGCACAGCTGGTTATTAATCAACTCCTAAACTATGAGGTAGTGGTTTGTTTGTTTTGTTCTACCATTCCAAAATGGTAGTTTAGTCTAGATTGTTGTTAATTTTATGTTCAATGGAATTGAATTTAATCTGTACGGTATCAATTATAAATATTTTATTTTAGTTTTTTGTCGAGTTTGAATCAGATACTTTATTCCGATATATTAATTTTATTTATTTATTTATAATGATTCTGTTAATAGTTTGTTGATTCACTGTTCTCGCAACTTTTGTCTCCAAGAGAAGAGTTCCATTTTAGGTCCTCATTTGCTATGGTATATTGGACACAACCTTCACTAAAAGACTATTTTTCACATTGAAAAAAATGAAGAAGAAAATTGTTAAGCTTGAATTAGATCCTCATTTGCTAGTCCTTCAACTTGTTACAATTTGTATGGGAAAACACTTTTACTTTGTTCCACATTGGAAGAGAGTAGCTTCCACACATGGTTCACAACCCCAACTCACTGTAGAATTCTTGCTCATTTGAAACACTAAGTAGGAAGTGTGCCTAATGGAATGGAAATTGGCCTCACCTTTGGATTAGGCTTTGAAAATATAAACCATATATATATATATAATTGTCAAAGATTGGGTGAGCTGTTAACCTAATGAAATTGAAAGAATCACGTCATTTTGGATTGAACATAACTTAGGGCAAAATATTGCTATATCTAACTGACATAGGAGGGGAAATTAATCAGTTTCAGGGTGTAAATACAAACCGTTTGGCGTTAGATTTTTCTTTTTTCTTGTACATGTAACTTACCACAAAAAATTAAATTGAGGACTTGGACCGTTGACGGTTGAGGGGTTTTGCACGGATGGTAAAAGAGAATTATTGCGGATTAAATACTTTGATATTTTATGAAATTAACCAACCATTTCTTGGCCGCTGAAAGCAATGGTTAATCAATATACATATATAATAAATTTAAATAGATAAATTATTATAAATTGCATAAATAAAAAACATTTAATCATCAAATTAATAATATATATTATATATGAGCTCGACTGAGGAGATGATGAGCAAACAACATGCATGCAACTGCTCCTGCAAAGCAGCGCGGTGTTCAAGGTAATTGGTGCAATTCCAAAATCATCAATCATCGCCTGCTATATTATATGTGTTTGCTCAAAACCCCTGTCAGCAAGCTCATGATTTATGATGATTTCATGAATCATAAACAATTTTGAGACACATGGAGATCCAAAATGACATGATCATATCCGATAAGTTCCTTGTAGGGCTCGTCAATGGGCCGGGCTGGGCTAGCCCGGCTCAAATTTAATGGGCTTGGGCCGGGCTAGGTTTTAAAGAGGAGAGAGAAAATAGCGGGCCGGGTTTTTTTTAGAAAATTCAAAGCCCAAGCCCAACTCATGAGTCAGGCTTGAAAAAGCTCATCGAGCTGGGCCGGGCTTAGACCAACGGGCCGGGCCAAAACGGGCATACTTCAATCGAAAAAAATCATAAACTTAATCATTAGGGCATTTTAGTCCAAATTTGAGATTAAACTCACTTAATTCCAATATTTTCACATCAAACCAAATTCATAAAACACCTAATAAAGTTACACAACTTAATAAGATTTTCTACAAAAATAATAAAACCAAGTATTATTTTTGAGGTTATTTCATAATTAGACCGTAATACGTTTTAAGAAATAATTTTAAAAAATAATAAGTATAAAAAAGTATTTTTTTTAAAGGATGGTATGAATAAATATGCAAATGTTTGGTGATGTGTTCAAGAAAAGCATGATTATATTTGGTGGTACGATTATGTTTCGTCATATGATTATATTTGGTGATATGATATGTTGTTCATCTTATATATATATATAATTATTGTATTAATAATTGACACAAATTAAATTAATGTGCTAATCATCCAATTATAAACTAGGAATGAGTAAAGAAAAGTAAATGAAATGAAACAAATTATATATGTGATTTAAGTGATATAATCCTAATCATAAACTCTTATTTATACATAATTATATATGTATGCGGGCCTAATGGGCCGGGCTTTTGTGGGCGGGCCGGGCTGGGCTTTCTTGGGCCTAATCGGGCCGGGCTTATGGGCCAGGCCGGGCTTCAAACACTCAAGCCCAAGCCTAGCCCGGCCCAAGATGGGCCGGGCCATCTCAAAGCCCAGAACGGGCCGGGCCGGACTTTTTTTCAATGGGCCGGGCGGGCCCCCATCAGCCCATTAGCCCGCAGGCCAAATGATGAGGCCTAGTTCCCTGCATGCTGCACATAGGCAAGTATAGATGAGAATCTCCTCTTATTCCACAACAACGAAAGCACTTTTTCACTCTTTCATATACTAGGGGATTTCACTTGAAAAAGAAAATGTTTCATACTAATGGATTCGGGTCCATAACCATGGATTCCAACGTACGAGATCTTATAGCACTTACCAATGAGGCCCTATCGATTAGTATTACACAGAAGAAATCAATTATAGACATTAATATAATTAGATATGCTCTTCATAGACAAACTTGGGATTTGCGATCCCAAGTAAGATCGGTTCAGGATCATGGGATCCTTTTCTATCAGATAGAAGCCCTGTTGCACAAAATGCACTTCTAAGTAATTGCATGATCTAATTAATTAGAAATTCATTTTTTACATAATATCATGATCTAATTAAAATTTGAATTTTGTTTGAACAATTATTACAACTGTTGGATGAAGAGGTACCGAACCTCTATATAACAGACAATTCGTTCAAGCCAGAAGCTATAGAATTTTGGAATCACATGATCACTTCTCCATAAATAATCACTTTATGAGAGAAAAGCATATTATTGTTCGCCAGAAATCAAAGCCAATGTGCTTAGGCTTTGATTTTTGATAGTTTAATCCTAGTGGGCAATCTCCTATTTGTGAGAGGCTTTGATTTGTGTATGAATTTGATTTTTATTGATATATATATATATAGAATATATTTCGAATTGTTTTTATTATATTATTTGGTTAATTTCTGATTGTTCTCCAACACAACTTGAAATAATGTCAATTGAGCTATATATGAGCTTCTGTTAGTCCTAGTCTTTAAACTACAAAACAATTGTTATTTTTTCTCCTTGTTTATTCTAGTCCTTAGATTAGGGATGGACATTGGGTACCAATTGGGTGTTAGGGGTGCCCTATCATATAGATGTTCTTGTTGCCTGATTTTCTTTGGTTGGTTCGTCTCCTTTATATACACTGATGGACCTATATAGAGACAAGTGTGGGCAGCTAATGTTTTCTTCAATCATGTAGGCTACATTAAATAGAACATTTTGGCAATATTTTGCATGTTCAGCCCAATATTTTGCGTGAATAGCCCCGAGTTGACTCGCTATCAAGGCTCAAAATATCAGGTCAGTTTAAGAAATGACTTAGTTTGTCTTCCATCCTACGTGTATTTTGTGTGATTTTTAATAAAATAATAATATAGTTATATAAATCTCTCCCAAAAAAAAATAGTTGTATAAATATATAATATTACTACATAAATAAATATTAGTGATCGGGACTGAATATTATATATAATATTTATGCCAACAGTTTCACTATTCGCTGGATCCGCCACTGTTTATATACACATGAATTCAGGTGCCCGTCGCATCGCACCGACAAAGTGCATACAAACAAATAGAAAAAGAAACCCGACATGTTTTCAATCGTCAAAGCAAGTAAAAAGAAAGAAGACAAACAAAAGAAAAGAAAATGTTGCGTAGTAATTGCATGCGAAAATAATGAAAATGAAAGAAGCCAGGAAAGTAATCGGGCCACATGCTACAATTGTCATGCTTTGTTCTTCTAAGAGCCCCAAACAAGAAAATTGAGAATCGACTTAGGAGAAAGACTTTTATGAACCAGAAATGATACTTTTACGTGACATATCATTATTGACTAGAGATAACAAAACAGTGCTATCCTAATTGCAACTAAATTTTTCTTCCAACTTAAGGGATAGCTATATTTTAGGGACTTTTCTAGCATTTTCCCTAGTATAAATACAAGGCTTCTCAGCAATTATATACAACATAAAAATAAAAGAAAAAAAGGCTAAAGATTGAAAACAGAATGAAGCTAATGAAAAGAAGAAAAGAAAGGAAAAAGTAGAGGTACCCTAAACTAGAATTTTTTATTTGCATTGAAATTTCCAGTCACAAGGCTTTTACTCCTCTCAAGCTTTTTCTTCCAACACTGGTGCTTCCAACACTGGCATTGCCCCTTCTTCTTCAAACCCACCAACTCTCCCTCCTCCTCTCTCTCCACTCCTTCCTCTTCCCTCTTCCCCACAACTGAAACCATCCTCATCAACCCCTCCTCCTTACTTTTCACCCACCACTTCCTCATCCTCTCCCTTACCTCACACCCCTTCTCCTCATGACCCCCACCGCAAAACCCGCACTCGACCATCTTCTCTTTTGCCGCGGTAGCAGCCCGAACGCTCTTCGCTTTTTCAAACCCAAAAGAAAGCCTCAAAGCGTCGTTTAACGAACTGGGTTTCTCTGCAACAATCCAATCCTTAAACTCCTTCCTCAACCCATCAATAAAAACCCCTTTGAGGACATTGTCTTGCAGTCCATGATCCGGCCACCGCTTCAAAATCCATTGCAGTCTCAGAAAATAAGCACGCACTGTCTCATCCCTGCTCTGCTTGATCATCGTCAACTCCGACCACAATTGATCGATCTGATCATACGCCTGACAGAACAGCGATCTTATTTCTTCCCAACTCAACGAACGGTAAGGATCAATGTTCAAATCGTACCACAAAGCCGCTTCATTTTCCAGCGTCACCGGGAAGATTCTCACCATCACGTCCACTGTTGGGCAACTGAAATTTGCGCGGCAAAATTTGGCGAACCGGGTTAAATGGGTAACCGGGCATTCGTTCGAACCGCCCCGAAAGATCGGCAGAGGCGCAATAGGTACGTAGAAAGGGGTCTGATTGGTTGTGGGTTCTGAGAAATTTTTGGTCTTTGATGGCAATGAGGCTCTGGCTTTGATTTGATTACTCGAAGAAACCGACTCGGGCGGTGGTTGTGAGGAGGAGAATTGGTCGCTCGGGGAATTGGTTTCTGAATCTGATGCCAAGTAAATAGATTGATTTTGTGATTGTGAAACGTCGTCGCTGCAATCGTCGTCGTAAGAATTGGAGTTTCTCTTTGTTAGGAAAGCCATTTGCGAGGAAGGAGATCGGGAAACTAGCAAATTTGAACTTCAACAGGTTTTGCCTTTTTACATTTTAAAATGGGATTATTAATTGGGGGCTTTCTGAAAGAAAATGACGGTTTGAGTACATTCTAGGGGAGGCGCGAATGCGGGATTTGGTGGTTTTTGGCCATTGGATCAGATCTGTACAGTCAGTGACTTGCCACGTCAATCCATAGATTTAAAAGAGAAATGGAAAATTAGAACTTTCCAGAACCAGAACACTGATGTTGTGGCTGAAAAATGGATTTTTAGGGTTTATACTTCGTTTTATGCATGAATTTTCGCTTGTGTTTTTACAAAGACCTAGTAGTGGATAATTATGGGTTGATCCTAAGAGTGTGAACTGTACAAGTTAACTGAAAACGAAGATTGATAGCTTCGTAAAATTAAGGATGCTCAATATGCAAGTGTTTACACCATATTTGACCAAGCAACTAGAAGCAATTCTAAGCAAAGCAAAGAATCCCACATTGAAATATTGCAAGAAGTGAAGACTCCCTCTCATCTATAAAAGGAGACCACTCTCCACTTAGGAAGGGATCCCCTTAGGTTGGGCTTTATAATCAGTCATGGGCTTAATCTTTAGTCTCTTTATATTCAAGCCCAGCCCATTGTACAAATGTAAATACACATTGTTATAATAATGAGAATATACTTCTCCGTGGACGTAGCCCATTCATTAAGGGTGAACCACGTATATCTTGTCTTTTGTATATTTATCGCTTGTCAAATCCTCACACACTAGCTGAAGGCCCTCACCTTCACCCATCATCATCACACCCTATCTCTAAGTTGGGCTAAAAAATGTTGAACCATTTTTTAGCGTCAACAGTTTGGCGCCGTCTGTGGGAATCGACACAAAAGGCTTCTGTCATTCTCCCTTTCTTCAGTGCCCTTCGGCACCCTTACAATCAGCAGTGCCCTTCGGCACCCTTACTGCCGTTCGGCAATCCCATGCTGGAGCAACAATAAATGCTAAGGCAACAATTGCAGAAGATGACATTTCAAGGGAAGCCCACGTGCCCACTTCCATGAGATAAGTGGCATGTTCATAACCTTCTACGTTATTTAATGTTGGAGGATCAAGGAAAAGCCAACAAGAATATGGCTATACTTTGCATGGCTTGCATGACCAAGTATGAAACCATCTCATTTCAAAATGCTGTTCGGCAATACCTCCATTTCAAGTCCAAGGGAAAGCCTACGTAATTCATTCCAAAGAGGTAACGGCGAGTGCTGAACGGTACCCACCTTCAGATCATGAGCCCTTGCCGTTCGGCATCCCTTTGAAAAGTAAAAATATTGGGGACTTGAGCTTATGCTACAAGCTTCATCATTCAGCGCATGCCATTGGTGAGATGAAAGCAACTAGTTCCTAACTACCGTTCGGTACCTAGTGAATATTGGAGAAATGGAAGCAACCATCCCATGACAATCCAAAGCTGCCGAATGGTAGGAGGAGAAAGTTACACATGGTGATGCCTTCTCAGGAACGTCACTCTTCAAAAAGAGTTAATCGGCAACTACACAGCAGAAGACATTTCTCCAAAAATCTCTAACTGCACCTAGCCGCCATTCCTGCCTCATGCGCCCTCATATGCAAATCGGAACCAATGATACCGTTCGGCACCTTGCTTTGCATAGCTTCCATGATTGTGGGAGCAGCCATCGTTCAAACCAAATGTGGTTGTCACATTGCATGGCGAACGGAGCAGAAATCTGTTCCAATCTAACGGATGCCCACGTGCATCCCCACCATGAGATAAGATTCCTATTCTTATATTGTATTATTTTAACATGGTTGCAAGAATGCAATATTTAATAATCCATTAACAGAAGCTGTGGCTTAGGTTTCAACACCTGTCAATTGCCATTCATCAACACAATGGAATACCCATGCAGTGGGCAATGAGTCATGGGATCGGCATCACCCACTGGAGCAGTAAAATCTCCTATGGCTATCGAAGTCCATGCACTTGTACAGAATCATAGCCTCTGGCTGTGTACACCATGCCGATGAATTGCTCAATCTACCCAACCGTTCGGCAGCCAAAGAAAACCCCACATGCCTCACACCAAGACTAGTTACTCAGAACCATGTTTGACGGTAGCTCTATGTTGTTTCTTTCTGAAGTCCCAGATTAACGATTTTATGAAGCAGCCTGTCAATCTCAGAAAATTTCCAAGGGTGTCATTCGGCACCTAAAGCTGCAGCCTTATCAGGACACCTTTCCATCATGTCTTACCAATCAGCACATGAGTATCAGCATAGTTGGGAGGATGGTAAACCGAACGGAAACACCAAATGAATCAGCCCAAGTTGCAGTATTATCAAGCCTACCAGTCGATACCCAAATCAAGATTGTCAAAGGGAAGGAAACTCGCCCCATCTTCAGCTTCCTTTGTCAGTCTCTTTGGCATTGCCCTTACCGACCGGTAAGGCAATATTGAGGCAAAATATGTGGGTTACCGTACTGCACACCCCGCCAAGAAATTTCTATAGACACCCACTTGGTTGAAGATTCCGAACGGCACATCATAGCCTGCTGGAACGCATGTAAACTCTCCAACCCATAAAACAATTTTCATGGGCCCATCACAAGTTGAATTCCGAACCAGGTGAAGGCAGCTAAGTTTTGCAAGACATAACAACCTCATGGTTTTCTATTGCATGGATGGCTCCACAAAAAATCTGCAAGTCTCTCTATGCCGAACGGCACCCCAATATTCTCAAAAATTGGAGGGCCCCATCTAGTCGAATTATGGGTTTCATTTCTCAGAGCCATATTGAGTTATATTGGCCCCAGCCACCTCTCAAAATCAAAAACGGCACATCCATAATAATCACTACATGCCTTATTAAAATCTTCCGCAGTAACCACTAATCTAGTGGATGCCCACTTGCGGCACTTGGCATTCATGGCAACGCAGCAAAAACCCAAGATTATTAGCCATCGGCAATAATCATTGGTAATGATCATCGGCATATACGCTAAAAGCAAAAACCCAAGACTATTAGCCATCGGCAATAGCCATTCGGCGCGAGCGATGCCTTCGGCACCCCGCCATCATACGACGCGAGCGTTGCCATCGGCACCCCGTCATCATTAGGCGCGAGCGATGCCTTCGGCACCCCGCCATCATATGACGCGAGCGTTGCCATCGGCACCCCGTCATCATTAGGCGCGAGCGATGCCTTCGGCACCCCGCCATCATATGACGCAGGTGTTGCCATCGGCACCCCGTCATCATTAGGCGCAAGCGATGCCTTCGGCACCCCGCCATCATAAGACGCGAGTGTTGCCTACGGCACCCTGTCATCATTAGGCGCGAGCGATGCCTTCGGCACCCTGCCATCATTAGGCAGAAGCGATGCCTTTGGCACCCCCGCCATCATTTTGACAAGCGCGATGCCTTCGGCACCCTGTCATCATCTGACGCGAGCGATGCCTTCGGCACCCCGTCATCATTTGACACGAGCGATGCCTTTGGCACCCTGTCATCATTATGCAGAAACAATGCCTTCGGCACCCTGTCATCCTAAGGCAAAGGGAAGCCTTCGGCACCCTGTCATCCTTAGGCAAAGGGAAGCCTTCGGCACCCTGTCATCATTAGGCAGAAGTGATGCCTTCGGCACCCTGTCATCCTAAGGCAAAGGGAAGCCTTCAGCACCCTGTCATCCTTAGGCAAAGGGAAGCCTTCAGCACCCTGTCATCATTAGGCAGAAGTGATGCCTTCGGCACCCTGTCATCATTAGACGTGAGCAATGCCTTCGGCACCCTGTCATCATTAGGCAGAAGCGATGCCTTCGGCACCCTGTCATCATAAAGCAAAGGGAAGCCTTCGGCACCCTGTCATCCTTAGGCAAAGGGAAGCCTTCGGCACCCTGCCATCATTAGGCGCAAGCGATGCCTTCGGCACCCCCGCCACCATTCGGCAAAAGCGATGCCTTCGGCACCCTGCCATCATTAGGCACGAGCGATGCCTTCGGCACCCCCGCCATCATTCCGCAGAAGCGATGCCTTCGGCACCCTGTAATCATTCGGCAGTAGCGATGCCTTCGGCACCCTGTCATCATTAGGCGCGAGCGATGCATTCAGCACCATTCACACCACACTATACGGCTTGGAAGAAGACTAAAGTGTTGCTCGGTCAATGCATTGAAAATTATAAGTCCCCAACCAAGAAGTACCTCCTTACTTGAGAACTTGGGGGGCTTCTGTTTACATCATATTTGACCAAGCAACTAGAAGCAATTCTAAGCAAGGCAAAGAGTCCCACATTGAAATATTGCAAGAAGTGAAGACTCCCTCTCATCTATAAAGGAGACCACTCTCCACTTAGGAAGGGATCCCCTTAGGCTGGGCTTTATAATCAGTCATGGGCTTGATCTTTAGTCTCTTTATATTCGGGCCCAGCCCCTTGTACAAATGTAAATACACATTGTTATAATAATGAGAATATACTTCTCCGTGGACGTAGCCCATTCATTAAGGGTGAACCACGTATATCTTGTCTTCTGTATATTTATCGCTTGTCAAATCCTCACACACTAGCTGAAGGCCCTCACCTTCACCCATCATCATCACACCCTATCTCTAAGTTGGGCTAAAAAGTGTTGAACCATTTTTTAGCGTCAACAGCAAGGAAATTCCAACAAGCTAAATGATAAGACTTGCTCCTCAAACCAAAGAAAAATATGAGCTTTGGGAACACTAGTGTGGCATTCTGTAAGTTAAAAACTCTCCCATGTCTAAGTTAGATTTTTATTTATTTATTTTTAAGAATGTCTAGGTTAGACATTTTTCAAACACGAATTGAGGTGGAGTTCATGTACCTCAATGTGTTGAAGTTTTTGGCTATTTATCTTGTTTTTCGTGAACGTGCCTGATTGTGTCATGGCTTGGCATAATCGCAAAAGGACATGTGCGATGCGGACCAAATCAAGCGATAACTAAATGGAATGGTATAGTCTCTACATTATGCCCTCAAAGAAGTTGTAGAAACCATGAAGAACTAAGAGCCCGTTTCGAATCCTACTTAGATCCAATTTTATAAACTCAAAAACAGATTTGAAGTCAAAAGCCACAAAAATCTGTTTGGTAGACCCATTTTAAAAAACCCAAATCCAAAAAAAAACTCAAAGACACCCCCATTATTGAAGTTCTTGGATCCAATTTTATAAACTCAAAAATAGATTTGAAGTTCAAAGCCACAAAAATCTGTTTGGTAGACCCATTTTAAAAAACCCAAATCCAAAAAAAAAACTCAAAAACACCCCCATTATTAAAGTTCTCTTTCTCTCTCTCTCTCTCTCTTGTTAATTTCAATTTAAGAATCCAGGGTTTCTATTTCTAATTTTAATTTTAATTATTTTTTAGACAATAAAAATAGTTTGGAGTTCAATTACCAAACAAATTTTTAGATCTTAATATCAGTATTTAAAAACTCATGTTTTTTTTAAATAAATCATGATTTTTTAGTTCATCTTTTTGAGTAGGATACCAAAGAGGCCCTAAATATGTTTGCCGATTGCAGTATTATTCAAATGTCGTTTAAGTCGAAACTCTAGTGAAGCAAGCCTAGTTTGGCTATCTCCGAGTAAGATGTGTTTTGGGCATGAAGAGTGGGTGGTGATGACATTGATGAAGATGGGGAAGGTTTCCTTTGGATATATAGGCATCCCACCTCTAGCCTCTAGGTACTTATATTCTTTGGTGATAATCTTTTCACTTGGAGAAACAGGAAACAAAAGATCATTTCAAGATCTAGTGTTGAGTCTGAGTATAAAGGCTTGTCTAGTGTTGTTTGTGAATTACTTTGAGTTAGAAACTTTATGACAGACTTGGGGCTTAAACCTGAGATGAGAAGTATGTTCGAGATTCCTTGTGATAATAAGGCTACTATATATTGATATTGAGCATAATCATTGTTGTCATCAGATCAGCTGCTCCATAATTGATTCAATTGCATCCTCAACTTGTGATACTCGCAAGTGTAGGAGCTGTTCAGTAGTATAGCATATGTAAGTGCGAGAATTGAAAACAAAAATGGAAACAAGATTTACAGATAATTGTGAAAGTACAAGAATTGAAAACAAGAAAGAAAGAAAACAACTAACTCAAGCAAATAAGTTCCCAAGTTCAATTCAGATTCACGGATTGATTCTAGCTAAAGTATGATTAAGCCATGGTGTCTGGTCCTAACCTTGTATTCCTAATTCCCTAATTTGATCATCTGCTTTCTAACCTAAAATCAAGCATTAGAAATCCATTAAGCATAGAAGAATGTCTAATCCCTGTTGTTGAATGTCCATACATACTCTTCTTATTCATAGTTCAATTCAAATTAAAGCATAGTGTCTACTCTTAATTCAAATCAAGATAGCTAACATTCAAGTTTTAATGGTGATCAATCATTCAAACAAGCATATTGAAATTGGTACTTAGGTGACGAGGGGTTAATTTAAATGCTATTCAAACACACACAACAATATTCACACACTTTAAAACTTGACCAAAGATGATTATGACTAGTCAACAAATAGTCATGAAAGCCATAACCAAGAACACACAGAGCACACCAATCTGCACCTGCAAGCCTAGAAGATTACTAGTGACAACCTAGGCACTCAGAAGGACCCGTCAATCTAGGCATCCCCTGTGCTAGCAAAAACTATGGTGAAAGTGTATGAAAGCATCATAATCAAGTAAATAACAAACAACAGATACTGATGACTAGTCAACCGCAAGAACACAAACCCAGAAAATTGTGAACAACAAAACCAGAAAAATTGTTCACCCAGAAACCCACCACTGGGAAAAATTGGGGGTCATCATCCGACCAGGCAATCCACTAAGCAAAAAAGATTCTTACAGAGAATACACAAGCAAGCTCAAGAAATCCTAGATCTATTTAGGAAACAAGCTATACCTCCTCTGTGCAATCTTCTTCTCCAACTTAGTTGAGCTAGTAGCTAGTCCTTCATGTAAGTGGCAGCTAGTCCATCAGCTCCTTCACTCCATAGCACCAGCAACTTAGCTCCAGATCGAACAAACATAATGAAATATAGATTCTGAGATGAAATGGTCAATTCCTTCAAGAAACCATACTCTTGAAGAAATCATCCAAGAATATGATCCAGACTAAGAACGATGACTAGTCATAATTAACCCAGATGCAAACACAAGAAGATGACTAGTCATAACTGAACCCAGATGCAGATTATAAAAAGCATAGCAAATTTTAAAAAAGCATTTTCAAAATCTCACAATGAAAAACCTTAGAGAATGCAGAGTATAAGTTTTACTCTCAAAATTTCTCAATAGGTAAAGTAGATTTCGAAAATAAAAGCATATTTCAAAAGCTATTTGAAAACCTCATTTGAAAACTCAAACCATACCCTGCTGCAAATGTAGAGAAGAAGAAGAAGACCTCTCTCTCTCTCTCTCTCTCTCTCTCTCTCTCTCTCAAAGATGCAGACCTCATTCTCAGAGAGAAGATGCAGAGCAAAATCAAAACTCTCAAAACCTTTCTCTCTGAAATTGACAGACGAAAAAAATGCCTCTCAAAAATCAAACCCCATACCTAGTCTCTCTCTCTCTAAAAAACCATATTAGAAATTGTAAATGAGAGAGATGGTGAGTCCAAACCAGCCATAGCCTTTTTGTTAGGTCAAAAGGACACTTGGCAGCCAATGATTGGACTTACAATAAGCAAAATCACGTGCTGGAAATATTGCCATATATGACTAGTCATAAAAATCCTGTGCTGGAAAAGATTGGATTATATGACTAGTCATCTCAACGAAGTAACAAATACTGATTTGGTCTATATGACTAGTCATCTCGACGAAGTAGCAAATGCTGATTTGGCCTATATGACCAATCATTTCAACAAAGTAGCAAATGCTGATTTGGCCTATATGACTAGTCATCTCGACAAAGTATATGGATGCAAATGCTGATTTTCCTATTGATGCCTATTATAAATGAATGCACAATTACCTTGGTTTTGTAGCCTCATAAGCTCTTCAATGTACTTCAAGTTTGTAGCAAATACCCAATGCCTATTTTCTAAAGATGAGCTAAGAGGAATTACATGAAAGTGTACATTTGGCAAGGAAAGCCAATTCTAACAATCCTAAAACTAACACATATTAACTTATAAGCATAATGAATAAGAACAAGAACTGTAATTGAAACTTGGACACTAATCAAACTTGAAAACTTAGAATGAGAGATTACATTACAATGAAAAATAGAGTATAACTTAGAAAAACATAAAGGATACTTTAGCAAAAGGGTTTTGTTACAACAATTGAGAAATAAAAAGGACAATTGAGAGAATTTGAGGGAGAGAAGGGAGAGGAGCTATAGAGAGGTGTTTGAGAGCTCCCCCCGTTAGGGTGTGTTTGAAAGCTTGGAGAACCTCACTATTTATAGGCCTAAAGATAGTACAAATCTGAATTGAGTATTGCTTCTACCTACAAAACTCACTTCACCAACTTTACGTAATTTCCCAGCCAAAAACAATTAGCTCATGCATATATCATGCATGACAATGCATTGCAGTCTTCTTGTGGGCTCATTTTGGGCTTGTTCCTCCATTCATACAATTCTGGGAAATTATGGTCTTGAAGCTCTTTGTCTTATCTTTCCAACCATATGTAGCCCAACTCAAGGAAAAATCAGAAAGGCCTTCAAATGTCATTTTTGGCATAGTAACGCAGATTTTGTCAAATTTCACCTTGAGCTGCCAAAACTTGCATAACTTCCTCTAGAAGACTCGAAATCATGAACCGTAAAATGCTCTAGAAACTAGACTTCTTCATCTTTCCAATGACATCTGGTTCATTGTCTGGTTCTTTCTAAGAAAGTACAATCCAATCCTTGAAGTTGACTGATCTATAGACACAATTTTGAGCTAACTTGACTCCAAAATGCATTAAATGAGTCCCAAAGCTTAATACAGTGAAACAAAGAAAAAAGAAATTAAAAGCACAAGTTTAACTCAAAAATATAACCAAATCATAAGCTAGAAGGGTACAAAATGATTACTAATTATGCACCGATCAATCCTGAACAACATGAGGAAACAAAACATATGAAGATTGACCAACATTTCATTAAGGAGAAGTTGGAGGATGAAGTGCTTGATTTACCATTTGTGAAGTCTAAAAACCAACTTGCTAATATTCTTACTTTTACTATGTTTGTAAAAGAGTGTTCTACAACTCTTGACAACTTGGACATAAGAAATATTTGTACACCAAATTGGATTATGAGATTTGTTTCTTGGGTGGGGTATGTGAGCTCTTTGCCAAGAGGAAGAGAACGGAAGAGAACGGAAGAGAATAATGATGAGAGTATTTGTGAGAGTGCTCGCATAGGTGTATAGTTGGGAGAAGATGATTGTGTTTTACTAAAATTGATGAACAGGAGGAGGAGACCAATCTTGCGAGGTCAATCCATCGACTCTCGTCACGAGGTTCGTAAAGAAAGGTGCTCCGCAGCCCACTTCTGAAGAACATATTCCTATCGACAAGCCACAAGGATTCCCTCGTAGGCACAGTCCACCAAGACGCCGCATATGTAGGACAACTAAGGAGGTCAGCCCTTGCCAGCCAACAAGGAAGTCAACCAACTGCGCCCAAATCATGAAGGTCACTAGCATGACCCGCAGGCAATGCACGTAGCAGATGTTGAGAAGCTTGTGAATAACCGGCTTCGAGACTTGAAGATCGGAGGAGATTTCCAAGATGCTCTGCGTACACTACTAAAAAAAGGCTCAAAAGGGACTAAGTCCAATCAGTCCCTGTTGCTTCATTTAGGTACTGAAAACAGTGCCTATTGTGGTATTAGGGACTGTTCCAGTTGATTTTGTAGTTTTGGATACTGAACCAGTTGTGCATTCTAGTTCTCAAATTCCTGTTATTCTTGGAAGACCATTTTTTGCTACATCTAATGCTCATATAAATTGTAGGAATGTACTTATGCAACTATCATTTGGGAACATGACATTGGAGCTAAACATATTCAACATAGGGGAATGCTAGCAACCTTCTCTCCAACCTTCTCCTTTGGACCTTCTCCCCTTACCTCATGACATATGTCCCTTTTTTTACACTTAAAAGAATGTAATTAATGCATTAAACAAGGTATCATTTGTTTTCCAAATTTACCCTTATTAAATATATTGATTTTAATGTTTCCTTTATTTTATCCAATTTTTTTACAAACTTCTTACCACCTTGTTAAAAATTAATTAAGAAAAAAATGCTTTTTTTAAAGACTCTAATGAGACATTCAAATAAAACTTAAAAATTAAATAAGAAAAAACGTTAGTTTTATTTTTTGTTTTTTGAAAGACTCAAAAGGGAGTAAGGACAAATTGGTTTAAATCGAAAATTTGGTATGCCTGAATTTTAGGATTTTTTTTTTCTTTCAAATAATCAGACTCCAAATGCAGTAAGGGATATAAATAAATATAAATAAAACTATGAACTTCCCTTCGAATATGATTATTTGGGGTTTTTTTTTTAAAAAAAATAATATTTTTAGTTGTTACTGAAAATGCTCTTTAACTTTTTTTAGTAGTTAAAAAAAATACAATTAATGAACTTCCTTTTGAAGGAAGTCTTTTTTCTTTCTAAAAATGTGATCTTTCTATTGAGTGTTTTTTTAGGTCATTTTTTTGTGTTTAAAAAAATAGAAGTTTTATCTATGAAAAAAAATAGACATTTTCTTTTTTTAAAACTGACTTTTTTATTATTTAATTTTTTACATGTGGTAAGAGAGTTGTAAAATTTTTTTGAACAAATTGAAGGACAAAACATTTAATAAGGGTAAACTTGGAAAAAAAATGTTAGCTTGTTTGATGCATTAGTTACATTGTTTTAAGTGTAAGGAAATGGACACATGTCATGAGAAAAGGGGAGAAGGTCCAAAGGAGAAGGTTGCTAGCATTCCCCTTCAACATATGCAAGCAGCCCGCAAACAATGAAAATGACAAAGAAGTTTACATGATCGAGACAATTGTTCAAAATTGCTTTAATTATTCTTTTTCTTCTGATCCATTGCAAATTTGTTTGGTAAATGGGGATTGTAATTTTGCACAAGATTTTGAAGTACAATATTTTTGTTCTTTGTTGGATTCCGCGCAGGTACAAGAACATAATAGTTGGGTACCAAAATATGAGGAGCTATCAACTGTGAGTGATGAGACAAATTCATCAAGAGAAGAAGCCCCAAAGTGTGAATTGAAGCCTCTTCCAACTAGACTTAAATATGCTTTTCTGGGAGAAGATGAGGCATATCATGTGGTAATATCTTTTAAAATAGAGCTTCTCCATGAAGTTATGTTACTTTAAGTTTTGAAAGATCATAGGACTACTATTAGAAGGACTTTATCTGATATTAAAAGTATTAGTCCTTTGGTTTGCACACACCAATTTTTTCTTGAAGAAGATGCTAAACCAATTAGGCAGGCTTAATGTAGACTTAACCCAACAATGAAAGAAGTTCATCTACAAGACATGTCTATCCAAATCCGGCAACAGAAAGAAAAAAGTGTTAGAAGAAGCCTGTTGTTATCTTCTACGCAAGTAGAACTTTGAATAGTGCATAGAAAAATTACACCACAACTGAACAAGAATTGCTTGCTATGTTTTTTGCATTGGAAAAGTTTAGATCATATATTTTGGGCTCACAAATTGTTGTTTTTACAGATCATTCAGCCTTGAAGTATTTGTTGATAAAGAAGGAAGCCAAAGCACGATTGATTAGATGGATTTTGTTTCTCCAAGAATTTGATCTTTTAATCAAGGACAAGGAATGAGTGGATAATGTTGTTACATACCATCTTTCTAGGATATCTTTTGAGGAGCCATATGAATATTTGCCTATAAAAGACACATTTCTTGATGAACAATTGTTTGGTGTTTCTAAATTACCATGGTTTGCTAGCATTGTGAATTTTCTTACTACAGGTCTTATTCCACCTCATTGGACCTCACAAGAGAAAAATAAATTTATGGTTGAGGTGAGAAATTTTTTTTGGGATGACCCGTATCTCTTCAAAGATTGTCCTGACCAGGTAATTCGTAGACGTGTTCTTGATGATGAAATATTTAGTGTCATATCTTTTTGTCATTCTAAGGCTTGTGGAGGTCACTTTTCTTTCAAAAAGACTTCGGCCAGAGTTCTTCAATGTGGTTTTTATTGGCCTAGACTTTTCAAAGATGTGTATGAATTTTGCAAGACTTGTCCAAGTTGTCAAAAGCTGGGAAAAATTACTCAACATAATATGATGCCTCTTAACCCAATTGTAATCATTGAAATTTTTGACTGTTGGGGCATTGATTTTATGGGTCCTTTTCTCCCATCTTTTGGTTACTTATATATCCTTGTTGCTGTGGATTAGGTTTCAAAATGGATTCAGGTCATACCATGTCAAAAGAATGATCATAAGACTGTTTTGAAATTTTTGAAAGAAAATGTATTGTCCAAGTTTGGTACTTCTAGAGCGATCATTAGTGATGGAGGATCACATTTTTGCAACCGACCATTCGAAACGTTGATGAAAAAATATGGGATAACACATAAGATTTCCACTTCATACCACCCACAGACAAGTGGCCAAGCAGAACTTGCAAACAGGGAAATCAAGCAAATTTTGGAAAAAACGGTGAATCCGACTCTGAAGGATTGGTCATTGAGACTAACTTTAGCCTTGGAGATGCAAGTACCTTGATAAAACTCCAATTGAATGAGCTTGAGGAGGTCATGAATGATGCATATGAGAACTCACGAATTTAAAAAGAAAGTATTAAAGTTTTCCATAATAAAAATATTTTGAGGAAAATTTTTGAGCCTTCTCAACTTGTTCTTTTGTATAATTCTATACTTGATTTGTTTCTTGGAAAATTAAGAACTAAATGGACAAGGCCTTTTGCCAGGACTTGCCCTAGATTCCCCCTCAGAATCTGTGACAGACCTTGTGGTTTGTCCGACATCTAACCAATGTCGGGCCCACTTACAAAAATAACCTTCTTCTCCAAAACAAAGGAAAAGGGCCGAGACTTCTACCAAAATTTTGGTAGTCTCTCCTGAAAAATGGACTTATCCAAATTTTTCCACTTGTAAAAACAGTACAATAAAGTCCCAACTAGCAGCACACACAGTTTACAAGATATGCCTCCGACCTCAAATTCAACCCTACATGGGCAATAACTGAGCAATCTAGGAAATTCTGTAGTTATACAACCAAAGTAGTTTTCGTAGAAAATAAACAACAAAAGTATCATACAATGAAGTCGAAGCACGAGAAGAGGAAGACTTGGCTTCATTGCTCGGGTCACGTCAAACAACAACATGAGGGGCGCAAAACAGAAATTGTGAGTGACAAAAATAAAATATTGAACATAATTGTAATTCAATGTACTATCCCCCACCGTTTTAGAGAAACGATGCCAAATCATGCAATTAAATTCATTGTTATAGCATACTTGAACTTAAAACCCAAGCAATCCCATAATCCCGATATAGCATAGTATAAAAATCAAGCTAAACCTTTCTTCATGTAACCATACCCTTGTCGAGGTTGTAAACACGAATTTCCTGTGACAAATGAGACAAGAACACGTGTACAAAATAATATTTGTATTAATGAAATTTAGGGTTACAATCTCTGCATTGAATCCTCTGATTCGATCTCCAAGGTGTTTAAAGAAAAGTTGTGTTTGATACAAGGGTCGTAGAGACTTGATCTTGATCAAACGGGTAGCACAAGGCTTATTTGGGTGTTTGGATTTTCTAGGTTGGAGGAACCGGCACGTATTTGTTGTGCTTGGTGGCTCTTCCAAAGTGAGGTGAAGAATGCAGAGAGTTTTCTGTCTCCTCTGAGTGCTTGGGTCTCCTTTTTCCCTTTTTTTTTTTCTCCCGTCTTGAGGCCTCTTATTTATAGGCTCCTGCAGGATGCTTGACCTAAATAGTTTTTTCCCTTTTTAGGACCTTGCTTTGTGGGATTTTGATTTGTTTTAAAATCAATTCCCATAATTTGGCAATTTAGCCAAATTATCCTTAATTGACTGACTTGATTAATATTTGATTTAAATCAAAGTCAATCACAGAAGATTCTTCCTTAATTTTGTCTTTACTTTGAACCGTTTGATGCACTCCGCCAGATGTCAATGGGGCCCCACAATTTAATCCACCAAACCCTAATTATTTCTTATTTGGTGGAATTTAATTCACCAAAATTTCATTGTCTACAAATTGCCCCCACTTCACGATGTACTGTAGATATGTGATTTGTCACATGTAGGAGGTGCAGCTTGAAGTGTTACTTCTTTATTTGTTTTCAACAACTTGGATTGCTCCCAACGTGGTGCTTTGAAAATTGTGTGTCCTTGCATGATCAGGATAACCTTTATTTCTTGGTATGTAGATGCTCCAATCAGAATCGCAAGATTTATGATTATTATTTTGCGATCTTGTATGGCACGTATATTCTCACCTTCATGCTTAAGCAATTCCATAATTGTTTGACCCCGTATAAGCAAGTAACTTGGTTTTGCCTTGAATATCCAGGAGAACCAATACATATCTGATTAAAATCTCCTAGTGCAAATTGCACAATCTTTCCTTAATTGACATCTCCGAGGCATGCAAGGAAAAGGAAATCCTAGCATCACCAGAAGCCTTGATGGCCTTTGGCTTCTTTAAATTGCGCTGCACTCATGGATATTGAGATCAACCAAATTGGATAACAAAGACTTCTCCTCTTGTCAACAAATTTACTTGGATTGTATTGGTGTGAATCCCGTAGCTTTAGGCACAACTTTGGTCTAAACAAACAAATCTGATACAACCTCTTTATTGAGATATTATTTTCCTTGATCATTGAAGACCAAAGAGGCATGTATAATAAAATATGTGATATGGGTGCGTAGCTTCTGCCCTTTTATATATATATATATATATATATATTTTCATAGGGGGTATGTTCTGGAGCTTACACAAGGAAGCTTTGAAATTTTTTTTTTTTTTTTTTTTCTATATAGAGAGGGTATGATGAGTTTACCCTATGTACTATACATCCAGAATCCATTGTGAAGCCGTTATCTCCCCTCTCTTGGTGAAGAAGCCAATTTGTTACTGTAACTCAGCTATTAGTATCCTCAATGACGACAAGTGGAAGACAATAAATTTGACGGAGGCGCTGCGAGGCACAAGGTTGGTGACGCTCTTCTTGCCTCATGTCGTGTTTCTCCTTTGTGCGGCTTTTCAATGGTCGTCGAGCCGTATTATTATTATTTTCCGCTTGTCGATGTCCACCCCAAGCATTAACCAAGTCATTCCCCTTGATTTGTCATGACTTGTAGACTATGTCGCCAGACCTGAGTTCCAACTTCCATTATATATATATATATATATATATAAAATTTTAAATTTTTTTTTTTTGTTTGTTTGTTTGTTTTTTTTTTTTTTTTTGTTGTTGCTGTTGTTGTTGCAGGAATCACCCAATCAACACCACAATGCTTGAATAAGAGGGGTATTTTCATGGGGAGCCTCTGAATTGGCGCCAAGCACGTCAGAGACTGCTCTTTTCACATCATTGGCCTTGTATGATCTTCCTCTGCATATGCTGGCGATGACATAGAGGAGTCATGGTGTCGTAGCCAATTTGGTGTGTAAGTGAGACATTGCCAATGAGGATTTGCGATTGATGGACCATCTTGAGATTAAACTTTCTCATGCTTATAATATACACAGGTTTACAAGGTGCACGTCATTGTGGAGATAGTCCATCCACCCTTCATTCTCAAGGTGATTAGCATCTGCTGCTCTTGAAAATTATTCTTGCATGTGTCATTCGGTCCTCTTCTCTCTCCTTAATGCATATATATATATATATTTTTTTTTTCAGTCAACCACACATACGAGTGAAGAACGTAGACGTCCTATACCGCTTGGGTTTGATCCATCTCTCCGATTTGGTGATAGCCCGCTCAAGCGCTTAGGCTTTACGTAGTGGAGGACAAGTGAAGAACGTAGACGTCCTATACCGCTTGGATTTGATCCATCTCTCCGATTTGGTGATAGCCCGCTCAAGCGCTTAGGCTTTATGTAGTGGAGGACAAGTGAAGAACGTAGACGTCCTATACCGCTTGGGTTTGATCCATCTCTCCGATTTGGTGATAGCCCGCTCAAGCGCTTAGGCTTTACGTGGTGGACAATAAGTGAAGAACGTAGATGTCCTATACCGCTTGGGTTTGATCCATCTCTCCGACTTGGTGATAGCCCGCTCAAGCGCTTAGGCTTTACGTAGTGGAGGATAAGTGAAGAACGTAGACGTCCTATACCGCTTGGGTTTGATCCATCTCTCCGATTTGGTGATAGCCCACTCAAGCGCTTAGGCTTTACGTGGTGGACAACAAGTGAAGAACGTAGACGTCCTATACCGCTTGGGTTTGATCCATCTCTCCGATTTGGTGACAGCCCGCTCAAGCGCTTAGGCTTTACGTAGTGGAGGATAAGTGAAGATTGCTTCTTGTGGCGTTTCATCTTTATCCGGATCTCCAAGCTTGTACAAGTAAGCGCTTTCCCTTGGTTGCTCTAGTTTCTTTTCCATTCTTCAAGTTTGAAGTCATTAGCCTGATATTGAATATTGTTTCATGCCGCTCATCTTATACAGATGGCCTTCTTCAAGTGTTTCAAGAAAGGCACTGTTACTATTCTTGAGGATGAAAGTGATAACCGGGACGAAGGTACCACATTGCTTGTAGGTGCGCCTATCCTTGCTTCGGAGGTATCAGAGGTGGACAATTCTCTTCATATTCTGTCTTGGTCCCAAGAGGTGTTTTGTCAATTGAGCAGCTTCAAAAAGTCCAAGTCTACGGGTAGGGACCTTCACTCCACTGTTTTACAATTAAAGTCCTTGCATCATACAGAGACCAATTCATTAAGAGCGTTCGAACTACTCAGTGACCGAATCCATAATGGAGCAGTAAATTGGAGTTCTGTTCTCCCGACGTCCGGTGAATCTACATTTACTGAGTATTATTGGGAATGGCTTGAAGACGTGCTAAGTAGAAATACTCAAGTTCTTAAGAGCACTGGTTTGTATGATGCAGTGTTTGCCTCATTATTTAGCTATGATCGACACGCTCCAGTCATCCGAGCCTTTTGCGAATATTGGTGTCCTGCGACAAATACTCTTCATACATCGCAAGGGGAGATGTCTATTTCTCTTTGGGATCTTCATGAAATCGGTGGTCTTCCTATTACAGGTCGATTTTATGATGAGGTTATTCCAAGCGCTGAGAGTCTCAACAGGATGGACCAAAAAGGCGTGCCTTATATCCCACACATTTGTCGCTACCTGTTCTTAGCATACCACAAAATTTTACGGGATTCTAAAGGAAAATCTGGAGTAAGAATGACTGCTTGGATAAAATACTGGTTTCGAGGGCCGTTCAAGTACAAAAAGCCTTCAAGGAAAACCATACGGAACAAGTCACAAAAGCCAAAGGAAGACCTTGACCCGTCTGGTATCATTACGGTGGCACCAAAACGCACTGAGGAGGAGGAAGGGATTTTTTGAAGATTTGGGTATAACTGATGAAGATATGGAGAGATCGTACTTGGCTGCTTTCCTCGCTTGCTGGTTATGCAAATTTGTATTCCCCAAGGACGACGTCACTTTGATCAGACCGGGGGTTTTCAAAGTTGCCAGTCGAATGGCGCATGGTGTATCATTTGGCCTGGCAATCCCAGTATTGGCTAGCATTTACAAGGGGTTGAACGATATTTCTAGCGCAGATGATCCAGGAAATTGTGCAACTGTTCTTCCTTTCCATTATGTGTATGGGTGGTTGGGCGAATACTTCGACACGCACTTTACATCATCGTCAGAGAAGTCTACTCCTATCATGGCAAGGTTCTCAGGAAGACTTTCAGCGAAATTCTTTGAAGATTCGACAGCTCGAGCTTTGTTCCGGACTTGTCATAAAGTGGAGATGAGCCGTTTGGCAAGAATGTTTTCAGAGTGCAAACGACTGACTGATGAAGATCATATTTCCAAAGAAGACTTTGCGTATTTGATATGCCTTCGTTCAGGATACGTTTCTCTACGACAGGAAAACTACCGAGTCATCCAACCTTATAGCCCACACCGGTTCAGTAGACAGTTTTGCTATGTACAACAGGTGCCAGGAGAACTTAAAGATGACATCCGGAATGGGACTGTGCTATCAGTGTATTCTCATTGGAAGTCATGCTTAAATGTTGGCAGTGCATCTACAATAACCCTACCCACTAAGGACAATATCCGGGAATTTGAGGTCACCTCCGATTATGTTGCTTGGTGGTCAAAGGTGCATCGCTTTGAATCAACGAAGTCAAAGACAGTCTCAACTGTAGGCAAGTCTTCGTCATTATCTCAGCCAAAATCTTTGAAGTCACAGGGCAACGACACTTTAGTTCATGATAAACTCATACGTGACAATGCGCACAGAGTTCCTCCAGAAGTTGAAGGTAGTTCTACTACTCCTGCGCCTCGGGTTCAACACCCACCTCCAGTTGATGTTCCTCCAATTCGGGTCCCTAGTGATAAAGGAGAACTAGAAAGCGTAGCAGATTCACATGAAGATTTCGTTCCCCTCGGTCGACGAATTCGCAACTTGAAGCGAGGGCATATAAGTAGCAATGAAGACAGTGAAGTCAACTTTAGGCATAAGAAGACAAGTGTCGAATCTCTCTATTGCGATCTGGACACGGCATACCCACTCGATGACACATTTTTTTGTGATGTGCCTGCTGTTTCGCAACCAGTCCTAATGAACGAGGTAAGCAATTTGTTTCGCTTTGAGCCCCCCTTTTTAAATTTATATTTATATTTTTATTTTTTATTATTATTTTTAATTATATATATATATTTTTCAGGGAGAAGTCGTGCATCATGTCCCTACCGTATCCGAGCTTGTGCCATTTAATCCTGTGCCTATCGAAAGGGAAAATCGTACTTTGCACCCGATAAGTGGTTCAGGTGTTAGCCTAAGAGGTATTAATCAAATCTTTGTCACGCTCCGTGTTTAGAAATCTTTGAGTTTACTCGCTTAACCATTATTCTTCGATCAATGTAGGTTCGTATGCGCAACAACATCTATCAAAGCTGGCTAATCACGCATCTACCTCTGAAATGTCATGTGGAGAACCCAAATTAGGTGTTGCAGACAAGACCCTTCGCAAAGTAGTTTCCGTTTTAGGAAACCAAATAAAAAGCATAATCTTGAAGGCTTCATTAGAACGGCTTCCTTCATTCAAAGATGAGCTTGGCAAGTTGTTGACTACTCTTGACAATGTGGGAGCGGAAGTCTCATCTTTAAGAGCTATGATCGATGCACTTATGGTGACCGCAATTGACTATTATTCTGCACACTCTACTTACTCCCAGAAGCTTTCTCCTGAGGTTCAAAGCGATCGTTTAGCTGCTGTTGACTCTTCACTTTCTATTGCTTTGGCTCTGCAACAAGCTGAAGAGGTTCATCAGTTTTCCATACTTGAGTCTATCAAATCTGCCAACACACGTATGGAAGAGTTGAAGAGAGAACAAGAAGGATTGGAGTTAAGACTGCGTCAACTAAACGAATCACTTTCGGAGAGTGGTGCACAGCTTTCATATCATCATGGTGAGGTTAACCGCTTGCGAGAGGATAAGATAGCAGTCGAAAAAGCTCCTGTATTATCGGCTACTGATGCTGAGACTTTAGATGCACTACGAGTTTCTTTTGAGAGATTGCGTAATGGCTTCCGGGACTTGTCTTGGGAGTAGCAAATTTTATTGTTGTAAACCTTCTTTGTTTCATTCGTATTTTTCTTCGAACTTGTCAAAGTGTTGATGTTTACTAGTTAACTTTCATAATGAAATAAAAGCATTTTCTTATTTCATTATTTCTTTCAAATGGTTCGGATTGATGGGGAAACCCTTTGTTTTTATTTTGATGTGACTGAACTTGGAATTATTTGTCCAAGCTGCCTACGTACCCTCGATGAAAAGGGATCAAGTCATCACGTAGTTCAAAGGGATTTTTTTTTTTTTTTTTTTTTTTTTTTTTGTGTCCTAACTTTTGCTTGAGCCGCCCTTTCGGGTTTTCAACTCAACGGACTTTCTTATGCTCTAACTTTTGCTTGGATCGCCCTTTCGGGTTTTCAATCCAACGAGCCACTTTTTTTTATTTTTATTTTTATTTTTATTTATTTTTTTATGCTCTAACTTTTGCTTGAGCCGCCCTTTTCGGGTTTTCAACTCAACGAGCCACTTTTTTTTTTTTTTTTAGTGCCGTACGCAGTTTAGGCTCATGCGGGCCAGGAGCTTGGATTTACTTCATGCATAGTATCGTTTCAAGAACTTTCCATTGATGGGGCCGACTCTTAAGCCGTCCTCAGCCACGATCTTGTAAGCGCCACTTGTGTATACTTCTCGTACTACGTAGGGCCCATCCCACTTCGAAGCGAACTTACTTCCAGTTTTGTGAGTTGTGATGATAGGTCTACGCAATGCGAGGACGAGATCTCCTACCTGGAAAGATCTAGGGCGGACTTTCTTATTAAAAGCATTTGAAAGTCGGGCCTGATAACACTCTAAGCGTTGTTGCGCTTCGAGTCTCTTTTCATCTAATGCTTCTAATTCTTGGAGACGTAGCTTCGCATTCTCTTCGTCAGTCAATCCCTCTTGTATGGCCATCCTCAGTGATGGAATTTGACTTTCTAAAGGCAAGACCGCTTCCACACCATACACAAGCGAATACGGCGTAGCCTGAGTAGGCGTTCGGTATGTCGTCCGATAAGCCCATAATGCTTCGTTTATCCTTTCATGCCAGTCTTTCTTGGTTTTCCCAACAACTTTTTTCAACAGGTTGCAAAGAGTTTTGTTGAATGCTTCTGCAAGACCATTGGCCGGGGCGTTGTACATTGAGGAGTTGCGTTGCTTGAAACCGAAGTCTTCACACAGTTTGTCCATTAACCGATTCGAGAATGGCTTTCCATTGTCTGTGATGATGTAACGCGGCACACCATATCGATGAATGATGTTTACTTTGATAAAGCTCACTACGTTTTCTTTCTTCACTTCCTTTAGAGGTACGGCTTCCGCCCATTTCGAGAAGTAGTCTGTGGCTGCAAGGATGTAAGAATGACCGTCAGAAGATTTGGGTGCTATCGGTCCAACCACATCAAGACCCCATGCATCAAATGGCCATGAAGTAATTGTGGGATGTAGTGGCTCCGGCGGCTGGTGTATAAAGTTGGCATGAAATTGACATGCTTGACATTTCTTCACATAATCCATGCAATCTTTGACCATAGTCGGCCAATAGTAGCCCATCCTCTTTATTTGGAAATGTAGCTTTGGCCCTGATTGATGAGCTCCACAAATACCTGAGTGAGCTTCCTCCATTGCTTTGGATGCATCTTCTTCTCCCAAGCATCTTAGAAACACGCCTTCGAATGAACGACGGTAGAGAATTTCTTTGTAATAAATGAATCGAGGTGCCCGACGTCGTACCTCTGATCGATGTCTCTTGTCATCTGGCAGTTTCCCATGCTCAAGATAATCAATTAAAGGTTGTCTCCAGTCGTCAATGTCAATGGACAATACTGAGATAACGTTGACTCCTTCTTGCGATGCCCCAAGTGCTAATGGAACAACCCAACGGTGGCAAATTGGAAGATTCACTGCTTCATCTTTTGTTAACGCCAACGTGGCAGCAAGGTTGGCTAAGGCATCTGCCATTTGATTTTCTTTTCTCGGCACATGTTCCAGCGTCACGAGGTCAAACTTTTCAAGTAACTGCGTGGCTATTTGGTGGTATGGAATCAAATCATCCTTCCTGACCTCGTAATAAGTCAGTAGCTGGTTGATCACTAACATGGAGTCACCGTACACTTCTAAGCTTGATATCTTCATCTCCACGGCCATTTGCAAGCCCATGATCAAAGCTTGGTATTCTGCCACATTGTTTGAGCAAAGTTCACTTAAACAAAATGAATATGGTAGTACGTGTCTCTCGGGTGATACGAAGACTATGCCAGCCCCTGCCCCATCTATGCGAGCCGATCCGTCGAAGAACATCATCCAAGCAGGAGAAACGTTAGCGAAGAAGACGTGTTCGTCGGGTAAGTCATCTGAAATTTCCCAGTCTGCTGGAATTGGATGATCAGCTAGGAAGTCTGCAACAGCTTGACCCTTAACCGCCTTTGCTGGAGTGTAGATGATTTCATATTGGTTGAGAAGTAACGCCCACTTGGCCAAACGCCCCGTCAAGACTGGTTTTGACATAACGTACCTCACTGGGTCAGCTCGTGCAATTAGAAGAACCGTGAATGCTTGCATGTAGTGCCTTAACTTCTGGATAGCAAAAACAAGTGCAAGACACGTCTTTTCTATAGGCGTGTAGTTTTGTTCGGGGCCAGTAAGGGTTCGGCTGAGATAGTAAAGTGCTTGCTCTTTCTGTGACTCATTCTCTTGCGCCAGAAGGGCTCCGATTGATCTTTCTTGAGCCGCAATGTACAATATGAGTGGCCTGCCAGGAATAGGAGCTCCTAACAGTGGTGAACTCAATAAGTACTTTTTTATGCTTTCAAAGGCATTGTGACAAGCTTCATCCCAAACGAATGGGACATCCTTTTTCATAAGACGACTGAATGGTTGACACCGCCCTGCTAAGTTTGAGATGAATCGCCGAATAAAAGCGAGACGTCCTTGTAAACTTTTCAGCTCGCTTAAATTTCTTGGCTCGGGCATATCTCGAATAGCCTTAATCTTAGACTGATCTACTTCGATGCCTCGGTGCTTAACAATGAAACCAAGAAATTTACCTGACGTGACGCCAAAAGCACACTTCAAAGGGTTCATCTTGAGTTGGTATTTCCGCAGCCTGTTGAACACCATTCTCAGGTCTTTCAAGTGATCTTCTCTTTTTGATGACTTGATCACCAGATCATCAACGTAGCACTCGACATTCTTGTGAAGCATGTCGCCAAAGGTCTTTTGCATTGCACGTTGATAGGTCGCACCTGCATTCTTAAGACCAAATGGCATCACCTTGTAACAGTAAATTCCTTTCGGAGTGCGGAAAGCTGTGAGTTCCTCATCTTCTGGCGACATTCTTATTTGATTGTATCCAGATGAACCATCCATGAAAGATAAGGCTTCATGACCTGTGGTTGCGTCTACCATGAGCTCAATTATGGGCAATGGAAAGTCATCCTTCGGGCAAGCCTCGTTTAAATCTCGGAAGTCGACACAAATACGAATTTGTCCAGTAGTCTTCTTCTTCACCGGAACAATATTCGAGATCCATGTTGGGTATTTCACCTCCCTAATGAATCCGGCAGCGATCAACTTATCGACTTCAGCTTCGATTTGACCTAGAAGCTCTGGGCGAAAACGACGTTGAGTTTGTTTGATCGGACGCGTTCCAGGCTTGACTGCAAGGTGATGGACAGCAACTTTTGGATCGAGGCCTGGCATTTCCTTATACGTCCAAGCAAATACATCTTTATACTCAAGTAGCAGTTGATGATATGATTTCTCTTCACTAGGGCTTAAGAGTGCACTAACGAAGATGGGTCTGGGATCTTCACTTGTACCCAAGTTGAGTTCTTTTAATTCATCTACAGTCGCCTGCCCTCCATCTTCTAGTGCAGGAGGGGCTTCGTGAACCTCATCCTCGAAAGGTTCCTCTTCATCGACCTCTTTAATCGTAACATGATGAACAGCTAGGACCTCTACTTCTTCATCATCACTTTTGTTTTGCTGACTTACAGCCTTCCCGGTATGTACGATTGTCCGTCGTTTCACTTTGAGTTGGTCACCTGAAGTTACGTCTAATGTTGATTGACGTTTCATACGTGACGGAATTAGGCTTCGAATTTCATTATCTTCTGTCGAATCAACATGAACTCCACCTTTCAATTCTCGCTGGTTTTTTTCTTCAGACAGCTTGTTTGGAACTCCGAGTCTTTCTATCACCGATCTGCGTGAAGTTGATCGAACTCCCTTTTGGCTATTATGTCCAGTTAACCTTTTGAACACGGAGGGTCGTGATGTTGATTCTCTGATACGACTAAAAACTGAGGTCCGTTGGGTAGGCTTGGCTAAGCGGTCAAACACTGAGGCTCTCTTAGTAGACTTTAATTTTTCCTCCTCTTCGACCACTTCAGCACTAATGTGTTGAGCATCTGCCTTCTTTTCTTTTCTTCTAGCAGAGATCTTAACCGGCGCGATAGGAGTAAAACCAAGGCCTGCTCTAGCTGAGTCGATTGCGTAACCCTGCTCCTTCAACTTCTTTTGGGTTTCGCTAAGGCCATGTGTCCTTTCGCCGGTGATGTCTGGATTAAGCTCTCCCAACGAAGGAGATAAGCCGAAGTCATAACCTGCCTTTGACATGAGTTTATAAGCATTAGGATCAAAACCTTCTTTAGTTCTTTTGACCGGGAGATATTCGTGTCTTGTTGCGTTTTGTGATGGTCTGATGAATCCTGGTACTGAAGGTTTTGGAATGTCCGAATTGTTCAACTTGGGCAAAGGCATGGTTGTCGACTCCTTCAAGAACTTCATATCACTTTCCCCTAACTTTCTTGATTTTACTTCTTTTCCAGACGGGGATTGTCCTTCCTTCCGTCGGGACGATGAGACATAGCGAAGAACAGGAATAGACACTTTTTGTGAATCTATTGATGATGATCCTGTTTGTCCAGACGAAGTGTTCTTCTTGTTGTCATTCTCTTCAATGGGAAGGCACTTTGAATCCTCATCTCTTCTTGGTATGGCCTTGCCTGTTGAGTGAACCTCAATGGGAATAACCTCCGATGCCACGTCTTTATCGATGTAAAACTTGGCGTCGGCGAAATAGGACTCGGCTTCGGTAAATGGTTTGACATCACCCAAGATTTTCTTCACTCCACCTCTGTAAAATTTGAAACATTGATGTAAAGTTGAGGGCACTATCCCATTTTCATGTACCCATGGCCTTCCTAAAAGAAGATTGTAGGAAGTCTTAGCATCAATCACGTGAAATAGGGTGTTTGACTTTAAGTCACCTATCACGAGCTCAGTTCTGATCATGCCCATGGCTCTTTGCCCTCCTTGGTTGAAGCCTTGAATCATGAGACGACTTCGAGACAATTCATCTATGGTGATGCCTAACTTCATCATCGTGGATTTAGGCATGATGTTTACTGCAGAACCTCCATCCACTAGCATGCGACTGAGTTTCTGTTCCCGCACGTACCCTGACACAAAAAGCGGACGGTTATGTGGTTTGGAGCCTAACAGGAGATCTTCATCGGTGAATGTGATAGAAGCACATGTCGCGCAACAAATAGCATGATCTTGAGACTCATGCTCCAATCTTTCAGCCGTTCTTGTTTGATTTGGATGAATATTGAGATCCATCAGCGCCTTGACCAATGCTATGCGTATTGCTTCAGGAAGTTGCATCGCTTCCTCAATATTGAAGTGCGACGGTGACTCCTCTGCTTGTGCTGAGACTTTTGGCTCTTCATGAGTCTCAGATTTTCCTTCCAAGGCATCTTCGTCATCCACTTGATAGCAAGTTGTCATATGCACTTCCTCCATGGGCCCTCTTACGAAGATCACTTTGGGAAAGTACTCTCCAAGCATAATCGGAATCCGAGGCTCTTGGACTAATGGTCCACTTTCTTGGTTAGAGTCTCTCCTCACCATTACTTTGGTTTTGCTTTTAGAGTATTGGCGCGAGCTTCTCTTTCGCCGCTCCTTCTTTGATTGAGCATTTTGTCGTCGAGGAGTGTGCTTCGTACGAGACTTCCTCCGAGTAAGGAGCGTCCATCCTTCATCGTCATCGCAAGGTGAGTCACCAACGAAGCCATCATCACCTTGATTGGTTAATTCGGCCACCACTTCTTTTGCACACAGATCAGTCACCCTTGGCGACAATGCGGGCAACGGCACGGGATCAAAGGATCCAAACACAATTGTGGCAACATTCGCGTCTGCGATTTCGTCAACGTCCAACTCAATCCTTCCTTGCCTAGCCAAGTTCATAATTAGCTCCTTCAACACGAAGCACTTCTCTACTGGGTGGCTGACAATTCGGTGGTACTTGCAAAACTTAGGGTCGTTAACCCGGTTCATCTCTTCAGGTCGCTTACATTCTGGCAATTCAATCACCTTTTTTTCAAGCAAGTCCTCAAGCATACCTGCAACATCGGAGTCAGGGAAAGGGTACGTCTTTTCCTCCAGCTCCTTCAAGGTTCGTCGACGTCTATCCACCTCTCGGGATGGCTCCATCCTTTTGACTTCTCTTTTCTTATCTCGGGTGGAGATTTTGACAGGGACAGTGTTGATTGTCATTGCTTCCTTGGTAGGCTTCTTTATAGGCTTATCTGCCTTTTGCCCAAAAACTTTCTCCTTTTTATGCTCTACGATAGGCTCATTCTTCCCTCCATGGCTGGCGATACTTAACTCCATATCATGGGCACGAGTGGCTAGCTCCTCAAACGTGCGGGGTTTAATCCCTTGTAGAATGTAGAGTAACCCCCAATGCATCCCTTGAATGCACATCTCAACTGCTGATATCTCTAAAAGCCTATCCTTGCAATCCAGGCTTAACGAGCGCCATCGATTGATGTAATCAACGACAGGTTCATCTTTCCATTGCTTGGTACTTGTGAGTTCCATCATACTCACAGTGCGACGAGTGCTATAGAATCTGTTTAGGAATTCTCGCTCCATTTGATCCCAACTGTCGATGGACTCAGACTCTAAGTCTATATACCAATCAAATGCATTTCCTTTTAAGGAACGGACGAATTGTTTCACCAAGTGGTCACCCTCCGTCCCAGCATTGTTGCATGTTTCGACGAAGTGTGCAACGTGTTGTTTTGGGTTGCCCTTTCCATCGAATTGTTGGAATTTGGGAGGTTGATATCCCGTTGGCATCCGCAGGTTGTCTATCCTCCTGGTGTATGGCTTGGAATACATGAGCGTGTCTCGGGAAGGAGCTCCATATTGAACCCTGATGGTGTTCGCGATCATGTCCTGAAGTTGTTGGACTGATAAAGAGCCCACCGAGGCGGCGTCACCTTTCCCATGCAACTTCTCGCCCGACTCTGTTTCATGACCCAATTCTTTCTCGCTGGATTCAGCTTCATGATGTGGTCCTTTCTTGTGCGCGTCTTGACCAGGCTCCTTATCCTGATGTGTCTCCCACTTGTTAATGAGAGAAGCAATCTGCGCATCTTTCTCTTCGACCATCTTCGTCAGTTTCGTGACCGCTTCGCTCATATGGGCTAGCTGTTCTTCAATGGACATTGCTCCTGTCACCATGACCTGCATAGCCATAGAATAAGACTCACCTATGGACGCCGAGTGATTCATGGCAATCTTCTTCAGTTGGTCGTCGGATGGGGATCCATGGTAAGAGCCTGTGCTCGAGTCAGCGTCTGAAACAGGCGAGAGCGAACGTTCTCTTGAATTCTTCGAGCCCGAAAAACTCCTTTCTTCGTTCCTAGAGTTTCTCTCCTCCGCTCGGAGGGTATTCTTCTTTGCCCCCAAGGAAGCCAAATTGATAACCGGTTCACGCCTTCGGTTCACGTCTTTCGCCTTGGAGTGAGTCGGTATGGCAGTGACAGGTTGAGTTGCGGATATCGCCTTGGCCTTGCTCCGGGTGACGACCCCAGCAGGGTCTCCGCTTGAGAAGGAGGCGCTCACGCTTTTGCCTCTCATCGTGGGAACGGTTTGAATCTTCTTGGAAGCCATCGTTTTCGGTGTGTTGATTGATTTTGGAACTGGACAAAGAGATGAGAGGCAGAGATGTCCCACTGGGCGTGCCAAATTTGTAAACACGAATTTCCTGTGACAAATGAGACAAGAACACGTGTACAAAATAATATTTGTATTAATGAAATTTAGGGTTACAATCTCTGCATTGAATCCTCTGATTCGATCTCCAAGGTGTTTAAAGAAAAGTTGTGTTTGATACAAGGGTCGTAGAGACTTGATCTTGATCAAACGGGTAGCACAAGGCTTATTTGGGTGTTTGGATTTTCTAGGTTGGAGGAACCGGCACGTATTTGTTGTGCTTGGTGGCTCTTCCAAAGTGAGGTGAAGAATGCAGAGAGTTTTCTGTCTCCTCTGAGTGCTTGGGTCTCCTTTTTCCCTTTTTTTTTTCTCCCGTCTTGAGGCCTCTTATTTATAGGCTCCTGCAGGATGCTTGACCTAAATAGTTTTTTCCCTTTTTAGGACCTTGCTTTGTGGGATTTTGATTTGTTTTAAAATCAATTCCCATAATTTGGCAATTTAGCCAAATTATCCTTAATTGACTGACTTGATTAATATTTGATTTAAATCAAAGTCAATCACAGAAGATTCTTCCTTAATTTTGTCTTTACTTTGAACCGTTTGATGCACTCCGCCAGATGTCAATGGGGCCCCACAATTTAATCCACCAAACCCTAATTATTTCTTATTTGGTGGAATTTAATTCACCAAAATTTCATTGTCTACAGAGGTATAAACTTACAAAGATATAATACGCAAACAAAGTTTCTTAAATTATATAAGCGTATGAAAATAAAGTACATAGGTGTGTATATATATATCATCCTCACACCATCACAAGTACCGAGGAAAACAATCCAACCAGGTTAGATTGTTTGACTAGCCCTCAGGGTATCAACATTTTATCGTGCGACTTGGGATGAGCTGTCCAACCGGGGCACTACAGCTCCACAGCACACGCCGGAATCCTACATCGCCAATACGGCCAAACTAAGTCCCACGCGCGCAGACTGCTCCTCAAGGGCCTACAACACACCCTGCCAAGGGTGCCCGGATCTTAACCTACACCCTGGCATCCATCATCGACATGTGAGTCCACATACCGAAATCCAACATCGCTCGTGTGGTAAAGTAACATATCGAACCAGGGAAGGTACATATCATGGGGAAAATCCGAAAACCAATAAGTCATAGTCATCAATATACATATCTCCCAAAATCCACTTTCCAACCAATATAACCAAGTTCCAAAAACTCGCTTTCACAATAATCAAAATCAAAGCATCCCAAATATCATATTCCCAAGCTCAAAATATCCATATACTTCAAATCACACATTAAAATCCGAGAATTCCATAAAATACTATAAACCATAGTTAAGACAATAATATAGTTTCATAATCCCAACAAAACCAAGAGAACTCAAATCTCATCAAAACTCGTTTATGCATGCAATTCCATATTAGAATAATGATGCTCATTTAAGACAAACGTCCACTCACAAATAATTCAAAGCTGCTTGACCCTTGCGAGGGTCCAGCCTATTGCATACGTGGAACCTGGGTACCTATTTTGAAGAACAAGAAGACTTAATTAATAAAAGTACTCCAACCATGAATATTGAAATGATTTAAGAGTTGACTTTTTATTCGGGGGAGATTAAATGATTAAAATAAGAGAAAATAAATTGAAATAAACAATAAAATAAAATGATTTGAATTAATTAAGGTTTTTGAAAATTAAAGATATTATTTAATATAAAGAGGGGCAAAAAGGTCATTTTAAGTTCGGGAAGGAATTTGGAAATTCCAATTGCTGTTGCGTAGAGCACGTTGAGACGAGTCTGTAGACATGTAGTGGGCTTGAATCGGAGTTGTAACGAAGAAATGGCGATCAAGAATAGGCCAGTGGCATAACCGTAAATATTCCGAAGTTCAGTTTTTTAAAAACCCAGAATTTCTTCACTTGGGCAGCTGGAGCAGCCAACTTTAGGTCGTGATTTCTCCCAACTCCGGCCTCCGTTTCAAGAAAGATAGTTCCCAAATGAACCACCACATTTCCCTCTTCCGGCCCCAGCCCTTCGTCGCCTCTATCGGCAGCCTTAGTCTCCGGAATATTCCACGAAACAGGCGGTTTTGGACAGATTTTTCTTAAATTTTTGCCAGCCGTTTCTCCCTCGTCCGGCCACCAAACCGGTCAAATAAGGTATGCTTTTCCACCTATTTTTCGAGCTCTAGCTGATGGTTGGGTAGGATTTGAGAGATTTCAAAGTTTGGTGGGTTGATTTTCGAATTGGATTTTGGCCGGTTTTGGGATCGCGATTTCAGCCACTTCTGCTCACTTTTTGGCCCTAGTTCAAGAACGAAAGTGGTTCCAAATAGGGTGTTACACCTAGGAGAGGAGTTTGGGTTGGCGGTTTGGAGAAATTCCAGCCGCCGGAATTTACTATGCACACCCACGTGCTGCAAGCGAGTGGGCGGCGCGTGGGCCAGGTATCGGGGACCACTTTTGGTCCTAGAATGATCCTCGTGTCCTCATGAGCGCGTCGGAACTTGCAGATTTCAATTTGGTTAATGTTTGAACCTCAAACGGATCTCGCCTATTGTGCGATTTCCGGGTTCGATCCGTTTGAACTGTTGGATCATAGTCAATTTCATATATGTTGATCTAGGTAATTCCAGGATCATATAGGATTCGACGGATCGTAAAACGGGGTTCTGGATACTCCAGAAACGCCAATCCTAGGGCTAGGTTTGTAGTAACCGTTCAATCGTGATTAATCCGACCGTCCGATCGAGACCAAACGTTCGGGACATATGCCTTAGGCTTGTTGGAATCTTTAGGGAGTTCCGGATTTTTGATAGGAGGTCGTGGGCCCCGCAGGCCCCGTTGACCAAGCTTAGGGGGTTGGATCTCTCAATTGACCGTGAATCTTCCGAGGCAGTTATAACCTTTGAGAAGCATTAGAATGACCTTGTAAGCGAGTTTTGACCGGAAATGAGTTATCTGGGCAGTGTTACGGATTAAGTATAGATAGTTATTTACATATTGCTAAATTGTGCATAGTTTAACTATGAGTTACTTGAAAGTGCACTATAGTATTTGTTGGAATCTATGGGCGTAGCGAACATCAACTTATTGTGTAAGATCCCACATCAACTTATTTAGCATGAGGCCTTTTGGGAGCTCATTGCCTTCGGAGTTATATGAACTTCGAAGTTAAGCGAGTTGGGGCTAGAGCAATCCCAGGAATGTGACATATTGCTCATGAGTTCTCAGAAACAAAATCGTGAGGGCAGAGAGGGGGCCCAAAGTGGACAATATGGTGCTACGGCGGAGCCAATCCCGGGATGTGACATATTGTTTTATTCTTTTATTAGCTTATTTATTTAGTAATTTATTTGCTATTAAGATTATTATTTTAGTGTTGGAATGGTATGATAATCGAAGTTCGAAGTGGTTAATAAACTAATTAAATATTTAAGTGAATGTCCGTATTTAATACATATACTCAGTAGCTGAAAATGATGAGTCATGGCCCTTGGTCTTTATCAGAATATAGCATATATATTTCAAGTATAATTGAGAATCAATTTATTGAAAGTTGATATTAAGGTCGGGATATGGATTGTGAAATAAAGGGAGAGTATTGATATAGGTTTGGGATATGGTTTTTCAAACCCACCACAAGGGTACCCCCTAGTTGCTTTGAAACAGTGTGATTTATAATGATGCCCAACGCGTTTTAAGAACCCATGAACCATGTGGTTCGAGGAATGCGGCTCAGGCTGACCAATGGTCCCCTGAGGCCTGCAAGGATTGCAGCTCAATTAGTGGGCCACACTTACCCATTAATTTCCAATTTTTCTCATAGGTCATATATCTATGAAAATCTTCAAATTGTCTTAAAGACACAAATTCTAAATTATTGGGCCACACTTACCCATTAATATCCAAACCCTCCCTTTTGCAATGAGTCATCTATTCATTGTGAATCAATTTAGAACTACGTCAGTTTGATCCCGTCAAGGGTACGTAGGCAGTCTAGCATCCCAATAGACACAATCACAACCAAATTTGAATCATTAGTTTATCATAACCAAATTCGCCAAAACACTTTTCCAAGTGCAAGTGTCAATTTTAGAAAATTAGTGGGTTAATCAAAATTGCTCATTATTTTTCTTGGACATTGACAATGAGAAAAATGGTACAAAACCATCCAATTTTTCCCATGGGTCATCTACCCATGCAAATTTCAATTCCCAACAAGCACAAATTCTCAATTAGCGGGCCACACTTACCCATTAATTTCCAATTTTTCCCACAGGTCATCTACCTATGAAAATCTCCAAATCGTCTCAAATACACAAATTCTAAATTAGTAGCCACACTTACCCATTAATTTTCAAATTTTGGAACTACGTCGGTTTGATCCCGTTAAGGATACGTATGCAGTCTAGCATCCCAATAGACGCAACCACAACCAAATTTCAATTACTGGTTTATCCTAACCAAATTCGCCAAAACACTTTTCCAAGTGCAAGTGTCAATTTTAAAAAATTAGTGCGTTAATCAAACTTGCTCATTATTTTTCTTGGACATTGACATTGAGAAAAATGGTACAAAACCATCCAATTTTTCCCATGGGTCATCTACCCATGCAAATTTCAATTCTCAACAAACACAAATTCTCAATTAGTGGGTCACACTTACCCATTAATTTCCAAATTTTGGAACTACGTCGGTTTGATCCCGTTCAGGGTACGTAGGCAGTCTAGCATCCCAATAGACGCAACCACAACCAAATTTCAATCACTGGTTTATCATAACCAAATTCGCCAAAACACTTTTCCAAGTGCAAGTGTCAATTTTAGAAAATTAGTGGGTTAATCAAAATTGCTCATTATTTTTCTTGGACATTGACATTGAGAAAAATGGTACAAAACCATCCAATTTTTCCCATGGGTCATCTACCCATGCAAATTTCAATTCTCAACAAACACAAATTCTCAATTAGTGGGCCACACTTACCCATTAATTTCCAATTTTTTCCACAGGTCATCTACTTATGAAAATCTCCAAATCGTCTCAAAGACACAAATTCTAAATTAGTGGGCCACACTTACCCATTAATTTCCAATTTTTGGAACTACACTGGTTTGATCCCACCAAAGGTACATAGGCAGTCTAGCATCCCAATAGATGCAACCACAACCAAATTTGAATCACTAGTTCATCCTAACCAAATTCGCCAAAACACGTTTCCAAGTGCAAGTGTCAATTTTAGAAAATTAGTGGGTTAATCAAAATTGCTCATTATTTTTCTTGGACATTGCCAATGAGAAAAATGGTACAAAACCATCCAATTTTCCCATGGGTCATCTACTCATGCAAATTTCAATTCTCAACAAACTCAAATTCTCAATTAGTGGGCCACACTTACCCATTAATTTCCAATTTTTTCCACAGGTCATCTACCTATGAAAATCTCCAAATTGTCTCAAAGACACAAATTCTAAATTAGTGGGCCACACTTACCCATTAATTTGCAAATTTTGGAACTACACTGGTTTGATCCCACCAAAGGTACGTAGGCAGTCTAGCATGTCAATAGATGCAACTGCAACCAAATTTGAATCACTAGTTTATCCTAACCAACTTCGCCAAAACACTTTTCCAAGTGCAAGTGTCAATTTTAAAAAATTAGTGGGTTAATCAAAATTGCTCATTATTTTTCTTGGACATTGACAATGAGAAAAATGGTACAAAACCATCCAATTTTTCCCTTGGGTCATCTACTCATGCAAATTTCAATTCTCAACAAACACAAATTCTGAATTAGTGTGCCACACTTACCCATTAATTTCCAATTTTTCCCATAGGTCATCTACCTATGAAAATCTCCAAATCGTCTCAAAGACACAAATTCTAAATTAGTGGGCCATACTTACCCATTAATTTCCAAATTTTGAAACTACATTGGTTTGATCCCAGCAAGAGTACGTAGGCAGTCTAGCATCCCAATAGACGCAACCACAACCAAATTTGAATCACTGGTTTATCCTAACCAAATTCGCCAAAAAACTTTTCCAAGTGCAAGTGTCAATTTTAGAAAATTAGTGGGCTAATCAAAATTGCTCATTATTTTTCTTGGACATTGACAATGAGAAAAATGGTACAAAACCATCCAATTATTCCCATGGGTCATCTACCCATGCAAATTTCAATTCTCAACAAACATAAATTCTGAATTAGTGGGCCACACTTACCCATTAATTTTCAATTTTTCCCATAGGTCATCTACTTATGAAAATCTCCAAATTGTCTCAAAGACACAAATTCTAAATTAGTGGGCCACACTTACCCATTAATTTCCAAATTTTGGAACTACATCGGTTTGATCCTGTCAAGGGTACGTAGGCAGTCTAACATCCCAATAGACGCAACCACAACCAAATTTGAATCACTAGTTTATCCTAACCAAATTCGCCAAATTCTCAATTAGTGGGTTAGTCAAAATTGCTCATTATTTTTCTTGGACATTGACAATGAGAAAAATGGTACAAAACCATCCAATTTTTCCCATGGGTCACCTACCCATACAAATTTCAATTCTCAACAAACACGAATTCTGAATTAGTGGGCCACACTTGCCCATTAATTTCCAATTTTTCCCACAGGGCATCTACCTATGAAAATCTCCAAATCGTCTAAAAGACACAAATTCTAAATTAGTGGGCCACACTTACCCATTAATTTCCAAATTTTCGAACTACGCTAGTTTGATCCCACCAAAGATACGTAGGCAGTCTAGCATCCTAATAAACGCAACCGCAACCAAAATTGAATCACTGGTTACATCAACCAAATTCCCACAAATCAAATATCTATCTTCACACAAATCATTTTCGAACTACGTTGATTTGATCCCTTTGAAAGGGTATGTAGGCAATCTAGAGAATCAGTCTAGATTCAATCGCCCAAATCTTAAATCCAAACAGAATCCCTGGTTTATTCTTAACCAAATTTGCCCCAAAACACATATCAAAATCGAATCCCTGGTTTATTCAACTAAATTCACTCAATCAAATTCATACAAATCTTTCCTTTTGCAATGAGTCGTTCATTCATTGCAATTCTTTGAACTACGAGTAGCTTGATTCCTGCGAGGGATATGTAGGCACCCTAAGGTGTGACTTGGGAGTAGCCGCAAAGCCAAACACACACGTTCTGTTTCTCTATGATGGAATCAAAGGGTGTTCCCTTGAAGCAAGGGATTATAATTAAGAGACTTGCGTCTCGAATGGGTCGAACCTAAAATAATAAAATCCCATTATTTAATTAGTGGTGGTGAAATTATATTGGGAGGAACACATTTTTCTTCAACAGAATGATTTTAAGATTGAGAACATATGAACGATATGATAATTATCTCACTTTTGAGTCTTTTTCATTTATTTCTAGTTAATGGATGATTCACGAGTTATACTTTGACAAATTACACAAGCACACTAACAGCTTTTGTGGGGTATAAAGTTAAAAACCAATTGTGTTTAATCATTTATCTTTGACAAAGTTGGACGACCTTGCTTTTGACTCATCTTGTTTTTAAAAAAAATGAAACAAAAAGATAGAAAGAAAAGTTCATGAAATAATAGTGTTCTATTCAAGCTTCTTCGTACTTAGTAACGGAGCATCTTTCCTAATCAATAGTGAGTGGTCGCGTCAAACGGTGAAGTTCTGGGTGTGAATAATTTTGTGTGGCTAGTTTAGTTTCGTAGCCTTTTTAACTTGAGTTAGTAAGCTCTTAGGGGTGTCGCTACACCTAGGGCCTTAAAGCCTTTTTGGTTTGAGAGTCACTGGCCTAACACTCGCTATATGGGTTAATTAGAAAGCTTAATGGAGCTAGGCATTGCACAGCCCACATTTTTTATAAAAAAATAGTATTAAAAAAAAAACTTTGGTTTGTTTCTTGCAAGGGAGTTTGACAACTCTTGAGACCATCAAATACAAAAAATAGAGTCGACCATCAAATACAAGAGCCAATTAACATGTCTAACACGTGGGTTGGTTTGTTCACGGGGAAAACATGGGTATCCCAATTTCCAATTATATCTCTCTCCTTTATGGCATTAAGCTCCTCTAGCTCCCCTCCACTCCACACACTTATATAAAGAGATGTGCATCAATCTTAATTCTCACCAATTCTTGAGCCAATAGCAAGGCATGGGTAGTGAAGTGAGAGCACTATACATATATATTTTTTTTCTTGCTAGGGAGTTTGGCAACTCTTGAGATCAAAATGTTGGTATGATTGGAATTTAGCTACTTGCGTTCTCCTTACATGATTTTATGTTAATAACCACTATATATATATATATATATATATATATATATATATATATATATTTTTTTTTTTTGATAACCACTTTATCAGCAAGTAAAGATGACACTACGCCAATATTGCAAAAACACGTCACTTAAAAAACGTCGGAACTTGAAGAAAGCGTCGTGGTTTTAATATTGGCTACAAACCACGTCAGTGGTTATAAAAACGACGTCTTAAGGCATCTAATACGGTGGTAATCCAAAATATATTTCAAAAACACGTCAGTTGTCAAGAAGAACCGACTTGCATCCAAAACACGCTAAACACTGTTTCACTTAAGCGTTGTTCCTCTCAGCTTTACCAAAAACTAAAGTTGTCCTTCTCAACTTAATTTTTCACGCCCCGCTCAATGTTCAGTTTCCCTCTCGATGAAAATTCCATTCCCTCTCGATGAAGCCCTCTCTCCCTATCTGAGTTCAAACCCTCTCTCTCTCTCTCTCCTTCTCTATCACATCTCTGCACCTAAACCCTCTCTCTCCAGCTCAATCTTTTCTAAGCCGACTCTCACATCTCAGAGAGACAGAGGCAACGAGGAGGTGGACTTCGGTGTCGGCTTCGTCACGAGGATCGACGTCGGCGCCGTCTTTTGGATCATCGTCGGCGCCATCTTCTGGATAGTCGTCTTCTGGGTCACGACCTTCGCAGTCCTAGCCTTTTAGAGAAGAAGATCGCCAAAGAGGTTTCATTTCATTTTCCTCGACTCTCCGACCCCGACCCCAACCCCAACTCCAAATCCTCTCTTCTATCTCGGACCTCAAGGTAAGGCTCTCTCTTTCTCTCTTCTATCTTGGACCTTAAAGATTTTTATGATTCTAATATTACAGAGAGATTTTAGAGATTTCAGTTATATTGCTCTTTGAGTTTTGAGTGATAGTTTAGTTTCTGTAAGATTCCCTTACTATTTTAATGAATTCACTGGTGACTTTAACCCATATATTTTGTTTGTATTGTTTTTTGTTCTTCTGTATAAGATCCATATCTCTTGTTTGGGAGTCTGCAGGATCTTGTGGACTTGCTGGAATTGAATGTGATGTCCTGAGCCTTTTGGCTGGGAAGACCCAGATTGTTGTTTCCCATTGTTTTTACAAGAGATCTTTCCTTCAGATGATTTTGATACTTTGCTAAATGGTATTTGAAATTGTTGTTTGATGATAGTTAGGCATATACACAGCTGCTGGGCTTATGTGACTTAACTTGTGTGGTTTGCATTTGTGCAGGAGGGTGAAGATTTCAGGATTTCCTTCTTTTATTTCTCTTTTATCTTAGTGTGCATCTATTTTACCCTTTTCACCATTTTGTAATAGAATTTTGATATCATGTGCATGTGAACTCACTATGGATCTTAACATTTTCAGGAAGCTCTAGATGTTGTCCATGTAAACAAAGAAGACCAACAAAGTGTATTTGCAATGCTTGCGGCAGTTTTGTGGCTGGGACACATTTCATTTATTGTGATTGATAATGAAAATCATGTTGAAGCTGTAGAAGATGAAGGTAATAATCTTCCAGAGGATAGATGAAAAAAAATTATAATTTTCTTTTAAGTGTTTACTAGTGGTGTTTGCACCACGAAGCATTTATATGGCTTCAGGATCCAATATAAACAGATGTACGGTTTGTAGTTCCTGAAAAGTGGGATATATGACAGCTGGGATGTCTATACAGAAGCTTTTTTTTTTTTCCCGATATGCAGACAAATAGATCATATCAGTTATTGGTCTAAGGTGAGGCAAAAAATTCCCAAAACATTTAGGTGACTTAAAGCCAATTAAGATTTTGTAACTTATTAGTAACAGAAGATCAGTAGAAGCTCCTGAGCAAGATGAGCAAGATGAAGAGTGCAAAATAGTTGAGACTTTGCTTTGCTTCTCTATTGTCAAAAAGTTTCATGCTGTAAACTTCCAGTATAAAGGATTTGAAGTTCATCCTGGAAAGGAGGGCAGGTGGAGGGAAGATAAATATAGCTCTGGTTGTGATGTATTTGCTTTCTGATTGTGTTGTATCTATTTTTCTTTCCGAGGCTTATCCTGGCCTTTTGTCAACTATTTTACTATCACGTGCAACATGAATCCTGCTATCAGCCCATTGTGTGTGATGGGTTTATGGTTTTGATAATTCTGTGTGCTTTCTGGTTTTGATTATGTCCTCTAATTTTGGCATTATTTGGGAGAATTTATTTTAATGGATGAGGTGTATATTAATATACTGATTGGTCTTGGTTTTCATTGGTTCAATGAGTTTTTTTTCATGATCTCAATAATGATGCAAGTTTCATTTTCAGGTCTGTTCAATGTCTCCAAATTGATTGGATGTGGCATGGATGAGCTTAAGCTTGCTTTATCAACTCGAAAAATGAGAGTTGGTAATGACAATATTGTCCAAAAGTTAACACTAACGCAGGTAACAAAACTTTCTAAAAGAGTTAATATTTGTCTTGTAGGTTGAGTTTATCATACATAACAACATAGGCGTGGAAGAGTTAATATATGCCCCCCCCCCTCTTTAATGTATACAACTTCTGTTTTTCATCTTTCAGGCCATCGACACAAGAGATGCTTTGGCGAAGTCAATTTATGTATGTCTCTTTGAGTGGCTGGACCAAGATTCCATAGACAGCAGGGGAGTGGCTAGACCAAGATTCCATAGAGTAATGGTTTATGATTTTCCTGATATGTTTTAATTCATGCTTTTGAATGCACCTTTAATATAATTCATCTCATGGGACTAATATCAAGCACAGTACTTTTGTTAACTAAGTTCCCAAGTTGTTCATGCCAATATGTTTTTTTTTACAGGGACTTTGGCTTTTACAATTTAACTGGAGGAATCCCACAATCCATGAGTGGTTTAAATTTAATTCATTTGTAAGGATGATACTGCAGTTGTTCTCAAGTCAAGGTTGAGGCATTTGTTTTATTGTTGGTGGACCTCATATTCATTACTTTTTGACACTTGAATTTCTATGACTGTCCACCCTTGCCATTTCATTTCTTAACTTCATGTTTTGTAATGATTTTCCTCAGGTAATTTCTAAACTACAATACCTTGACCTTTGGGGGAGTAAAATATCTGACCAAGGTACAATTCCTTGACCTTTGTTGTTAAAGTTAGTATCTGGGTTCAATATTTTGTTTTGAATGAGGCTTATGTTTTGTTTGGTTTAATTTGATAATTGCTAGGTTATATATATATGTTTGGTTCTATTTGAGTGGGTTAAATTTGGTTCTAATGCAGAGCAAATCCTCTGTTTTATTACTTTTCAGTTTTATCTCTCCTTTCATTTTATTTTGTGCTTGCTCATTTCAGTTCTAGCCTTAATCACCCAGGCTATATCTTCTAAACTTCGTTTCTTTTCTCACATGGTTATCAAGTTTGGCTTAATCACCCAGGCTGTTTGTTCTGACAGATAAGTTTGCATTAATTTTATGGTGTTATCCAATTACAGGTAGTTGCTGGATTAGCAGCAGATGGAAGGCAAATTGTTGGCAGGACCAAGTCTGAAGCTAACTATGAAAGCCTACATGATAGTGTATACATCATTAACTTTCTCTTCGAATCTCTCTCTCAGTAAAGCAAGTAGTAGTGGATTAGTCCTCAAGCTGCTGTCATTCTAAAGCTGCATAGATCTTATTTCGACACCACCAACTTGAAAAATGTGCAAGAAAGCAGAGCTAAGTCAACCCAATAACAAATTGATGAAGTTAGATCAAATTAGTAGAATTTGTGAGCTGAATTATATCTAATTATAGGTAGGAAGTATGTATGTAATAGAATAAAGATTGGTTGACTATGTAATAACTATTGAAAGTTCAAGTTTTATGAAAGAAATAATTTTTGAGTGTATATGTTTGTTAATAAAGCAATATAATTGGTTTTCTAGTTAAAATCGTTGTATAGAATGATAGGAAACCAAAAACTAATGACCGTTTCTAGTTTGTACATATAATTAATGACCGTTTTTAACACAATACCACCGTCTTTATATACAATTGACGATGATTTTTAACAAAAAACCGTCGTCTTTATATAAATTTTTTAACAAAAAACCGTCATCTTTCTATACAATTAAAAACGGTTTTAAATAAAAACCGTCGTCTTTACATATAATAAACGACGCTTTTTGAAAGAACTGTCGTCTATTATATGTAAAGACGACGCTTTTTGAAAGAACCGTCGTCTATTATATGTAATAGACGACGGTTTTAAATAAAAATCGTCGTCTATTACATATAATAGACGACGGTTCTTTCAAAAAGCGTCGTCTTTACAAATAATAGATGACGGTTGTGAGTAAAATCGTCGTCTTTACAAATAATAGACGACGGGGATTTACCGTCGTGGTTTTATGCATCAAAAGATGTCGGTCGATTTCACGACGGTTGAAAAACCGGATACACGACGGTGGATTACTGTCGTCTATTGCGATTTTTGTAGTAGTGTGAATTACTTTTACATGATTCATGTTGGTTGAATTAGTTTAGTTTTATAATTCCGTTGCTCTCCGGACCCCAGCAATATTTGCCAGTTGTCTTGCGTGCACAAACCACATTTTACTATGAATCATTGTTATTTATTTGCTGTAAGAGTTTACATAACAGTAATTGCATACAGTAAAAGAAAAAAAAAATAGAGTCGACCATCAAATACAAGAGCCAATTAACATGTCTAACACGTGGATTGGTTTGTTCACGTGGAAAACATGGGTATCCCAATTTCCAAATATATCTCTCTCCTTTATGGCATTAAGCTCCTCTAGCTCCCCTCCACTCCACACACTTATATAAAGAGACGTGCATCAATCTTAATTCTCACCAAATCTTGAGCCAATAGCAAGGCATGGGTAGTGAAGTGAGAGCACGTCATGAGCTACTCCAAGCACAAGCCCACATTTGGAACCACATTTTTAGCTTCATAAATTCTATGTCCCTCAAATGTGCAGTTCAATTAGATATCCCAGATGTCATCCAAAAACATGGCCAACCCATGACTCTTTCCGAGCTTGTCTCCGCCCTACCAATTTACCCAACAAAAGCTCATTTCATCCAACGCCTCATGCGAATCTTAGTCCACTCCGGCTTCTTTGCCAGAGAAAGTCTGGATGGCGGCGAACAAGGTTATGTACTAACGGATGCCTCCGCACTCCTCCTGAAAGACAATCCCATGAGCGCAAGGCCCTTCTTACTTGCCATGCTCAATCCCATCATAACCGATCCATGGCAGTATTTGACCACTTGGTTCCAAAATGACAATCCTACGCCATTTCACGTGGTGCATGGGATGACATTTTGGGATTATGGGAACCAGGACCCGACCCTTGCACATTTTTTCAATGATGCCATGGCTAGCGATGCCCAGTTGATCTCGAGCTTGATGATTGATGACTGCAAGGGGGTGTTTCAAGGAGTGGATTCGTTGGTTGACGTGGGCGGTGGGACGGGAACTGTGGCCAAGTCCATTGCTGATGCCTTCCCTCATATGAAATGCACTGTACTTGATCTCCCTCATGTAGTGGCTGACCTAAAAGGGAGTAAGAACTTGGAATATGTTGCAGGGGACATGTTTGAGGCTGTGCCTGCGGCCGATGCTATTTTTTTGAAGGTAAATCATCTCATCCTTAGTGATATTATATTGTTAAATACAGATGTCCATTTATAGATCAATACAATATATGTGAAGCGGAGTATGCTTTCCAATTGGACTTTAAAGTATAAATCAAATTGGGTCCATAAGTAATTTGATGATTTTGTTTGGTGATTGTGTGTGACAAACAGTGGATATTGCATGACTGGAGTGATGAAGAATGCATGGAAATACTCGAGCGATGTAAAGAGGCAGTTACAAGAGAGGGCAAGAAAGGCAAGGTGATTATCGTAGATATGACGGTGGAGAACAAGAATACAGATAAGGAATCCGGGGAAACACAACTTTTCTTCGATATGTTGATGATGGTTATGGCTACAGGAAAAGAAAGGAATGAGAAAGAATGGGCCAAGCTATTTTTTGACGCAGGTTTCAGCCACTATAAAATTACTCCATGTTTGGGTTTAAGGTCTCTCATTGAGGTTTTTCCTTGATTTATAATGAAGCACACCTGCTTAATGTATTATGTTGGCAGCATGTAGTGTATTGTAATCTTGTTCAAGGAAAATTAATGTTACCTAGTTTATTAAGTATTGTATTAAATGCAATTTTTTCAATTTGGGAGCTGCTCTGGAAATTCTGGGGAAAATTTTGGAGTTAATTCTTGTTATATATGTATTCCACCAAACATATATAAGTGGCACTACTACGTTTTACTATTTGCGCGACGATAGTTTGCGCGACGAATCAAAAATCATCGCACATAGTATCTTCGCGCGACGGATAATCATATACGTAGCGCAAACACGAGCGACGAATAAAATCGTCGCGCAAACCTTTCTTCGCGCGACGGATAAGCATATGCGTAGCGCAAAACCTCGCGACGAAAAATGTCGTCGCGCAAATTAGTTTTGCGCGACGGCATAGACAACCGTCGCGTAAAACTGGGGGGAAAAACCCGCCAACAAATATTTTGGCGCCAAATTCATGCGCGACGAGCAGTCTCGTCGCAAAAGAGATCTTTGAGCGACAACGTATGTATCCGTCGCGCAAGAAGGACGAGGGAAAATAAATTAGATATGGCGTGAATTTTTTGCGAGACGAAAACGCAAATTTGGCGCACTTAGTCTATTGCGACGAGAACTCACGTCGTCGCGTAGGAAAAACGCGCTAAAGATGAAAGTTGCGCGACGAGTTTGGGATTTGCTCGACTAAAGTTTGCGCGACGAAAGTACATAATCGTCGCGTATTATCGTTGTCGGCAGACTGATCTTTGCGTGACGATAAAAAATTATGCGCAACGATATTATTTAATGCGACGAGAAAATGATTCGTCGCGCAAACATCTTCAACTTTGCGACACGCCATAGAGGCTTTTAGGGACGAAAGTTTTTCGTCGCGCAAATGTTCCAATTGTTGCGCGACTAGAATTATTTTTGCGCGACGAAAATTGTGCGTCGCGCAAAAAAAGTCATCTTCTACTTTATCGGTTTCAGCCATGGCAGAGGCAAACTGCAAAAAAAAATTGCAGTTTGCCTCTTCCTCTCTCTCGATCGTTTTGTGCCAAAAAAGGTATTCAATTTCGTTTCCTATATTAATTAAACTACCTCTACCACTGCTCAGTTTGTTCGGTATGTATTTTTTGTCGTTAGTGTAAAAGTATTAATGTAAATTTATACTAACACTATTAATTTCGTTGTCTATAGGGATATTATATGTGATTAGCGATTGGTGGAGAACGATTGATAAGGTATTTTCGTCATTTTCTAATTTTAAAAAAAAAATTTATTACATTACATTTATATTGATTTATGAAATTATATTTATAATATGTTGTTAAATTATGTATGTACGTTAATGTACGAGGTTAATTGAAATTAACTTCGTACATTTTTTTTTTTTGTAAAGCTTAGTTCCCGTTCGAGGTTAGTTGGACCGCGCATGGATGGGTAAACCACAACTACGGTCCAATTAATTCTTGAATTGTCCCATATTTTGGACAGTTTGGAAATGCATAGTCGTGTCACGTAGTTTACAGCTACAAGATTAGGTTTCGATTGTGGAGATTTCGGTGTCATCTCGGTATGTTCTTCGGGTGGTACGTAGGTATTTTATATCTACGGTACACCTCAAGAACTGTATCGAGATGCTGCCGAAATTCATCCACATCGAAATCTAATCTCATGTAGCTGTAAATTACGTGACGTGATTATGCATTTCCGAATGGGATAGGGCCCTTTCCGGAGGCATAAGGAAAGATTTTGTACGAATACAACATAATTGTTGTATTGTCATTGTGATTCCAGGAACGATGAGCAGGAGGTGGATACAGAACCCGAATAGGTGCGCAGACGAATACTTGGATGGAATCGAGGATTTTATTGACTTTGCACGGACACACAACCAGGGTGCAACTAGAATTCGGTGTCCTTGTAGGAGCTGTAACAACACGTTGTGGGACACAATTGAAAATGTTCGATTTCATTTAGTGAGGAATGGAATGATTGAGACATACATCGCTTGGAACCATCACGAGGAACAGTTAGACATTGCTTCGACTTCAGGGGCCACAAGAGTAGACAATGTTGAACCCATTGTGGATCCTAATGAACAAGTCAGGGATATTATAAATGATGCATTTCCATTTGCATCGACCAGCAGCAATCAACAAGGTGAAGATGATGTGCCTACACAAATGGACAATGCAGAGTTTGAACAGTATGAAAACCTGTTAAGAAATGCCAACCAAAAGTTATACCCGGGGTGCGAGAACTTTTCCGTTTTGACGGCGATTGTGGAGCTAATGCACGGAAAAATAAAGTATCGTATGTCGAACCTGTGTTTTGATTACTTTTTGGGGGTTTTCAAGAAAATGCTTCCAACAGACAATTGTTTGTCGAAAGACCACAGACAGGCGCAGAAGATGTTGAGTGGTCTTGGATTGGGTTATGAAAAAATCCACGCTTGCAAAAACAATTGCATGTTATTCTACAAAGAGTATGAAACGTTGGATACATGTCCTATATGCAATGAGTCAAGGTTCAAACAGACGTCTCATAATAGAATGACTAAGGTTCCACAAAAAGTCATGCGTTATTTGCCCCTGAAACCAAGATTGCAGCAACTTTATATGTCAACGCATATTGCCACAGACATGAGATGGCATAAGGAAAAACGGGTAGACGACGATGTGATACGGCATCCTGCAGATGGGGAGGCCTGGAAAGAGTTCGATCGAACGTTCCCCGAGTTTGCTGCTGATCCTCGAAATGTCAGATTGGGACTTGCCACAGACGGATTCAATCCGTATGGGGTTCTAAACCAACACCACAGCACTTGGCCGATTTTCGTATTCCCATATAATTTGCCGCCCTGGAAGTGCATGAAAAAGGAGTACATGATGATGACTGTTTTGATAACTGAGGATCCTGGCAGGTCATCCACTGCGAAGATGTTCACTTTGCGGGCGGCAGTTATGTGGACTGTGAATGATTTTCCCACATATGCAATGGTGTCGGGGTGGAGCACAAAAGGTTATATGGCATGCCCTGTATGCAAGGAAGATGTGACTTCTAGTTGGCACGCTGGAAAAGTGTGTTACCTTGGCCATCGAAGATGGTTGCCATGGGACCACGAGTGGCGGGAAAAGGATAAAGAGTTTGACGGGAACAAAGAGCGTCGCACAAGACCTAGAGAATCGTCCGGTGATCAGATCTTGGAACAGCTAAACCGTTTGGATTTTGGTCCGTTCAGGAAAACAGTTAGTAGGACCAGACCTGCTACACATATGAACTGGACGCACAAGTCTATGTTTTTTGAGCTCCCATATTGGTCGAAACTAAAATTGAGGCACAATCTCGACGTTATGCATGTTGAGAAAAATGTGTTTGACACATTGATGGGAACGATTCTAGATATCAAGGAGAAGACAAAGGATACGATAAAAGCTCGTCTTGATTTGGAAAGAATGGGCATAGGAAAGGGTTTATGGCTGAAAAGGGGCCGTGATAAAGCTATAAGGGATCTTGCATTTTTTTCCATGAAACCGAATGACAAAAAAGAGTTTCTGCAATTTGTATCTTCTGTAAAGTTTCCTGACGTGTATGCTTCTAATATCGCACGTTGCGTGAATGTTGACGGGGGTAAATTTACTGGACTCAAGAGCCATGACTGCCATGTGTTTATGCAACGCCTACTTCCTGTGGGGATTCGACACCTATTGCCGGAAAATGTAGTCAAGCCAATCATATTGTTGTCCAGATTTTTTTCCCAACTCATGGTAAAAACGTTGCGAAAGACAGACAGTGATCAATTGCGCCATGACATTGTCCAAGTCTTATGCAAGTTTGAAATGATATTTCCTCCAGCTTTCTTCACGAGTATGATTCACGTGTTGGTTCATTTGCCAGAAGAGGCATTGCTTGCTGGTCCAGTCAACTATCGCTGGATGTATCCAATAGAAAGGTATATAATCCTCATCATTTCTGTATGCATCTTTATCCCATGGTTGCTACTTGCTAATTTGCATATTTTCGTTTTAATTTGGCAGGCTTCTTGGAGAGCTGAAAAAAAGCGTACGCAACAGAGCAAAGCTCGAAGGATCAATTGTAGAGGCTTGGGTTCAATATGAGGCGCTTACTTTCTGTGGAATGTATTTAAAGGATGTGGACACGACTTTCAATCGACCTCAGCGCAATAATGACGGAGGTGTCAGAAATGAGTAACTTTCTATTTTTGGCCAAAGCGCACGACCCTTTGGAGATCCTGAACGAGGAGAGTCGTTTTCTAGAAATGACATGGAGGTAGCTCATTGGTTCGTATTGAACAATTGTGATGAGATAATAGCATACTTAGATGAGCATGAAGAGATGATGAAGCGAGAACATCCATCACATTTGTATTCGAAGAAACACCGTGAATTGTTTCCAAAAAGGTTTTGTAATTTACATATATATTGTAGTATTTAATTTTCTCAAACTAATATGTGAATGTTTTAATTTTAATTAATATTAGGTGACTAAGTTGAAATCAGAGAATTCCCCCACTTACAGTGAAGAGTTATATAACTTGGCATTCGGCCCAATTCGGGCTGAATTGTTCTCGGGTTGTCATGTTAACGGCGTCAAGTTTTTGGGGACTGAACGAGATGACAAGTTGTGTACGCAAAACAGCGGTGTCCTTGTTCCGGGTGGAGGCGAAAGTACCGACATTAATTTCTATGGCAAACTCACAACTGTCGTGCAATTGCTTTACAAAGACCGATACCAAGTGATCATGTTTAAGTGTCGATGGTTTGATATGAACCCAAATAGGCAGGGAAGTGTTAAAATTGATCATGGGTTACTATTTGTGAACATCAACAGAACTTGGTATGATGACGACCCTTACATTTTGGCAAACATGGCAAAACAGATTGTCTATCTAGATGACCCTAAAGCAGGGAGTGGGTGGAAAGTTGTTCAGCAGATGGATCAGAGGAATGTGTATGCTATACCAGAACAAGACCCATCTGACAACGACGTCAACGTCGCTGACCAACGTTTCGAATCTTCCATGGAACATGATGCAGAAACACTTCTAGATACAAATGTCGTACAAGAACCCTTTCAGCTTGAAGGAGTGTCTTCAAGAGAAATACCGATTCAGTCAATTACAATTGACCTCGGTTTTCTTCCGCGATACGATCCAACCATGGCCCCGAACAACGCTGATGATGTACTTATTGATTAGGAGGAGGAGGAGGAGGATTGGGAGACCCAAAGTGATCACAGCGACGATAACGAAGATTATTATAGTTCAAACGATGAATAATGTAATTTATTTGCGGAGGAGGATTAACAAACATAGTAATGTGAAATTATTTGTAATTTAATAATGTTAGTGTAAAGATTTTGGCAAAGTATGGTTGTTTGAATATATATTGATATACTTGTTATATCAATGGATTAGGCATCATTAAGAGAATCTGTAAAACAAAAAAATTGCATAATCAGGAGAATCTTTGAATTTAAAAAAAAAAAAAAATTCAATTACATTTTTGCGCGACGAAAAATGGGATAGCGTCGCGCAAGGTTACTTTGGGGGACGAAAGTATTCGTCACGCAAAATGTTTGAAATTACGACCGGTCGTCGCCATTAACTTGACCGGTTGCAAGGTCGAATTTACAATCTGTGGAAAAACGACCGGTCGTCGCGTCTCTGAGACCGGTCGCCATATTTGAGCGACGAACCCATTAATCGCGCAAAGTAGAAAATATATCCAAATTGTGAAGATTCAGAGGGACCCTTGCGCGACGAAAACAATGTTTCGTCGCATATGGAGATTTTGCGTGACGCAGATTGTCGTCGCGCAAAGTAGAAAATATCCATAAACATGAATATTCGAGTGACTCTTGCGCGACGTGATTCCACAAACCGTCGCAGGGTACATTGCGGGACGAACTATATTCGTCGCGCAAGGTACGATATGCAAAACCATTAATCCTAAACCTTAATTTTAATTTTGCCATCTAAATCATATGTTTTTAATTGATTTTAGTGAAGATCATCATTCATACCCTTTTAATTATGGAAATGGTAGAGGAGAATCTTTTTGTAGGGTTATCAACCTCCATACGAATTAATTTTAGGGTTCTCAATTTCCGTACGAACCTTTTTGTAGGGTTATCAACCTCCATATGTTTTGAAACTAAAAAGTGTTCATTCAACTCTACAAAACTAGTTTCAACGATCCATCCGTCAAACGTGTTTGTATATACTGCGAGATCGTATATCCCAAAAATCGTAAAAAACAAACATTCACAGATCATGTAACGTACAAAAATTTTCAACGGTTATAAATGAAAAATCACGATTTAACGGTTATTTTAATTCCGATTTTTATAATTTTTTACAACTACACTCATTGACCCTATATAAATACAATGATTGAATTTGATCTTCAATTGAAATGATTTACACAAGTGGATACCATAAAATCTTAAATTATATATAACAAAAGTATGTATAAACTCTTATATGTTAGAGAATATATTGTTGTTATGGCATACACATTATACGAAACTCGTTTCAACGATCCAACCGTTCAACGTGTTTGTATATACTGTGAGATCGTATACCTCAAAAATCGCAAATAACAAATATTCAGAGATCTAGAAATGGGACAAAAAATTGAACGGTTATAAATAAAAACGTTTGCGCGACGCAGATTGTCGTCGCCCAACATACCTTTGCGCGACACATTTTTGTTACTGGTCGCAAAAACTATTGACAGACGAATATATTCGTCGCGCAATGTTATGATTTTCAGGTCTTTGGGTTCATGGTTCAGGGTTTAGGGTTTAGGGTTTAGGGTTTAGAGTTTGCGCGACGGATAATTCTTTCCGTCGCACAAAGTGACAAATTTTTGGCGGTTCCTTTCCCGGGCATTAAAAATTACCTGCGCGACGTCTAACTACTATTCGGTTCGCAAGATTGAATAATCGATTTCGCGCGACATCGTTTTCGTATTTCGTCGCGCAAGGTGGAGATATAGAGTTTGCGCGACGTGATTCGTTTCGTCGCGCAAGGTCCTGAATTTTTTTTGCTTAAGAGCGCGACTCTCTGTTTCTCTCTGTCTTCCTTTGCGAAAGCTCTCAGCCCTCCTCAGCCGTGCGCTCTCAATGGTCCAGACCACCACCTCCGGCAACGCCCAGCCCCAAAACCACCCCACCCAGCCGTCACAAACACAACCCCTTTCCCCCTCACTGACCTGATATTCACTCCCTCTCTCTCCTACCAAAACTCCCGCCCCCACCGTCGACTCCCACCAACTTCACAGACCCTCTCTCCCTGTCCCTCACTGACCTCAAATTCTCTCCCTCTCTCTCCAACCCAACCTCCGCCGCACCATCGACGCCGCCTAACCAAACCACAAACCCTCTCTCTCTTTCCCCTCACTGACCTCAAATTCTCTCCCTCTCTGTCCAACCCGAACCCCCCATTGGTGAAATCCCACGGTTTCCTCCCTCTGCGTGTCTCTGTCGCCATCTCCATCTTCCTCTCACACTGCCTCTCGCATCCACGGTTTAATTTTTGTTTTATTTTTCTTTAAATTTTGTTAATGCATTTCTGATTTTCTGTAAATTTTATAATTTCTGTTTGTGATTTCTGTTTCAGATTTGATTTCAGATTTTATGTTTGTGATTTCTGTTAGTCTGATGGTTGGTTAGGATTTGATGTTTATAATTTCTGTTTGTGATTTCTGCTAGTCTGATGGTTGGTTAGGATTTTATGTTAGAAATGTTGATTTCAGATTTTATGTTAGGATTTTGTCAGTGTTGAAATTGCTTAGTCTGTTTCCTTTTTGTATTGGCTTTTGATTTCAGATTTGATTGTATTGGTTAGGGTGACTGCATTGTGTTGAAATTGTATTATTTGATAGCAAAACAGTGATTGTATATGTCAAAATCCCGTAGGTTTCTAATTATGTAAATCTGAAATTTTTTGGAATTGTGGTTCTTGGGTTTGTTTTATTGTTCATATTGCATTTATCCATTTAATTTTGTAAATCTGAATTTGTTTGGAATTGAGGTTCTTCGGTTTGCTTCACATAATGGAATGATGTGTTTTTCTTTTTTATTTGGGTAGAAATTATTCTAGTATATCAAGGATTGATTCCATGAGTTTTTGCAATTTCATTTGTTGGTATTTGGTGAATGAATATGTTTAATATTGAATTTGTTCTTGATTAATTGTTGGGGTTATTTTTATTATAAATTTTTTTTGTTATAAATTGTAAATTTTTGGCCAAAGAGGTACTTTAAATGTTTGTTTCGTGCAGATGTCGGAGCTTATCAGAACTCGTAAGGCGATGACGACTGCACAGCCTTTGCCTCCCCCGGCTTCGACGTCGGCTGCCACTGCTCCACCACAGGTGGATGTTATGCCGGTTCCTCCTCACGTCTCCCATGTGGCGGTGTCATCTGAGTCATCAGTGGCGCAACCTGTTAGCGCCAGGCGGCGTCATCGCCCCCCCCCCCCCCCATATGATTAACACCACTGTTCCCTCTGCTGTTGGTGCGTCAGATTCACAACCAGGTAAAAATTTCCTTCAACTCCAGCTATTTCAGACCAATATTTTGGTAGGATTATATATTTAATGTTAATGTTATATGTGTTTACAGCGAAGAGGAACACCCGGGGACCTTGTCGCCAGTTGAAGACGGCGAAGGCCACCCGGGTGACCAACACTCGTGTCAACATCGGATACGACGAGCGACATCGAGCTGCACCAACGGCGGACCAACATAGCTCATTGGCCCACGACATTGGTCATGTCGTTCGGACCCATTGTCCGATGAAATGGAAATCTTGGAAGGTCATGCCTGACGAGGTGCGGACGGTGGTGCGCGGACAGCTGTCGGTATGTATGCCTTTTAATTGTTTTGCTTTCAAATTTTATATACTTCTAATACTTAATGAATATAATTAATGTATTGCAGGCGAACTACAATTTAGAGAACCTCCCTGATGAGTCGTTGGGGTATGTCAACAGACTCTTTGGTGAGAGGTACAAGCAGTGGAAGAGCGATCTGCACCACCATTTTATGGCATATGATGATCCGCAGGTCGCTCTTCAGGAGGGTTGCCCGAATGAGCTTGAGGGGCGGGAGGATAGTTGGGCGTGGCTCTGCGGTCATTTTCAAGACTCTGATTATGTGGTAATTTTTTTATATTAAGTTGAAATTTATTATATGTTTCTTACTAATGTTTATTTATTTTGTTTTAATTTCATTTAATTTTCAACTAATATGTTTATTTTTGGTATCACAGAAGAAGGCGAAAGCAAATAAGGGCAATAGGGACAAGAAGACTCTTCTCCATCATTCCGGTTCCAGGCCCTTCTCATATAGGATGGAGGCGCGGCGGTGGGTAATAATTAAATCGTCTTTTTTATAAAAATTTTAATATGTCATTAATATGAATTTGTTTTTTTTTGTACTAACAATTTTCTTCTCTTGTTCAATCAAGGGGGGGTCCAAATTCCCGGAGATCGACGTGTTTGGCGACGTTTATGTTCGACCCGGGAATGAGTTGGCGGAGTCCCTTCATGTAAGCATTCTTTAATTTTAATTATTGTTTTACGCATTCAAGTTCATGGTTATTATATGTGTGTTAAATATTTTATGTTATGTTAAATAGACGACCATGATGGAGAAGAGCCAGTTGGTTCTTCAAGAGTCCGCCTCCCAGCTTCCTCCCGATACTCCGCTCGATGTTGTGGATCCTCCACCGGATGCGGGGTTTCAGATACTGACGGAGACCTTAGATCAGAGTCTCGGGAGGAGGCCAGGGTCATATTGTCGAGGGATGGGGAATGCCAGACGGCGGGATAGAGCCCCTCCACCGTCCCAATCAGACACTGAAGTGATTGCTTTGAAAGCTGAGGTGGCCGAGCTTAAGACCCAAATGGCTACCCAAATGGCCTCGTATAATACCCAGATGTCACAGCTTATAGAGTCCATCTCTCGGTCCGGCATTCCACTCCCGCCACATTTTGGTTCCTCGTCGACCTCCGAGCCCCCTCAACCAGAGCATGCCCAGACTTCCGAGCCGCATTTGCAAGACGACAACATAGATGTTGCTACATTTTTTAATTAGTTTTTAACTTTCTTAATTACATTTTAAACATTTTGTCTTGTATTATATAAATTTATATTATCTTTTTCTCAGTTTTTTTGTTGCAATTTTATTCTATTACAAAAAAAAAATGAAAAACTAAAACTAAATAAAATATATTGCAAAAAAAAAACGTACAATTAAAATTAAATCAAATAAATTTTATTTTAAAAAAACGTAAAATTAAAATTAAATAAAATATATTTAATTATGCGCGACGAACTAAATTTCATCGCGATAACACAACAGTATAAATTTAAATTAAATTTGAAAACTCTATATTTATTTTTACGCGACGAACAGCTTTCGTCTCGGAAAAGATAATGCGACTAATATTATTTGTCCCGCAAACTTTAGAGAGACGAAACACTTTCGCCGCACAAAAGTTGGTGCGAGTACAGACCTTCGTCGCGCATATTTTTGCGACGCCATAATTGCGACGAGTATTTGTTGTCGTACATTAGATTGCGCGACAACTGTATTGACGTCGCGATAACTGTTGTGAGACGAATGTTTATGCGACGAATATGAACCGTCGCTATATTTGCGCGACTAATATTGCCCTTTGTCGCACAATGCGCGACTAAAGAAATTATTTGTCGCGCAAAGTCTTTCTTTACGAACTTTGCGCGACGGTAAGTGTATAGGTCGCGCTGAACCTTGTGCGACTCGATTGTGCTTTGCGCGACGAATTATTCTCCGTCGCGCAAATGGTTAAATGTAGTAGTGCGGGGACTTTTATCTCTTTGCTTAGACCCAGTAATCAACACAACCTCTTCTATCTATCTAGTTCTCTCTTCATCATTTGGCAACTGCTCAGATTTCTCAAACTCCTTTTCTATATTACTTTCGATCCATGTGGTTTATCACTTTTACTACTAAAGTCTTGTTGTTTCAATTTGATCATTTTCACCCATGTGATGCAATTCAAAGACATTCTCTAATTTGTCAAACCCCGAGCGGGGATTAATCTCAACCTTCAGGTGTGGGGACACCTCGTGGTATTTAAAAATTTAAAAAAAAAGGACATTCTCAAATTTTTGTCAAATTAGAGTAACTGGGGTTACTTGTTGAGGAGCATTTTGGTCAAAAACAAGAAAGATAAAAATAAAAAATAAAAAAAAAGGAAAAGGAAAGAAAGAGAAGGAAGAGAGAAACCCTATGCACCACCACCGCCGCCAGCCCACACGCCAACCACAACATTCGACCCTATGTCCCCAACCCAAACAAATCTATGATCGTCATCTCTCTCTATCTCTCTCTCTCTCATGCCCCCGCCGCGATTGTAACACCCAACACCCATCCCCCAATTCCCTCATCCAAACCATGTATCTCCTCGCCGATGTTCTCAAGTGCGCCCCACCCCTCCTCGATTTCTACTCACCACACCCAGTCCCTTCCCCCACGCCAGCCCAAAGTAGAAGCCACAATATTCCAGAAGCTCAATGGGAACTTACTATTAGATCCCACTCACCTGACAACCTTCACATCTCCATTTTCTTCTCTCTTATCAATCCCTCTCTAAACTTTCCTTTTTTTCTTAATTTTCTTTTCATTCAATTTTCTCAGAAAAAGTTATAGAGAAACAACCACCCAATTTCTATTTCTATTGATTTGTTGGGGGAAATTTCACGTGCTTGGCGAATTTTATTAGTTTGGTAAATTATTTTTTCCTTTTTATTTTTGATAAATCTCAATTCTTGGTTCATAACACAGTACAACAAATATTAGCTTTGGTGGATTTTCATGGGCTTAGCAAATTCCAAGTTTGTATCACGGCAAATTTTGGATTCTCTAATGTATGGAAGGTTGTAATATTTTGCAATGGTTGTTGTTCAATAATTTTAATTGTGTTGGGGGAGGAGGAGGATGGTGGTGGTCGTGATGAGAGGGGTGGCTAGGCAACTTGGTGGGAAGGTGGGAATGGAGAGGGAAATGCCTCTCCCTTTCTTCTATTTCCAGCATTTGTTTTTGTTCCGAAATTCTCCTTGACAAGTAACGGTAGTTACTCGAGTTTGACACAAATTGGAGACTGTTCTTGAATTGCTTAAATTCAAAGCCATAAGGGTAATTACAATCAAATTGAAACAACATGGACTTTTATGGTAAAACTGATAAACCACATAGACCCAAAGTAACTTTTTGCCTAGTTATTAATGTTATTTTAATGAATTTTTATTATTGTACCTGGTCGAGGAGGCATTTCATGAGGTGTTATTCCGGATAGATGGTTTCGTCTGTATCGACTTCAAATGCTTGTGTATATCGATCAGTTTGTGTTGTCTCGCCAAAGTTAAACTGCACGAGGTTTGAGATGCGAGCCTCTAGAAGATGAGGCTCCCCTTAGTTCCTTCATTCTTCAACAACATGTCTATCAGGGCCTGGAATGATAGGTCCCAGGTTTTTCCAAGTACTATAGCCTAGACCTCATGCAATCCTTATTCAAGTGCATCCCATGTTCTGTTCTTGATTGTCAACATAAGAGGTTTGCCAATCTCTGTGTTTGGAGATTAAGTATCACAAGTATGAGTCATGGTAACATATACTAGAAGGTTTTTCTTGGTTTGTTAAGACCGGTTATCCCGCTCATCATGTCAACTATGTGTTGTGGGATAGTTAATGGCTTTAATGAGTGTGTTGCTTGGGCCAATACTCAATCAACGACTATAGTGGCCAATGACCTCGAGATTGGCTGGACGTCTTTAATGCGAGCATTGACCCTACTGTTGAAGATTGGCTCACCATAAATGTGGGAAGAAGAGGAAATCAGTGGCAGCAAGAGAGGAGCAGCAGGGAAGTTATGCAGAAGGCCATGCAATCAATCGGTTTCTTCTAGTGGGTCGCAACGATGCTGTGTTCCAAGCGACGGACCGCCTCATCCTTATTTTGTTTGCATGCTGAACGTGGTTTTTTGCAGCGGTTTTGATGTGGCTTTCCTATTTTATTGGGGTTTCTTAACCTAATTAAATAGGGTTTTAGTTTCCTATTCCTAGTTAACTTTTAACCCAAGTCCTATGCATTATAAAAAGGACTTTTGGGGTTATGTTAAATTAGCCAAGCCAAAGAGGGGTCGGGGAATTTAGAAGAGAGAGTAACAAGAGAATTTAAGATGGAATTCTTGGGTGTTCATAAGGGAATCAAAGGGTTTGAGCAAGGGTGAAAGAAAAGAGAGTTAGGGTTCTTGTGAGAGCTAAGGGGGTTTTGGATTGTAACGAAAATTGTTCTTACATACTAGTGAATTTCCCGGGTGAATCACCAAGAAGATGTGGGCACGAGGTCGAACACTATAAATCTTTGTGTTCTTGTGTGTTTGCTTACTCTCTTCATGGTGTGTGTGTTATATTCTCAAGGGATTTGTGTGTGATCCAGTTACGTGGTCCATCAACGACAAGGTTTTGGAGTGTTTCCTCAGTCATTCCCTTATATGGCCTTGCTTCAGAAGTATTTGGCCATGCTCACCCAATTGTGCAAGAGAAATTTCAAATATCTTTCATAAATATCGCATGTCGAAAGTTGTGCTGGGAGTAACAAGAGACCATCACACACTGACTGATTTATAACAAAAGCTAATTGAAAAAAGAAGAAGAAAAGAAGAATAGCTAGCTGTTCGGATCCCACATGCCTCATATGCCAGTTGTGCATGTTTTTAGTGTTTCCTGTTTTGGCATGCACTAGCTACTTGCATTCATTTATATCACAGTGATATGATAACCACTTTTTACCAAAAAACCGATCACATGATTGTGCAGTCTTGTCTGAATTTTGGACGGGCCCTCCGCATTATGAAAAAACACAGATGACAGCTGCTGATAGAGGTTTGAAGACAGGCCCTCCGCAGTCCACTCACGTAGCTTTCACAAGGGATGAGATGAGACTCCCTTTGCCCTTCTTTTGACCCCTGCAATTAACATTGGAGTCTTCTATGATCTTCCATATCAATTGTTATGTATTGTTTGTACCATATCTGATCCTCCACTCATCCATTGACGCGCGGATCACTTCAACTCCTCAAGTGCCCAAGGCTCCGAACAATCAGTATCGGCTACCGATGGTATTGTCTCAAAGCAGCAAAAGGTCGATACCCGCCCAGCACAGTCTACAATCGGTATTCCCTACCGATTCTGCAGAATCAACCTCGAAGCACCCGCCCGAAATATCTAAAGACTCGTGTCAACCTCATAGGACCCTCCCATGAGTCCCACATCGAAATTGAGCACTAAGAGCATACTAAATGACCTATATTAATAGGCCCCTTCACTACAACACAAGGGGTAAGACTTTTCAGCTTGACTTTTATACTAATACATGGTCAACAGCAAAAGCTCTTAGAAAACAAACTTACTTTGGCATCGGAGGGTCTTAAGCTGGTTCCACACCGGTTCCATAGACCTTACGAGTCTCGACTTCCTTCTGTTCAGGATCAGCATCTGAGGAAAGGAAGGATCTGCATCTAACACTCAATCGATCTGCTAGATCGTCCACATTACTTGTAAGTTGCACTCATCTCTGTCCATTCAGTTTTAGTGCCAACAGATTGGCGCCGTCTGTAGGAATCGCTTATCGATTAGCCCATACCTCCAAACTCTGAGACCAAAAAATGAATCCATCTTCGGCCCTCCCCACCGATGGCCCCATCCTCGGCATCGGTGGTGAGCCAAGTCTAGCTCCCCTACTTCACACGCCACGAACAGAAACGCCTGCTCGGCCAAACACTCTGGAGGCTCGCATGGAGACTCTACAACAGGAAATGGCAAGAATGCAGGAGCACAACAATATCCTCGCCTCTAAACTTGATGACACACAGAGGCAACTGCATGATCAACAAACACACTCCACCCAGCTGCAGAACGGTCTGGAACGAGCCATGCAGCTTCGGCAGGAGAAGTCGTTTAAAAGCGTAAGGAAGCCAAGCGCTCAAGATAGAGGGAAAGAGCAAGCCGCAGACAAACCAACTGCCTCCCGAAGACTGTTCGTACCCTCCCCAAAGGAGCGCCGTCCAGAATATCGAGTTTACTTCGATTGTCGCGACAGGATCAACGATCGACGCAAGGAACGGCAGCCCTCATCCATCCAGATCCGAGCAAAACTCGACGATCGACGGTTAGAGGCACTTGGACCAAAGTCCCCATTGCGCCAACGGTATGGCGTAGTCGGCTTGGAGGAAACGGACGAATCAGACTATGTTCCGACATCACCAGGGACCACAATCTCTCACCGATCGGCAGGACCTTCAAACGAGCACCATGGCCACCGATCGAATAGAGAAAACGATCGGCACATTGGAAGCTACGAGAGAAGTCCCAGCCGAACGGCAGACCGGGAAACTCGAGGCCACAATGCTGACCAACGTACGAGGAACCGAGCAATTGAACCCTTCGGTGACAATCTTCCCTCTACCGATCCTACCATCCGTCTCCTCCTCCAGAAGATGAACTGCATTGAGGAGGAACATAATTAGGCTCGAACACCAACGTGGGGAACGGTACAGCCAGGGCCATTCACCAATCGCATCCGAACATTCAGACACGAAAAGAAGGTCCAGGCACTCCGAATATCGTTCTACTCGGGGTGGAAGACCCTGTTACTCACATTCATACCTTCCAGTCAGCTTTGGGTTGCAAAGGGCTAACGGACGAAGGCCAATGTCTACTATTCCCCTCCACCCTGACCGGAGCTGCTCTGAATTGGTTCTACCGAATTGAGCCAGGTACGGTTGACTCATTTGATCAGTTGAAGCAAACCTTCCTCAACCATTTTAGGGTTGCAGAATGATTCCTCACAAGAAATTGTCTTTCTGAAAGCAAATAGGTTTGCAGAATGATTCCTCACAAGGCCAAGCATGGGTTTGCTACATCCTCCTGTGTAGCAAGGGTGGAACCAGCCTTAGAACCTGCATGGGTTTGCAGCCGCACTTGCCCGTTTGAAGGCATACGAGGGCACAACCCACAACAGGTTCTAAGTCTGGTTCCACCCTTGCTACACAGGAGTTTTGAAGAAACAGTTGATTTTGATGAAAATGGGAATCGAGGAGTGAGCTTTTCATACTTTGTTGATTTTGATTTTTTGAAATTATTAGATATTCATCTGTGGCTGTGCAGGAGCTTGAGAACAAGAGGAAGGAGAGGGCCCAACTTGCATATGAGAGGAAGAAACAGTTGAACAAGCTGAGGGTGAAGGCAGAAAAGAAACCACGATGTATTTGCCAAATTTCTGTACATATATTGTGTAAATATTGATCAATATTTAACACGAAGAGATTTGCCTTTTAAGATGAAAATGTTGTTGAGGATTGAGAATTAAATTTTGTTTTGTGTTAAGAAAGATATTACCAAAATAAAAGAAAAATTAATTAATTTAAAAAAGCTATAAAAATAAGACGGCGGTTTACAGAGAAGGCAGACGTATAAATTGAAAAAATACGACGGTAATTTGAACTTAGACGTGGTAAATAAATACGACAGTAGTGTTGTAGGTACCGTCGTAGTATACTCCAAAATAATAAGTCGGCGGTTTACAGAGAATACACCGTCGTAGTATACAGACGTGGATTCCATTATATTATACGACGCGGATTAAGAACAGTTGGTCATGTTTAGTTAGGAGTTAACACGGCAGGTTTTTTGGTGAACTGTCGTCTTTATTTTCTACGTCGGTGGATTCATACCTGCTGTCGTTGTTTTTTGGTCAGATTTTAACTCTGAAGAAACCCTTTTTTTAAAATGACGCTTTTTTATTTGTATACGTCGTCTTTTAAAAATATTCAACACTAAGGAACTTATCCATGACGGGTTTTTTTTATACCGTCGTCGATTTAAATACAACGACGGTTTTATGTTATGCCGTCGTCTTTTTCTGGTCGTCTTTTTCCATTTTTGTAGTAGTGTGGGTGGACATGCTTTTAGAAGAGAACTTATTTAATATCTCTGAATATTTGAGTTCTTCGTGCTTCCAAATTTGACAAAGAAGATGGATAGAGGAGTGAATATAATTATTATTGAAGGACGAAACATATTATATATATAATATTACATATACATAATAATTAGATGAAACTTCACTTTGTCAATTTCTCCCTCCCACTTCAAAGTTCAATCTACAGTAACTTCCTTCTACATATTAGCATATACGTACGGCCCCTTCTAGTATTATTTACTTAAACAATTGGGGTGTGAATTGTGTCGGGTCGGCAACGACTATATAAGCAGATCCCGAGTATAGAAGACTTCAAATAAGAGCCATCGGTGTTCTTGAGCTACACATATAAACATACACACTTAGATAAATGAGTTTGAATAATGATAAAGTGAGTGCTACTGGCCATGAGCTTCTTCAAGCTCAAGCTCATGTGTGGAATCATATCTTCCAGTTCATAAACTCCATGTCATTAAAGTCTGCAGTTCAATTAGGCATCCCAGATGTGATTCACAACCATGGCCAACCCATATCCCTTTCCAATCTCATTTCCGGCCTCAATGTCCACCCTTCAAAAGCTCATTTCATCGCACGCCTCATGCGAAGCCTCGTCCACTCCAATTTCTTTGCACAAGACCAGCAAGTTCAGCTACCACTTCTTCCAAACAATAATAACAACAATGAGAATCTTGATGATGAAGAGGAGGAAAAAGCTGTTGTGGTGTATAGCCTAACACCAGCTTCCAGGCTTCTCCTCAAGGAAGGTCCATTAAGCACCACCCAATTTTTACTTATGAATCTTGATCCAGTACTGACAGATCCATTTCATCTAATGGGCACTTGGTGCCAGATGAACAACCATGGAAATCATGATCATCCAGCTTCCCCATTCGAGATGGCACATGGAAGGCCTTTTTGGGATTTGGCTGCTCAGCAACCAAAGTTTGGTAGCTTGTTTAATGAAGCAATGGAGGCTGACTCTCAGCTGCTAGCAAGGGCAGTGGTTGAAGAGTGTGAAGGAGTTTTTGAGGGTTTGAATTCCTTGGTTGATGTTGGAGGTGGCACAGGAACCATGGCCAAGGCCATTGCCAAGGCCTTCCCCAACATTAATTGCACTGTCTTTGACCAACCACATGTTGTTGCAAACTTGCAAGGGACTCACAATTTGGATTTTGTTGGAGGGGACATGTTTGAGAAGATACCCCAAGCAAATGCAATTTTCCTCAAGGTAATTATAAAACTCAATTATTTCTCTCATTTTTATTATTCCTTAATTCCCTAATTAATTATTACCATCTCACCCTTGCCTTTGCAGAATTTTCTAAACTTGTCCTTGTTTTGTTTGAATTTCAATTCGAGTTGTGTATTTAAGGAATTTTTATGGAGTTTAATAATAAAACTCAAAACGAAAAGACAATCTTGTTGAAGAATGTAAAGTAACACATTGGAAACTTAGACAAAATGTATAACATATGCCCTTTATATAAACCCCACACCAGCTTGGACTATGTTGGTGGTTAATTTGGGGGTAATATCGATGTTTCTAGTGGTCCGCAGGTCCATCCCTCTGAAATCTTAACAAACCTTACTATTCATAAATGAATTTGTAACGATGACATGTCAATCAGTGCATGTACAAAGTATATTAAACAGGTACCATACACTAATTCTATGCACGGATGTGGTTGTGAGTATAAATTCAAGGCTTACTTTAAAGTAATTAACCATTAATTAATGCATGGCACCAATGATCAGTGGATTCTGCATGATTGGAGTGATGAGGAAAGCGTAAAGATATTAAAGAAGAGTAGAGAAGCAATTCTGAGCAAAAATGGAGGAAAGGTTATCATCCTGGACATAAATGTGTCTGCAGATAATAAGAAGATGGATAAGAAATCAATTGAAACTCAGCTCATGTGGGATATGTTGATGATGGTCCACCTTAATGGCAAAGAGCGTAGTGAAGCAGAGTGGGAAAAGCTCTTTTTGACTGCTGGATTCTCTCACTATAAGATTACACATACATTGGGCCTCAGGTCTCTTATTGAAGTTTACCCCTGAAAAAAAGCATCACTCTTTTAATTGCATGTTAAGTGCATGCGAATTTCATGAAATAAATCCTAAATCTATTTTACCTCTTTTGGTGTGTATATGCATATATTATCTAAGTTTGGATGATTCCTTCTTCTTTGTAACCTTTAAAGTTTATAATTTAGCTCTTAAGAAATAAAAATGGTGCGCAGTACCTCTCAGTCTAATGGTGTCTCTTAATGACATGAAATAATACTTTGATGCCCCAAAAAGAAAAAGGAGAAGCCCAAATGTATGATGAACCAACAAGACATACGGCCATGAATGAGAAACAGATTTCATGCTAGTTCTAATCAATTTTTGGGAGTTGATTTTAAAAAATAAATAGTTAACAACAATTGAAGCGTGGTTTCCTACGAATTTCAAGCCATGAAAAGGACCATAGTCCACGTTTAGCACTTGAGAAAACAAAAGCAGCCTTGTGCAAGTTGTTAATAGAATAAACAATGGGTAACAAACAACAAACATCTACAAGCAAAAACACATGTTTCCAAGAAAATCAATTGTTTATACCCTATCTGACCGGCCAATCAATCAACGACACGTGCAACAAGGGACCCACAAGAAAATCCCACAAACTTGACGATCTATTATGTTCCACAAAGAACCATCGGCAGGCAGCAAGCCTTCGGCAACCCAGCCTACCGATCACAGCCAAAGACTGTGCTTCAGAGTAATTTCTCACAAAGACACGTGGTGCCTCCTCAGGCAATGCTCGCAATCCCACATTGAAATATCACTCAAGATGCACAACCCCCAAAAGTCTATAGATGTTAGAGTTACTTTCCCAAATTCTTGGACTCTCAGAGTAACTGGCTTTTATGGTCACCCTGATCATACCCAGCGTCGTCATTCATGGGAACTTATGCAGAGATTAAGTAGGGTGGATCATGGTCCTTGGCTTTGTTGATGAAATTTTAATGAGATTATGGAGTATCACGAAAAGAGTGGGGATAGCATTCAACGCGATGCTCTCATGGAGGATTTTAAAAGTGCTATTTTCAATTGTCACTTAATTCAGTTTGAGTTCACAGGGTATAAGTTTACGTGGAATAACAACAGAAAGGATGCAGCTAATGTGCAGGCAAGGTTGGATAGAGGTTTCGGTAATTTACCATTATTGCAGCAATGGGGAAACTTCACTTCTCACCATTTGGTTGCTTTTTCCTCTTATCATCAACTAGTTCTCATTGAGTCCGAAAACCCACATGTTGGTAATCTTAGACCTCCTAGAGGCCGACACCATTTTCAGTTTGAGGAAGTGTGGACTATGGATGTCGAATTTGTTGAGGTTATTCGTTGGAGATGGCGAGTTGCTGCTTCGACTTCTTACTAATATTTCTAGTTGTGCTGATAACTTAACACGGTGGAAGACAAATAAGTTTGGTCGAGTGCCCTAGAAAATAAAAGAGTCGTGGGATAGTCTGGGGAAATCCAATCGGATCAGCCGTTGGCGCAGAATTTCCAATCCCGTAAACTGATTGAACATGAGTTAGATCAATGTCTCAAGAAGGATGAAATATATTGGCAACAAAAATCCATACCAAAGGTATTATATGAGTTCAATTACTTGAACTAGAGGCAATTTATGGTTATAACTATGTGCACAAGAGCTAGCTTTTGGGTTTAATTACTTGGACTAGAGGTAATTTATGGGTTTAATTACCTGAACTAGAGGTGGGGTTGCAATTAAATTCAAATCAAATATGATAATTAATTTCCTACAAATCAACAAATTACCGGTTTTACAAATCCATAATTTAACTTATTTATGTTTTAGCGGCATAAATGGAACAACAAAATAAATAATAAATAAATAAAATAAAGTGTAAACATCAATAAATAAATAAATAAAGGCATATAATTACACAAAAGTCAAAGGACTTGGATCAACAACAACTTCTACATGGATTGCACCCAACATCTCTCATAATAATTGAACTTATGCCAAATTTTCTATAAAAAGAATGGAGAAGAAAGCTAGGTTTTGAAGAGACATGAAATCCATGAAATCCAAATCTTGCGAGATATATTGAAATATGAAAAATTGGTTTCGTAGATAATTACCACATTATCGCCATCTCAAACAACAGAATCTCCAAATTAAAATGTAAAAATTTGTTTGGCCAAGATTAGGATCTTTGCGTTCTACTGCTAGCCTAGCAAATCCCTTTTTTCTTTTTTCTTTTTTTGTTCTTTCCAAGCGACAAGTCCTTACTCTTTCCTAAGTTATAGATAAATGAAGTTTCCAAAATTGAAATCCTTAATTAACAAAAAGATAAGAAAGAAAAAATGATAAACTAATCTGGAAATTATGTTATTGGTTAGCTAGTAGCTTGGTGTTTACGTCACAAATGAAAACCTGATAAGCATCAATTAAACCTGACCGACTTTATACCCTAAACCACACATTCGATGCATCTTCCAATGCCCTAGAGTAAACTATAAAGCATTACAGAGCACAATCAAGCAGCCGCTAATTCTGTCAGAAAGACTTCCTTATTTCCTTGTGGAGAAAACAAAGAACTAAGAACTGAGTGAAGAAGAATAATGAAAAGAAAGGTAGAAGAAAAATTAGACGGAGAAAAGCACAGCATGTGCAGTCATGGAGTGCACTGGTTGAGAGGGAATTTAATTGGAAAAGGAAGCTATGGTTCTGTTTTTCTTGCTACTCCCAGGAAACCAACAAAGGATGAGCATAGCCGCCGTATGCTCAATTTGCGAGAAATGATGGCGGTGAAATCAGCAAAGGTCTCTGCTTCTGAGTCCATTAAACATGAGTCAGACGTTCTCTTTGAGATCAAGGGTTGCCCTTTCATCATCGAGCGCTTGGGTGAAGAGACCACGGCCACAGACAAGGGTGACATGGTCTACAACTTGTTGTTAGAATTTGCTTCCGGAGGAACCCTAGATGGTCTCATACATAAATCCAAAGGTCATAAATTACCCGAATATGATGTTAGAAGATACACAAGGTCAATTCTTGAAGGGATTCAACACATTCACAAGTGTGACTATGTTCACTGCGATTTGAAGCCGGACAACATTTTGCTTGTGCCTACCACAACAACAAGTTCTGGTGGTACTAGTTTTGTGGCCAAGATTGCAGATTTCGGACTCGCTAAGAAAACCAAGGTGAATTACAGTCGATGGAGAGGCACGCCTAGATATCTGTCCCCAGAGGCTTTTATTAATAACAAACAAGGTCAGTCCTCTGATATTTGGTCTCTAGGTTGTATTGTGTTTGAGATGCTAACCGGCAAGTCGCCCTGGGATTTGAAGCCTGGTTACAATCCAAACAATCTCCCTGACGTGTTGATGTTTGATCATCTACGTACTTGCAAAATTCCGACTGGAATCTCAGATATGGCCAGGGATTTTCTCAAGAATTGCCTTGCCGTGAAGATCAGGGAAAGATTAACAGCGGAAAGTCTCTTGTCTCATCCATTCGTAGCGCAACCACAATCATCAAAAGAGGGTCATACCAAGGTGAAGCTGGTTAACTCCTTTTTGGGCTACGCATCTGGTGTATGTTGCTTCAAACCGAGCTCAGATTACCATGCAAACTCTGCCATTGTACAATGAAAGCATCCTTCCCTGCTGGATTTCAGCATTCCAGCTAGGTTGTTTGTTGTTGTATTCCTTTTTTGTTTGTAATGTGAATCAATTCAAATTAATCATGTCAAGTCTGTAACCACAAAAGTGTACAAACATATTCAAGTTTTTATCGAAATATCTGTGTACTTTTAATATAGTAATATTACAGCAACTGGGGCAAGCTGTCTATTATGCCTTTAAAATAGCTTCACTTCCATTTCGATGGTTTTTGGTTTGCTGGTTTACTGAACTGGAAATCCATTTTTCAGTTTGGGTTTAGACTATCTCTTGAGCAGTCTCTTTGATCCTGGTTTTTTCCAGTTTTGTGCAGCCTCCCTTTGCCTGATGGTTCTGAATAAACCAACTTTTTGTTAGTAGTCTATGAGACAGGTTGGAAAGATGATATTTTGGAAGAATCATTGGATGATTGTGGGGGAACTGATGATATTTTAGATCATAAATGGATATCTATAATGATTTGACTGGTGATATTGCAATAGAAAATGGTAGTGAGTTTTCTATTTAGTGTGCGTGTGAATGTGTACAGCTTGGCTCAGAGGAATTTTGTTATTTTTTTGGTTGTGCTATTTCTACTGGGATTCTCTAGTTTGCCAATTGCTGCAGTTTCCTTCTCTTTTGGTGGTTTACTGATCATTGAGGCCCCGTTTGGTAGGCTAGACTGGACTGGATTGGATTAACCTTTCTATACTAGACTGGACTGGTTGGGATATGACTGGATTTTAAGCAGTTGTTTGGTGCAGTAACACCAAGTTGAGATTCTCTGGACTGATACAAAATTTGCAGAATAAAAAAATTACAAATAAATGTATAAAAATTAGAATAATGCATACAAATCTACCCAATTCGCATTTCCAAGACCAATCATAATTTCACAAAATCGACACAAACAATGACATGCAAAATATTTCATTTACAAAAACAAAACAGAAGAAATATATTATTTGCGTTGAGATATGATACTGAACTACTGAGAAATCACAAGAAATGAAAACAAAAATATATCTCAACTCAATGTTTCCTTTAGATTGTCCTTTCATCGCAATTTTTTCTCAAGAAACAAACACAGAGAGAGAGAGAGAGAGAGAGAGAGCATACGCCAAGCGATTCTTATAATGGAAAAGCTTGGCCAGATCGACGGGAAGCGGCGACGATCTGCCCAATGCAATCTTGCTGTAGTTCCTCCATGCCTTGGTCTGCGCGACGCCGCTGTTGCTGCAATTCTCAAAGAGGAGGAGAGAGAAGGCATCAAACCAGAGGAGGCGCTTGCTCTCGCAAGACGATGCGACTTCTAAACCCACGTCTGGGCCTGGGTTTCATAACCTTTGTTATTTGGGACTTGGATCCAAAGGTCCATATCCAGTCTGAGATACATTTAAGCCCACCAAACAATGGTTAGGATCCATGTTTATTGTAATTGCAAATATCCCATCCAGTCCAGCCCACCAAACAGGGCCTCAGAATACATGAAGCTGGACAATGAAATTTGAACAGGAGAGACTTGTAGAATTCGAAAACTTCTACGCACAAATTAAACTTCCAGCAATGGACTTTAGAAAAAAAAAAAAATAATAATAATAAAATAAAGAATATTGTTGTAAAAGTCTTGTGTGGAGCCCACACATTTGGAAATAATGAAGAATATAAAGATGATGTTGGAGGAAGATTTTTGAGATCCACTGCACACTCACGGGAAGCCAAGAAACTTTCTTTATAAGTGGACGTCCTCCCTTCATTGTAATTGATATAGATAAGAGAGAAAAAAAAAATCAATGAAAATATCAGAGCTTTCCTATTACAGCTCAATTCCTCTAATTTCTCTCCTCAATTCCTTTAGTTTTATAACACGTTATCAGCACGAATTCGCTTTCAGATATACCAGCTGAATTCTCTGATGAAACCCAGATCATATTCCTTTTTCTTCTTCCTCATTATCATCATCAAAAACTGATATCTGCCTCTAAACCCAAATCCCTCTCTCTCTCTCTCCCCAAAATATACTCAACCACTCTCGGATGATAAACCCCAAGAGGACGACAACTCCAATGTCTCCCAGCCCACTGAATCTGACGACCGTCAAGGAACCACGAGAGAGAGGAACAAGATGAAGGAGCTCAACGAAAGGCTCTTTGCTCTTAGAGCAGTGGTCCCCAGAATAAGCAAGATGGATAAGGCTTCTATAACCAAAGACGCCATTGACTACATCCAGGGACTTCATGAACAAGAAAGAAACCAAAGGGAGAAAAAGAAGAAGCAAATCTTCAAACCCTCCAAGGAGAACAGCAAACCCACCGAAAGAATAATCAATAAGCTCTCCGCCCCTTATATTCTCTATTATTTTATTATTATCCTATAATCATATTGATTATAAAGTAAGTAAAGGTGTGCAGGAGAAGCTTGTGCAGGTTCATGTTCATCTACTTTATTTATGAAATTATCAATTAAGGGAGCAGACAAACGGAAGGTGGAAAGTTGAAAAAGACAAGCGTGATATTCATCATGCACTAGTTCCTTTACCTGCATGATTACATATATAAGGCCCATAAAATTTAATGGGCTATGACAACATACTGATTTATTATATCCATACATATATACATAGTAATTCTATGGACGGTTACACCTTGCGGTGGTTTTTAACCCCGCATTTATTTATTTACTGTATGGTGTAGGTTCATTACCCATACAATTTACTGTATGGTGTAGGTTTATTACCCATACGACAGTATTTATTTAAAAGTGTGGCGCGGGTTTATCGTCCACACGGTTGCCTTTATTTCTCTTTATTTAAAAGTATGGAGCAGAATTAGTGCCCATACCAGCACGTTTACTTTACCGCACATTTACTTTTATTTAAAGTATGGTGCGGGATTAACGTCCATACATGAGGCAATTTAATTTATGAATTTATTTTACCGCACATTTACATTTGTTTAAAGTATGGTGCGGGTTTATCGTCCATATCAGCAATTTATTTACCAGCAATTTATTTACAAGCAATTTATTTTATGAATTAATTGTGCAGTATGATGAGTTTTTACAGAATACAGAGATCAGGACCAGAAGTTCCTTGATCCTCATCATACAACTACATCAGGACTTGAAAGATCCTTGATGATGATAATGATATGAGAGCTGGCAGTCTCTCCGGTACTGTATTTGTAAACAAGAGATCGGACCTGAAGATCCTTGATCCTTGACATGTAAATAAGGACCTGGAGTTCCTTGATAATGTAACAGTACCGTATTGGTTAATGGTGCCGTACACATGAATAGTAACTGTACTGGCAAATGTACTGTACGCATGAATAGATACGTATTCATGATCTGATGAATAGTACTGCATACATGAATAGTGACATATGGATAAATATTAACCATTTGGGGTAAGCCGTCACTATATACAAAAGGGGACCTGCAGTTCCTTAAACTCATGGATGAGTAATTGAATGAGATGCCAGAAGTTCCTCAAAATATGGACAATTATGTGAGGGCTTAAAGTCCGGAAATATGTACAGGAATTTATAAAAATGTCCATACCATGAAAATATGTGATTTTGGCATGAAGTTCAAAATCTGGCAATATTGAGAACCTGAAGTTCCAACAGTTAAATGGACAACCCTTGAGGTATTATTACAAATTGTGGAACACCACATATTTCTTTGGCAGAAGAAAATGATGAATTTGATAAAGTTCGATTCTGTTACAATCGACACCTCAAGGAAGAAATATGTTTTGTGAATTCCGGTCGTTAAGAATACACCGTGAAATGGATAATATCATGATAAACCTCAAAGGATGAATTGAGGCTCCCTGCATATTTTGGTATATTATATGATCTGGGCCGGAAACCCATGGATCCAAATATATGAGAGATCCTGAACCTTGAAGTTTTGGGTATATAGTAGTTAATGCTCTTCACTACTATATTGTAACATTATCATGGCTTTTACTCAATTCATATTTCATGCCTATTTGAAAAGGGCAAATAAATTTTGAAGTTGTGTTTAGCCCGGGCCAGAAGTTCCGGACTCACATGCATTGAAATATGTAATTTGAGAGATTTGTTGTGGTTATTTGAACCTATAAGGCACAAGGTTCCTAACCGTCATTTTGAAAAGACGTAAAAACTACAGGTGCAAGTTTAAGAATTTGCCCAATTATTATAACAGAAAAGGAGCATACAACAGATAGATTTTCTTCACCTGCAAGAAAGGAGCAAGCTCTGTAAAATCTATAAAATTCCGTTATGTTCTGGAAGCCTCTGCAGGAAGAGGACGACGCCTCTTAAGCTTAGCCATGAGCCACTCGTGTTCTTCCAGAATCTTTTCATTGGAAATCTGCAGCATGTTAAGCCTTGTCTGCGTATCAGTGGAGTATGAACTCACTAGTTTCAACAAGGCATTATTCTCCTCTTTAAGTTTCTCAACCTCCTGTTGAGACTCATGAAGTTTTCTCTGAAGAGACGAATTTTCAGTGTTCAGCTCCTGAATCTCATTTGCTCTAACACGCAAACGACTAGCCATGTTAGAAACAGAAGCAGCACACTGAACGCTGAAAGCCATTGAGTCATCAACAGCCTCTTCATCAGACCTCGATAATAACAGCATTTCATCCATAGGAATAAGAAAATTCCTAGCTACTGTGACAGCAATCGAATCATCCATCATCACAGAATCATTAACCGTAAGATGACGGTTTTGGAATGCAAAGGTTGGCTGCCAGATTTTGATGTCACTAGTTGTTTTGGGGTCAACATTTAAATCAAGTTGATTTGGGCGGGAAGAAGAGGAAGCCATTTTTAGAAGGTTTTGAGGAAAGCCTTAGAAAAACTAAACTTTCAGATAATGAAAGGGAATTGAGTTGAAACGCAGTTACTCCAATTAGATCTTGCAGAGGCAATATCTATAGGTGGAAATATGGCACCGTATCCAGGATCCCAATATTTCCCCGGATCCCCATATTCTTTTTCTTTTCCCAGGTTCCAAAACTTCACGTGGTCTCCAGTAATGTCTGTCGGCACTTTCGGCGTTTTCAGGATTATTTTCATCAAAGCCGATCTTGCTTTGCGGATTTCACGGAGTTACTTTTTCAGAAGCTCCCGAGAATCTCCCAAATCTCTACGGTTAATTTGAAATTCACCGGATTTACTTATTCCTATTATCTGTGTATAAATATGTTACTAACGAAATTTTCTTTGCAGAACACACTCAGTTTCCTCCAATTTCTTCTTCATATCCAATGATGCAATATCTACTTGTTTTTCATATTAGTGAGCCCTTGATGTGCTTTAGAAGCGAGACTATCTCTGATCATCCATTCTGGAAGCGAGATTATCCCTGATCACGTTTCCGCTACATCAGGGAACTGCAAGAGTGACAACATGCTCTGATCTCCTGAAGTTCTCCTTGACTAGGAGAGATGAGAGTTTGTTGTCTGCTCCCACCAGCTTCCTTCCTTGATTGCTTACCTTACCTTGCAATCAATATCACAACTTTTGTATTTTTTCTTTCTTTTATAACTCTCTGGGATTCTATTTCCTTAGAATGAACATCCGAAGAAAGAATCCATGTAGTGATCCTAGCACTGAGGGTTATACTTTTGACAAAGATATAAGGATTGTGATTTTTGCTCTTGCAGGATATAACTAGATCATCAAGTGCCACATCATATTTGCAGAGCCGATACGTGCTTGAGCGATACTTGAGAAAAGTTTCTCCCACCTAAGGATGTAAGAAATACTTACATTATTTCATGCTTGTACTATTATTTTGATATTTTGTACTACATCCTTAAACGTGACCAAATGAGGAGATAAGGCCGTTCCGGAAGAACGCCGTGCAAAGGATCATTCCAGAAGAATGCCTTGCATTTTAGACCGTTCCAGAAGAACGACTTGTATTATGACCATTCCAGAAGAATGGCTTGTATCATTCTGATATGTATCCATGAATTATTGAAAACTTCACAGATTGCAAGTTGGATACATTGATAATACACTGCACAAATTAAACTCCCATAAGAATAGAATATGGGTATAGCAGTGATCAATATGGTGCACGCCTGTTGCGTAGCAAATGATATGGATTGAAGTCCCTGAAGGACAATCCTTTAACATGTCAATATTAATACAGTGCACGCTTGATGCGTAGCAAATTATATGGTTTCAAGTTCCAGAAGGACAATTAATTGACATGTATGTATTAATCTGTGGCATGCCTGTAGCATGACAGATATATGGGCTCTAAATGTTCCAACTCCTTAAATGGAGATTATCCACGCCCTACTGTAACATAACGCTCCACTTGAGGTTATGATCCACATTCTCACATAATTCATTCTATAAGATATGTCTGTCTGGAAAGAGACAATAAAAGCCCCTGAAGTGGCTTGGGTACCCAAAAGCAAAGAAATGCTTATAATTGATGCATGCGCATGCACATGAGAATGGTGGGATCATGAATTGATGAATGAAAATTTTGATTTTGGAGTAGCTACTCAAATCATCAATGGGCTGTGTTGATTGGAACTACGTTCTATTATTAAATGTCGACAATATCATTGGCCAAAATGGAAAGAGGCAATTCCATTACAGATGAGAATGAACGTGAAAGAACAAACCCATAGTCCGAACCCCAACAAATGTTAATACTGAAAGTTATACTTGGGTGTTCGGAATAAAATGGAATATACCCATTTTATATGGCACAATGTTTCTGGCAGAAACAAGAAATGTTGGTTTTCTCCATATTTACAGATGCAATTGTGTCTTCCTATTGCACATTTACTGAGACCAACATATTATCTTTAAGGGTTATTAAATGCACGGAGCATATCGCCAGAAGCGATTCCCTAAAGATGTATAAGTAAAACAAATAGCTGGATATAAAGTTATATACTGTGTCATGAAGTATAACCTCTTAAATCCGTGAAGGATTGAAATTACAAGAAGCAAGTCCTTGAAGGACGTGTGCCTGAAGCACAAATTTTGTACTCAATACTAATATGTATAAATTGCCTCAGTGAGTACACTAATTACGATATGGTTGCAACACATTACAGCTCTTGGAGAGTTGATAATTGATCAAAACTCGTGAAGAGTTAATACTTGGTTAAAACTCTTGAAAAGTTCAAGTAACATTTGTCTCGGCTTGAAGATCGAGCATTATGCCAACGAGATTCTTGCTTATACTAAAGAAGTATTGAAGCATTTTGTGTGGATTATCCGTTGGGCACTTAAATGATTTTCCGGAAATATATTGGACCGGATATTGTATTTTCCAGATAGAGCTCAGCTCCGTCACCATCACTTTGGGATGATGTGAGGCATATGTGATACTTTCTCCGCATAACACCATATACGGGCATATTCTTTTCAAGTGAACTTACAAATAGCCCAGGTTTTGTTAAGATAAGCGGACTTTGGAAATTTCTATGATTTACATAGAAATAGCTCACTGGAAATATATTTACTTACTCAATTACATGAATTATTGGTGGCTACATCATTCACTCAATCCGAAAGATCTTTTCTCTAGAAAGATAGTCATGAAGATATCAGGGGGAGATACTCTTCAGGGGGAGCATCCAACAATATTACAAGATTGACTCACAGAAGCAATGTCAACTATGATATTCAGAAAGATGATTAGCAGTATGGCTTAAAGGTATTTTGCCAAGCATCAGGGGGAGCGTGCTGTCAATAAAGATTTTCACGCACTGTACTCTTTTTCCTTCGTCCAGGTTTTTATCCCACTGGGTTTTTCCTGGCAAGGTTTTAACGAGGCAGTGTCGCACGCACGTCAATATACACAGAATTTTATGTTACACATGGTTATGTACTCTTTTTCCCTTCGACCAGTTTTTATCTCACTGGGTTTTACTGGCAAGGTTTTTAACGAGGCATATTTCATACATGGTGGTCTCCAAGGGGGAGTGTTGTAAAAGTCTTGTGTGGAGCCCACGCATTTGGAAATAATGAAGAATATAAAGATGATGTTGGAGGAAGATTTTTGAGATCCACTGCACACTCACGGGAAGCCAAGAAACTTTCCCTATAAGTGGACGTCCTCCCTTCATTGTAATTGATATAGATAAGAGAGAAAAAAAAAATCAATGAAAATATCAGAGCTTTCCTATTACAGCTCAATTCCTCTAATTTCTCTCCTCAATTCCTTTAGTTTTATAACAAATATCAGATTTTACTCAGTTTGTCAACATTATCACATTAAACGTTCACTTCTGTAGCAACACAAAGGAGAGAGAGAAAGAGATCTGATAAGTTATCATGTGTAACACAAGATTCATATGTTATGGAGCACATAGTACTATAGATAGATATATATATATATATATATATATATATATATATATATATATATAATTAATAAATACGCATATTACAATATGAGTGGATTAGTCACATCATTACGTGTTCTTACACCTAGCTAGCATGCATGTTTCACTTCTCACAATTTGATGTTGGTGTGTTTCTCATGCTTTTATTTTAAAAAAAAAATTAAAAAATCTAATACGACTAATTTTTGCTTTCTTTGTTTATATGCAAAAGCTAGATGGTAAGTATGTAAGGCTCGCATATTATTTTCATATGGTTGCAGCCTTAAGTGGCCTTGTGGCTGCCATGCTTACTACCCCAGATGAAAATAATCGTCCCTTGTATGCTGTTGAAGATATCATCCCTTTTTATCTCAAACACTAGTACCCTAAAATCTTCTCCCAATCTAGGTACAATTACTTGTTGGCAAGGAGACCACATTGTCGTACTATGTACCTTTCATATGCGTACAACATTATTTGGTGAACAAAGTTTGATACTATATATCGCTTCACGCTAAACATATATATATATATATATAGTTTTGGTTTTGATCTTTTTATCTTAAGTTTGGTTGAAGAACTAGTAGAACCCATGCCCAAAATTTAAGATCTTATTCAAACTTTACAATATTCTTTATTATTTTTTTAATGTGAAGGCTTTTAATGGACAGAATAATAGTCTTGTTTTAATAAGTGGGGACAAAATAGGTATTAGATTCCACAGTTTAGGCGTTTAGCAAGTAACTTACCGTGGCATCAAAAGAGCTATATATCTTGCAAGTCAACATCATAATAGCAGATTAATTTGTAGGGCACGACACAAAGATGTAAAGAAAGGCCATTATGTTCTCTATATAATTAAACTACTGCAGAGCAGTCTAGTATTTCAGTACACCTGCTCATTGATTCATTTACCTTATCAAATCCTAGCTGCTTTGCCACTAGCTCTAGCTTCAATGGAATTGATTAACAACCAGCTGTGCAAATTATCTATATGTTTCGGCCTGATCCTCTTGATGGGTGCTTGGTCTTGTGAAGCCACTTCTCGCAATCTCCAAGATGCATCAATGCGTGGGAGATATGAGCAATGGCTTGCTCGTTATGGCCGCGTATATAACGACATTAATGAGAGCGAGAAGCGATTCAATATATTTAAAGAAAATGTGGCGTTTATCGAATCTTCCAATAACAATGCAAAGAAATCTTACAAATTGAGCATCAATCAGTTTGCAGACCTTACAAATGAAGAATTCAAGGCCTCAAGAAATCGATTCAAGGGGCATGAATGTTCCACAAAGAAGACTTCTTTCAAATACGAAAATGTTACAGCAGCAGTCCCGGCTTCAATGGACTGGAGAAAGAAAGGAGCTGTAACTCCTATCAAGGACCAAGGCCAATGTGGTAATTAAGCGTCTAGCTAAGTTATTAATTTAAAGAAACACTGGATAGACTTCTTTTGGAGCTTATTAAATTGTTTATGTTATTCTAACTACTGTTAATTGCAATCAAAATACAGGATGTTGTTGGGCTTTTTCCGCAGTGGCAGCCACGGAAGGAATTACTCAGCTTACCACTGGTAAATTGATCTCTTTGTCCGAGCAAGAGTTGGTTGATTGTGATACAAGTGGAGAAGACCAAGGTTGTGAAGGTGGCTTGATGGACGATGCCTTTCAGTTCATCCAACAAAATCATGGGATTAGTACGGAAGCTAGTTACCCCTACAACGGTGTTGATGGTACATGCAACACAAAGAAAGAAGCCACCATTGCAGCCAGGATAACTGGGTATGAAGATGTTCCCGCAAACAGTGAAAAGGCTCTTCTTACCGCTGTTTCTCATCAACCAGTTTCTGTTGCCATTGATGCTAGTGGTTCTGATTTCCAATTCTATTCAAGTGGTGTCTTTACGGGAACTTGTGGAACAAGCCTAGACCATGGTGTTACTGCAGTTGGTTACGGCGTGAGTGATGATGGGACCAAGTATTGGTTAGTAAAGAACTCATGGGGTACAGAATGGGGTGAAGAGGGGTACATAAGAATGCAAAGAGATGTTGATGCAGCTGAAGGACTTTGTGGCATAGCGATGTCTGCCTCTTACCCCACTGCATAGTTTTAGCATCAACTTAAATAAATTCCTACAATATATACCTTATAGGTATATCCAATGATATGTATGAACTTGTAAGTGTAATACTTAATAGAGATCGTATCGGTGATGATGTAAACCATCCATTTCTGTTAATGAAGAATCTTCTAGTGGTTTTCTGAACTGTGGCAATTCATTTTTCTTGTTGGATTTGCCTGTTGGGTGCTCCCCTTAATTTAGTTCGTTGGTTGGTGAGAGGATATTTTTGGGAGAATAGTTGGCTCAAGGCACTGATTATAATGGAAGGTGATATTCCAATAGAAGATAATAGTGAGTTTTCTATTTAGCTTGGCTCAGAGGAATTTGTGAGTTTCAGGGCCTAAAACTCTCACACCAGAAGCTGTTTTTCTCTACTGGGATTCTCTGGTTTGCCAGATTGCTGCAGTGTCCTTGTCTTCTGGTGGTTCACTGATCATTGACTACATGAAGCAGGACAATGAAATTTGAACAGGAGACTAGTGCAATTCTTAGGTTTCCAGCTTTATTTATCAGATTTTACTCTGTTTGTCAACATTATTTATTACGTTAAACATTCACTTCTGTAGAAGAGAGAGAGAGAGGGAGAGAGATCTTAGAAACCATTCGAACAAATCCAAAAAATTATTTCTTGAATAAATCCCCTCTGCTACAAATGCTAATCATTTTCTACTTTTGAATCATATCTCAGTAATTAATTCTATTTCAATAAAAGGACAGAAATTAGGATCATTACACAGAAATTTTGTACAGTCTCTACCCTTACAAACTTGAATTGATCACTTTATAACATCAAAGCACAGTCACTTCTTCACTGCTTGAACTCAAAGTTACACTTGCAGTATCAGATTGTGAAGCTCCATTATCTTCTTCTGGTGGTATTGACTGAGCAATGAACGGATGAGATAAGAGCTCTTCAGCAGTTAACCTTTTACAGGGATTGAAGGCTAGGCAGATCTTTAGAAAATCCCTCCCCTCCTTTGAGATTTTGGCTGGAATCTTGGGAGAGTCAAAAACCAGCATGTTCAGGAAATCCTGAGGCTTCCAACAATAACTCGTATCCCATGGGGGCTTCCCAGTGAGCATCTCAAGCACAATGCAACCAACAGACCAAATTTCAGAGGGCTGATCCTGCAACTTGTCAAGCAAAGCTTCTGGGGACAGATACATAGGAGAGCCTCTACATCCAGATCCACCCACCTTTTCTTTTGTTCTCTTAGCCAATCCGAAATCGGCTATCTTTGCCACCAAACTAGTACTTCCACAACTTGTGGTGGTAGGCACAAGCAGAATGTTCTCCGGGGTCAAATCGCAGTGAACATAATCACACTGGTGAATGTGCTTAACCCCTTCAAGAATTGACTTGGTATACCACCTAACCTCAGATTCCGGCAATCCACAACCGTCGGATTTCTTGATCAGATGATCAAGGCTTCCGCCAGAGGCATATTCCAAGAACAAATTGTAGACCTTCTCACCATTCTCATCGGCGGTGAATTGTCCACCAAAGCACTCAATAACAGAAGGGCAGCCCTTAAGTTTGATGAGCACCTCTGCCTCATGCTGAACAGACCTTAAACACGGCACCCCGTTAGACGATTTCACCACCATAATTTCAGGCCTACGACCAAACCGTGTGATTGGTTTCGTGGACGTGGCAAGATGAACAGACCCATATCTTCCTCTTCCGATCAGCTCTCCTCTTACCCAGTTCACTCCATGATTACGCCTGCAATTCCTCTGCTTCTTTATTTTTACTTCTACTTTTGTTTCTGCCTTTCTTTTCATGATTGATAGCTTCTTCACAACAAAATTCACAGCCCTAGCGTTTCTCGGACTCTCTCTACTAAAACAACAGTTAGATGAAAGGAAGGTGAATTTGGGGTCTTATAAGGGGTTAAAGTAGGTGGGGTTTCCTTGATCTGAGACTTGGACGCCAAGCTACTAAATAACAGCTGGTAAACAACTAGTGCTAGTTCAAAACGTGTTTGAATTTAGAAACTTTTTATTTTAAACCCACAAGGATTAGGACTCTGATATTACGGTGCTAATTACAGGCTGGCAAGAAAATTAGAGTTGGGTGATATCAATATGAACTTTTATTTTAAAAATTTATGTTTTGCTCAAAGTAATTACATAAAACCTAGATACCAATTACACTATCAACACCAATTTGCAAATGGGAATGAAATATTGCAAATAATTATGGGTGCATTAGACAAAAAAAATTTTCATTTTTTTTAAAAACATTCTCTTTTAAAAAAAAATTACTTATAAATTCTTTTTTATGAGAAATTTATATTTAAGGAAACGGTAAATAGAAATGAAAAATCGTTGAAGGAAACGATAAAGATCCCAAGTTAGAAATTCCCCCACCCCTTTGACTAGAACACAAATAATAATAACTTTTTATGTATTTTAAAATTTAAACCAACCAAAATTCTTAGCACATGAGAATGGCCCCAAGGTCATCTCGATAATATAACACTCAATCGTCAAAGCATTATGGCCTCACATTCATTCGAGATACAAAAGTCTTTTTTGTTCAAAGCAATACTTTTAAAGAAAAATATAAAGAAAATTTACCTACCCCTCTATTTAAAAGTGTTTGTTTGATTGTAACCTTGCACAAGCTTACACATATAGTTAAAATTCAAAAAAGTTATAGCTTGCGATTTTCGATTAAGTAAAAAACTTTGTGGCCATCAACTAGTTCTTAGGGTTCATTTGAGACTGTTTCTTTAAGAAGCACTTCTATTTATAAAGTGCTATAAGCGCTTTTATTACAAAAGGGTTAAAATTTTCATAATAAATTTAAGTGCTTCCAAGGAATGCACTCTAGAGTGCTTCTGTAGAAAGCAATTCTACGATCCAGAAATACTACTTCTTAATTTTCCAGCCAAACGCAGTTAGAGAAGCGCTTTTGGTTGTCTTAAAGCATTTTTAGCCCCTTCAGAAGCACTCTCAAAAATGTTAGTCTAGTTGACCCAAAAAAAAAACCACTTAGTGTTGTGGTATTTATCTTTCCAATATTTCAAACATTCAAAGTTCAAATTCCCCCCTCCCCATTGATTAAAAAAAAAACTTTTCTGCTATTTTTAATAAATAAAAAATTATTTTAAAACTTTCAATAGCCTAACATTAACTAATTGGGTGTTAAGTTAGATTGGCCCAGACCTTTGGTGTGCTCCCAAGTGGTCCTGCGTTCAAGCCCCTATGGTACCCGTGTGTGTGCGTCTCCTACCTCTCACTTCCTAACTTTGACAAAAAAAGCCTAACATTAAAACTTAAAAGAAAGTAAAAATAGCCAACGAGGTGTAGCCTAGTGAAAAAGGACATTGATTTGCTGACTAGTGGTCTCAAGTTCGAACCCCATGACATCTTATTAGTTTATGTGTGAACAACTCCCCTTCCCTTATAGTTTAGACTATCGCTTATATTAAAGAAATATAATTAAAAAATGAAAAGAGGCGTACAAAGAAAGGGGAAAAACTTTCATCAAGTCCTTTGAAAAAATGAAAAGTAAGAGCATGCTTGGCATGTGCTAACATGATGAGGATGTGTTCTGAAAAAAAAAAGTTGTTGGCAATGTGATGTGTGCGTGAGCAAATGGAGAAATATCACCGGTGAATGAAGTTAAGGTTTCACACTCAAAATTAATTGGCAATGGGGGAGTACTCGAATTCCTTATAACTCATGCTAGGTCCCTTAACTATGTGGGACAACTTTGAACAATCAGGTTGAATTTGCAAAGAATGATTCTAAATTTTAAAAATTTAGCTCTGGGAATCAGCGGGTGGGGCTGGTGATTTATTGTATAAGAACAGTAACCCTCCGTTTGGATGAGGGAAAATAACTCGGAATTTAACTACAAGTTGGGAATTTAAGAGGAGAAATTGACAATTCCCTTGTTTGGCAACTTAAGCGCAGAATTTATTAAATGACGCGCGGAAAAAATCATGGAAATTGAGGCGTCAAATTCCCGAGTTTAATTTCCACCAAAATAGGCGTCATTTCACAATTTCCATAGTGCGGGAATTCTTATTTTCCAGTGTGCCAAAACTTACATAATAAAAAATAAAATAAAAAGTACACGTCTCTCTGGATCAAATTTGAAGGTTAGTCTTCAAGCCCTTCTCTCCTTCAATTTATGTTTTTCTATTTTAGGGTTACCATGGTTTCTGAATGGCTATCAAAATTGGGTGTTTCTAACTAAATTTATGAATATGTGTTGAATGGGTTTTGTGATCTTTGCCACATTATGGCTGGATTTTGGGAAGTTTTAACAAAATACTCTATGCCCATGGATATTGGTGTGTGATTTGTGTTTATGGTACAGCTCTGTAGTTGTTTGCTAGCTTTATTGCTTTGTGTTATCGCCTTGTTCAAGTTTTACTCTTCGTTTCCTTACTATGAAGAAAAAGCCTATGCTTCTGAAAAGCTTTTTATATACTCTATAAAGAAATGAAAAGCTTTATTAATTGTGCTTGGTAGATAGAAAATGACAAACAATTTCAGATGATGAAGGCACTCCCAATTGAGAACAAAAGAGTATGTTGTTGATGATTATTGCACGTGGGAGTGATTTTGTTTGCTAATATGCTCTATTTGTTTAAGTTGAGTTATTTAGTTCATCAAACGATATGTTGTTTTATACTTCGAGAAATACCTTCTATGTCGGTTATCAGTTTTTTTGTTCTTTCGAAATATTTAATTTCTGTCATTTACAATTTACAGGAGCTATCCAAACATTGAAATTTTCAATTTCTGTCATTTACAAAATTTGACATACATAAATCCAAACACTGAAATCTTCAATTGCCAGAAATTGAAATGGCGGAAATCTAAATTATGTCATTTTAGAATTCTATGTAATTTGCAATTCCTTCATCCAAACGGAGCATAAGTGAATTTGGGGTTTTATGAGAAGAAAATAAAGTCGGTGGGTCTCTATATAAAGGTTTTTCCTTGTAACGGTAGGATTTAATTGAAGTGCTGTTTGATCTGAGACTTGGATGCCAAGCTACTAAATAAGAGCTGGAAAACTACAACTACTTTTTCAAAACGCTTTGAATTTAGAAACTTTTTTACCCGGAAGGAGTAGGACTCTGATACTACGGCACTTATATAAACATTTTTTAAAAATTATTTAAAGTTTGTTAATTTTTATAAATGAAGGAAGTGTTTTTTTTAGTACAAGCAATTGGGGATAGGGGCGTACATAAATATTCATTGGGTGTCTTGGGGTTTCGAACCACTGCCCATATGGGTGGAGGTGGAAGAGCTCAACCAACTGAGCTATACCTCAATTGACAAATATGCTTTTTTTTTTTACCAAAAAAAAAGGCGATAAAATTGTATTAGATCAATAAGAATAAAGAGTACATAGGACATATACTATAAAGGTAGTCATCCTAAACTAGCAAATATTATACAAGAGACTTGTAGCTCAAGTGGCTACACCCTGCATCCGGAATCCTACGTTCGGATTCCAATGTTTTCCAATATCACTCGTAACAAAACTAGCAATCGCTACAAAAAAAAAAAAAAATAGGCAATAGTAACCTCTTTTTCGTGACTTCTTTGGTGATTGTTGGCACCAACAGTAACTATTTTTGGTGACTAAAACCTTTTCATTACGCTGCAGTTACGATTTTAACGTTCGAGATATATGAAGCCGTGAAAATTGCTATTTGTTACGATTTTTTACCACCAATCGTGACAAATTTGGTTGACTCTAATTGCTTCAAAAGTATAGTGGGGCCTATAGCATATCCAATTAACTTTTTTTTTTTTTTTTGGTCTGATCCAATCAACTTTTGTCATATATTTATATTTTATTGCTTTTTTTGACTAGGCTCACAACATCCACCCAATTTTAAAAGAAAATAACAAATTTTATTTAGTATATTTCTTCATTTTCTATTTGGTATACTTCTTTCCTTTTCCTTTTCCAATAATTGATTAATAAATATACCTATAAATCCACCCATTACTATAAAAAGATATTGTTTTTATTTCAAAGGCTCATTAGAGTAAACAATTCAATAAATAAACGTTCTTTGATTGCAATTTCATCAAAATTCAATAACTGGTTAATTACAATTTCTATTTTCTATTCTTGAGGCGTTCTTGGTGACTCCCACACCTGTCTTCATCATCTGAGACATTCGAAAAAACAAAAGTATAATCCAAGTAAAACATGTCAAGAACTTGATTAACCAAACAATAATCAAGAAATATGTATATACCTTATGCAAGACGAAGACATGATGAACAAACGAAACGAAAAAATAGACATGCTTAGTCCAAATAGACATGAACAAACGAAATTTTTTAAAATAAATAATCACAGCCTTGGATTGAAACCTAAACATCAAAATATGAAGTAAAAAACAAACAGTAAATGGTAAAACTACCTCTGACGGAGGGCTGGCGGGATCCCCCATGTCTTCTTGTCCACCATTGCCTAAGGAGAGGTGATGGTTGCTTGGTGGCGATCGATCTGGTGGTAAACCTATAAAAAGTTAAACATAAACTACTAATTACATCAAAAACTGAACTTCAAAAAAAAAAAAACACACAAGACAAATGAGGAGGCGGTGTTGTGGTGTTGATCGTATAAAGTGATGACAGAGAGGCTCAAGTTGTATTGAGAGGAGGCGATCTTGCAAAGGAGGCGGTGCTGTGGTGGTTGAGAGGCTCATGGTTGTGTTTTCTTCTTGGTAAATTTCAATTACAAATTTATTTAGCCTCAATTGTCGGTGCATATTAAATAAAAAGCTTTAGTTTGAGTTTTTAATAGTAAGTAGTATGCAAAATCGTTGACCACCTATCCAAATGTCACGACAACTAAATTAGTTACTTTGAAAAGGTGACTACTGCCCTTTTTTGGGTGGTGAATTATTATAGTGGTACATCTCTTCCCATATCTTCCCAAGCTTGAATTCCACAAACTCATTGACCAAAAAAAAAGCCTTTTTAAGTGTGTCAAAATTTAAACCAGCCAAGTATTCCAAATTTTGTGGGATGTCCATTGATTGAGATAGCATATTATTTACTTACATAAAATGTTATCGAAGCAAAATTTTCAAAACAAAAATATTTACACATGCTTACCTACCTTTAAGGTTACAACTGTATGTCTAATCATAACCTTACACAAGTTTACAAATAAAGTTAAAATTAAAATAATAAAAAATGCACGATTTGCAATTTAGTAAAAACCTTTTTGACACTAACTAATTCTTAATTAAGTAGTATTTTTCTTCTCAATGTTAGAAAGATTTCAAATTTGAATCTCCTTTTTTATTGTCATTCTTTTAGTTTTATATAATTTTTAAATATTTTAAACAACTGCAGTTTTAAAAAAAAAATGAAAATGTTTTAAAATTATTATTTTATATTTAATTTAGGTTTTGAAAATTTTAACAGCTAAATTTATTAAAATACTCTCACCACGTTAGCAAGTTAATGATTTTATTGACCAAATTGACGGAACGGGGGATGCAAAATAAAGCATAGGGGGCATATTGATCCAGTTTGAAATGTATGGGGCAAACTGAAATTTTGGTGAAACACAGAGGACACATCGATAAATAATCCTAAAAAGAATTTAAAAAGGAAAATTAAGGAGGTAGAGAGAGAAAGGTGAAAGAGAGAAAACCCTTTCTTTTAGGCCTTTGCATTATATTTTTAATTAATGATCAGAACCATTTATTTTTTTAGGTATTCTTGAAGATTATCATCACTACAAAAAATAATGCAAATTCAAAACCATTTATGCCACTTAATTAATCGGTTGTGATTTAGTGTTTCCTTGAAACACCATGTTCGTCAATTTTGTTGATCACACCTAGATGTCTTAATGGTTTTTAAATTAATTTTTTTTTTGGTCCAAGAATGATATTTGAATGAAGAATTAAAACATGGAACCCTTGGATCCGTTGAAATAGGAGTTGAAGTGTACCCCACAAGGTGTCCTTTCAAATAAGGTCATTTGAGGGATTCCTCTTGAGGGATACCCTTTAAGGTCCCCTACAAATTTTTTTCAACAATCCAAACATCTATTTTTCTAACCCTCATTCATAGATCATCCTTGTAAAAAAATCATACAAATTGAAAGACATTAAGGAATCTAATTATGACAAACAAAATAGACGAACATGATGCTTTAAGAAAAGACTATAGGAAACAATGATATGATTGAGTGGTCAACTGGTTTCGGATTCAAGTGATTATTTGCAGAGATGATCTTTGAGGGAATATCTAAAAACTAGATGTTTAGATAATTTAAAAACAATGAGTGGTGGGCCCTACAAAGGGTGTTCCTCAAATAAGCTTATTTGAGAGATCCCTAAACTGAAGTGTGAAACCCCATATTTTTATATTTCAAGAAATTAAATATTATGTTACATATTTAGTTTATAACTTATATATATATATACCAGGTACTGGCCCAGACTCTTAAGAGCAAAAAATTTTCAATCAATTTTAAGCTTTCATGCGGAAGGTAGTGTGGAGACGTAGAGAATAAACATCATTATTATAAGGAATTCAAACATACAAAGCCAAAACCAAGGATAATAGTATAGAGAAATTAAATACGATATGAAACGTAATATCATTAATATTTAGCTAACTTACATAGAAGCAGGGAAAGCAGTAGTGCTTAACAGAAGCTTCGCAGAAGCAGCACTTGAAAACACTTAAAAACACTTAAAAACACTCCAAAAACTCAAAATACAAAGTTTATTTTCTGCTTAAGAGGCGATCTTTTTCGGTGCTCCACCGAGGAGGAGAAGCCCTTCATTTAAAGCCTCCTGGCTGTTGACATGTCAATTAGAGACAGAAGATCACAAAGCAGCCTACAGTAGAGCGACATCTTCACTTTAATGATTCTGGCTGAACTTTCACGCAAATGGCCAAAAAAGGAAAAAGGCAAATTCTTACAAAAGGAAAGTAAAAACAGAGTAGAAGCAGGAGCATCTTGCTTTTACCAGAGGAAAAACAAAAGTAAAAAGCTTTATCGAAAATTACAGTAAACACAAATTGTCTTCTTATCAGACATAATATTACTGAGGCCCACCATAAAGATCCGAATGGAGATCCGGATGAAAGTGGTCAAGCATGTCTTCATTAGCAAAAGGGTCCACCTCATCTTCAGGTTCAGTGGCAGAAGCTGATGCCATCGACTCATCATCTAAATCCAAGATCTCAAGGACTTTCTTTTTCAAATCTTCTTTTGATGAAGAAGAGCCTGGCTGATCTATCAACATCTATAGCCTTTGTTAAACACTTAGACTGGCAGAAGAAGTGACCAAAGGCTGAGCAGCAATAGGATCAAAGGAGGGAATAATTGCTGGGGTAATCTTGACAGGAACTAAATGGTCTCTTGTGAATTTATCCCACCAACGAATTAAGATACTTCGGACTAAGTTAGGAATATAAGTCCATTCTTCATCAATGTCTTCCGAGATAACATATTCCCATTTTAATATCCAAGGTAGTTCATACATTATCATGAACCACATGAACAAAGTCCTTTGATCAGGATGATTCTTATTCCATTTACAAAATTTCATTTGAAAAGACTCCTTAATTTCAGGAGGAAGGTATTCCATAGTAGGACCCCGGATAAGGAAAAAGCTCTTGAACCAATTCAGTCAGCATTACAGTCTTGCCTAGTGAATACCTTAGAGTAAAACACGTCCTTATACCACCTAAAATGGGACAAGGTTGGACACTTAAGGTTCATTAAGAGTTCTCTAGACCTGTCGTGCTGTAATTCTGTAGTTCCTACAAAATGTAGAGTAATTGTGTAAATTAGTGAATTTACCGCATCTTCCTAGTAAATGTTTTCACTTTTGATTAATCCAGTTACCGGATCCTGTACATTCTGCTGACCAATGGCCACCTGAGCGTTCAGGATTTGGGTTCTTGCTGAGTCGCTTAGGTGAAAATCCCACCATCCTTTTAATTGACCGACAAAGCCTGCGATGATAGCTTCAGCCACCCTCTCATCTTCATTTCCTATATATATATATATATATATATATATATAAATATTGTCTTGTGTACTAATAAATATTTTTATTTTATTTTATTACATATATTACTCTATTATATACATATCTCTCTCTTCCTAGGTTATAATTATAATTATTTTAACTTGAAAACGTGGCATCAATCTTTATAATGAAGTGGATACATTCAACTACATGTGAGAATTAATATGAGTAGGAGTTAGTTGGATGAGGTGTTAGAATTTATCCTTTGATGGGCAAGAGGTGGCTTTAAATGGATGTTGGCGTCAATTTCATATTGAGCTAGAGCACATGCATCTATCATTTATCTCTTAGGGTTGATGTGTCAAATTTCTAGTTACTTAATCTACTTTTGTGATAGGATTAATATTACTTTATATTATATAAGATGTTTTCCATGCAAATCTCCTTTAGCCGCCAAACAATTATCCAATAGGATCTTTGTTGTTGCCGACTTATGCTAGTATAAATAGGACCTTTCATATTTGAAACAAGAGTAAGAAACAGGGAAGAAATGAGAGAGAGAGAGAGAGAGAGAGAGAGAGAGAGAGAGAGAGAGTTAAGTGATGAAATTCTTGGAAGATATATAGGGCTTAGCTTGTATTTTCTTAACTTGGAGCATTGCTTTGGAATCGAGGTAGGGATTTCTTGGAGGCTTTTACGGGGATTGATCTAATTAAATATTGTGAATACTATATTATGCGTGGTAATATTATTTGATTATTATCCTTGATATTGGGTGTTTACATGTTGTCATCTATGTTGCATGGACACGGGTACGGGGACACGGGAACGCGACACGGCGACACGGCGACACGGAAAATCTCAAAAAAGTAGGACACGGACACGGCTAGGACACGGCAATTAAAATAATAATTAATTCTCAATATTTCAATGTCACATAATTCCATAAAACAAAATAAATAACTCATGTTCATCATCCATACATAATAATTAATACACCACAAAATAAAACATAAATGATCTAACTCTCAATCTTCTTCAATCATCTATGTCTTCATTGTTGTTATTAGAAAACAACACGCCCTCTAATTCTGGTTCATCAAGTAAAAGGTTTGCAATTTCAAGCACACCCGCATTCTTCAAGTTCATAGTATCAAATCCATCCTCCAACTTTCTTACTTGATTCAACCTTTGTAACATACTTTCACAGTGGAGCACTATCATCAATTGATTGAGCATGAGAGGAATCCCCACTAGAGTTAGCATTAGAGTAACTCATCTTTCCCAAAAAAAATTTAGCATGGTTCAACTTCACATTCATTATGTCTAATACCCAATTAATAAACCAAATTCAAATATACTCCACAACTAAGTAACAAGACTTTTATTAAAAATAAAAAACCAAATACAAATATAATCATACAAAGATACAAAACACATCAAAACAGAGAAACAAAATAAAACATGGTTCACATTCATTATGTCTAATAGTCTAATACCCAATTAATAAAACAAATTCAAATATACTCAACAACTAATAACAAGTGGAAAAAAAAAACTAATAACAAGACTTTTATTAAAAATAAAAAAAGCTCCAAACAGATACAATCATACAAAATACCCACACACAAAAAACACATCAAAACAGAGAAACAAAATTAAAAATCTATGAAGCCTAACCTGAGTTTGCAAGAAGGAATCGTCCTTCTTGGTCACGATTTGCAAGAAAGAATCGTCCTTCTTGTTGTGTTTCTCTTAAATAAAAAATAAAAAATAAAAAAATCTTCACATGAGTTTAAAAAAGTCGTTTTTCACTTTTAACCCATCTTTTTAAAAATATTTCAAATGAGTCCATCAAAGTTTCAAAAATTACGTTTAGACCCCAACTTTTATTTTCAAAATTTCAATCTGGTCCCTGCCGTGTCTTGACCATGTCGGAGCCGTGTCTTGACCGTGTCGGCGGCGTGTCTTGACCGTGTCCCAGCCGTTGACCGTGTCCAACGCGTGTCGGAGGCGTGTCGGAGCCGTGTCGGCGTGTCGGCGTGTCCGACACTCCGACACTCCAACAGTTTGGAGTGTCGGTGCAACATAGGTTGTCATTATAATTTAATTAATATTGACATGTTCATACATTATCGGTGATGGCTGGAATTCTTGGGTTGATAAATAAAGTATGGAAAAGAGGGTAATGGGAAGGATCTTTTGTGTAGTTGAGTCTGACCATTGTAGGGACCAAGTTCAGGCGAGCCCGTGTGCACAGTAGATTAGGAAATCGGCGGTATAATTGTCGATTAGGTGATTTGGGCTTGGAGATCAATGGTATGGACAAGATGACTAACAAAAGGGGAATTATGGGATGATTGAAATGGGTGTTAGTTCATATAAATGGGCACTTGGGACCAAGTGGAAAAAGCATGGTATGGGACATGCAGGTCTACTTGTCCAGTTATATGAATTAACAGGAGTAGAATTGAAGCTCATTCATGCATTAATAATAATTTAATATTTGACTGTGTGATTGCATGTCACTTAATTTAGTTATATCAATCTACTGTGGTAAGGCATGTCCCTACTAAGCGGTGGTTGCTCATCCCTCACTGTGTTTAATTTTTCAGATGAATTAGTGGGCAAGATAAGGATTAAACCAGTTGAGGATGAATTAGATGAGAGAGATAGAGCTTTATTTATTAATTGTAAAGTTGTAAGATTTTTGGAAGCTATTTTTATAAGAAAAGTTTATTTTATGTTTCAGCTTCTTTTTATTTTATTTTACTTTTTATTTTCTCACGCACCGGGCCCGAGGTTTCCACTGACCCCCGGGTCCGGGGCAGGACATGAAGCTCTTTGTATATATATAGGCTTATTTACACAAATGCCCCTTGAAACTATGGTCAAATCTCATATTGCCCCCCCAATTCTTAAAGTGGCCCATTTACCCCGTTTGACCATGGTTTACTTGGACACTATATGTATGTTTCTGAATTGTGATTCTAAGAACTATGTGTGGCTTGATCCCTCACCAATGGGTACGTACGTAGCCTGGGGTTTCACCTAGGTGCAGCCGTGTTTTGAACTATTGCTTTTGTTGAGTTTTGTTTTGATTATTATCGGTGGGCTTGAAGCCTAATTGAAACTTAGGTGAGATTAAATGCTTGTTTACATTCAGATTTACTGAATGGTTGTGGTTAAAATGTGTTTGTAGTTGTGACGGGTCTGAAACCCTTTTTTGATTGATGTTTGAATTTGGTCTAAGTCTTTAGAACAGCTTGCGATTGTACATAATGGTTTTAATTTCATGCTTTGACATCGTTTTACAAAACGGTAGGGTCAGTATGTTGAAACTTTGTTTTTATCCACTCATGATTTTTCTATTTTACGCCCTCAGGCTATAGTTGACGCAAACTAAGCAGCTTCTCTCATGCCTCAGCTTATTTGTAGGACACTTGTCCATTTCTTGAAACTTTTACTTTAGCTGTTTAACTAGAGATTCTTTGACTGCTCTAACATTGCCCGTGTAGGGTTGAAGTTAAGGTCGGAGGCCTATTTTGTAATCTGTGTGTTGTTGCTTTGTGTTTGCTGGCAGTTGGTATTCTTTTTCTCTTGTTTTTGATAGGTTGAAAATTTTGGTAAAGTCAGTTTTTTAGAGGAGACTCTGCCGAAATTTCGGTAGAAGCCTCAGCTCTCTTTTCCTTTGTTTTAGGGGAAGAGGATGTTTGAAATTAGTAAGTAGGCCCGGCATCAGTTGGATGTCAGAAAAACCACATGGTTTGTCATGGATTCCGAAGAATTCAGGACGGGTCTTGTCAAATGCATCAAAACATCTATTAAATATCACTCATCTTTCCTTTTTCGATGCAAAAGTATCAATTAACTTTATATATAATCAACCTAACAATTTCCTTGGCTCCTCACTCCTAATTTATTCAACTAGATTAATTGACTTAAGCAATCGATTGGCAAAAAAAAATTCACTAAGCTATAAGTTTATAAAATAATTGGGCCTTTGTTGTTGTTGTTCTTTTTAATTTTGAATTGAATAATTAAGCCTTTATTGAATTTCCTCTTTTAAATTTTGAATTGAATAATTGGGCCTTTATTGAGCTTCCTCTTTTTAATTTTAAATTGAATAATTAGGTAAGGTTTTTTTTTTTACAATACTCGGGTCTAACATAGTTTTTTTTTTTTTTTTTTGAAGAAAGGGATTTCATTAATCAATTGTCAATACAAAGAGACTGGCATGGATAGAAAGTGGCCTCATTAAAACCTCCCTAAAGAAAACCCAGTGGGACAAAACTTCAGAGGAGGAAAAAGAGTACCACACACGCCAAAATACAATTGAAATCTTAACCAAAATCGTTGGACTTAGGCCTATCATCATACACAGCGTCCATAAGCCACAAAGGGCCCCCATCCAACCAACACGAGAGACTTTGATCACGAAGACTGAAACGAGCAATGTGATGAGTAGCTTTATTTGCATGGCGAGAGACATGTGAAACAGTAACTGGCACATGACTAGCAAGAAGGCGATGCACCCCTTCGACCAATCCCCCCTCCGGCGCAAGACAGTCCTCAACACTATTAACCATATTAACTGCCATCAGGGAGTCCGACTCCACCACAAGAGGAAACCAAGACGCATCCAAAGCAAAGGAGATGCCAGTCTTGAGAGCGAACAACTCGACGGTAAGAACAGAAATCCTGCTCGGAGCACGCATAGCTATCGCGCCTACCAGATGTCCGAAAGAGTCACGGACAATTACCCCAACTCCCCTAGCTCCCGTCTCCAAATTAGCAGCCCCATCCACATTCAGCTTGAAACTGCCAGCCAAAGGAGGATGCCACTTAACATCATGAATCGGCGAGGATGATCTGCTATGATTGGCAATAAGAGATCGTGCAACCTCATCATCATAGTCCTTCGCACGTTGAACCAAAATACCAGGAAGGGTGGGCCGGGAGCCAAACAACACCCCATTTCTTTCATTCCACAGCACCCACACAGTAATCGCAAAAAGGGGCTGCTTACCAGTAGGAATCAGATCCCATGCATCATTCACCCAAACTCCAGCATCAATCAAAGAGAGGAGAAGAAACTCACAAGGAAAATCTAACGCCTCCCACACTTTCTTACTCACATCGCAGCCCACTAAGGCATGCAGCGTAGTCTCACACCCAGCATTACAACGAAAACAGGACTTCTCTGGTGTAATACGACGTCGGGACAGCACCTCCTTAGAGGGGAGAAGATTGTGTACCAAACGCCACAGCAGATGAAGGATTTTTTGCTGCACCTTTAACTTCCACAAATGCTTCCACATCTTCGAGGTAGGGGAAGAGGGACCAGCAATATTCCCAACCGACATCTCCTCCAGCCTCTTATACTCCAATGCAGCCCAATACCCACTTTTAACAGAATATCTCCCATTTTTAGTAAAATGCCAAATTCTCCGATCCAGAGTATCCCCCATTAAAGGGATAGAGAGAATAGCTTCAGCTTCCGGGAACGAGAAGGTGTCATAGACCTTTCCAACATCCCACCGACCGGTCGCAGTGATAAGGGTACAAACTCGGGGGTACAAACTCGGGAGGTAGAAGGAAGTGTGGGTACAGAGTGAACCATGAAAATTCTATCATGGGGCACCCAAGTATCCCCATAGACGTTAACTAGACGACCATCTCCAATATGCCATCTAAGGCCCAGACGGAGCAGCTCCCGCCCCCACAGTAAAGATTGCCAAGTAAACGATGGTAACGACCCATCCGAAGCATCCAAAAAGTCAGAGTGCGGAAAATATCGAGCCTTCAACATTCGCGCAATCAACGAGTTTGGGAATTCCAGCAACCGCCAACCCTGTTTACAAAGAAGTGCTTGATTGAAACTTGTAAATTCTCTGAAACCAAGCCCCTCGTCAGCTTTGTGTTGGCACATAAACTTCCACCTTTTCCAGTGAATACCCTTTCCGTCACTTTTAGCCCACCAGTACTGGGCGATAATACCTTCGAGTTCACGACAGAGCCCCACAGCCAACCGAAACACACTCATAGAATAAGATGGGATGGCCTGACAAACTGCTTTAATAAGGATCTCTTTTCCAGCCTTGGACAGAAGCTTACCTTGCCAACCATTCACTTTATTCCACACACGGTCCTTAACAGTACTGAACAATTTCTTCTTATCCCTACCGACGATGGTGGGAAGACCTAGATAACGCTTGTGACACGGAATAATAGGCACAGTCAGGATCTCCCGGATAGCTTCCTGAATTGACATAGGGGTGGACGGACTAAAACCAATAGCAGATTTCTCCAGGTTGACCTTCTGTCCCGAAGCCTCCTCATACACACCAAAAATACGCTTCAGCTCTAATGCCTCAGCAGGCACAGCGTTACAGAACAGAAGGCTATCATCGGCAAAGAAGAGGTGATTAATGGACAGAGCAGAAGGGGCAATGGAAACCCCCTGTAACCTAGAATCCCGCTCTGCCTACTGAAGTAAAGCGGAAAAACCTTCCGCCACAATGAGAAAAAGATACAGTGATATCGGATCACCTTGCCGTAGCCCACGAGTGGGGATAATATGACCAAAAGGGCGCCCCTGTATTAATAACGAATAAGAGACAGTAGTCACGCAACCCATGATTAAGTTAACAAACCGATGTGGAAAACCCATAGTCCGCATCATCTTCTCCAGAAAGGACCATTCAACGCGATCGTATGCCTCGGCCATATCTAGCTTCAGAATCAGTTTCTTCTTCCCTGTTTTTCCCCTTCGCTTGAGACAATGGACAGTTTCAAAGGCAGCTAGGACGTTATCCAGGATCATATGGCTTGGGATAAACGCACTCTGGAATTCAGAAATAACCTCAGGTAAGACCTTCTTAAGCCGATTGGCAAGAGTTTTTGAGATAATTTTGTAAAGGACATTACATAAGCTGATAGGGCGAAACTCTGAGACGCGGGTGGGAGATCGAACTTTTGGAATAAGAGCCACCAACGTATGGTTAAAACTGTTGACACCATCATCACCATTTAGAACCTTCAGACACAAATCACAAACATCTTAACCCACAATGTCCCAATAACACTGAAAGAAGAGGGCGGGCATACCATCTGGACCCGGGGCTTTCGACGGACCAATAGATTTCAGAGCTATTTCTAATTCAGCTCGAGTGCACGGGAGGAGAAAATTCTGATAGGAGCGGGAGGACATGCGTCATAACCGTATTAAAAATTTCTGCGTCAACAACTCCAGCATTGGACTTAAAAAGATTGTCATAAAACTCAACAAAAACACCCCCTATTCGATCAAAATCACGCTGCCACCGGTTATGATCATCCATTATCCCACAAAGGGCATTTACCTTTTTCCTGCTTGTAGCTTGCTTATGGAAAAAAGACGTGTTACGATCCCCATGTCGAAGCCAGTTGACCCGCGATCTCTGCTGCCAATAAATTTCCTCTTGTTCGAGACACTTATCAATCTCATATTCAACCAAAGAACAGGCATGGAAATTCTACGCCGACGGCGCTTCTGACTGGAGTTCTCCCAACCTAGCCCGAAGCTCTTTAATTTTCCTAGGAACCTGACCAAACTTCTGAACACTCCAACCTGTTAAACGGGTTGGACAATTAACTAGGTTATGAATAGGCGAAACCCTCTGCTGCCACGATTGACGAATAACCACACTACAATCAGCATCAGTAGTCCATGCCTCCTCAAACTGAAACCGACGACGACCTCTAGGAGGTCTATTTTTGGCGTCCTGCGGATTGTCAGATGCAATAAGAATCGGATGGTGGTCAGAGGAGAATGCCACTAAATGATTGGAGATGAAATTTCCCTAGTGTTGCAGTAACGCAAGATTACCAAAACCTTTATCCAACCTAGCCTGCACATTAGCTCCATCCTTCCTTTTATTGCTCCACGTAAACTGATAACCTATGAACTCAAATTGAAATAAACCACAATCTGAAATAGCCTGTTTAAAATCCCCTATAAGTGTATCACGTCGCAGATGAGTTCCACTCTTTTCATGATGTTCCAAAATCTCATTGAAATCACCACAGCAGAGCCAGGGCCCAGTATGCACCCTACCCAAACGCCGCAGTAGATCCCAAGAATGATGACGTTGAGTATGGTCAGGATGACCGTAAAATCCAGTCACTCTAAGAGACTCAAGATTGGCAAACGTAACTCAAACATCAATATGTCCTGGAGAGGAGGAGAGCAAATCAACCTGTAAACCGGACCGCCAAAGTATACATAACCCTCCTGAAAAACCAACACGGGGGAACACACACCACCCCACCAACACCTAACCTCGTATGTAACTTCCCCATCTGTACCGCAGTCATACGCGTTTAAGAAAAGCGGCCGTAAATTCCTGCTACGTCCTTTTTCACTTCTTCGCTCCAATTCTTCTTCCCTCCAATTCTTCTTCAATCAATTAGAAAATCCCAACGATATGCCTTCCTTCTTTTCCTAGTGCCATGATTGACCATATTTCGTCCTACATCAGACCCCTTCACTTGTAAAGAACTCGACCTCGAGTTCTCGTTAAAATGAACCTGAGTAGGCATAGAACTTGATGTGTAGATAAACTCTTCAATTTGTAGAATTAGAACTTGCTCATATTTGGATGGAATAATCATATAATTAATTCCATAAACAAGATTAGAATATGCTAGTTGAGAATCAAACTCCTTGTATGAATTCTTTTCTTCTCCAAATACAGATTCATCCATGCCTTTAATTTCAGAGGAATCCAATTGTTGTTCTTCATCTTTTGAAATATATGTTTCAACAACAACAGGAGTTTCAATAGGCTCAATATCTTGTTTTTCTTGAATCTCTTCCTTCATCTTATGGATGATTGGATCTTCAATTAATATAGCATCCATCACAGTTTCTTCCTTTTTGAGAACTTCCTCCATCTTTTCTAGACCCACCATGATATTGGGTTGAACAATCTTGTAACCATTCCTTAATAAATATATATTATATTCAAAAGGAAAGAATTTTTTCACAAGAAGTCTCTTCATCCAACGCCAAGAACTGATAGGATTTTTACCTTATTGCGTCCTAGATTTTTGCAACTGATCCCACCAAAAAGCAACATCGTCTTCTAAATTGGATGCAACAATTTTCACCATCTTCTCCTCTGGGATCGCTATTGAATCAAATATTTCCTCTATGTCTGCAACGCATTAAAGAAAGCCTTCAATGCAGTCGCTCCCCATGAAGTATGGAACAACTGCAACATCAAATTCTCTAAGAGTGATTGGTTCCCCGTCTCCACAGGTCCTATCTTCTTCATCTGGACGAGCCATTGGAGGCACCTCGAGTCAGGCAAAACCTGCTCTGATAAGATAAGCCAATAATACCGAGATGGGAGAGACCCGCTCTGATACCACTTGACGCAGCACAAGCAAATAGATTTTCAAGCGAAAATCCTAAAGAATGATAATCTGGAATCCACCAGGAAATTAGAGAGAAAATTCTCTTTGAATTATTTGATAAAAGTTGAGATCATCTCAACCAAGCATGACAGCTGATTAAATACAACGTTCTCACCCTTTGGATTGCCTTGGGGAGTTATTGAAAACGTAACATAAAAGAAACGGAAAGTCTGTAAATTGAATACAACTCTAAATGCTCTTTTGGAAGGCCAAACGACCTCAGAAGCCCAAAAGCCACCATATGTCATAGCAAAGCTGTGTGTTGGACTCGTGACATCGTTCCCTTTTCGAGATGCTATTATGCGACCCAATTAGAGCTCAGACGCCAAATCTGTAAATTCCTGCTACGTCCTTTTTCACTTCTTCGCTCCAATTCTTCTTCCCTCCAATTCTTCTTCAATCAATTAGAAAATCCCAACGATAAGCCTTCCTTCTTTTCCTAGTGCCATGATTGACCATATTTCGTCCTACATCAAAATGTAATAAAGTACATATGAATTAACGATTCACAGTCATTCATATAGGCATAGACAACTACAAATACTTGCTTGCATTGATTTTGAATGAAACAACTCGAAAATGAGTTAATTATGTAATTGTGTGAAGGGAAAATTTAAAGACAAAATTGAAACGAAACAATTGAAAGTCTCTTATCTTGAAATTTACAACAAAGTGCATCGATACAATTGTAACACAGATCAGAAGGTAATTAATTGCATATTTTGATGCATCAAATTATTCAAGAAAATGGAGAAAAAAAATTTACTTAAATATCATCACATTATAGAACAAGCGTGAGGGTTCTCATCACTAAAGGCAGCAGTGGTTTGATAGCCAAAACCACGTGTGGAATTTGCAGGATTTTGAGAATAGCCATGAGAAGGTCCATCATAGCCATGCTTGTAGTAGTTGTACCATGATGAAGGCTGAGGTGCATAGTTGTTGAGTGGGCCATTGCACTGCTGATTATAATATTGATCTGTACTGAAGTTATTGTGGTCTGCGCTGTAGGGGAAGTGCCACAGCTCAGCCCTACGACCGGTCTTCCGGACTGTCTTGAGAACCTTCTTTTGGTCAGCCCATCCGGTGATCGTCACCTTCTGCATGGCCATGTCTATATCAACGCTGTCCACACCTAATCAAAATCAAAGTGCAAACCATTAAGATAATAAGGTAACAAAATCAAAAATAAAAAATCAGAATAAATATATATCTTTGAACCTGCTTTTCATTTCTGCTTACTTTTTCATATATTTTCAATGAAAAAAAAAATCTTAGGATTAGACCTAAATTTCTAATTTTACTTGTCTTTTTTTTTTTGATTGAGTATCATAAGATGTACAACACTGAGCTAGAAAGTCAATCCGCAATCCAGACGTGGACATCAGGAACAAAAATGTAGAAACTAAATTTCTAATTTTATTTATTCTCCCTCATGTACTCTCCCGTCGCTCTCCTTTCTCTCATCCCTCTAATTTACTATCTTAATATTATCAATTAAACAAAAAAACATTACACCAAACTCAATTTGGTGGTGTACATATACCTTTTAGCTTTTGAAGTGCACTTCTAACCTTGCTCTCACATCCGGGGCAGTCCATATGGACTCTCATCTCTACTGTCTGAGAAATGAAAAGCATCATGTCAAGTGATTTTGTAATGTTAGAAGAAAAAAAAATCATAAATTAATTTAGGAATTCAGTAGTCAGATAATATCATCTGAACTTCATTTCGTTTGTTACCCAAAAAAAAAGCATAGAAGCAGAAACAGAAGTTGTCTTACCGTCATTCTGCTTTTGCAAATAGTTGAAGAAATCTTTATGAGCTTTTCTTTATGAAGCTGTATCTATGAAATTGACAGTATATATATATATAGTTTATGAATTTCGTGCACCGACTTTAATCTTCTTCTACCTGTCTTGCAGGTTACAGATTGGATCTTTAAGCAAGACATTACTTGGCAAGTAATCCCATTTTTCGACCAATAACAAGTGGCCACCTGTCCTGCTCCATCTCTTTTACGGGATCCATTACAAGCTACAAGGTTTAGAGAGGGCCATTGACTTGTTGAATATAAAGCATGATTGAAATAGTTGACCGTTAGAGTAGGGAATTTTGAGTCTAAGAAAGGCACATGTATACCGGCCAAAACTGCCGGATCATGTTTTAGTGCTTTTGGTTCTGATACCTTCAGGCCTTCGAGTGTCAACTCAAGAAATTAAAGCTTTTCATGATGGAGCTACGCGGTTTAGGCAGTGCTACACAGCAAATTGGTTGTTTAATTGCTTGCTTAGTAATTAAGGATGTATATATTTTTCTTATTTGACCAAATTTGAACAAAGAGAAAAAGATCGAGGCTTGTAGATTGATGCAATGTACCAAAGATAATATTTTCATTTCTCGGTGCTTGAAGTTTTACATATCATTGCCTTCAAAATTCAACTATCTATTTTCTAAGTCCTAGGCAATTTGATGAACTTTGTAGGTTTTCCTCTCAAACAAAATTGAATGAATGAGGTGTTGATAATGCTATGTTCGAATGAAATGCTTCTCTTCTACTGTGGCTCAAGTACAAAGTGACATGTGTCCTCTCATTTTTAATTGTCAAAACTGCTTTTTTATCTTCACTTTTACTAAACCCATAACCTTTTACCAAAACAAAACAAAAAAACAAAAAAAAAAGGTCAGACCCTTCAGCTTTCATATCTTACGAAAAATTACCTACGAGGAAGGAAAATTATTTTTAAAAACAATATTTTTATTTTTTTTTTTGGTAAGGAGGGAAGCATTGTCCTTATGTTTATCATAATTCACAAAAAATAAAAAAATTATTGTTCCAAAAACTAAAATGAACCAAAATTAGACGAGCCCAAAAGAACAATCTTTTGATAATTAAATATTATATACGGCCCAATGAAAGGTAAAGCCCAAATTGTTCTTCACTAGGCCACATGTGCCAATTGGTTATTTATTTTTTCAGATTTTTTAAATTTAGAATTAAAATGCATTTAGTTGTGTCAGAAGTAGGGCCTATGTTCTCATTTTTTTAATTAATTAATTTGTCAAACAAATTCTCTTTGCCCAATCAAATGCCGCCACTTTTCAAACATTTTTTACTTCTCCTTTCCTCTTCCCTTCCGTTCTCTCCCTGAAATGGTCCCTTTTTTTTTTTTTTTGGTTGGTATGTACCTTCAATCCTCCCCATCCCCCATGATTGACCTCCCTTTAATCCTCAGTCATGGTTTATTGTTACCCATGGTATGTACCTTCTGAAGCTGGAGGGTGTTAGAATACGTATGTGATAATCGACTGTTATTTTTTCTTAGTGATTTGATAAATTGCGGTTGTTTTACTAATGGATTTTGTCATTTCTGTCACACGATTGAGCTCTGAAACGAATGGCTCAAGCCTTGGTCGAGTGGATCCGGTACGCCGAGGGAGTTGTCGTGTCACTAGGAGATTTCTCCGACGGTGCAGAAACAACGGCCAACTTTTACGACGCCGTTTCCAATTCGAAATGAGAAAATGAGTGAAGGAATGAGTTGAGTTTTGTTGATTGGAGTGCTTGAACGTGTTAAATTTGGTTGTTCATGGCTCTCGGCGCAATTAGCATCTCAAACAGAGGAGGGGATGAGTGACGTCAGAAATAAATGGGTTTTGTTCTGAGAGAGAGAGAGTTGACTTTTTCAATGCGGGCTTTCATTTGTTTTGTTACTTATTTATTATTTTTCTAAAATGGTAAATTTTAGAAAAGGGTAAATTTGTCTTTAAAATTTTGAAAACAAGGTGAGTGGGGAAATAGGACAAGAGAGTGGAAATAGCAGCACTCTTGACATTATTGAGTGTGAAGGCCTACGTCTATTCATCTAATTGGAAAAAATTTGGCCCAAGTCTTTGATATTTGGTCGTCTTTTGTCTTGGTATGTACGTAGACATTTCTGCGTGTTAAAATGGGCACCTTAATTTTCATTGACTTGCTAATCTGGGTTCATAATCGACCATCAAAATCATTCTCATTGATTTTCATTTCCGCGTGTTAAAAGTCACCAGTGACTTTTGCCCCCTTCTTCACGCTCTCATTAATTCTTCTCCACGGTTTTGCTTGTCTTTTTACTTTCTGTCTCCACCCTTAAACATTTGATAGGCCTTAAACCTTTAGTCCAATCTTTGAAGGGATATTTGTAGAAATGTCACCTGAATTTATACCTTAATTTCAATTTGTCACCTGAAAAAAAAAAATTAAGAGAAATGTCACCTGATTATTGTGATTACTAATTTTGCTGGGTTCTTTTTAAGGTGTCGTGATAAATGATTCATCTTTTAGCTTTCAACTGGCTTTTGAATTTTGGAAATTTAAAATATTAAAGTGCTTTGTGGCAATATGCGATACTATTATGACTACTAGTGATTGATTAATATGTTAACAGTTTTACTCCATTTGATTAAAACCGTTGTCTATTAACTTTTTTGTAGTAGTGTCAGTGGATCAATTCGGATATACCCATTTTGTGTACTAATTAATATTTATATCTTATTTTATTATATTATATATGTGTGTATTACATAAATATCCTTGGATATGCTTAGTCATTGTTAGTGTAGTTACGTGTCAAAGAAAAATAATGCTAAGTAAGCATGGCTATATACTACCTTTGTCAATTCACCAAGAAAAGTTGTATAGGATTGGAGGAATTGGGAACTACCTTATCTGCAAAGCTAGACCACATAAATATAACTTGGATGGTAAGTATTTGTGTAAACCACCAAACACCATCCAATAGGAAGGAGGTTACTGCCGACATATTCTCTATATATATAGAACTTTACTTGCATATTAAACGGGAAAAAAGTGCGAGAGAGAAATAGTAGTAGAGAGAAGTAAGAAAAAGAGTGAAAAACTGAGTTTGTGAATGCGGTGGAAAATTGGGAAACACCTTACATTTCTAGCAAAAGCTTTGGTGGCAAGGTAGGGGTTTCTTGGGGGCCTTTTACAAAGATTAGTTTAATTAAATTTTGTGAGCATTATATTATGCATGGTACTGTTTGATTGACATTCTTGGTATTGGATGTTTACATACTCTTAACTATTTGAACAATGTTGGCATAATTATATATGCATTGGTGATGTTTTAAATGGCTACATTGTTGTGAAGAGCATAATTATATCATGTCACGGAATTGGGCTAGAATTATGAAGTTAAGAAAATAATGGTGGAAAATAGGGTAATGGAAATAGTCTTTTGTGTAGTTGAGTCTAACTCTTGGTAAGTACCAAGTCTCAGGGATCCCACAGTGCACATGATTTTTATTGGGTGATTCGGGACTGGCGACAGGTAATTAGACAAGATGACTAACAAAAGGGGAATTATGGGATGATTGAGATGGGTGTTAGTTCATATAAATGGGCATTCGGGACCAAGTGGTATAAGCATGGCATGAGACGTGCAGGTCTGCTTGTCCAGTTATATGAATTAACGGGATTAAATGAAGAGCATTCATGCATTATTATTAATAATATAATATTTGATTGTGTCATTGTATGTCATTTAATTTATTTATATTAGTTTCCTGTAAAAGGGTTTATATCCCTATTGAGCTGTGGTTTCGCTCACCTCCTAACAGATTTTGCAAGTACCGAACCTGAAATCTAGAGCTTGTGATGATTTTGGCATATCTATAAAATGTATTGTGTACATAGCTTGTGGATGAATAGTGAGCTAACTTGTAAAATAATGTAAAATTTTAAGATTTTAGATGTTGTCGTTTCCGCTAAATATTCTATGTGAAATATTTATTTTATTTATTTAAATGTTTCTTCACATTTTAGTATAGTTTTTATTAAATTCTATAATTAAGGTGTGAATCAAGATTTAACCCAAGGTTACGTAAACTCGTGGGTTGGGGCGTGACATTACTGCTCACTTTATAGATTGTGATTGTAAGATGCACAAAAGGGTTTTAAAATTTTGTGTTATTCCTGTTAGATAAAAAATGTAATAACGTAATTAAAAATTCACCCAACATAATTTCACTCTTATTTACCAATAAGAGTTTTTTTTATTATTAATTGAGTTCGACCCATTGAAGATAAAAAATATCTCTTAATTATAATCTCTTTTAGAAGAGAACACCCTTTGATTCCAAAGTGAAGAATGAAATAAATAATGGAATTTGATTTGATGTTATGGCTGCATCCAGGAAACCCTAGACTGCCTACATACCCCCTGTCGGGGATCAAGCCTTTTGTAGTTCATTGGAGAATTTGATTGGACTTTCAAGGAATGAAAGACCCCTTGAAAGAATTTGTGGTGTGAGAAATATTTTATGGAATTTGGATGAATGTGGTTGGACCAGGGATTCAATTTGATTTTGTGGTTAGAAAAGTGTTTGTGGCGAATTTGGTTGATGTAACCAGTGATCCAAGTTTGGTTGTGGTTGCGTCTATTGGGGTGTTAGACTGCCTACGTACCCTTGATGGGATCAAACCAACGTAGTTCGGAAAAGATTGGACTTTCAAGGAATGAATGCCCCCTTGAAAGAGTTTGTGGTTGAGAGATTTAAATTTGATCTCATTGAAATTTGTATGGATAGATGACCCATGAGAAAACTTGGAATGGTTTTGTACCATTTTTTAATGTCAATGTCCAAAGAAAATTAATAGGCATTTTAATGAGCCCATTAATTTTCTCACATATGGTTGTGAGGATGACATGATTTATTCGGACCAACCCTCAAATATTTTGGGTTGTTGAGAATTAATGGGTAATTTATTTTGTCAACCCATCAATTTATTTGCGGGCCTTGACATTTGGCCCATAAGAAAAGAGTCCACGTCAGAAAGGCTTTGAGAGGCAGATGCATTTGAAACCGATATCCATTTGGAGTAGTAAAGATCAAATCAAACTGAGTCACTCTCATATCTACCTGGAGTATTAATTCAAATTGAACCAAACCGTATATCTTCAGTTGCTCAGAAACCACAATTGATAAAGAGCTTTGAGTTTTGAGAAAACCAAAGAGAAGTCAAGGTAAGTTTTTCCTTCTGTCAGAGTAGACCAAATAGTTCACTAACTATCTGAAAGTCATCCCAGACTCCAACTTTTTTTGTCCTTTAGCTAGTCTCGTCATTTTCCTTTTCTTTAAGTTTCTGAGACTTCAACTTTCTTTGGTTTCTTGGTTTTATGTTGCTTTTGGGTTCAACAGCCGCAACACAATAGGCTATTCAATTTGAAATTGGTCTTTTGCTTTTTGTTGGTTTCTTCTTGGTCCTGGGACTTTCTTCTTCGGCTTTTTGGGTTTGGCTTCTGCTGCTCTTGGGTTCTTCAGCAGCAGCAACACGGGAGGAGGCTTCTCAGCCTAAAATTGGTGAGCTACTTTTCCGTGTGTTTGGTGTCGAGAGAAAAAGAAAGATAAACTCTTGTCTTTTGTAATCCCTGTGACTTTGTTTTCATCATTTCCTTGAAGGCTTGAATGTATTTTTAGGTCCAAAGACAATTTTGAATTCTCTGCACTCTTCTTGTCTCTTGGTAACAAAGGTCTGATGTTTTGGTGCAATTTTTCTTCATTTGATTGCAGACAGAGATCTTTTGGGAGGGCTACTGTACCGCCAGTAACAGAGTGAGAACCTTTTGTGGCATTTGCGAATTACTGTAGAGGAGAGCTGTCTTGGTGACTTTCGTGGGCTATCTCTTCGTTCTCCAATTTGCAGACTTGGGATTTTGTTGTGCTGAAGGTGGGTTGGGATGAAACTCGCCATTTTCTATTTTTTTTTATACTCAAGAACACTTGCAAGGACTTCTCTGAGTACCACAATGTGCCCATGAACACTCGCAAGGTGTTCATAGCACTCAGTATAGTGGGTTTCTTGCGGAAACCCATCTGTAATTCACAACAGAGAGGTCCTTGCGAGATCTCTCTTTGTGTAAGCACCAAAAATTATCATCATTTTGAAGAGATTTGTTTACATCTTCCATTGCTAAGGCTTCTGTACAGTTTCTCTTACACTCTTTCTTTTGCCTGCAAGTTAACTGTACATAAGAAAATGCTGAGATAAATTGGTTTATACCTTCTCAAACAGTATTGTGACAGAGCTTTGTATCTCCCTTGGATTTCTGCAGTAGTTTGGTACTTCTTCCTCTGCGTTTTTGCTTTTGCTCTCTGCTTCTGTTTTCTCTCCTCCGTTCTCTCCGTCCTTCCCTATGCTCTTTTTTTCCTCCTTGGTTCATGCCTTTTTATAGGCAATCAGGTGAGTGGCAGTTGAGGGAGACCGTTTCTTCCTATATTGTGCCATTGTTTTGATAAATGGAGTAATGGGAGATAACCTGCCAAGCACGATCTCATCCTGACATTCTTTTTTTTATTTCTTTTTTTATTTCTTTAAATCTCTTTTGAGAGTGAGGCTGTAGTGGGACTTTTCCTTAGAGATAAGTATATGAGATTTTATCTCTAGGCACGTCATTTTTGCTGTTGTTGAGTTCTTCATTTTGGGCCTCACTTGATTTAGAATTGATTTGTTACAGCCCAAATGCCTATCCAAATTAATCTGATAGGTATGAAATTTTTTATTTCAACAATTCCTAATCACTAAGGCAACACCATAGAAGACCTCGTTGAGAGTTATTTGTTACAATAGGGTATAGAGAAGGTTTTAACCACCACTGTGGACAATACCTCTGCAAATAAAGTGGCAATTGATTGGGTGAGATATAAAATGAACAAATAGAACAATCCACAAGCTGTTTTGGGTGGGAAGTACTTACACGTGAGATGTTGTGCTCACATCACTAATTTAATTGTGTCTAGTGGGTTGAGGAAGCTGCAAAAATCTATTTTGGCAATTAGGAATGCTGTGAGGTATGTTAGGTCATCACCACAGAGATTGAATTATTTTAAAACCTCTGTTGGGAAGGAGAAATTGACCTGCAAAGATCTTGTATGCATGGATGTCCCTACAAGATGGAATTCAACGTACATGATGTTGGATGCAGCATTGAAATTTAAGAAGGCTTTTACTAGAATGACAGAGGATTTGAATAGCCCATTCATGGCTTATTTCAAAGAACCAGATGAGGAAGTTGATGAGGATGGTGTAGTTCAAACTAATAGTAGGCAATCTCGGATTGGACCACCAACTGATGTTGATTGGGACAATGCAACAGTGTTTGTGAAGTTTTTGAAGGTATTTTACGAGGTGACCTTAAAGGTGAGTGCATCTTTGCATCCCACAGTTCATAAAACATTTCACGCAGTTATTGCCATGGAAAATGAGATTGACAAGTTGTTTGTGGCACCTTAATTTGCCACTAGTTCAAATGTAGAGAAAGTGTTGAATGACATGGCTAGAGATATGAGAACAAAATACAATAAGTATTTTGTCAAATATCAGGATTTGAACATGTTGGTGTTGATTGCACTTGTTTTGGATCCAAGGTTCAAGTTGAGGCATATCACCCATCTATTTGAAAAGGAAAATTTTGATGAGGATGATGTGCAAATAAAGACAAGAGAAGTGAAAGGTGTGTTAATGGCCTTCTATGATGAGTATGTAGCAAAGGTAGATAATGGCATTCACATAAGACATAATTCTACCACAAAAAATGTAGGATATGCAAGTGGTAGTAATAACATGGTTGAAGAAAGTGTTGTTGGTGATGATTTTTTAGATGATTGGATTACGGAGGTGGAAGAGAGTGATGAGGCTATGGTGTCACATGAAGTTGATTCTTCCTTGGCAGATCATTTGGCTTTAGTTTCCAAAGATGCATGTTGTGGAATCCTGTCTTAGCAGCAATTGTGAAGCTTTTCAATTGAAACTTCCACAGTGGCATCTGAGAGTTGTTTTAGCACTGGTGGCAGAGTCATAGATACATTTAGGAGTTCATTAACTCCTAGATCAGTGGAGGCTTTGATATGCATGCAAAATTGGTTGAGAGGGGATGAAATTTCAAGCTTGGAAGATACACCTTCGATTGAAGAATTTGAATTTTATGAAATCGTTAAATCAGGTAAATTATTTTAAATACTGTTTGTAATTTGTATTAGTTTGCATTGAATTCTTTCTAATAGTTATTTGGGTAATTTGCAGAATATGCAAATGATGGGGCTACTTGCATTGAAATCATGGGCTGCAAATGAAGCTTAGATTGCATAACTTTCTGTTTTTGTCATTTGTGTTTGGACTGTGTTTATAAATTTGCTTGGATTGTGTTTGTAACTTTGTAAGCCATAAGGCATAATTTTAACCATTTGGGTTTGTAAGCCATAAGGCATGAATTTGAATTGCATAAGTTTACATTTATTATCACTTCATTTTATGAATTTCATAAGGCATCAAATACCATTTGGGTTTGTAAGCTATAAGGCATGAATTTGAATTGCATAAGTTTATGTTTATTATCACTTCATTTCATGCATTTCATAAGGCATCAAATATCAATATCATTTTGGGTTTGTAAACTGTGTAAGCCATAAGTAAGGCATTGGATTACATAAGTTGTGTTGATATGAATTGAGATTTGATGAATTTGCTGAATTGTGAGCAGTTATTTGATGAATTTGCTGATTGGTGGATTTTCAGTTGTACTATTTTGGTATTGAAATGGTACTATTTCACACCGGAACTGATCAACTCCAGTATGGTAAGGTGTAAGGTGCACCTTAGTAGGCCCTTAGTTACACCCTAGTTAAACCTAAGGAGTAAGGGATAACTAAATTAGGCCTAAGGCGTCTTAGTTAGACACCTTAGACCTAACTGTTGGACTAAGACAGCTAAGGTGTCAAATTATGGGACACCTTAGTTAGGTGTAAACTATCTAACTTAGGTATAATTAATGGACACCTTAGTTAATTTGTAAGGTGTAAATAAACTTAAGCCAAAGTTTGGTGTAAAGCGTCAAAGATGCTTAAGGTCTAAGGTTTTAGGCTTAACTAAGAGCCGAAGTTAGACACCTTACACCTTACACAATTAAAGAACACCTTAGTTAAGGTGTAAGGTGTTTAACTTAAGCCTAATTAAGGGACACCTTAGCTAAGGTGTAACTAACTTAGGCTTAAGTTAGGTGTAAGGTGTCTAAGGTTGAAGTTTTAAGGTGTCTAAGTTGTAACTAAGGACCTACATTAGACACCCTAGACCTCTTACACCTTAACTAATTTAGACCTTAAAGTCTAACTAAGGTGTCTAAGGTCTAAATTACTAGCACTCTATTATTCTTTTCCTAACTAAGGCTATCTCCAAGTGAGGGCTATATCTTTAAATATAGCCCAAAATCACCAAAACCCATCTCCAAGAGTGGGCAACACAAAAGGCTACAAAAACATAGAGAGTTATCCTTCAGGCTAAGAAAAGGAATTATTTATGATTTTCATCGTACATCGGTAAATGTAAATACATAGTGGTACAAGGACGATACTTACATGCTGCCAACTCAAGCACATCAAGTGTTTTATGTGGATGATCCAAAATTGGGTCTTTAATAGAAAGTTGTTCACAGGTTTGAGCATAGGCACTTGTGGGATGTTCCAGAGAAAGGAGATGTTGATATTAATGATGGTGATGATGAAACTAATGATAACGATAAAGAAATCGAGCTCGAAAATAATGATGATAACCATGCAGATGTTGAGGATTGTGATGATGATGGTTCTGGTTCATCATTATGTAGACATGATGAAGAACCTGAAACTATTGTTGTGGATAATACTACTTTGGAAAGAATCATACCAAGTACCACTGATTTTATTGACGATGATACAGAAGAAGATGAAATACCATTTAAGAAGAGGAAGATAGTGTACATAGTGACAAATATAGTGATTTAGATTGATGATTTGGTAAGATGTGCAAGTTTATGGTTTAACTATATATATAAATTTACTAGTAATCTGTTTAAAATGTTTTATGATGTATTACTCAAATTATCTAGAGTTTTTTTTTATTGGTTTTGTAAAGTAGATGGCAAATTAATAACAGAGAGGGAAAAGAACGAGGAAGTGCCCCATATTACAACCTCCTCCATATGTTACTCAAGATGCAATCCTAAGCATCCTTCACCACCTCAATCAGGAGTTGATGATGTTACAGATGTTGTACATATAAATTTACTAATAACTGGCTTATAATATTTGATGTATTACTTAAAATATCCTTAGTTCTTTATTTGTTTTGTAATGTAGATGACATAACAACAACAAAAAGGGGAAAAGACAAGAAAGTGCCCCATATTACAACCTCCTCCAAATGTTACTCAAGAGGCAGTATCACCCCCTCAACATGTTTAACAACCTCAATCAGGAGCTGAGGGTAGTTAGAAACCTTAGACCTAAGTTACACCTTACACCTTAGACCGTATACATTACACTTTACACCTTAGGAGGAAAAGAATCTTACCCATATACTTCAAAAAGAACTACAAGTTGCTGAGATGAATTCATGTGAGTGAAGCAATTGCAGTACAGACATTTTCCCGAGAAAGTGGAGGAAAACAAAGGGGCTCTGAGAAATACAACAAGTCGCCATATGAAATCCCACAAGTAATTGAAAATGTGATACAACAAACAATATATAGAAATGTGAAAAAGAAAAGACAAAATTTAATCAAAATTCTTGAAATCGAAGTAGCAGGAAAAGAATCTTACGATATACTTTCAAAAGAGCTACAAGATGCTAAGATGAATTCAAGTGAGTGAAGCGATCGTAGTGTAGACATTTTCTCTGAAAAATAGAGGAAAACGATGGGCTTGAGGAAAAGTGGAGGAAAATATCAACACTGCCATTGCTTCACTGACCATATATAATCCATCTCCTCAGCAACTCACAGTTCTAGATAGGTAACATTCTTTTTCTCTAAAATTTTAAGCATTAGCATTTTCTTGTTTGTTTGAAGTTTGCAATGACTACTTGTATTTATTAGAGCTTTGTATTTTTCAACCCTCATTCTTCCAGCCAACACCATCAACACTCACTTGTGTGCCTCATGGCCTTCATTCAACAGTTCGGCCCCTTCATTTTCCCAAGAAACTACTTGAAAAATGTTTGCACTGGGATCGTGTCACTACTTTCAACTCACATTCTAGCTACCATGAGAAGAAACGGTCATTATATGCATATTGAGTGAATGCAGATGGCGTGGGGAACGGAGAAACGTCCAATACATGTGAGCAAATGAAGTCATTATATGCATATTGTATAAATGTGAGCAAATGAAGTCATTATATGCATATTGTATAGCTAATTGTTTTTCCTTTCAGATTTAAAGCCAAAAGTTAGGGAAATTCCCCAGCTCCAACTTGCTGAAATAATAAAATTAATTGTTCCTTCGTCGGACCTCAAGTTTCTCACCAAAGACACAAACAAGTACCAAACTACCAAGGACATGCGTATATGTTCTAAGAATCTTGGAGAGTTGTACAAAGTTCACGAGTGCATCACAATTTCAAAGAATATGGAAGCTTGGAATAAGTCCTACAAACATCTTCTTAACTCCTTACTGCAAATAATAGATAAAGCCGACATTATCATTCTGCACCCGAATGACATTGCTAATTTGTACAACTTTATTAGCCTTCCATTGAAACCAACTATGGAAGAGGCTCAGGAGGATAAGGAGAAGAAGATGCTGCTTGTACTTCTAAATCAACCCAAGTATAAGTTGAGAAATGTGAACATTGAAGACAAGCAAACCATAACGCAAGCACTCAAGAAAAAAGCAAAACAGGTCTTCCTGGGAACCAAGATAGGAGTGAAGTGCAAGACTGGCGATCTAATGCGACGTTACCTTGCTAAGTAAAATAACTATTTTTTATGACAACTAGATATTTTTTTCATCATTGCCTCTACCAAGTAATGATGGCCTAGATAGATTTGATTTGATAACTAGAGATTTGTTTCAGGTATATGAAGCTATAGATTTTATCATGCACTATTTATCATGTTTTAGCCTGAACAAACAAAAACTACTATATGATTACTGCTTTCTTATGTTTTAGGTGGTCATATTCAGTCTATTGTGCATTTTTCTTTATGTTTACTGATTTCTTGGAATTGAACATAATCTTGTTGGGTTGTTTAGCCTCGTGTTAATTAAATTTTAAACAAGTGTAATAAACTTGGTCATTTGCCCAACTTTTTTCTCCTAGTCTTCTGTTTACTTCTTATAATGTTAAGTTTCTTTGTATTTGGCTTACCTGCTCCAATGATATCTTGTGTTTTTGTGAGCAATGTTTCACAGATGGGCTCTACCAAACAATGAATTTCAAACATATGATGGTATGCTTCTAATATTGTTTCCCTCTTTTCGGCCGGGTAGGCCGATGGAAGGAGTTTTTTGGTCCTTCTTCTCTTGAGATGTGTAGGCGTGCCACCACCAAGCCACTTGATGGCTTGGATGGAAAGATCGTGTGAGTGTGTTTGCGCTTCTGACTTTTAATCAAACGATTGATCGGCTAAGCAAAGAACCTCCTCTTAGCCTAGGTTCTTTTTCTTCCTTGAGGTCAAGGATGATTGAGCTTTGTATGACTATTTTTAGGATTTTTGTGATAAATGTAGTGAACGTAAATGCAGTAAACGAAATGACATAAATGTAAATGTGATAAAATAGATTAAAGCGATAAAGACTTGAATTAAACTTGAATGTAAAGACAATTGAAATTAAATTGCAAGAAAGTAAGCTTACACTAGGAAAACGAATAACTTGGATAATCTGAAGAGCTTGAAAGATAAAATCCTAGACTATGAATTGAAAAGTACAGGATAAAAAGATAGATTTTGTGTGTTCAGTCGAAGGTCCTCTTCTCTTCTTCTGACGACCTATTTATAGAGCTTCCTTCAGCTCATAGATTTTGGCCATTAAATGTCTACAACTAATTCTTGAAAATCCTTCCAACATTAATGTCTTCCGGAGCTCTAGGCATGAACTGCTCAAAATGTCATTGGGATTGTGAAAACTCTCCCCTTGATTTGAGATGCAATAAGTCTTGGTATTGGCTACAAGTCTTCCCATCTTTGAATTCCACAATTTGCAAGGAGGCTTCTGCTGGAACTTCTGAACTTAGCTTTGTGGGCTGAGCTTTGGACTTGATTCGACATTTGGTGAGATGTTGTGCACTTGGAGCTTCTGACTTGGTTAAGACTCCCACTAATGTTAAGTGATATGTGAACTCCAAATATTTAGATATTGGCCGCATGATTAATAGCTGCATATTCCAATAATTGTTGGTTGCTCCTCATCTGAGCCATGTGCTGGCCGCTAGTCCACAAAGGCCTTAGCTTTGCCTTTGAATTTTATATGTATATATTTGTTTATTTCCAACTGTGTCCACCGCATGGGTTCCCCACTCAACCAGACCTCTTAGCCCTTTGTTTGATATTGCATGAAGCCATCTTGGTATGTTGGTCTGGCATTGGCAGCATATGGCATTAGTCTTTGATTAATTATACATATATAATAAAACAAGACAAAGAACTTTCCAGCCCACATTTTGCTCTAGACGCACCTCTGCATCCACCTTCCTATAATATATATATATATATATATATATATATTAAGACAAAGAGCTTTTCAGTCCATTATTGCATGTCACCAAGACTTAGGCCACACATTTGCATTTGCTTTCTTATATATGCTTATATATAATATAAGCATACAATAGAAAGAGGAAGGCTTTGAACAGACATCCCTTCGGCCGCAACTTTATATATATATGGTGGACTCCAAAAACCTTCAGCCCAATTTTCTTCAGCTGTAGCTTTTCAACCGAATAGGCAGATAATCAAGAGATTCCAGCCATACTTTGCTCATTCATCTATATATATATATATATATATATATATATAATATTATATAATATAATATAGATTATATTATATTACCTCATCATAAAGCATGAATGGAGGACTTAAAGTTGGGAGCTTCAGCCGCACACTTTCTCCAACCTAAGCTCCACTTGCATTTATACATATAATATAATTAGCTTTGGCCATGCAAATCATTCAGCCACATGTCTTTGGCCGCTCCTGCTGTCTAGCACTCTCAATGCAAGCTGAGCTGTTTTGCTCAACTTTCTCCACTTTCTCCACGGTTATGAGGATACCCAAGAGTATCACTGGTTGGAGGTCGTCCCTATTCAAGACGTTGCCAAGGTACATCTTCTGCTATTTGAGACTCTTCTTGCTTCTGGCAGGTCCCCTTCAAGATTTCGGCCGCTACTCATTCTCTTACAACACCCGGCCGAGATTTCCAACAACCCCGTCCGTGAACTCCTCTAATCCCGGCCGCAATCTCTTCACAAGCTTTAAATTCGGTTGTGATTTTCAACAGCCCCAAACAAATATGTTTTCGTATAAGGGCTAAGATGTGAAACATGTTTCTTTTATACGTAAACTCAACAGGTGTTTCTTTCATCCAATGTTTTTTTTTAATAAACTTGTTTATTTTATAGATTCAGGTTCACATTAATTAAAAAAAAGTTTTGAAAAAAAAAACGGGAAAACCACCCCAACATAGGGCTGTGAACGATTGGAGTGGTTTTCTATTTTCTTGTTTAAATTTTTTTTAAGTGCTCTCAACAACTGAGGAGCAATCAAAACAATTATATTTTAGACCGGACAAATTTGTAGTTAGCGAAGTTTTTTTTTGTTACAAGTTAACACCCAAAAAAAAAATTCAATTTGGTTAATCGGATATATATATAAAGCTATCCAAGTGTTAAAATTTGATTTTGTTAGTTGGGTTTGTCGAAATACAACATTAATTTATCTAAATATTGAATTAATTAAATACTAAATGTTTACAATAGTTGGGAGATGGGTAACTTGGACAACCGTTGAAAGTTTGGTGTATCGGTACAATGGTAAGGAAAATTCTAGAGTCCTTTGCTGTATAGATACACCAAAAGATATAGACCATTAGATTGAGAAAAAATATATATATAAGCTAATTTTACTTCATTCCATTTGGGATAACCTAAAAACCTGTTATTGGAAGTTAAAATTAAAACGCATTTGGTAAATAAATAAAAACCACGCTAGAACTAGAAAACGTATAAACTACAATGTAAATACGCTCTTTGCAGTTATTTTTCTCCATTAAAACTCTATCTTGGCTCTTCTTCTTCTCCATTATAAATTTCGTTGGTTTTGTCATTGCACTAGCGCTATTGAGAGGGCAAGTACATAGTTCACATGGTGGTGGCTCTTATTCATGATATAAGGCTTCGTCAACACTTCTTTCGTCGTCGTCGATGGCTGGTGGAATTGAGGTGATCACTGGACTTGTCGTGGTCATCATCTTCATGTGGTGGTGGCTCTTAAATGAGTAAGCCAAACTAAAGAAGAATGTGAAACTGTCTCCCACATTGGTAAAGATTAAACAAAGGATTAAAAAGGTTGTGATGAGTTTCATAGAGGAGATTGTTTTTTTCCTTTTATTAAAAGTATTTATTTGCTTATTTGTAGATTAACACAGAAATATTGGGATTTGAAGAGGCCAATTTTCTTACTGCATCATATCTAAAGATTTGGAAATCTCCATATCTTTGTGGTGGAAAACTGTGAGGCATTTGGCCATCTCCAGCATTAGTCTTCCTACTTAAATTCCCATATTTAAGTATTTCAATCAGGTTGGACTTTGAAGGTTTGTAATAGGAAATGAAATACTATTGCCAAACAAGGAGTCACTAACTGCATACGGAAATGCAATTGCATTGCTAAACAATTTAATAATTACGAAGCTTTGGCATCCATACCTTCTTTTCTTCTTAGTTTTCATCACTTGGATCCGCATAAAGGTTTTTTTTTCTATTGCCAAACCGGTGGTGGCTGATTGGATATGGAAATCCAATTGCATGTTGCAATTGTAATTACTTGTTATCGCGTTGGCAATCACTGACTACCTATTTTTCAATTACTAGCTATCGAGTGGGCAAATATTGGCTATCAATTTAATCTGCCGAAAAAAAAAACCTAATTGGATACGGGAATCCAAATGCATTTTAAGAATGTAATTACCAATTTTCGAGGTGGCAATCGCTGGCTACACTTTGGTCAATTACTGGCTCTCAAGTGGGCGATTATTATTACAAGATTTTACTTGTAAGGATCCTTGTTACTGGCTACCTTTTGGTCCATAATATTGTAACATCCGATCCGATTTTTTAATAATTTTGATTAATTTTAAATTTAAATAAAAAGTTTAAAAGTGAAAATATGATTTTGCCCTGAGAGTAGGGGTAAAATAGTCACTTTTTGTTTCGGAAATATTTTGAGGCAACGAGTGGTATTTTTACGTAAGTCGTACTGAGACGAGTCCATAGACACGCGGTGGGCTCAAATCGGAATTTTAACAGAAAAGATATGATCAAAATAACCCTAGTGGCAAAACCGTAAATAACTTTAAAAGGGATTTTAAAAATTCTGGAACCTTCTCTTTCTCTCTCACTCTCTCTCTCCGCGCGATAAACACCCCCACCTGTTTTCTCCTCCGATCGGTTCTCTCCTCCCAGCCACCGCCACACCGCCGCCCAGCCTGCCGGACCGATCAAGACCTGATCGGCATCAACCCCGCAGCCAAGCCCAGCCGTCCCCCGCCGCCTACCGCCTTCGACCCACCGGAAAACGCAGAAAATCGCGCTGGTTTTTGACAGAATTTCCAAGCGCTCGTTCTCTCTCATTTCTCCTCCAAATTTGACATGTAAGGTATGGATTTCCACCTATTTTTCCTGATATAGCTGATGGTTGGGTAGGTTTTCATCAATTTTGAGCGTAGGTAGTTCGATTTTGGATCCAAAGTTTGACCGGATTTCGGGTTGAATTTCCGGCTACTTTCGGCCACTTTTTGAGGTAGGTCCATGAACAAAAGTTGCTCCAAATTAGGTGTATTAACTAGGGTAGAAGTCTTGAGCTGTGATTTTGAGATTTTCCGGCGAGCCGCTATCGCTTTGGACACCCACGCGCTAACGGCGCGTGTGGATGCGCGTGGGCACTGTAACAAAGGGCCATTGTGTCCCAATGCGATCCCCTTGATGTCACGAGCGTGTAGGAATTTGCGGATCTCAATTCGGATAACGTTTGAACTCCGAACGGATCTCGCATATTTTGCGATTTCTGGGTTCAATACGTTAGAACCGTTGGATTGCTTTCAATTTATTACATGTTGATCTGAACATTTCTAGGATCGTGTAGAAATTCGTGGATCGTGAATCGGAGCCCCGGATGTTCCGATTCAATAAGTTGAAGTTTGCGGTTTGCAATAACCGTCCGATCGTGCGATCGTGAACAATCCAACCGTTCGATTTGGACCAAACTCGCAGGACATGTTTTCTAAACCTAGTGGGACCCATAGGAACTTTCGGATTGTGAAACAGAGGTCGTGGGCCCCGTGGGCTCAAGTGACCCAATTCGGGAAGTTTGACCGCTCGGTTGACCGATCGTCTTCCGAGGCTCTTCCACCGACCTAAACATGTAATCGGACCCTAGGATGCCTCGTTTTGCGTACACACATCGGGGAATTGGGGAATTTTATTTTAAATTATATATTCCGCTTTCAAGCGCTTTTATATTCGTAGCAGGCGGGACCCTCCCTGGGTCAAGCAGTGTGGGATTATTTGTGAGTGGACATTTATTTTAAATATGCATTATTTTCAATAAATGAAGAATATGCATGATTTATATATATAAATATACGTTTATATACTTTGGATTTTATGATTGGGAATTTCATATAGATTATTTATTCGAAATTTTTGGCTGGAAATTTGATTGAAATTTGAGATTTAAGAGTCGAAATTATTTGATGATGAACGATGTCGATTGCCAAGTTATTTGTGAATATAATTCGAGATATGATATATATATATATATATATATATATATATATATATATATATATTTCCGGCGTGTGAGACCCTTTGATTGTTGGAAATCATCACACGTGGCGTTGGAATTTCCGGCATGTGATGATGTAGTCTGCGCGCGTAGGATTTGGTTTTGAGCCACACGTGGCATTGAATTTTCCAGCATTTGTGCTATTGAGTTTGTCCCCTGGTTGGACTGCTCAATCCCTAGCCGCATGATAGAAACAGGAAATCCTGCGGGCTAGTCAAACAATCCCCCGGTTGGATTGTTTCCCCGGTACCTAAGTAGTGTAATACGTAATATTTACTTATATACATACAGCTATATAGCTATATAAATATACATACATATACATAGTAAATCCTTAATCTTGTTTTAAGGCTTGTGCCTAAAAATATATATATATAATTATAAAAATATTTATGTCTATACCTATGTACTTGAATATTTAGGTCCTTGGTGATTAAGAATTTATGATGTGATGCAATGCCTTTCGAAAATTTACATGCAAGTCGTAATGCATATTTCCGGGAAGAGGAAATATGATGTACTTTTTATAAAACTAGAAAATTATAATTATGCATGGTTTGGAGCATTATTTTTAAGTGGTGGGGTTACTATTTGGTTTTGAAGTTTTAAGCAAATCTTTATTTTTGTCCACTCACATTTTTTATTTTGCGCCCCTTAGACAGTAGATGCTCAAGTAAGACGCGGATCCCACTCCTGAAGTCGTCCAACCGTGCAACTTTGTAGTATAGGTCTTAACCTTCTTCTGTAACTGAACTACTTGTTGTAGTAACATCTTAGTTAGTTGCTCTGTTATTGCCCGTGCTAGGGTGTATGTTGAGGCCAGAGGCCATATATTAAATGTGAAATGCATGCTGTCGGTTGGGTATATTTGTGATCTTTTTGGAGGTTGAAAATTTTGGGCATTATTCAAATTACAAAGAAGTCCCGGGGTTTAGATTATGGGCCCGGCACCTATGATGCCGGAAAAGATGGGATTCGTCCCGGATTCCGAGGATATTCGGGATGGGTCCTGTCAGCTTGGTATCAGAGCATTAGGTTCATTTCCTTCGACTTTCATGCTTCCTCTGTCTTGACGTAACTAACCTATTTTCTATTCTTTCATATAGAAGTATGCATCCCCGACGCCCGAGGACGAGGGGCCACAGCTCGAGAGGGGCACTTAACCCGCCACCTCCATTTCCATCACCACCTCAGTCGCCATCACCACCATCTTCACCTCCACCATCTCTACCTGTCAGAGAACAAGCTAGGGGAAATGAGGTTGACTTGGGGCAGGTCCTGGCTCAATTTACTCGTACCGTAACCACGGCCCTCCATTGGAGTTGTAATCTTGAAGGTGCTGATATTGTGAGGGTCATGGAATTGGGGGCTAAGGAGTTCTTTGGAAGTGTTGATCCAGTTGAAGCCGAGGCTTGGCTTATTGACATTGAGCGGATATTTGAGGTCTTGCAGTGTCCAGATGGTGATAGGGTCCGCTTAGCTACCTTTCTCCTTAAAGGTAACGCTTATCACTGGTGGAAAGCAGCCAAAAGAAACTATACAAACACAGCCGCAGTTACTTGGGAAGAATTCCAGCGAGTATTCTTCGAGCAGTTCTACCCACCTTCCTACAAGAATGCTAAGAAGTCAGAGTTCATGTATCTAAAACAGGGTTCCATGTCCGTGCTGGAATATGAGCATAAGTTTAATGAGTTGTCCAGATTTGCACCCGAGCTTGTGGCCACTGAGGAGGAAAGGTGCAGACGTTTTGAGGAGGGTTTGTGGTTGGACATTCAGGTAGTGGTCACTGCCACCACTTACCCTAACATGAGAGCACTTGCACAGGCAGCTGACAGAGTAGTCAAGAAGTTCAGCATGGGTGCTGGCAGACGCCGAAAAGATGCTTGGGGCTTTGGTGGGCCTAGTCAGGGCCCGTCAAAGAAAGGAGGATCTAGTTCCAGCTCAGCGGGTAGTGGTTGGTCTGGAGGACGTGGATCCAGCTCAGGCCGTGGGAGATCTGGTTCTTGGCCAGCATGGAGTCAGTATTCAGGGCAGCAGTCCATGGCCAGCACAATTAGAGTTCCTTCCAGGCAAACTAGTGCAACTTGCCATAATTGTGGGCAAGTTGGCCACTTTGTGAGGGATTGCCCTAACTTCACTCGGGGCGGAGGACAAAACCAAGGGAGTAGCCTGACTTGTTATGCTTGTGGACAAGTGGGGCATACTAGGAGGAACTGCTCGACCATTCTTCAGAAAGGTACATCGGATCATGGGATTGGGGCCCAACAGGGGCAAGGCAGTATAGGCCAGAGTCAGAGCCAGAGCGGTGCTTCTTCTTCCGCAGCTAGATCATCATCCAGTAGTGGAGTGCAATCCTCGTTCAAGGGTAGAGGTGGCAGACACCAGAAAGGCCAGCCTAGGCGTCCCACTACTCATGCTCGTGTATTCTCCATGACTCAGCAGGAAGCCCAGGCCACTCCATATGTGACTACTGGTATGATCCCTATTTTTGGTTATCTCGCACATGTCTTAATTGATCTGGGGGCCACACACTCCTTCATCGCACATAATTTCATACCCTATGCCAATGTTAGACCTACACCTATGACTTGGAGTTTTAGTATCTCGTTACCTACGGGAGATGCATTCTATGCGGATTGGGTGTTCCGGAATTATTATGTTCAAGTGGAGGATGCATGGATGGAAGCCAATTTGATTCCCTTAGACTTTGTAGATTTGGATATTATTTTGGGGATGGATTGGCAGGAGAAGCATCATGCATCTGTGGATTGTTTTAGAAAGGAAGTAGTGCTCTGGAGCCCGGGGCAACTTGAGGTGATCAACCGTGGGGAGCGTAGAGTTCTCCCGACTTGTCTCATTTCCGCCATTACAGCGAAGAGATTACTCAAGAAGGGATGTATGGGGTATCTAGCTCACATCATTGACACCCGAGAGGTCACTTTGAATTTGGAAGATGTTCCTGTTGTCCGAGAATTCCTGGATGTTTTTCCAGATGATCTCCCTGGTTTACCTCCTGAACGGGAAATTGAGTTAACTATTGAGCTTCTCCCAGGCACCAACCCTATTTATCAAGCTCCTTATAGGATGGCACCCGCAGAGTTACGAGAGTTAAAGATTCAATTGCAAGAGTTAGTGGATTTAGGGTTTATTCGACCTAGTGTTTCCCCGTGGGGTGCACCGGTGTTGTTTGTGAGGAAGAGGGACGAAACTATGAGGCTGTGTATCGATTACAAGCAATTAAACAATGTGACAGTGCGTAATTGATATCCTCTGCCTCAGATTGATGACTTGTTTGATCAATTAAAGAGTGCCAAGTATTTCTCCAAGATTGACTTGAGATCAGGATACCACCAATTGAGGATTAGAGAAGAGGATATTCCTAAGATGGCTTTCAGGACTCGGTACGGTCACTACGAGTTTCTGGTGATGCCTTTTAAATTAACAAATGCTCCAGCAGCATTTATGGACCTCATGAATAGAGTGATTTGCCCATACTTGGATCGCTTTGTGATTGTGTTCATAGACGACATATTAGGCTATTCAAAGACATTGGAAGGGCATAAAAAGCACCTAAAAATAGTACTGAAGACGTTGAGAAGGAAACAGCTCTATGCTAAATTCAACAAGTGTCAGTTTTGGTTAGATAGAGTGGTATTCCTCGGACATGTAATTTCAGCATAAGGGATTTATGTGGATCCACAGAAAGTTGAAGCCATTGTGAATTGGGTACAGCCTACTAATGTGATCGAGGTTTGAAGTTTTCTGGGATTGACTGGATATTACCGATGGTTTGTAGAGGGATTATCCTTGATAGCCGCACCTCTCACGCGGTTAACAAGGAAGGAAGTTCCGTTTGTATGGACCGAGGAGTGTGAGCAGAGTTTTCAGGAGTTGAAGAAGCGGCTGACCACCGCACCCATGTTGACACTTCCAGATAACTCAGGGAATTTCGTGATCTACAGTGATGCATCATTACAAGGATTGGGATGTGTTTTGATGTAGCATGATCGAGTGATTACATATGCCTTGAGACAACTTAAGAAGCATGAGCAGAATTATCCCACTCATGATATGGAGTTTGCCGCAGTAGTGTTTGGCCTTAAGATTTGGCGACACTACTTGTATGGTGAACAATGCCAGATATTCACGGATCATGAAAGTCCCAAGTATTACTTCACTCAAAAGGAGCTGAATATGAGGCAAAGGCGTTGGTTGGAATTAATCAAGGACTATGATTGCACTATTGAGTATCAACCCGGTCGGGCTAATGTAGTAGCTGATGCTTTGAGTAGGAAAACTAGTGGAAACCTAGCTCATCTCAAAATGACTTACATTTTGTTATTAGTGGAATTACGGAAGAAGGGAGTAGAGTTGGAGATGAGTCAGCATGGTGGAATTTTGGCTAGTTTACACGTAAGACCTTTTTTGGTGGAACGGGTGATTGCAGTACAATCGGAAGATCCGACCCTTTGTATGATAAGGTTGGAAGTGGAAAATGGTACACGGACAGATTATGCCATAAGAGAAGATGGAGCTTTGGTAACTGGAACTCGCTTCTGTGTACCTAGGAATGAAGACTTGAAGAGAGAAATCATGGAGGAAGCCCACTGTTCGACCTATTCTATGAATCCAGGTAGTACCAAGATGTATCAGACTTTACAAGAGTACTACTCATGGCTGCATATGAAGGGTGGTATAGCCAAGTATGTGAGCAGATGTTTGGTATGTCAGCAAGTAAAGGCAAAGCGACAGAAACCATCCGGACTTACGCAGCCACTTCCGATCCCTGAATGGAAGTGGGAACATATTACCAAGGATTTTGTTTTCAAGCTTCCACGTACATCTAAGTGGCATGATGGAATTTGGGTGATAGTTGATCGACTCACTAAATCTGCCCACTTCTTGCCTATAAAAGAGACTTATTCTTTGTCGAGATTGGAGAAACTGTTTGTGGATGAAATTGTGAGGTTACATGGAGCACTTGTGTCCATTGCATCGTACAGGGATGCTAGGTTTACTTCTTGATTCTGAAGATGTTTACAGGAAGCTATGGGTACTAAATTGCAATTCAGTACAACTTTTCACCCATAGACTGATGGACAATCGGAAAGGACTATTCAGACCTTAGAAGACATGTTGAGGTCTTGTGTATTACAGCTTAAGGATGCATGGGATACCCATCTTGCTCTGATAGAATTCGCCTACAACAATAGTTACCATTCGAGTATTGATATGGCTCCATATGTGGCTTTGTATGGGAGGCAGTGTAGAACTCCTATTTGTTGGAACGAAGTGGGTGATAAGAAATTGGAAAAAGTGGACAGTATTCGAATAACAATGGAGAAGGTAAAGATGATCAGAGAGAAATTAAAGGTGGCCCAAGACAGACAAAAGAATTATGCTAATAACAGGTCCAAGGATCTAGAGTTTACAATCGGAGATTGGGTATTCTTGAAGCTATCTCCGTGGAAAGGCGTGGTGAGGTTTGGTAAATGTGGGAAATTAAGCCCTCGTTATATTGGGCCTTATGAGATTATCGAGCGTATTGGACTTGTGGCTTACAGACTTGCGTTACCTCCAGAACTATCTCGGATTCATGACGTGTTTCATGTATCCATGTTGCGGAAATATGTGCCTGATCTGTCCCATATCCTAGAACAACAGCCTGTGGAGTTAAGAGAGGATCTGACGTATGAGGAGCAACCGGTACAGATTTTGGACAAAAAGGAGCTAGTGTTGCGCTCCAGATATATTCCTATGGTGAAGGTACTGTGGAGTCGTCATACGGTTGAGGAAGCCACTTGGAAGCCCGAGGAACAGATGCGTGCCCAATATCCATATCTCTTTCACTAGATACGTAAATTTCAAGGATGAAATTTTTATAAGGGGGGTAGACTGTAACATCCTGACCTGATTTTATAATAATTTTGATTAATTTTAAATTTAAATAAAAAGTTTAAAAGTGAAAATACGATTTTGCCCCGAGGGTAGGGGTAAAATAGTCACTTTTTGTTTCCGAAATATTTTGGGGCAACGAGTGGTATTTTTACGTAGGTCGTATTGAGACGAGTCCGTGGACACACATTAGGCTCAAATCGGAATTTTAACGGAAAAGATATGATCAAAATACCCCCAATGGCAAAATCGTAAATAACTTTAAAAGGGATTTTAAAAATTCTGGAACCTTCTCTTTTCTCTCTCTCTCTCTCTCTCTCTCTCTCTCTCTCTCTCTCTCTCTCTCTCTCTCTCTCTCTCTCCGCACGATAAACACCCTTCCCCCCTGTTTTCTTCTCGATCGGTTCTCTCCTCCCAACCACCGCCACACCGCCGCCCAGCCTGCCTAACCGGTCAAGACCTGATCGGCATCAACCCCACAACCAAGCCCAGCCGTGTGACGGCTCGTGGGCACTGTAACAAAGGGGCATTGTGTCCCAATGCGATCCCTTGATGTCACGAGCACGTAGGAATTTGCGGATCTCAATTCAGATAACGTTTGAACTCCGAACGGATCTCGCATATTGTGCGATTTCTGGGTTCAATACGTTAGAATCGTTCGTGAATCGGAGCACCGGATGTTCCGATTTAATAACTTGAAGTTTGCGGTTTGCGATAACCATCCGATCGTGCGATCATGAGCAATCCGACCGTTTGATTTGGACCAAACTCGCAGGACGTGTTTTCTAAACCTAGTGGGACCTATAGGAACTTTCGGATGTGAAACGAAGGTCGTGGGCCTGGGTGACTCGGTTCTGGAAGTTTGACCGCATGGTTGACCGATCGTCTTCTGAGGCTCTTCCACTGACCTAAACATGTAATCGGACCCTAGGATGCCTCGTTTTGCGTACACACATCGTGGAATTGGGGAATTTTATTTTAAATTATAAATTCCACTTTCAAGCGCTTTTATATTAATTAAATATTCCTATCTTGAAATAGGTTCACAAGCCGCTCATACGCAGCAGGCGGGACCCTCCCCGGATCAAGCAGCGTGGGATTATTTGTGAGTGAACATTTATTTTATATATATATATATATATATATATATAAATACACGTTTATATGCTTTGGATTAATGATTGGAATTTCATATAGATTATTTATTCGAAATATTTGGTTGGAAATTTGATTGAAATTTGAGATTTAAGAGTCGAAATTGTTTGATGATGAACAATGTCGATTGCCAAGTTATTTAGGGTTTGAAATTTCCGGCGTGTCATGATGTAGTCTGCACGCGTAGGACTTGGTTTTGAGCCACACGTTGTGTTAGATTTTCCGGCGTGTGTGCTATCGAGTTGGTCCTCCGGTTGGACTGCTCAATCCCTAGTTGCAAGATAGAAACAGGAAATCCTGCGGCTAGTCAAACAATCCCCCCGGTTGGATTGTTTCCCGGTACCTAAGTAGTGTAATACGTAATATTTACTTATATACATACAGGTATATAGCTATATGTATAAATAAATATACATACATATACATAGCAAATCTTTAATCTTGTTTTAAGGCTTGTGCCTAAAAATATATATATAATTATATAAATATTTATGTCTATACCTATGTACTTGAATATTTAGGTCCTTGGTGATTAAGAATTCATGATGTGATGCAATGCCTTTTGAAAATTTAAATGCAAGTCATAATGCATATTTCCGGGAAGAGGAAATATGATGTACTTTTTATAAAACTAGAAAATTATAATTATGCATGGTTTGGAGCATTATTTTTAAGTGGTGGGGTTACTATTTGGTTTTGAAGTTTTAAGCAAATCTTTATTTTTATCCACTAACATATTTTCTGTTTTGCGCCCCCCAGACAGTAGATGCTCAAGTAAGACGCGAATCCCACGCCTGAAGTCGTCCAACCGTGCAACTTTGTAGTATAGGTCTTAACCTTCTTTTGTAACTGAACTACTTGTTGTAGTAACTTCTTAGTTAGTTGCTCTGTTACTACCCGTGCTAGGGTGTATGTTGAGGCCAGATGCCATATATTAAATGTGAAATGCATGCTGCTGGTTGAGTATATTTGTGATCTTTTTGGAGGTTGAAAATTTTGGGCATTATTCAAATTACAAAGGAGACTCTGCCGAATCTTCGGCAAAAGTCCCGGGGTTTAGATTATGGGCCTGGCACCTATGATGCCGGAAAAGACGGGATTCATCTCGGATTCCAAGGATATTCAGGACGGGTCCTGTCAAATATAGCAATTCCCTATTTCCCATTATGATGAAGTGGAAATGGTGGACATTAAAAATATAAATGGGGTCCTATTTCAAGTAAACACAAATGTTTGCTAAAACAAGACCAATATTACAATGTTGGGGACAATAGGGTACCATGATGTTGCCAACTAGATCTTAAATATTATAAATTACAAGATTTATGTGCCCATTTACATGTTTATGCATATGGTTCACTATATCATGGTCAGCATTGTTCCATACTATTGTATGCTTGTAATTATCTCATTACGATGAATTGTAAATGTGTTTATTATAATAAAGGACTAATATTACAATGTTGGGGAACTAAGGTACCTTGACGTTGTGAACTAGATCCTAAATGTAATAAATTACAAGACTTATGTGTCAATTTACATGTTTATGCATATGGTTTATCAGATCATGGTCAGCCTTAATCCGTACTATGGTAATTCCCTATCTATACTTGTAAGGATCTAAATACAATGAATTGGAATTGGTGAATGTTAAAGATGTAAATGGGATCCCATTTCAAGTAAACACAAGTGTTTACTACAATAAGGACTAATATTACAATGTTGGGGAACTAAGGTACCGTAACATTGTAAACTAAATCCTAAATCTAATAAATTACAAGATTTATATGCCAATTTACATGTTTATGCATATGGTTTACCATGTCATGGCAGCCCTGATCAATACTATATTGTAATTCCTTATTTATGCTTGTGAGGATCTCATTACAATGAATTGGAATTGGTGAACGTTAAAGATGTAAATGGGGTCCTATTTCAAGTAAACACAAGTGTTTACTACAATAAGGACTAATATTACAATGTTGGGAAACTAAGGGACCATAACGTTGTAAACTAGAACCTAAATCTAATAAATTACAAGATTTATGTACCAATTAACATGTTTATGCATATGGTTTACCATGTCATAGTCATCCCTAATCCACACTATTGTAATTCCCTATTTATAATTGTGAGGATCCCATTACAATGAATTGAAAATGGTGAACGTTAAAGATGTAAATGGGGGGTCCTATTTCAACTAAACACATGAGTTTACTGGAACAATGACTAAATTGCAATGTTTGGGAGTAATCCACCCTTTGACTGGAGTAATTACCAAAATAGGCAGTATTGCAAATTGATAGACAATAATTGGAAAACCAATATGGAGTAATTACATAATCGAAAGATAGTATTGTAAATCAATTGACAGTAATTACCAAATCGATATCTCTAAATTGCCAAAGCAGTACCTATCAATTGCCACATCGATACCCAACAATTGCTAAATGGATATAGTCTACTCCTACAAACCCTACTCCAAAATGTGACCTATAATTTTCAACTTAGAGACCCTTGCTACTAAAACATTATAAAAGACGCACAAACATATGATGTGGGAACAATTTTTCCTATGAATAAAGTCAATTGAAAGCTAACATGTAAATTATAAAACTATTTCAATGAATTATGCGGAACGAATTTATATTAATCATGCATTACAAAACTATTTTAATGATTGTTTTCTTTAATAATAGAAGTGCAATACAATGATTTTTTGAAGAACAATGAAAAGATAATCATGTTAACGTTAAAATTCTGTAGCACCTTAACCTGCTATAGTCGGTATTTTTAAAATAACAAAAAACTTAACACATGCTTCATTAAAAACAGATGGTGAATTAGTACACATGTGTACTATAGACGTTGCCCAATGGTAATACATGGAACATATGGAAATATTTTATTTTGATGTCTTATTGGAAAATATTTCCATGTGTATTGAACGGTAGTACACAAGACCCGAACATACAAAAATTACTCTTGTATGTTCCATTAATAGCAGAAGCTCTTTCTTTATCATCATTCATTCATTATCAACAACAAAAGCAATGGCAATTCTGAACCACTGTCTCTCAGTGACCTCCACAGCAACACCCATCTCCCCAGACTCAGCAACTCCACCTGTACCAGACCCAAGACAGACCAAGATCCTATTGCCCAAGAAGAAGCCCATGAAATGGTCCACTGGGGTAGCTCCAGGGGAGTATGGTGGCCCACCAACCACAACCAAGCTCCGAAAGTACTGGGGAGGCGAAGATGACCCTCTTACCTCTGATGATTTCATTTGGAACAGAGAATTCATGGACCGCATGAAAAAACTCATTCAGGACCCTGACTCTTCCACTCAAGCCACTCCTGTTAAGGTTTCAATTGCATTAGTCTTTTCTTTTTCCTGAGCTGATTGATTTTTTATCTGGGTTTGTTTCGTTTAGTGTTTCTTATGTTTGTCATTTGATTGGATGGTTTGGTTGGGTAATTTGATTGTAAATATTGATGTTTGGGTGGTTGGAGAATAATGGGTTTTCTGTGTTTTTATTCAAATGTATGGATTTTGATATGATATTAGATTCTTTTTACATGTATGTTGATTTAGCTTAGTAATCCATTAGATGGGTTTTTGTTTGTTGGGCAATTTGGCGTCTTTCTTGTTACTTAAGACATTTTGGTTTGGTTACTGAAGAACTGGAAGGAAAGAAAGAAAAGGAGGAATTTGAACATTGTGTTACTCGCTATCATGATTCCTCGTATGATATCTAAACCAAGCCCTTTTCATTGTTTTCTGGCTGAATTTGGCTTAACAAGGAAAAAAGATAGCACCATAATATTTCATGTTCCTTTCGTTGTTTCTTCGTAGCAATCAAAACACAGTCTTGGTGAATGAATTCATGTGGTCTTTTTCTTTGTGAATGGTTTCTGTGGTTTTGTTGTATGATCAAGCGTGTTTGGTGTAATCAGGAAAAGCCTTCTGGGTTTCTTAGCTTGAATAGAGTCATGACTCTTGACAGGTTTGTTCTCTCCAGTAGTTTCAGTTGTTTTCTTTTTTAAAAAATTTAAAATAAAAATTTTGTTCTCAAAACTTAACTGAATTAAGGACATGCAGTTTAGAAGTTGATTTCAGCAAAGAACTCACTGCTGCTCCTGCCCGGCCCAAGATAGAAGCTGTTGAGGCTCCAGCACAAGTATGTTGAATTTCTTTAACTTTTCAATCCAAGTACTTTTATCCCAGGGTCGTTGTGCATTTACAACTTTTCTTTTTCTGAAATTTATTTATTGCCAGAGTGCCAGCAGCACTAGAATCAAATGGAAATTGGCACCAACACGGCGTGAGCAAGATAAGTGGGATAGAGCAACTAAGGCTGCAACTGGAGGCAGTGTACGTCTGATATTTAATAAAAGCCCCATTGGTATCCAGCGACTTGGTCATCTATATGTCAAGGCCTTTACAGCTTATAGAAGCGAATAAGGCGTTTTATATTTAAAAATAGAACTTTCAGTTACATTCAACTAATTGTTACTTTGAAGGATATGCTTCTTGTTTTTCTGCTTCTCACTTTGATATAACCTGCAGGAAGTGATGTTTCGGGAATTAAGGCGCTCTCGGGAGGACCCAAAAGTATTGGCTGAACAGTATAGGAAACAGTATTTTAAGGTACTTCTCTGCAGTCCGGTCCACTATATCATCTATACAATCCTGCCTTTGTTCATATTCATGCTCCTTTGGCATTTCTAGAATCTAAAAAAAGAATAATATTACTTTTCATTTGATGTTGCTATTACAGTTAAAGAAGAGGTTGCAATTCCTTACACTAGGTTTAGGCAGTGTTGGGTTAGTCTCAGCTTATGTTTCATATTCCCCGGAAATTGCAGCTAGGTATGGACTTTTCAGGTTCTTATTTATTTATTTATTTATTAAAGTCCTGTCATCCCAGATCTTGGTTGCCAGGTTCATTTTCTACTTTTCCATTCCTGCCAGCAAATTTGTGAACTGCATGGGAAACGTCTTAAGATTGTCTTCTTTCTACGTGCTTTCTGTTTCTTTATTTTTTCTTCCCTTTTTGTACCCTAAAAGTTTTCATGGCAGTCCTACATCTATATTATATGTACAGAACCTGTAGTTTAACAAAATTTTATACTGCTTATTTAGAGTAAATAAATTATTAGGAGGGCAGTTTTGTTGAGTTGACTATGCAATTTGAGATGGTACATATGGGTTCAGGGTGTTACATTACTTGTATGTTGCGTGCAAACTAAAGTGCAATAAAAGTAACTCCATGGTTTAACAATTAGGATAAGTCATGACAATGACATTTAAGGTTTCTAGCTTTTTTAAGGTTCAATAAAAGTCCATAGCTTCGTTCAACCGATAGAATATGTCCTGATAGTTTTATCTGTGAGCATGCAACCAATAGAATTCGTTCTGCTTAGTTTGATACTAAAATTTGTACTGCCTATTTCGTTTATTAGTATGTGAACAAAATGTGGGCCTTGCTAATGGTTTTTTTTGGGTTAAATTCTAAAGAGATTCACTAGTGAAAGGTAGTTCCTTCGACAATTACCATCTCAGGACATCTGATGGTGTTTCATATACATTTTGTATAGATTATAATTTGTTTACGGCATTCAGCTATGGTGTTGGATTGCTCATACATCTCTTATGCATTCAGCTATGGTGTTGGGTTGCTTGGTTCTGTGGCTTACATGCGTATGCTGGGAAGTAGCGTGGATTCCATGGCAGATGGAGCAAGGGGACTTCTCAAGTATGTGATAAATGACTGTTGCCTGATAATAAATACATCAGCTGTATGTTTTGTACTGAGTAACTGATAGGCCAAAATTTGATTAATTAATTGAAGTTACTTCTCATATATGCTCACGTATTCATGAGGAGTTCAATATGCAATTTGATGTTTTCTTTAACTTCATACACATATTCATCAAGATGATTGGAAAATTCACTCTGAAAAACAACTAGCTACTTTCCCTGATCTGCCATCAATTTATTGAAGCTTCATGTGAAGATGCCTGCTAGCACCAATATTACCTTATGTTGCTAGTGCTAACTTGGGTTAAGGTTTCTTGTAAGCTTCCAACTTACAAATCTTTTTTGAAAGCTTTCAACCTTCACACTGCCTGTTGATTGAGTTAATTGTCCTTCCATATTTGTAAATATTGCTTAAATAAATGGTGTTTCAGCTCAAAGCAGTTCCTTAAAAAGGACATAAAAAACAAGATCTTACATCCGCTGTTTTTAAAGAACAAAGAAGAATATCATTTGACTTTATGGACTTTTAATGCAGGGGAGCGATTGGGCAACCGAGGCTATTGGTTCCTGTTGTACTAGTCATGATCTTTAACAGGTGGAATGGGTAAGCATCTGCACTGGCATGTTCCTCTTGCCATGTACTGTACTCGTCTTCTTTCTTTTATCGACACTTCCATTGGTGGTCTCCGCAAGTTTCTTTTAAATGCTTCCCCCATTTTTATTGGAAGGATTTTATAGTGAAATTGGTATCAAATAACCAGTTGTGATCTACAGTGGTTGTGCCTAATGCTTCTGTGGATATGGCTGAAGACAAGAAATTCAATAGCCATGACTCTTTTTCATTGACTAACAATGTTGAGTTTGGGTGCAGGCTCGTCGTTCCACAATATGGGTTTATGCACCTGGAATTGATACCAATGTTAGTGGGATTCTTCACATACAAGATTGCTACTTTTATCCAAGCTATAGAGGAAGCACTTCCTGTAGCTGAGAAAGCAGACACAAGTTCAAGCTAAACCTTCCCATCTTCATAGATCAGCAGACTATCCCATTGATAGTTCTGATGCAGCTTTCAGAGGTTTGTTTTGCTCTCAATTGTTTCCAGCTGGTTAGCACGCTTTCACTCTTTTGGCTGAAATTGAGAAAACTATATGGCCAAACTTTCACCAACCTAACATTTTTCGAACATGAAACTATGCGATTTGAGTTTCGAATTACAAATTTCCTGAATTTTGTATAATATTCTCAGATAATTGATAAATGTTAAGAAAGATGGCCAACTTTCCGCCAATAGAAACTAACTACATTGGAATTACTCTGGGTGGTGTGATCCCATAAAGTTACAACTTACAACTTGAAAACCCTTGAATAATTATTGTGCATAGTTTCTATTTTTTATCTGTTTTTTCATTTAATTACCTGAATCTACAGATAAGCTGCTCGGAAGTGAAGATATGTGTAGTGAATTGAACAGAACTGTATACTAGTTATTGCTGTTAGTTGTCTTTTGTTCTGTATGAATGTTGTAAAACAAGGGAAAAGAATATATTTGTCTATAATTTGCCTCATACCATTTGTAATATTTTCAGATAACTACATTTTTTTTTTCTTTTTTTAATTTACTGGAGGGGAAAGGCAAGCGTTGAACTCTTGTCAGCAAGCAATACATGTTCCAGTCAGAGCTAAAATCCCCAAGATTTGATTACTTAAACTGTTTTAGCATGAAAAACCTTTATCTTGTTCTTGACTTTATCCAAATCTACATAGACAATTAAATCCTGACAGAGGAAGAATTATACAGTTAAATTGGATGATAGTTCTCGACGCATGTCCAGTCCATTAGAATTTAGAGAGATTTTTCTCTCCGCTTATATAAGTAAAACTAAAAATACCATACGAGTTCCCTTAATACATATTTATTCCTTCTCCTAAAACCTCAAAATATATCTATAATATATATCTCAAATGCAGAGTGTGGAAGCTAAGACCATGTCTGCTGAAAAATCTCTATCAAGTTTCTTCATGAAAAACATTGTATCAAAATTGAAAAAATTCCCCAATTTGGTGTGAAGATTTATCTCGTATTAAAATAGCAATATTTTCGGTTTTTTTTAACCACGAATGGTCCCTTAGGTTTGCGAAATTTTCGCCTTTCGTCCTTACATGTTTCTTTTTAACACTGAAAGCACTTCCACCCATTTTCCATTGCAAAGGGCAAGGGCGGTTACTATTCACGTAAATACTGGCAGCCCTTGCAAAAGGCTTGTGGGGTTTCCACTTATTTGTCATGGCAATCACTATTCACATAAGATATGAGGAGATGAATTTGTAGAGTTTTGGTTTGGGAAGTTAAGAATATGACTAAGTATTTGTCCACCAAAAAAAAAAGTATTTACTGAAAAAAAATTCTGAAATTTTTAGTATATTTTTAGATTTTTTTAAATTTTTTTCGTTGCTGACGTCAGCTAGGCAACAGCCCAAGCTGTTCTTGCCATTGGGCTGGCTCAGTTTGCTGGGACCCATGCACTGCCCAGGCTGTAAAAGCCCGTTGGAACATCAAACTAGGGCATGGACCCCCTGTTGCCCAGGCTGGGGGGGCACCGCTGGAAGTGCTCTAATGGTCCTTAAAGTTACCCCACGCATATCAAAGTCCTTCCCTTGGCTTCCATCAATTTTTCTGTTAAAATGCTGGATACTTAAATTGGAGACTTAAATAGAAGGTATAATATTATATCAACAAAAGAATATTAAACTTTTTTAAAAATAAATATTAAAACTAAAAATAAAAATAAAAACAAATTGCCAGTTCTACCACCAGCCACCTCCCATCACTCCCTCCCATCCCAACCAACCCCCATCTTACCTTCATCCAACTTACCCCGTGCCGATCCAGCCCTCACCCACCGCGAACGCCACTCTCCGCTCATGTCAACATTTTAATGATAGGGATCATTTTGATGTGCACAGTGTAACCTTAAAAACCATTAGTATCACACAAAAACTTTAAGGACGAAAGACGATAATTTCGCAAACCTCATAACCATCCATGATAAAAAAAAAACCTAAAATATTTTTCTTTTGAAAAACTAAAGGGGGATACAAATAACAAAAATTTGAACAGATGAAGAAGCACAAAAGTATGAGCATATGGTTTGTATCATAACGGTATGTCCCCTGCTGCTGTTGCAAAAAGAAAACCTTAAGTAATAAATTTCCACAACATGAAAGCCAAAGAGAATGCAAATTCTGGTTCACACAAACCAAAACGCTATTTTTATTAAACTTATTACATAAGTTTTTATTCGATAGAGGTTTAGAGCACTTATAAGCAGAGAGCATCCATTTCGAACAATACTTCATATGTTCCAACATAAGTTACTGAAATACAAGATACCTAAACTTCAGCCGGTATTCTGCATGCCAGCAGCAATACCCTTCATGGTCAAAATAAGTGTGTCTTCTAGTCCAGGAGCATACTCACTCGTTGGATTAAGCTTTACGAGCTCTGCCGCTGGCTTGCTTGTTTTTTCCATGTACTCCTTTGACAAGTGTGGCCTTACTTTAACATGGTAGTTCGGATCACGAATCTGCTTCAGTGTATAGGCTTGGCACACATTAAGTGTGGTGATGTAAGAGTCACGGAGGAGGAGTCTCTGCCTCAAATAAGGATCTCCTTCCAGAAGAGCTCTATGTCCAGCAACCTACAAAATTAACAGAAAATGATATTAGTTTCTTAAGATACCTGCATGTGCAGTCAAACTAATTATATTTGCTCAAAAAACTTTAAAACTTGTAGAAATAAGTAATAAAACAACACCGATAGCACTTCAGAAATTTTTTCATAAAATTGATAATTTACAGTTTTAGATTAACATTAGCCTCAGATATATGCTCTTATGGTTTCACAATCAAGTCAAGGAAAAAGTAAAAAAGTGGTTATGGACACAGATGTAGAGTAATTTAATTTGTCCTTTGCAAAAGTAAGTATAAAGGGCTGCATAAACTCAGCCATTATGCAAGTAATTTAGGTGCTGTATTACCTGGAGGACGAGGCTCTTAGTTTCTTCATAGTTAGCCCTCAATCTCTCTCCAAATGACCATAGGTCTTCTGACACAAGAAGCTTGTCATACAGAGAGGCAATACCCGGGTCGCCCTTGGCAAACACCATCTCAATTAAATCAATCGTGACTCTGAAGAAAGGCCACTGATTATACATCTCTCGAAGCATATGGAGATTTTTCGCATCCTTTTCAATAGCTTGCTTAAATGCTGCCCCAAACCCAAGCCACACTGGTAAATGAAATCTTGTTTGGGTCCAAGCAAATATCCATGGGATTGCACGTAGTGATTCAATGCCTCCACTTGGCTTTCGTTTTGAAGGACGACTCCCAATGTTCATCCGGCCATACTCCAACTCTGGTGTTGCCTGCATTATCCAAGAGAAAATTATTACAGAACAATCTTCATCAGCCAATTCTGTCCTGATCAGGAGAGGTAGCTTTAAAACTAATAATAAACAAATTTTATGTTAAGGTAGGCAAAGCATGTAAGAGGAAGACAACAGAAGAATGATTCTTGAAACTCAATTTCGGGATTCAACATGCTGTCTTTCATAAAGGATTAAATTAGTAACTAACATACCATTGACCCAAAAGAGAAACTAATACATTGTTGCTAATACGTCAAGGGGGATTCATGTTATTGAAATGGTTAGTTTATACACACACACACACGCAAGCACGAAGTACATATATATTTAAAGGACGATCACATTGGATAAGTAGGATACTTACACGGCGAAAGTATTCAACAAAACGAGGTTCCTGGAAAACTATTGAACGGTATTCCTTTGTTGCAAGGACAGCCATCTCATCCATTAGTGCACGCCATTCGGGCTTTGGTGAGACAGGAGGATGCATTCCATGCTCAAGTGTAGCTGCTGTGAAACGCTGGAGTGTTCTAAAGCACAAGTGCTCCTCCCCAAATGATTGTTCAATAACTTCACCTTGAACTGTAACACGAAGTGAACCATGAATTGTGTCGGGTGGCTGAGACAATATAGCAAGATGGGTGGGCCCCCCTCCTCTTCCAACTGTTCCACCTCGACCGTGAAACATTGTAAGCTTAACCCCATATTGTTTCGCAACCTTTACGAGCTCTTCTTGAGCCTTGTATAACTGCCATGCTGCAGATAGCCGGCCAGCATCCTTTCCTGAATCTGAGTATCCTATCATGACTTCTTGCTTCCCATTGATCCTGTTTTTGTACCAATCTATTGAAAAGAGACGGCCCACGGCAGCAGGAGCAGCCTCAAGATCAGCAAGCTTCTCAAACAATGGGACAACCCTTAGTGGTTTCTTCACACCACATTCACGTTGCAAAAGCTCCACAGCAAGCACATCAGATGGCGCTGTTGCCATTGAGATAATATAAGCACCAAAATTGTCTGAGGGAAGTTCTGAAATGACATGGAATGTGTCCAGCACATCAGCAATTTCTTCAGTCTTGGGAACATCAGAGCCAAAAAGGGGGCGCTTGCCACTAAGCTCAGACAAGAGCCATTCTTGTCTACGTTCCTCGGACCACTCTCGATAAGACCCAATCTCCAGGTGCCTTGTTATAGCATCGAGGACATCAGTGTGCCTGTCTGATTCTTGCCGTATGTCTAGTCTCACAAGAGAGAGCCCAAAAGTGGAAACTTGCCGTAAGAAATCAAGAAGGCTTCCATCAGCAATTGCCCGATCGCCACAGGAGCAGAGTGACCGGTAACACATTTCGAGAGGCTCCAGGAACTACAAGGGAGCAAAAAGACAAAATCAGCTCTAGTACAAGACATTGTTGCATGAGCACGAAAGATGGGGAACAATCAAACATGATTTCAATACTGAATGTCAATTGTAATTTATTCAAAGACTACCCCAAGTTTAAAGCTGAACAAATCTTAAAATTGTGTAGACTTTGGCAATTAAGTTTGTTTTATAACTCTACAACCAAATACATAATGCTGGTGGTTAGGAGAGACCTGTTCAACATTTGTAAAGGTTGTTTCCTCAGGAATTTCAGAGATTCCATTGGCTAACAATTGGCGAGCACGTTCACGTGTACTGTACAGCTTGTCTCTTACATCACCAAGAATAACGCGATAAGGCTCATTTGGAGGAATTTGCTTCCAAAACTCTGCATCCGAAAAGCATAGTTAAAAAATAATAATAATAAATCCATTGCACACTTAAATTTTAAAAAAAAGTCAAAAAAGTTAATAGAACTAAGAGAATTTTCAGCTAGTTTCAACAATTAGGAAGGCCATTCTGCTTAAAGTTCAACTTAGTAAGCCAAAGATTTGAAGTTTTACCACCTATTGAAAAAGTTTCAAGCAAGGATGATAAAAACATGAAGTCATCTTTATTGCATACCTATATAGTGTTTCGCATCCTTCTTTGAAGACCTATGAAGTTCATGAGCACGAGAAAGAAGCTCATCATTGCAGCGCCACATGGATAACTGGGAAAAAAAATGGTAATAAGAAATACAATATGGAAAGAAAAAAAAAGAGTATTCAAGTACTCTGAACAGGAGAATTATATAACAAATCTAAGTGGAAGTAACGATTCTTTTGACACCTCAAACATAAGATCCTCTATCTGGGAGAAGTACAAGTTAGCAGCCATCATTCTAGCCAATAAACATACATCCCGTGTAACTTCAGGAGTGACCCTGGGGTTTCCTGCAGTCCATATCAGGCAGATGTTACGGTACAGAAGCAGCAAAATCATTCTAAGGCATGATTTTAGAGTGAGTGGAAAGATATGCCTTAGAGATTTGGACCAAAAAAAAAAAAAAGGCACTGTGTAAGGACAGAGTTAGCTCATCCAGTACTAGCATGAGATGAACATACCATCACGGTCCCCACCCATCCAAGAAGAAAATTGAATGAGAGGGGCATTGTAAGGAACACGTTCATTTATCCCTATGTTCTTCAAAGCAGTGTCAACACGACGTAAGAATTTTGGTACACCTTTCCAAATTGTCTCATGAAAGTAGCTCATTCCCGCCCTCATCTCATCTTGAGGGGTTGGAGGAGTCCTTCGGATTTCATCTGTACGAAATGCAGCTTGAATCTACATGAAAAGAGAAGTTAAATTATATCAATTTGAAATAAAAGCTTCTTTTGGTTATAAAATAAAAGCTTATTATTATAGAGCAATTATTCTACACTAGAAGAAATTATTGGAGAAATCAAAATTGTGGAGGCACATGTTGGGGAAGCAATTTTCTGTCGTATGAGAGAGAGAGAGAGAGAGAGAGAGAGAGAGAGAGAGAGAGATGTATATTGGCATCTGGGTGCAACTGCATTGGCAATTCCAGCAACCTTAAGGAAAACATTAGCATAGTCCAGAGAAAATGAGTTTTTAAATTCAAATTTGGCCAAGAACATAACAAAAATCTACAATGAGTGTACATCGCATCAGTAAACAACATTCCATTATTAGTTTCCACATACCTCCCTTTGTAGAGCCTCATCAAGTTCCTGTTTATCATCAGGTGTAATGTCCTTAGCATACAACTGTGTCAAACAATTTCTTACCCTGAAATGGTCAAAGTTACACAATGTCAGTACCAAAATAACATACCATCAATATAACATGTCTAATCCCACACAATTTTCTTTTAGCAGTCCAAAGTGGATCTGGATAATAAACATATCCTGGGCAAGTTGCTTAACCAGTGGCCTTCTGCAATTTGTCTTCTTACATAAGAGAAATGAAAAAGGTAAGTGGAGAGTGAACCTTGCATGCTTTTGAAGCAAGGATCTTCGAACAGACTGAGTAGGATGTGCTGTTAGGACCAAATCTACAGTCTGGTTCTTCAAAGCATCAAAAACTTCTTCCGGGGACTTCTTCAGGTCTCCCACAAGCCTCTTGAGAGTCTCTTCAATGTCTGACTCTGTAGTAGCTGAAGCCTCATCAGCGAAGTCTCCCTTCTTCAACTTGATCCTCCTTCGATAAGCAATCTGAACTTCCTCGGCCAAATTGGCCAAGTTAAGCATGTGAGAAAAGGACTTAGCAATGACAATCGAATCCCCAGGATCCAAACTCGTTAGAACCTTTCCAAGTTCCTCCAACTTTTTAGGGTCCTGCTTTCTTTCATATTCTGCGGAAAGTTCATAACAATCTTGCACCTAGTCCAAATTAAATCACAACAGTCAATAAATTACTCGTTTATCATCACATAATCTCATGTAAGAAGTGACCCAGTTATCTAAAATGCAGAAACTTTTGAGTGAAATTTCATATGTCAAAATCTAAATCATTATTTTACTCTACCCGTCTAGATTAAACCAAAACGCCATCAACACTACCAGCGTTGAAGGAGTGAACTTTTGAGTCTTCCAAAATGCAAACAGGACTAAACACAAAGACGAATGAGAATTGAAAATTTAAACGAAAGAGCAAGTTGGTACACAAGATAGTTTCTTCCACAATTTTCTTTTAAGAATAAAAAAGAAAAAAGTCAAGATATTCCCAAACAAGCATTATAAAAACCAAGCGATAATATCAAGGTGAGAAACAAAAACATACATAATAACCAAGAAAAAAGAAGAAACTTTATCAAAACTAACATGGTCGCTGAACTATCAAACTTTAGCACACTGAGCTAAAAGTAGTCAAAGATTACTAACAAATAAATTGATTAATTTAAACAAAAAAACAAACCCAATACCGTTTCTCTGAGACTCTCTCCATGTAAATCCTGAAGAATGTCAAGGAAGCGATCCAATAACAAAGCATCATACTCAATCAGTTTGTCATCCTCAGACACCTTCCCTGGTGCCAGCAGCCTCAGCTGTGCGTCAATTGAAGCCATCTTCTCCAAGTTCCTTGAAGCCATGGGCGCCTTCTCCGTCTCCGTCTCTCTCTCTCTCTCTCTCTCTCTCTCTCTCTCTCTCTCTCTCTCTCTCTCTCTCTCTCGCTTGGTTTCTGGGTTGCTCTGCTTTGCCTCTGACTTTTTAACCAACCCAGATATGCATGCTATTAATAATTAAAAACAGAAAAGTAAATCCAGAAGGAGAAAGGTGTAGAACAAAGTGAGTTTCAGGAGGACTATAAAACCAATTGAAGTAGAATTCAAACTCTATTAATAATAATAATAATTATTATTATTATTATTATATATTGGGGAAAATAAAAATAAAAAAGAAGAAAAAAGAGGAGGAACCAAAGCAAATCCCGTGAGACCCAGATGAAGAAAGAGCAGGTAGGTTGCAGGAAAACGGGTTGCTTATGAATTACGATCTGAGCACGAGAAAGAAAGAAAGTAGACGGAAGAAGAAGAAGAAAAGCAACGGGCTTGGTTGAGCGTTTGATCACGGAAGGGTCAGAGAGTGAGTGTGTGATGCAAAGCAAGCAGGACTAATTTCTGCGTTGTTGGCCCTTTTTATTTTATTTATTTATAGTCAGTGAACCAGTTTACTTTTACGAATCCGACAAGGATACCTGAAATCTAGTAATTTACATCACACTGTGTCTCCATTAATTTAATTATTTTCATTTACATAATTATGGAGTTAAATACAATGTGTTTAGATGAGGAAATTTAAAGTACAAATAAATTCATAAATGACAGAATTTAAAATGGTAGAAATTGATGTTTTAGAATTTATAAAGTTTTTTGTTTGGTTAACGAATTTAAAGCACAAAATTTTTATTTGTACAATTATCTTTTTTTAAAACTCAATCTCTTTTGAAATTTTGGAAATGACGACTTTTAGATAGAACTTAAAGTTGGGATTTATAATCTCCAAGTTCCATGTTTTTCCCACGCAGAATTTCTAAATTTTTATGTTTTTTTTATCCAAACACGGGAATTAGTTCATGCCAATTTAGAAGTTCTAACTTTTGTCAAAATTCCAAGTTTATTTTTTGTGGGAAATTCTTTTTCTCTATTTGTTTGGTTGGAAGTGGGAAATTCATCTACTGTAAGTATCAAATAGGTGGAAATGAGACTAATACACCCTAGAAAACCCTAGATGCTGAGAGAGAGAGAGAGAGAGAGAGAGAGAGAGAGCTCAGATCCGGGGGAACCCCCTGATCCCGTTAGATCTTCGGTGTTCTTCGATTTTTGGTGGACCTATGTTGATCTACTCTTCTTTTGATAGATCTATTGTCTCATATTTGGGCTAGCTTTCGTCATCTTGCGAGGCTACTCTTTAAGGTGTTGCGGCTTGGTTATAGTAGATCAATTGCTCATTGGTGCGTTGAGGCCCTGGAGTGACTAGGTGGCACTCTGTGTGTCATGTTATAAAGGAATATTAGTGGCGGTTAGTTTTCCTTTTGCTAACGCTATTTTAGTTTTTTATTATTTTGGTTTAATTTATTCAATAAAGTCTAGAAACTCTATGAGTTTTCTAAGTTCTTTTTCTCACGATTCCAAAAACTTAGTTGAGTTTGATGGTGTTCTTAGTCTCTTTATGAGAGTCATGCCGGTTAGCGGCTAGTTTTTCTCATTAATGTCATTGGACTAGATTCGGGGAAATTATGGCGGTTGGAAGCAGTTATAGAAAAGTTATTTTCAAGAGTGACGATTCTATCCATATTGTTTCAGCTTTTCAACTCACTCAAGTCATATGGGAAGTTTTACCCATGTCTATCATATTGTTATTTGGATGACTCTCTTTACAGTATGTGTTGTATGCTTTTTCCCTATTGATCTAATAAAATTGTATCACATTTTTATCATATATATATATATATATATGTATGTATAGGTGAGATATAACAGTAGGAAAAGTAAAACTTGGTTAATTATAAGGATGATGGGCCATCAAGAAAACATTAATGATATCAATGGAATATTAGTAGAATAAGAACTTGCCACAAAATCTAAAATATGGAGAAACAAATTGGAATCAAAGGATTTAAGAATTAATAAAAGTGAAAGAAAATACTTAGATTGTGATAAATACAATGGAAAGAATATTACAAAGATAAAATAGGAAAGAATAATTTAATGGGCAGAATGCTGAGCACTAAAGTAAGTAAACAAAAATCAATGTAATGGAAATGAAAATATTAAGAGGGATTATTAGAGTGACTAAAAAAATAAGAATAATGTTACTCTTATCATATTTGTAGACCACATTCGCATATCATTTTATGTTGCAAATGAAGTGAGCAACCACATCAATTAAAATTAATTTAATATTTTCTTTTCTTTTATAATTTATTGACACTTTTTAATTGATGTGGCTATCCACTTCATGTGCTACATAAGGCAGTATGAGAATGTGGTATACAAATATGGTAAGAGTAGCATTACTCTTAATACAAATACAAGGATGATATGTATTTGTGGTGAGTTCGATATTAAGTTGTAATTAGCCCATTGTAGTGGTATAGCTTTGTTGTGGATGAATTATCAAGATGTAAAAATAGATAATCAATATATTATAAAGAAACATTAGAAATTCTACCTTTAATGATAAGATCAAATAAAGTAGGTTTAATTATCATTGGCATACATAGCAAATATTTGGATACATCTTTATTTTCTAACAAAAGAAGACTGGAAAATAAGAAATAATAAAATTAAATCGTACATAATTTCGTTATTCAACTCTAAAAATTGTTTAGTACTTGATGCAGTTAACAAGGATATGTTAATTTTTGCAAACTGGGAAATAATAAAAAAGATTGTTCAACTGTGGGAAATTAAAAACAAATTAGACCAAGTAGTAATTAGGATCAAACTCAATAGTGAGGAGTTGATTGTTTTGAGGGTTGTGTTTTGCAATTAATTTATTTCATTAGCAAAAAAGAAAAAAAAATTATCTTTTCGATTTAATTGTTCTCACGGAGCAGTCAACGCCTACAGTCATTTTCTTTTCCTTTGTCTTTTTTACATATGGTCAGGCAATCAGTGTAGGAGTGGAACTGGAATATGCCTTGAAGAGAAGTATATGCTGTCGAGATCTCAAAAGAAAGAAAAATCCTTATCAAATAAAAAGAAAGAGGGATTCTAATTCCAACCTCATTGGATTGTTTGAACAATAAAAAAATCCTCATTGGATTTTTTTTCAAAGATACCATTATGCTTATAATTTTTTTTTTAAAAGGACAAAAGTAAGAAAAGATGAATTAATAATAAAAAAAAAATGATAAAAAAGAAAAGATGAGAGAATCAAATGTGTTATCATCATGGTTGTTGAGCTTTATATTCGTAGATTCTCGGATGACTAGAAATAAAATCTCAAGTAAGGAAGGAATTAGGAATTTTCATCGGAATGAACTATAATTTTTGTTAATTTCCATCTGTTATATAGAGGAGACTGGTGAGCTTTGTTTTGGCAGTTGTCTAGTGGAGTGTGCCTATTTTTGTTAGGGTAGGTTTAGCCAATTTTCATTGAGTGGGATGAACTTCACATAAATTAGCAGCAAATTTATATATGTCCAAAAACTTGCATTAAGAGCTAGAGCCCACCCTAGTATGAGAGTGGTTACGCCCTTGGTCTCAAGGACTCCTAACTTGGATTCATGTGAGGTACCAAATTTGGAAGTATGGTTAATTGTGTGTTGTAACTTGTATGAATAAGTTGTAAGGAACTTTTCAAAGAAATGACTTAACATTGAATGAATTGTCTTGATAAGGGTTAAGTTATATTTATAAACTCAATTATCAACCAACACAAACCCTTGCGAAAAAGTTATAATGTCTCATTCAAATTCAACTACATCTAACCTTTCAGTTATAATTATTTGAATGTTTCTCATGTCGACACATATTTTCCAATAATAATATAGTAAATTTGGGGAATTCAGTATATCGTTAGTATGTGTATATCGGTACCACTTTACATTTCATGGTGCACCTTTACATATAATACGCGTTGTAAGAACCATGTTATCATAATCATATTGAAGTAAACTTTGGTTTATTCAAGGATTCATTTAAAACATCAACATGATAACATACATTATATATGATGTTTCCCTCTTTTCAACTGAGGTGGCTAATGGAAGGAACGTTTGATCCTTCTTGTTTTGGATGCATAGGCATGCCACACCAAGTATTGATTGGCTTAAATGGAAAGGGTCAGATTGTTGTGTTCGTGCTTCTGACTTGTAATCAACTGATTGATCGATCAAGCAAAAAACCTCATCTTGGCCTAGGTTCTTTCACTTCCTCAACGTCAAGGATGGTTGAGCTTTGTATGTCTATTTTTAGGGTTTGGGGATTTTAGTGAAAATGATGTAATTAAATTAAAACTGTGATTAAACTAAATGACAAGAAAGTAAATGTAAGAAAGTGGATTAAAGCGAGAATTAAACATAAATTAAGATAAAGCATAAATAAGAACGATAAATTGAAATAAACTTTAAATTAAAGTAAACTTGAATGAAATTCGATAAAGTAAACTTAATGAAAATTCAGGATCAATGGAATCTAAATTTCAAGAAAATAAACTTACACTAAGGAATTGAAGTGCTTGGAAATGTAAAACCTAAACTAGGAATTCAAAAGTGCAAGAAAAAAAGATAGGTTTTGTGTTGATCGGACATGTCCTTGTGTAACACCCCGACCCGAAAAATTATTTTTATTTAATTATTTAATTGTGTAATTACATTTTTGCTCTTGGAGGTAAGGGCACTTTAGTCACTTTTTGTTCGAAAAGGAATTTGGGGAATTGAGTAGCACCTTTAAGTGGAGCTCATGAATACGAGTTCGTAGACAACATACTCAATTCCCGGAAGTTATGATGTACGGAAGTGCAATGGCACAACCGTAAATATTACGAATTCCCAATTTAAAGTTCAGACCCAATTCCTTTTTTTCTTCTTCTGGTTTTCTCTCTCTCCCTGCACGATAGATTTCTCCTTCTTTCCCTCTCTCTCTCTCTCTCTTCAAGGTGAACAGTGGCACTACCGCTTGTACTTCAAATTTTGGCGTCGTTTGACCTCAGTTGCCATCGCAACCTTCATGAAATATCTTCCTCTCGTCCTCCTCTACAAAACCCACCTAAGATTCGATCAACTTAGTAGCTGAAGAGCTCGATTCGACGATGAGAAGAACTTAGGTTTTTCGGGGGTGTTTTGCTAATTTCCGACGACTCCAGCCACCATTTCCGTCGAATGAGGTACCCAGGCGCAATGTATCGCTCAGGATGAACTCACTCAGGGTTGAGCTAGCATTGGACTTGTTGTGAGTGGAAATTTGTTTTTAAATGAGCATTGTTTTTCAAATATGGAATTACTTGCATAAATGTGATTTGATTGAAAATTTGTTTATTTTGGGTTAATGACGTTGTGGGATTTTATTATCGGGCTAGTCTTGGCTTTGACAATGTGATATGGGATTTCCAGGGATTATTATTATTATGATTTTATTATTATTAAAGTATATATATTTGGGTTTCGGACTATGGTGATATTGTTTATTTTTATGGAATTTGATTATGGAATTTGGATATTTTGGGATATGGGATTTATATGGCTACACACCATTTGTTGTACCTTCCCCTTGGTTTGATATGGAAAGGATGATGGAATTATGGAAAAGAATTAAAGTTGGTCTTTGTGACCCATTAGGGCACACATATACTCTTTGAGAGATGTGTCAAGATGTTAGTCTATACGTATTATTGGATCAGTCGCACGTACGATGCAGGTCCCGGCATGTGTGCTTGGGAGCAATAGTCCCCAAGTTGGATTGCTTATCCCTAGCCACATGTGCGATGCAGGATCCCTGCATGTGGTTGAGAATAAACAATCCTTGAGTTGGATTGTTTTCCCTGCTACATATCTTGATGTGGTGAATGTGTGTGCATGTGTGTGTGCATATATATATGGATTTATTTCTAGGTTGAGGTTTTTTGAGCATGAGCATTGAGAGTACTCTGCACAGGTATGAACATTTGAAATGAATTTTGAAATTGAGATCGGATATTTGGAAATTACTTCGTATATTGTATTTTTGTAATTGTATGGTTGCGGGAAAAAGGATTATGGGTTTTGATGATTATATTTTATATTAACCGGGGGGGGGGGGGGGGGGGGGGGGTTATTTATGTTGAATATAAATTATGTTTAATGCTTTGTTTTTGTCTACTCACATTTTCTGTTTTGCGCCCCTTAGGTTCTAGATATCCAAGGTCAAGACACCACATCGAGGCATCACTGCTATTCGGATTGTAGAGATTCCTCCTTTATCTTTTTCTACTTTCATTGTTCCCTGGTTGTAAATTTAATCTTTAGTTGCTCTGCTTGCTAGTTTGAGTTTGAGTAGAGGGCGTGATGCCCATTTGAATAGTCTTAATTGTTATGCGTGCCTTACCTTGTGCATGTTGGAAGTTGGGTTTGTTCTAGCGCTTCTTTGCAGGTACTGTAAATTAGGAAATGTTCCAGTTACAGGGGAGACTACCGAAATTTGAGTAGAAGTCAAATCGTCTATCCGTTTAAATTAGGGCTAAAAGGCTTTTTAGTAAAGTGGGTCCGACATTGGTTAGATGCCAAACAGGAAGTAGGGTTCGTCATGAATTCCTAAGGAGAATCCGGGGTAGGTCCTGTCAACTTGGTATTAGAGCATTAGGTTTAAATTCCTGTAGACTCCACACCTCATGTGCATCCTTAGTATCGTTAAGTGTAGTGTGTTCTGTTACATAATGATGCCTCTTCGACGCGGATGACCTCATAAGAAGTTTTAAGTATGGTTCGTAAGTTTGTATCCATTGACACGTGGTAAATTTTAAGTTTTGGGCTGTTAAAATTGTTTGAGTTAACTGTGTGTTTTGGCTAATTGAATTAAGAAGTAACAATTTTTGGAGTAAAAAGTTTTTGTTTATCGTGCTAATAAGATCTTAAGGCAACTCTTGTGGTCTTCAAATAGTTAGACCAAGGTTTAATTTGGTTTGTCTAGTTTGAGCCTTGGGTTAACTTGGGAGAAATTTTGGGTTAACTTTCAGGAAAAAGGTTCGGTTGTTTCGGAGTAAACTTGTGCAAGAATTTGTCATGAGTGTAACTGAAGGAGGGTAGTGGAGATCACTAACTAAATAAGTACATCACTGTTAGCAAGGGAACCATTTGGTTCGAGATCGATAGTTTATTAGAACCTTGTTCCATATGACTGAGTACGGGTTAATGGAGTGCACGTGTTTAGGTTGGAAAAGATAGGATTGTTGGGTCTCTCAACTGAGTCTTGGGAGTTTGACTGGTGGTGAAAGCATCACTAGTTGAAGTGGAGGAATGAGGTTATTCCTAAGATTGTTTTTTGTTCAAGTTAAGAACAATGTTGTGGTAGTAGGGGTGGTTGGTATCGTGATTCACTCAAGAACTTGAGAAGATCATGATAGAGAAACAGCTTGTGTGGAGGTTGGTTTTGGTTGGTTTTCATGGTGGCATTAAGTGAATGCAACAATAATGATTCATTTCGTTGCACTTGTGGATGCGAAGCAAGTAGTTGTGCTCGGAGACTGAGAGACTTACGGTATGATAAGGACTAGTGTGGCTACTGCCTTGGTGTTGACCATTTCCTCAAGTGGAACTGCTTGTGTTAATATAGCAAGGGGAATCTTGACACTTATGTTTCAGGATAAGCAATGACCCATGTTCGAGGAAATTCAACGTAGGAATAGAGTTGGTGGCAATATTCTCTACCAAAAGGCTGGAACTTTTACCAAATTAGTCGAAGGTTGAAAGTCTTTGGGAAATTTTAAGGTGTGAAAGAAGAGGTTAGCATACTTCAATAAATTGGGATGTTACACTTTTGTAGTATCCAAGGAAAAATAATGTAGTCATGGGTATCTCTAGTGTGATAGCCTAGTGAGTCTTGGAATGACTATGTTCAAGGGTTGAGCTAGCATTGGATTTGTTGTGAGTGGACATTTGTATTAGCATTGTTTTTCAAACATGGAATTGCTTGCATAAATGTGATTTGATTGAAAATTGATTTATTTTGGGTTAATGAGGTTATGGGATTTTATTATCGGGCTAGTCTTGGCTTTGATAATGTAATATGGGATTTCTAGGGATTATTATTTTATTATTATTATTATTATTATTATTAAAGTATATGGATTTGGGTTTCGGACTATGGTGATATTGGTTATGTTTATGGAATTTGATTATGGAATTTGGAAATATTTTGGGATATGAGATTTATGTGGCTACACACCATTTATTGTACCTTCCTCTTGGTTCGATATGGAAAGGATGATGGGATTATGGAAAAGAATTAAAGTTCATCTTTGGGATCCATCAGGGCACATCTATACTATGAGAACCTGTAATATATATATAAATAATTATTCATACTACATATTAATTATTTTTAATATGAATTTTTCTTATTTAAATATTTATTGTGAAGACTTATATGTTATTAAATCTTAAGCCTAGTATGAGATTATTCCTTTAGTTGAAAGATGACACCATTCTTGTTTTCCACATGTAGAGACTTAGAATTGGTTTTAATCAAATCATCATTGCCATGCCACCTTGTATGCTAGTAACAAGTGGTGTTGTGATATCATTGGCCAAAGGTGGATGACTCACATTATTCCTTTACTTTCTATTTTATCTTTTGGTGGTGGTGTTGTGATATCATTGGCCAAAGGAGGATGACTCACATTATTCCCTTACTTTTCTATCTTATCTTTTGGTGGTTTAAAATATTGTATATATGAATATTATTTGGTTTGCATCCATAGCCTCTCCTATAAGTATCATGCTTCCTTACTTCAATCATTCATTTCAATCCTTTAAGATAGATTTCTACCATGAAGTAGTGTTAGAGAGAGAGAGAGAGAGAGAGAGAGAGAGAGAGAGAGAGAGAGAGAGAGAGAGAGAGAGAAGGAAGAAAAGGAAACAAGATGAAGAGCGTGTGTGTTCGTCTTGCAATATTTCATACTTATCCTGGCGAGTGGGTTATGTAATATGTTCTAAAAGTTCTTATTTTGTGATAAATGTGAAAATCATGAGTTTTATTTACAAATCTCTCTCTATTTTCAAGTCAAGCATGTCTAATTTGTGTAATATTTCACACAATATATATTATTTGGAGTTTTTGTGAAGTACGTATTATTCATGGAACATGAGAACTTCAGTGACGGGGTATCTGCAGGATAAATGTATCAGACAGGGACATAGGGAAGTGAGGTTGATAAGGGTCATGTGCTGGGCACAATTTGTGAAGGATAACCAAGATATGAAGTAATGATATGATATGATTTGGATTGTGTATCTTTTTATTATATTTTTCTAGAGTGTGTAAAATGACATTGCTTGACTGGCATATTACATAATCTACTCACAGAGTGGTTGTTTGCTCATCCATCACCTATTTTATTTATTTATTTTTAAGATCAATTAGTGGGCAAGACAAAGCCGAAACCAAAGAAGTTGGATTAGTTTAGAGTGATAAACTTTTATTTATATCTTGTACACTTGTAAGATTATTATAATTATATATTTCTTTCAATTCATGCACCCTGATTTTGGAATATTCTTTGTTTTCATATCGGGGCGTGACATATACTCTTTGGGAGGTGTGTCGGGATTTTAGTCTATGCGTTTGACTGGATCAGCTGCACGTGCAATGCAGGTCCAGGCATGCGTGCTTGGGAGCAATAGTCCCCCGGTTGGACTGCTCATCCCTAGCTACATGTCTGATGCAAGATCCCGACATGTGGTTGAGAATAAACAATCCCCGAGTTGGATTGTTTTTCATGGTACATATCTTGATGTGGTGAATGTGTGTGCATGTGTATATATATGTATATATATATGGGTATATTTGTGGATTTATTTTCAGGTTCAGGTTTCTTGAGCATGTGCATTGAGAGTACTCTGCATATGTATGGACATTTGAAATGAATTTTGGAATTGAGATCGGATATTTGGAAATTACTTCGTATATTGTATTTTTGTAAGGGTATGGTTGCGGGAAAAAAGATTATGGGTTTTGATGACTATATTTTATATTAACTGGTTTACTTTGGTGGTGTTGAATTTACGGTTTTACAATAAGGATTAAATGAACAAGTTTACATTATTTTCTAAAACGGAAGGGTTATGTTGAATATAAATTATGTTTAACGCTTTGTTTTTGTCCACTCACATTTTCTGTTTTGCGCCCCTCGGGTTCTAGATATCCGAGGTCGAGACCACCACGTCGAGGCATCGCTGCTATCCGCATTGTAGGGATTCCTCCTTTATCTTTTTCTACTTTCATTGTTCCCGAGTTGTAAACTTAATCTTTGGTTGCTCTGCTTGGTAGTTTGAGTTTAGGTAGAGGGCGTGAAGCCCATTTGAATAGTCTTAATTGTTGTGCGTGCCTTACCTTGTGCATGATAGAAGTTGGGTCTGTTCTAGCGCTTCTTTGCGGATACTGTAAATTAGGAAATATTGCAGTTACAGGGGAGACTCTACCAAAATTTCAATAGAAGTCGAATCATCTATCAGTTTAAATTAGGACTAAAGGGCTTTTTAGTAAAGTGGGTTTGTCATCGGTTAGATTCCGGATGGGAAGCAGGGTTCATCACGGATTGAGGGGGAATCCGAAGCGGATCCTGTCACCTTGCTCTTTATCTGGTAAGGTATTTATAAGATGATCGTCAGCCTTTGGCTGGCCACTAAATGGCCAAAAGTCAACTTGGTTCAAATTATTTCCTTGTGTGGCTTCCTCAATCCGCAAGATTGATTTGATGAAGATCGTCAGATTGCAAATCTAATCACTTGATTTCCTCCTCCATAGGAATATTCCGGAAGTTTTGGATCTAATTTCGTAGGTTGGGTTTGAACCTCCAAGAATTTAGTTTAGCATATGGTAAAACATCGTAACTTATGGAGCTCTAGTCTTGGTTGAAAACCCCACCAATATTGAGTGACTTGGAATTGCTCGATGTTGTGAATTTTAGACAACCTGAAAAATGGAGATTATAAAGATTAGTCTAAACACAAATTATACTAGCAAGTGCATAAGGTCAATCGTAATTTAGTATGACAAATACGAGGTCATTCCCACGAGGATTGAGTTCAACTTCCAACTAGTCTTTACTTCACAAAATACTTTAACTACTCTAATTATATAAACAAGAAATTAAACACGTAGCATACTCACGTAAATACAAAAGGGGTTTTTGAAAGAATGATTTAATTAACAACGAAATTAAAAGACAAACCAAGTAGAAAGTCACGAAACACAAGATGAGAAATTCAAATTGATAAAAGCACTAGGACAATAAATTCACCACTAGTAATCTGATCTAGCCTCTTATTCACCTACCTATTAACTAACCATTTGATGTCGCCGCTTAGTTTTCCTTTTTCATGAATTACCTATGGTATTTAGGCTAACTCGTATATTTCTACATGCAATTCGCCTATGGTATTTAGGTCAAAAATCAATACATAGAAACTCATTAAGATCAATGAAACCTCCAACAAGCATGTAAACCCAAGGAGTATGGTATTTACCCTAGACGAATAACAAATCCTAATCACAAGAAGCAAGCCTCAAATTAAGTATGGTATTTACTCTAATTTGCATCCAATTAACTCAATTAAAAGTGTAGATGGTGATCAAGCATCAAGATAATCAACCAAGTTAGTAAGCACAATGATTAAGAATCCAACATCAAACGGCAATCAATAGATAGGTACAATAAGAAAACTAGATTATCATATTAAGGCTACATCATGCCCTAGCAATAGAAAATTAGTTACACATAATCATAGAATTCGGCATAAGCAAAAACATAAGGAAGAAAAAAAAATTAAATTTAGCCAATTGTGGTACTCTTCCAGCGTCTCCAATTTCTCCTAGTCTTTGCGTGACCCCAAAGGAGTTGTTTCGCATGCTTAAATAAAACACCACATGTCTATTCCTACCTTAGCTGGGCTTTTACAACAATCCAAAAATAAAGAAAAACCTAATTAAAACATAAATCCAAACTGGGTAAGTAATTGACTCCTCTTCCTACTTTGACTGGGATAATAAGTCAGTTTCTTTGCATGCACGTTTGAGGTCATTCCTCCTCCAAGAAAATTCGGGAAAAATATGTAAGTTGTAGGTGTTTGTCTTATCTTTCCAGCCATATATCGTACGCCTTGAGGAAAAATCAAGAAAGTCATCAAATAATCATTTTTCCACATAAGCATAGTTTTGATGGGATTGCACCTTATGCTGACTTCACTTCAAAGACTACTTTCATTGGCTGCTCTGAAAATTCTAGAAAAATTCCACAATCATTTTCAATATCTTAGCTTTCATCTCCAACTGTCTTGTATAAAAACTCCACCGAAAAGTTGTATTTCCGTTGAAAATCAATTCCTTGCTCCGAAAAGTTGAAAATTAAGAAAATAAAGTAATAAGTCCTTTTTAAATCAAATTCTCCTACAGAAACTGAGTATAAAAAGTATGGACTTATTACTCGACCTTGACTTGAAGTCGGTCGGAATTGCTAGACCCCGACTTAAAGTCAAAACCTGACTTGGAGTTCTCGACCCTAACTTGGAGTCGAAAACCAGCTAATTGGATGCTTTAATCCCGCCTAATTGGAGAACTTATGTTTGCAAGACAAGGTGACCATGCAGGTGGCCCAAGGGGCACTTTTTCCAATTGACCCAAAAAGGGCCACTTTTTCCCGATTTTAAAAATCTTTTTGAGATGTAATTTTTTTTGATATGTATTATTGTCGCTTTTGATTGACAAAAGTTGATGTCGTGGATTTGTCCGGTAAGTGAGATCATGTGGTCAATTATTTGCCGTGTAATTTTGGTTGTCGATTGTCCTAGTGATACTGTTGTTCTTGGCTGGTTTAGGTATAATCGGTGATAATTCTTTAATATATTAGTCTTAAATAATTAATTTCGGTGATTTTATTTATTTATTTATTTATTTATTTTTCAGAACGATAGCATTTCAATTTTATTTATTTAAAAAATGAAAGTTCTGTCATGTCACATTTATATCCATACAATAAGCCGAATTTCATCCCAGAAAAGGGAACAAATCCTCACTGAAAAGCTACATCAAATATATCCAAGGAGTTCATGCAACTTATCTGATACGTAATGGGATTGATCTGTGGCCATTCGTTTTATAAGTACTTAGAGTAAGTGATAAGAAACCTTTGGATTAGAAAGACTCAGCACATGCACTTTCATACCACACTTTTCCTCTGTCCCTCTTTTTGTGGATGCACACCACAATTTGCAGAACACAACTCACATGTTTAACAATTAAAATTATATTTTTCTTGACCCAAAAAGAAAAAATTATAATTATATTTCTCACCATTTTTTTTCAAGTCAGTCTTGGTAAGAGAAAAGAGGTCAATTTATTAGGTAGTGAAGTCTCTCTTGGAAAGACTTGTGTAATGTGAAATTCAAGAAAGAAGAAAATTGAGTCTTTAACATACTAGTGTTTTGGTGTGATGTGATTCAAAAGACTTCTAACACCTAAGTTAGATTTAGAATAAGCGATAGCAAAGAAGTAAGGTTTTTAGTTTCCAATTTTATCCACTTACACTCATTTTTTAGTTATAAAATAGAGTGTAAGTGGATAAAATTAGAGTGGGGAAACCACCACTCTTTAGTTTTATTAACAATTAACTTCGTTTGGTGGAGGTGCTTTTATACAGTCTCTAAGTGGCTGGTTTCTTGCCTTTGAGCTTATTGGGTATGTTGAGACCCTTTATGTCAGCTATCATGTTCAATTAACAAACTTAGGGTTGTCTCTCCAAAAAAAACAAACAAACAAACAAACTTAGGGTTGAGAGTGTTTATGAACTATTTTATTTAGGAGAGGTAGGGCATTAATACGTGTATGGGTTAATTACTCAAATGATCCTCAAATTTATACCCGATTTACATTTTGGTTCCTCAATTAAATTATTCGTTCAAATGGTCCATCAACTCTATATTATTCGGTCAATTGGTCCTACCGTTACATTCTGTCAATATTGCCGTCAAATGTAAGGGTAAAACCGTCCATGACCGTCTTATGTTCCCAAAATAGGTGATAAAATAGTGATACATAGGTGATACAGTGGTGATAAAGGGGTGATAGAAATTGCTGTTTGTGTTTACCTTTGGGTAATTAACCCAAAAAAAAAAAAACCTAACTCCCAACCCCCAACCCCTAGCCCGATAACCCCATTGCCCCAGTGACCCATCTTCTTTTCCCCACAGCCCACCCTATCTTCCCCTCCCTCCATGTAATTTTTTCAATTTTTATTTTTTTTGGAAAAACAAATTGAGAGGAAGGAGAGAAATGCTATAACTTTCTAATAAGAAGCAAAGTCGGAACCACCGACTATGAGGGAGGGGTGGGAGGTAGTATGGAGATTTCAACCAAAAAGGGTTGACCCGTACCCGAACCACCACAGCTTTTACAAAATGTGCGACCCGACCCAGCATAGCTTCAACACTCGACATCTACATCGGACCAGCACAAGCAGAAGCAGGAGACCTGACCCATGCCATTGTAACTGGGGCACCAGGGAAACGGGCCAACCATGGGCTTCTAGTCCATGATCGATTTGACGAGGATCGCCCCGGCCAAGAGGCCGAGACCCGTAGCCAGCTAGGTCAACACAATTGGACCACCCATTGTTGATAAGGAGCGAGGAGAGAGCAGAGAGAGGGAAGAAAAGAAGCGAAATGCGTAGAGAAAGAAAGGTTTTTTTTTTTTTTGGGGGGTTACTTTTTTTAAAAAAAAAAATTAATTTTTAAAATAAAGAATTTTTTTTATTAATTAATTTTTAATCATATATTCTTATTTTTAAGTTTTCAAAAGTCTTATTTACCCTCACAAATGTTGCATGTGCTGCTCACATGACTAAATTTAACAGAAAATGTAACGGTATGACCAAAGCGCCGATTAATAAAGAGTTGGTGGACCATTTGAAAGAATAATTTAATTGAGGGACCAAAATGTAAATCAGATATAAGTTTGAGGACCATTTGAGTAATTAACCCTACATGTATTGTACATTTGATTTTTTTTTTAAATGTATTTTACATAGTCTTTTAGATGTATATGAAAAACGGAAGTTATTTTTTTGGGTATACAATGCTCAAAACGAATAAAATTATATTTGTTGGTTTTTGAATTCTTTTGTGGATGCACACCACAATTTGCAGAACACAACTTACATGTTTTTTTGTGTGGAGAAATTCTAGGATTGCATTCATAATTCAGCCAAAAAAGCCATTAGCCAGAAGGGGCCAAAACAAACTAGCCACAAAGGGCGATTACAATAACAGAGCGGTCTAATATCAAAATTAAGACAATCTGGTGCGCCTCTACTAACGATCACACAGGATCGAATAAACTCTAGCATAGGCATCCCAACTAAGATTGCAAACTCAGAATAATCAAAAATAGATAAAGCTTGAAAAAACCAAGCCATAACAATACAAATAAAACTCTCACAAAGGAGAGATAAAAAGCTCTCACAAAGGAGAGGTGAAAGACTCACAAAAAGAGATGTGAAAACTACACAGAGAACCCAGAGTCTCTGTGACTTATTCCGAATATAAAGAAACCGCAAAAAGGATGGTGGTGGAGATCCGACGCCGAAACGCAGATGGAGATCCGATGTCGAAACTTAGGTGGAGATCCGACGATGAGACGCAGTCGCCTATGATGGTTGGAGGAAAATCATAACAAAGTGAAGAGGGGAGAGGAGAGGAAGAACAATGGCTTCCTCCCCCCTCAAAGTGCAAATGGCTCTAGGAGGGTTTTTTTGGGAGAGAGGGGGCTAGAGTTTTTTCTTCTTGAGATATCACTTACGTTTTGCTTTTACTCACATGTTTAACAATTAAAACTATATTTTTCTCACCATTTTTTTCCAAGTCAGTCTTCGTAAGAGAAAAGAGGTCAATTTATTAGGTAGTCACTGGAGTTAGCTCAAGTAGAGAAGGTGTCTAAATTCCACACTCTCTTGGAAGACGTGCGTAATGTGAAATTCAAGAAAGAAGAAAATTGAGTCTTTAACATACTAGTGTTTCGGTGTGATGTAACTCAAAAGACTTTTGATACCTAAGACTTAGAATAAGCGATTGCAAAGAAGTAACTTTCTTAGTTTTATTAGCAATTAACTTCATTTGATGGAGGTTTGGCTTTTATACAGTCTCTGGGTGGCTGATTTCTGGCCTTTTAGCCTAATGGGTATGTTGAGACCCTTTATTCCGGCTATCATGTTCAATTAACCATAGGACTTGGGATGTGAATAAGTTTAATGCGTGTAATATTTGGGCTACCACTAACGTAACGGTTGTAATGGCATGTGACTAGGCCACTTTTACATTACACCTCTGGGAGATGCAAAGGTCATTTTTGCTCCAATGAGTTGGATGCAAATTCAAAGATCTAAATCCGATTTTCTTGTATTAATTTGTTTGTTGTGTTAATTTTTTTTTATGTTAATTTTTTTTGTGTTAATATTTTATGTGTTAGGTTTAATTATTTTTTCTAAACAAATTGACCTAAATTTTTTTAAATTCCAATAAAAGATAATTTCATTTAATATGATATAAATAAAATTAATATGAACCGTCGGCTTTGATATGAATTTATTCTTCACCATTGATCAGTGTAGTTGTTAGTTTCATATTTCAATTTGAATGAAATCTACATTAGAGAGTTGTTGGAGAAGAACTTTGTACATTTGCATTATTTTAATAACTTTCCCATTTTAATAAATCTCAACCACGCCCTAGGCCCACCATTTTAATAACTTCCCCATCTTTTAGGCAGCTTTCCTCTCTCCTCTCTCTTGGCTTTTTTGTTACGAGACCCACTTGGCTGGGTGTAAAATTAGATGTACATTTGCATCTTTTTTCCCATCTCACGATTGTGATGTACATTTACAATCATATACACCTCCCCATTACAGGATATTCCGGCAACCAAATGTGTATATCTAACATACACCTCTACACACACCTTACCACTGTGGATGCTCTTATAAGAGCTAGCATGTTAATAGTGGCCTCATTAAAACATTCATAGGAAAACCTTTTTGGGTAAACCATATGGGAAAACCCCGAGCGAGGAAAGAGTGTCACACATATAACAGACTAACAAGAGAGTCCATACAAAACAAAAATACAGAATAGTCACCTCTAAAACAAAACTACCCCACCAACAAACACAAACGTAGGGCTGAGAGTTTTATGAACAATTTTATTTAGGAGAGGTAGGGCATTAACCACATAGAGAACACTCAAGTGGACGGATTATCTAAATAAAAGTGAGAAAGCAAGTAATTTGAGAATCCTTTGTCGCATGCTTTTTAGTTTATTTGCAGTACCTCTCATGACTCATCACAATCACAATTAATTAACAGATAATAAGGCTTAGTGCATGTTAGTATTAGGTGAAAGGTGTGCATCAAAACTACTCATGCTAGCCCATGGGCGCGTATGCTTGTTTTGCAGCAGCAACAACAATAACAAATTAATTCCTGACAAAAAACAAATAAATTAACAACATAAAAAATTATTTTAAAATAATAAAAAATGGGCGCATGCATTTTTCTCTCTCACCATGTCAGAAATCATATATAAAATATATTGTTGCTGTTTATGACAATCAAACCCATAAACGGAAAAAAGATGCTAATCAATTTATTTATTTATTTTTAACTTTGGTTATAAAGTACATTTTTTTTAAAGCATTAGGGCCAGTCGATGCCTACGATATAAAAAGTTGAGTGTTTGTTATAAGACTCATCGATTCTTTAAGATTTCAAAACACGACCTTCTTCTGACTTTTGTACACGTAGATGTAGGGGGGTGTATTCAATTCTAACTTTTAATGACTTTTAATGAGTTTAAAAGTCTGGAGGTATTCAATTGTGACTTTTAAATAGTCTTTGAAAGTTTAGTTGTATTCAATTGGGAGTTTTAAAGAGTATTTAAAAGTTTTGAGGTATCCAAAATGTTAATGACTTTTAAAAACTTTGTTAAATAAATGACTTTTCAATACTTTTAAAGCTAATTCTTACTACCAAAAGTCTTGATAATTTACACAAGACTTTATATTGTATTGGGAAGCTGAGAAGATAGAAACAAAACCTCTCCTAAACCCTAGCAGCACGCAGACATCTGTTTTCTTCAAAGAGCTCTACTTTGGTTTCCCATCTTGTCATCTTCCTCCAGGTTAGTCGTTACTTTTTACTTTCCCTCTGTTAATGAATATTTTTTCTATTCTTTCCCTCTGTTAGTCGCATCCATATGCTTATATGTTTGTATACAATATATTATATTATTATTTTTTGCCCACCACCTCAAGTTTTTCTTTTCACTATTATAGTATTATTTTTCCTCATAAACCTACATTTCGAAATCATCGATTTTCATGCACAATTTTAAAAACTTTTCAGATAGAACTATAAAATCAAAGTACAGAATGGTTTGATGAAGTAGAAGCTGAGAATAAAGTTCATTTTTTTCAAGCCAATAAACATGCTTTTGGCCAAAAGGAGTCGTCTTTGTTCAAAAATCTCAAATCTGTATATTCAGACAAAAAGAACTCAAGGAAACAGAGAAAACCACCATTTGAATGGAAAAAAGTAGTTCTAAAACGAAGGTTTTTGAGTTTCCAAGGCCAAAACCACACTTGGGTATTGCAAAGTGGAAAGAAAAACCTGAGGTGGTGAAGGCTATATATGTTAAACCCATAATTCGTTAGGTAGATAATTTTTTCATATAATATTCTCAATTTGATCACGTATTGGGCTAGGAGAATTGGTGGAATATAAACTCTTGTAATCTGACCATTTTTGTTGATTTGTGAGTGTTTATGAAATATTATTGATAATTGAGTACTATTTATTTCTTTTGATAAGAATATGTTACTTATCTATGTGATCAGATTTGAGTAGAGAGTTGAAATTCAAGAACAACAACGAGAGAATGCTAATGAATAGAGAGTTGGTATAGCTTCTGACATGTGGAGAAATGCCATGCAAGATAATAACGCAACTCAACGATAATGAGCATTGGAATTTCTAAAGGAATTTTTATTATGGTTTATTCAACGTCATTGAAATGAATGGAACCTTTGTCATTTTTATCATTTTCTAATGTTAAGGACAACTATTCTTTGCTTTTACGTAATTGTATGCCGACTAGTTAATTCAACATAGATAAATGCTATTCGTAAAATAAATATAAAAATAAGTATTTAAAAGTCTATAAAACTCTATGACAAAAGTATATGAAAGTTTGTCACTTTACTTTATAAAGTATGTAAAAGTCATTAAGAATCTGTCAACTCAAGAAAAGTCACTCACTTAAAAAAAGTCTTTAAAAGTTAGAATTGGATACACCCCCCGTAATGTTTGTTGGAGAGTTAACTGTTAGGAAAAGCTTAGTTATAATAATAATCAAGAATTCTATAGTGAGGGTCTTATATATGGCCCTTCAGTGAAGCCATATTTCTTAACTGTTAGATCAAATTAGTTATTTTGATCTAACGGTTAAGAGATAGGACCTCACCAGAATGACTCTAATAGTAATAATGTGTATCAAGAATCAAGATCACACCTAATCCTTCAAAATTATGAATGTATATCTACTAATTATCGGTTTTTTTATTACTACCTTATAAGAAAAAAAACCATGGTGACACATCTTTACTCTTCCTTTTCTAGGTCATGACCTTCGTCAAAATATACAAAATATTAAAAGTTCTTGAAAAATATAGTTATAACTTATGGTAATTAGATGAAGGGAGCTTTGAGATTAAATACTAAATCCAACATTCTTTTTATTTTAATTACTAAAAGGTTTGGCATACAAGCAATATTCTACTTTAAACTAATCTAAATTTCGGGGAAGGGAATTCGAACTCAGGTGCAAAGTGATAACTTAGTATTAATATGTACTTCAATTTAGTTACCAATTGAAAAGTCAAATAAGGAACAAATGTTACTATAATCCGATGTTCTTGCGTCAGTAGCTACCTAAGGAATGACATAACTCTGCCTCAGCTTCTAGTTAGTACTTCTTCAAAGTTGAATGTTGTCTTTTGTCCAAGACACAATGTGGATGTAGCGCGATATTTATATAGTTTGAAATTTTTGTAATTTTGAATTTTCCATACCCTAATGTTTAGTTTGGAAATAATAAAGAATAACTCAATATGTATGTACATGTAAAAATCACACATACACTACACATATTATGTCGAAAATTAGCATCCGACTTTATTAAAAGGATGAATTAACAAGTACAAAAAAATCGATTATGCCCTATAGGATTAGGCGAGCATCTCTACACATAAGGGTTCGGTCATCAGACCAACCCGATAGCTTATTATCTTCCCGTATAGCAATCAGAGAGAACTTTTCCCCTGATAAAGCGCCCCCATGTCTCCAAAGGTCCTGAGCCGTAAAAAATAAAAACAAGTTACAATCCTCAAAAAGAACATTTAACAAAATAGTTAAGAGCCGAATAGAGAGAAAGGGGTACATGGGAAATGGTCAAGCCCAGATACACCAAAGAAGTCCCAAAGGCCAATAATGAAAGCCCAGTGCACATCCAAGCCCCTTGGATCAGAGATAAAGCCTCAAGCAAGAGCAACGCCAAGTACAAAATGGGGTAAGACCATATAGTCTCACAGGGGTAATACCAAAACGCAATTCCTGGCCGAAACCTTCGCTTGGCATGGACCATCCTTCAAGGTGACTCCAAGAAAACATATTTCTCACAGTGGGTGGACAACCACTAGCAAACAAGAAGAACAAAATAAAGCAGTGGGTGGATAGCCACGACCAAACAAGAACAACAAAATAAAACTCTCACAGGAGGAGAGGAAACTCTCACAAAGGAGAGCGATGGAGGATTAGCGGAGATGAGAGGAAGAGAGTAGAGGGAAAGATAGAGAGGAGAGGGGAGGAGGACAAGTTTCTGAGGGAGGGGGGCTAAAAAAAATCAGCTTTGGTTATCAAATTTCAGCTATATTGGTTAGAATAATCAGAGTAATCGAATGATAATGCACTCAAACCCTAGAGATTCAGATGACAGTGACAGCAATATACATACTACGTTGGTAGTCAGCAGAGATCCGTTTTGGTCTATCAATTTATGTGTACTTATAAAGGAGTATTTGATTTCAAACTAAGCACTTTGGTAGTGTACGTTAAATTCTTTTATGGGTCTCTGTCATATCTGAGGGATTAAAAAGAAGGAATTTCTGATGAGTAAAAAATGAAGAAGATATACACATATATTCATCAGCCGATGGAAGAAGCACAAGAGTTTAGAAAGAATCCCAACTAACCAGTTTGTTGAGTCCTGATCAGGAAGAAGCAGTTAAAAATAGCCTCAAGAACAGAAGGTAATGGCTTCCAACACCTCCCAAGCAGGAAGAAGCATAGTTGATGGACTCCAGCATCTGTAAGGGAGCCACTTGTAGTCGTTTTCAATATATCTCTCTTTCATATTTTGTTAGCAACTTGAATTATCATGAACAGGATCTGGAGAGAGACCAGATAATTTTGAAGCTATACAAGTTTTGTTTTGACAATGCCAGGCTTGTGGTAAATTTGGATAAAAATCAGACGGTGAGCTTTCTTGAATAATTTATGTTAGGAATAAAAATTTCAATTATAAGTTCCTATAAAATTAAATGATAAAGAATCAGAAACTAAATTTTCATTTGCCATAGTCACCATGTGGAGTTACCTTGTAGGACATTAACTTGGGGTCTGTTTTGGGAGTGCTTCTAGAAGGGGTGAAACTGCTTCCTAACAACCCAAAGCGCTTTTGACTGTGTTTGATAGAAAAATTTAGAAGCTGTTATGATTGTATAAGCACATTCTAGAGAAATAAAAGCACTTGAATTTCTTATGAAAATTTCTACGTTTTTATGATTAAAGTGCTTTTTCTAGCAGTGCTTATGAAGTATTTTGAAAAAAAATAGTCACCAACGAGCAGTGGTCATAAAAATTTACAACAATGTTACAAGATGCGAGTAGCTCTTTGTTTCTCTGTCTTTCTGTCTCTCTTTGTCTAAATAAAAGGGTTAAAGTAGCTATAGATAGGGGCCCGGGAGGACAATGAAAGCATTAATGATGAATAATTAAGTCGAAGAAGACCAAATAGAGAAATTTGAGTTTTGACAGCCTCATAATCCCGTCCATTGTGCCAATTTTAGTCCAATCATGCAAAAGAAAGAAGGAAAAAAGGGGTTGATGTATGCGCATGTCGACTGTCTGGGACTCTGGACGAAGAGGCCCTTCACTATCAACAAAAAGAAAAGGAGATTCGTGGGGTAAGTGGTCCTTTAAGAAAGACCCTACACCCAAAAAAACTTACCAGCTAGCTTCATGCCAAGCCACAGCCACAATATATTCTCAAGGACAGCCCTTTGTTTTGCCAAAACATACAGAAGAAAAGCACTCAGCCCATGCAACAATACGACAAGTGTCTTGGGTTGTCCATTGACTAGTCGGTAGTGGCAAAGGACTGCTTGATGTAATAAATCAAACACTGAGGCTCATTGCATTCAACAGCACCAAAGACAAACATAAATTTATATGTGCTAGTTTCACTAGTACTCTTCAATTCAAATGCATGTGTGTTTGTGCCTTTGCTAGTTTGATCACGTACGTATACCAACTATAATTTACCATTCTTCTCTAAGTAAATAAATAATTAATAGTTAATAGGATTTTAGCTTAGTAGCAAAGGATTTTGACTTGCAGACTAGTTGTTTTAGGTTTGACTCCTCATGACACATTGGTAGAGGGTGTGAGAAACTTCTTTCCGCTTATAGTTTAGACCACCACCTATGTTAAAAAATAATAATAATATTGAAGATGTTTTTACATTTAAACATCACCCGAGAGGGTTTTAGATTTAAAGAAGAAAGAAGGAAAAGAAATAAATGTTTCCAAGCTTTTTGCACTTACTAGAACAATTATGGTGTGCACAGGGAAGGCTTTAAAGAGAAGTTATGATTATCTTTGGCACACGTTTGTATGTTACCTAACGACAAACATGTCTGGCATCATTCATATTTTTTGTAGCTGCTAACTTCCCTAGTGAGGTGACTTGATAGCTCGCTGAATATTGCACTATATTGGGCACTAAGCACAATAAACTTGATCAGCTTTATGCTTTTCTTCTTAGGGTAAGAAAACATTCAACCTAGCTAAGTCATCTAGCTATAAGAAGTCTAGAGCTTACTCAATTCTGAACAACACGGATTTACTCATCTATAATATCTGAATAATTGTTGTCTTACTGCTTTGTTAAGAAAAGAATAAAAAATTATGAACAAGGTGATTGGCTTTATCCTAAGGGATGTTGTTTGAAAGTTTTTGGAAGGAGATGAATTGCTTGAGATTCCCTTTCATCTTTTATCTTCAAAGTGTTCGCAGATCTGAAATAGTGATTGAAACGCACTCTTTTCATCTCACCATTAGGTGTAGCGTGTGTAATAAGCATATTGGTGGGGCGTCATGTCACGAATGTTAATCATAACTGAATATGTCGCTAGATTCAGATATGATTAATACGTGCATGATCGTGACACGATTCATCGGAGATAGTAACTAGAATTATTTTTTATGTCGATTAAGTCCGTGATTAGGTGGTGAAATGATAACTTAACCACATAAACAGTACTGAATGAAAACGACGACAATGATGATGATATAGTGTGGATGGTAATGAGGGGTGAACATGTTAGATTCAAACTCAATCAAAGAAGTGGAACAAGTAGGAGATGTCAAAAGTTTGTGTAACTTTTTGTTTTTTTGGTATACAAAGCATGTGCAGTTTTAAACATAAAGCCTTTCTAGCTTCATTTCGGAAACCACTGGACTGGGTTAAGTCCCTGATATATGGTTATACATTTGCTCTTTCCACTAAACATCTGAAGAGTTTGGAATGGAAAGGGTCTGAAAAGGGTCTTTTTTCAGTCAACAAATAAAAGAAGGGGCTTTGAATGAGGACACTAGAATGATTCCCACTTCGTCCAAAAGTAAGTCTGTCAAATGTAGAAATTCGAAAATTTCATCCTTTCTAGCTGGTAACTCAGATCGATCAAAGGGTGAAGTTATTTTCTGTTTTCATTCTCTCATGTTCTTTTTTCTCTTCTGTTCTTCATAACACCTGCTTTTCTCTCAAATTTGCGACTTCTTTCTAGACATATATTCATGCGTCTATCTTCCAAAACAATTGAAATTCTGGGTATCATATAAATCATTTCAGTATGAAACAAAATGTGGAAAATGTAATTCATACATATGTATATGGTTTCTTAGAAACGAATCTTAGTTAAGAAAATCTAGGTCTTCATTCTCACATGTGTAAATGTTTTTTTTTGTTTTTGTTGAAATTTCTGCGAATGAGAACAATTATGAACAGTCGTGCAATCTTCGTACACTGGGTATAATATAAGGAGGCCCTGCAACATGCGACACAAAACAATGGTGGGAGTATCAATTTTTGGTTGTGATGACATTCACCGAAACCCTACTAATGCAATAAAAAGACAGATACAGCTACGTATATAGGAAGAAACAAAAGAGTACTTAGGACAGACAATTTGCAAAAACTATACTATACCGACAAGGTGCACGTTCATGTCAATGCTGAGCCATAAAACTGGTGAGTTAAAGTATATAGGGCTCGAGAAGCTTGTATGCAAAAGGAAAGGAATGATTAACAAAGACAACCAAAAACATGGAATCTTTCCCATTTTCAGCATTTTCTGTACAATGCCAGGGCCTAGAGAGGACATGCAATAGTCCCAACTATTATTTTATATATATCACCCTAGAGCCTTTTTGGTTTTTTTTTTTTTGTCAAATCACCCTAGAGCTTTGAGATTGGATACAGTCTCCAAATTGTTACGTTGTCACAAGGTAATCAAATGATTAGCTTAAGAGAATTGTTTATTGAATTCAAAATGATAACATAATGCCCTAGCCACAAGCTAAAATTGGTTTTAATACCTCTAGAAACCCTAGGAAACAATAGGGAATTAAAAAGGGAAATTAACAAAAGTTTCTAAAAACTTGCAAAATATTAAAAGGCTCGTTTGAGCTGCTAAACGATCTCAAACATCTGAAAAATCCCATACGTCATGGCAGAGCAATGTGTTTTACTCGTGACACCATTCCTTCGAAACGGTGGGCCATGGGCCCAAATTGGAGATCGGGGCCTAAACTTGTAACTTGCTAGTTTTACTTTTGTGCTTGCGACATTCCAACTCTTCTTCTATCACCTCAGTCATCTGTTCAACTTGGGAGGGGTAGTTGTCCGATCCCCATTCCTTGGGATATTTGATTAAAGATCTTTAGGTGTGACCCATGTATTTAATGGTTTCTTAGGTGTAAGTAAACGCAGTGTAAGTGAGGAATGTAAATCATTACCTTTCTTCTCACTAGAGCATGTGCCAATTGGTTTTTTTAAAATTTAAAATTTATTTTAGAATTAAAAAAGATAATGGGTAGTTGTGTTTTATAAAAATAGGGCCCGTTATCTGATTTTGTTTTAAATTTAATTTTTTTAAAAAATATGAAAAAAAAAGTGAGTGTATCATATTATCCTTATTTAATTAATAATTTTAATTATTAATATTTGCATTAACCCATAGCATTTTATGATATTTTGAATGTTTTAATATTTTTTGCCCTTTGTTAATATTTGCAAACCTTCGGTAAGGAGAGATCCTGCAGAAGAAATAAGGAAGAAGCAATCGTTAAGTTTTAGGTACTAGTGTGGTACATGGCGAAGGCTCTCTGATGCTTAAGTCAGCAAGTGTGGGATGTGTGGTAATTTTGGTAGAGTAACAGTAAAGGTGAAAAGTAGTTACCCTTTTTTACTTGGGCACTATTCCTCTTTTATAGGGAAGTGAAAGTGAGAGTTTACACAAAGTTTCGATTTGGGACTTTGTGCAAATTGTCGTGGTGGTAACATGTATCTGTGGTTCTAGGTTCTGTAGTTAAGAGCATTGACAACCGTCTTTGGTAGGTGACTATCACTTTGGAGGGAGGTGTTCCTTCGACAGGTCAGGAAGATGATGACGTCATCAATATTTTAGGGATCACCGAAATGTCTTTCCTTTAGCAATCGGTGCGTGTGCCCATTACCTAATGCTGAATATGCTCGGTTAATTATGATGTAAACACATCCTACTTTGATTTTTTCATCAGTAGGGCTCACTGCCTAAACTCTAGAGTTTCAAGAATGATAAATATGTTTACATTTTACCTAAACAGTGAAGGACAGATTTTGGACCCCCACCCCGAATTCATTTTTTTTTTAATCAAAAAAGGTGGAGGGGGAGTTTTCGGGGGGTGGGCAGAGTGAAATGTACATACATGACTTCTGTCAAGATGAAAAGTCCTACTTTTGCCTGGTCAGGTGCAAAGCCTGCTGCATATAACGCCATTTATAAAGTTGCAATGAGATCTTTATGTGATTTCACTAATTTTGTCCTACCCTTGCAATCATTCGTACATAAATCACAATTTCTCAGCTGAGCGTGTCACATAAACTTGGCCCAGAGATACGATACACATTAGCTACGGGTTTTCAGTTTGAATCTGACTTGAAATTTGAGTTCTATTTATAGCCATTGAGCAGAGCTGAGAAGATGCCAACCTGAGACAACATAACAAGGGACGAAACCCAAAGTCCTAATACAATTAGCTCAAGAGAATAAGACTCAAAAGTACATCAAAACCTAAGAACTCATTGTAACCTTATTGTTTCAAAACCTAATTAACCCATTTTGGTGTGTGCAATCTTGAGTTAGGAATTTGGTGCAAAATTCTAACAGCAGATTAGGTCATTGTTGAGAACTACTCAACAGGATTCGAAAATCTTCAGTTGGACTTTCTTTCCTTTCTTCTTCAATTTCAGACATACATTATAGAATCGTACACAACCTATTAAATCCTGTATTAACTTCCGGAAGCAAATAATTTAGTTCGTGAGCTGTATTCTATTACTTTTGGGAAAATTGTATGCTTTTATGATCATTAACGAATCATTTAGAATTGTTAATTAAACATGCATTATAATGATCAATAAATCGAACGGTGATAATTAATCTTATTATTATTAATGACATGTATATATCAAAGGACTTTGGGCAAAGGCATCTAACTTTCCGCGTGGGACCCATGAGATTGGTCGGCTGTCATCTCTGTCAAATTGACGTGTACCTTAGGTTTCCTCCCTCTCAAATCATGGCAAGTAGGAATTTAATTGTAATGTGCGCTGAAACAAGCACAACACATTAGGTTTAGTGCCAAAATTTGATCACATGCCTAACCTAATCTTCGTTTTCACTACAAATTCACAATAATTGAGCGAACGATCTGTGATTTTAATTTTTTTAAGGGTTACAACTTATAAACTTGTTGTTTGTTTCCGTTAAGCAACTGGGTTATAAATGCATTTTTTTACCATTAGATTTAACACGAAATTTCAATTTGATCACTGAGAAAAAAATTTAGCCAAAAGTCATGCAAATGCTATGCTCTTTCAACTTTGTTATGACTTTATTTATTTATTTATTTGTCAAATCCACGTAATTATGGATTTGAATTTAAGTGAATGTGGGAGTACGATAATAGTTATGAGTGGAGCTTTTTTTAAAGAGATAGATTTGCCCTTTTTTTAAAACTATTGTTGAGATATGAACTTATTTTGCTATTGTTTTTATGTCGTATACCCTGACTATTTGAGGAGATTGTTAAACCTCATTAACATGAATTAGTTAAAGCTTAATTGATGCTATGCCTACCATAAATTTTTAGCTTTAGAACAGCCGGTGCAAGAGCATGGTATATGCGTGACTACTAGCTAACTTTTTTTTTTTTTTTCAATGACCAAATTGAAATTTCATGCATGTTAAATCCAGTGATAAAAAATGTATTCAACCCAGCCACTTAATATAAACTAACGATCTCTCAAAAAAAATATAAACTAACGACATGTCTATAAATTGTTAATTTTGGATAATACAATATAACAAATTTAGCTGAATTTTTTTTCTCAGTAATCAAATTTAAATTTCGTATAAAATTCAGTGACAAAAAGTAGTAGTTAACCCTATGTATAAAGAGAGGATATGTTTATTAAGGGAGCAGGGAGCTTTTAGTTAAAGTTCTCAAAACTCCTAAAATGTCATTGGTTAACCAAAATGTTTGACAAAAGAAATTTAATTTGAAAAGGGTTAAAAATAGTAGGAAAAAAGAAGAAGAATAAAAATGTAAAACTTAAATTTAAAAAAATAAAAATAAAAACAAAGAAGTTAATTGCCACTTGTGTGTGCCAAGGGCGTTCTTTACGGAGGAAGAAAGAGAAGGAATGATTAATCACCACAGGAAAAACTAAGCACTAAACTATTAAACTGTAAATTTAATGCTTAATCCAAATCTTACGCACACACACACACACGAGATGATGAACAGAAAATCTCATCAATTTCAAACTAAACTAAGAGAAAAGTTATGCGTCCCCAAGTACTACGCTACTAATGTTATTGTTATATTACTGTTGTTTGGGGAGGTGTGAGCGTCTCCTAAACCAATCTTTAGCCACTATAGTTAAGGTGTATGCTCACCACCACTCTTAAAGAGTGACATCTGTCTTATTGTTAATCTTAGTTAACTTTTATATTAGAATAAATATATAAAAAATTGAAAAATGGCCCACAACAAACATCCCGATTCTCTCCCCTCTTTTTTCCTCCTTTCCCCCTTGTTCTTCATTTCTTCCCCTCTTCCCCGCAACCCTCTAAGAGGAAAAAAGGGGAGAGAGAATCGGGATGTGTGATGTGGGTCCTTTTTCAAATTTTTTTATTTATTATCACGGAAAAGTTAATTAAGGTTAACAATAAGACAAAATGTCACTCTTTAAGAGTGGTGTTGATAGAGCATACACCTTTGGTTAATGTGGGGAGTAAAAATGCTCCCTTACATCTATTGTTTATGGAGCTATTAATAAAAGGGTACTATTAGCGAGAACAAATTTATTTACCAAATGATATGACAATGTTAGATTAATTTAAATTTAAGCCGACTTAAAATTTTACTTATTACTAAAAAAAGTAAGACATTGATAAATACACTGATACATCATTTTAGTGAGTATGTTTAGAGAATTATTTAGTGACTCAAACATTGGTGTTAAAATAAAAGGAGAAAACAATGGCAAAAGAAGGAGGAAAAAAAAGGGGAAAAATAACAGAATGAAAGAAACAACTTATATGCATATGTATCCAGACAATTTATGAATTAAGACATGAGTACTTTCTAGAGTAGGCTATTATTTTTCATTTAGGGTTCATTATATGCTTATGACTGTTCAATTTTTGTTTGGAAAACGACATCTTATCTGGCAATAGTGAGTGTAGCAAATCTCATTCAAAAATCTGTTCTTTCCACTGAATAAGTCAAATTTAAACAGTAAGATAATAAAATGAAAGATACAAACGAAGATTGTCCTCTCTTTTTTTTCCTTAATATTTGAGAATTACACTTGGAGAAGTCTAGATGTCATGTTTATTTTCTGGGTTGATCATCTTGAATTGAAGGCCCTAATTATATCATTTCTAGTCTAAACTAGAACGATCCGAGCATCTACAATCATACTTCCTATTTTTTAGTTAAACAACCCTATTTTCTTTTCTGCGCTCATAATATACTAAAATATTGATCAGGTCCTTCACAGTGAAGTGGCAACCCTATTAGGCTCAGATTAAAACAATCTGAGAAGAAAAAATAATTAATTTTTTTTCGTGGATCTAATTTCAAAGTGCGATGAGCAGTGATTTTCTAAATGATGACCAGATTCAAGGTAATATTTTGGTAATTAGGCTGAGTTTAGTAATTAGTTATTAAATAAATAAGGAATAAGTTGACAAAAGACAACAATTGTTGTATGCTTATTGGGAGGAAAAATGGTAATAGAAAAGGAGAATAAAATTGGACAGATGAAGAAAAAGATGAACAGAAAGCAACTCATATGGCCCCGGCCCCATGGGAGGTCTTCTCACTGGGCCCATAATGTGATCTCCATCGTCCTTCTCTCTTTAATTTTTTTCTCCCTATTCCTTTCACCTCTCCTCCCCCCCCCCCCCCCCCCCCTTCATTATTTCTTGCTTTATTTAGCAAAAACAAAAAACTTCAAAAAAATCCATTACTTGATCATCCACCACCACCACCATGTCTGCTGAAAGAGGCAAAGATTTCGCCGATGGATCATCGTCTGCCGGGTCTCCAGGCGATGATCATCAGCAGCCAGCCACTCCGAGCCGGTACGAGTCCCAGAAGAGAAGGGACTGGAACACTTTTGGTCAGTACTTGAAGAACCAAAGGCCTCCAGTTCCACTTTCTCAGTGCAATTACAACCATGTGTTGGAGTTTCTTAGGTATCTGGATCAGTTTGGGAAGACCAAAGTTCATCTCCAGGGCTGCATGTTTTATGGGCAGCCTGAGCCTCCTGCTCCTTGCACATGCCCTCTAAGGCAAGCTTGGGGCAGCCTTGATGCCCTCATAGGGAGGCTGAGGGCTGCCTATGAAGAAAATGGAGGGTCGCCAGAAACCAACCCTTTTGCTAGTGGTGCAATCAGGGTTTATCTGAGGGAGGTGAGGGAGTGTCAAGCTAAGGCAAGAGGGATCCCTTACAAGAAGAAGAAGAAGAAGCCAAGTCCAAGCAAGGGAGGAAATGATGATGAATCTAGCTCTACCATGCACTTCTCTTGATGATCATGCTCACTTCCCTTGCCCAATTTCCGAAAATCATATGGTAATTAATTACAATTTTAATTATAAACTTCACAATTAATTGCTTGCTTACTGCTTTTCATGTTTGACCAAGTTCAAGTTCTGTCTCATGTATTAATGTTCAAGTACTTTCACATCATAAATACCACAACTAATTGAAGAACATATGTATTTAATGCCTAAAATCCGTGATTGATTTGTGTCAGTGTATATACGTAGAAAAACCCCAAAAAAGACAGAAAAAGGAAAGTTACACTTCATCAAGAGAAGAGCAGTCAAAGTTTAGTAAACATTAGTTTGAGACTCTTGTGCTACATGACAACAAAATAATACTCAAAATTCCTACTACATCTCTATTGCTGTACTCAAAATTAAGCCACCCAAGAAATTAAAACCCTAAATGGCAAAATTGATGTGTTCTAATCTTTACTCTTGGAATTAATTACATCACAGAGCTTCTTGTAATAGCATGAGAAACACAATCTCTGCATCTCCTCTCCCTCTCTCTCTCTCTCTCTCTCTCTCTCTCTCTCACACACATACACACACACACACACACACACACACACAGAGACAAACACAAACACTCACAATGTAAAACCCCACTGTGATTGTCCTACATCAATTAAAAATTGTTATCTGTTTTGTAGCTTTTCATTAATTTGGCTTTTTTAGGATTCTGCAGATTTTGTGCCCCCACGATTATTTCTTGTCAAGTGAGATATCATCTCAGGACATAATTCAAATAGACAAATGATTGACATACATATGATTAATTAAGGTTTAAGGTTTTCACAAATCTTTTTAATTCATATTTTATTAGTTTTTCATGTTTTTTTCATCTTTTTATGTAGCTTTTTCTCTTGTGCAGTTATATATTTCCATTTTAAATTTAAAAAGGGCCATCATTGAGAATCTCTACAACGTAGAGCGCCCATGATATGATTAGTGCCACCACTACTTGTTCTTCTTTAATTAGTACTGCAAGAGATCTATACAATGTCAGTTTAATTAGGAATTATATATCTCCAATTCATGTTTTTCATATTTGCCTTCTGTATTTTATAATCTCATTTATATATATAATATATATATCGTATGGTGATGTACCAACGTTATTACTATAAGGAAGCCATGTGTTTTCTACTACCCTTCCCCTGTTTTCCTCCATGTTTACAATAGTGTCCGTACGATAGTAGCGTCCATCCGGATATGAGAGAAGAATTGTATATATATATATTCACACAAATTTTGTAGTGAGCATACATTGTTTGATTTTTGAGAAAAAAAAATAAAAAAAATAAAACTTAAGAAACCAATACTGTATGAGGCTGGTATTTGGCCTGTTTACCCTCTCGATTTATGAGCAGAATTTTGAGTGCTTATGCTGCTCAAAGTCTTATTATCTCACATGTCGTTGTCGGTTCTTCATGGGCAACTTGATTATTATTTTATGTATTAGGTTGATAGGTCGAAGTTTAAATTGTTTGAATTACCTTTTATAGATGATAGTACTATATGCACGTGTTTCTTCTTCACGCATTGCCAACTTAATATAATATTTTTGCTTCCATATTTAGCACCATATATAATTATGATTATGCAAAGCATAGAATTATATATATACATAATTAATATTCTGGCCTAATGGAGATGGCAGAAAACGTGTTCAAAGTCTCTAAGACCAAGGTTTTACTAGGGTTTGGTTGTGTTGCTCTCATATCACGACAAACCAAATTAGTAAAGAAACATTTACATTACGTACTGCCCACAAACATACCGCACGCAAAGTTCATATACCAAGAAAAAAACAATGTAGAAAAGATGCATCAATGATATATCATGCATGATGCATGATGAGTCCTGGCATTGTTAGTTTAATTTGTAATGTGTGGTTATTATATCTCTTGTTTCATTAACTCTGTCTAATTTAGTTGCATATCTACAGCTCTGAATACGCGCATGGACAAATTAATGCCCGTTTCTTATATGGCATTTGAGATGGACACCATCATTAGTTTCTTTTATAGCTTTTGCATGCCCCCACATGTAGGGATATATATATATACACACACATACATATATGTATGTATCTAAAGTACACAAGCACATAAAATATACACACGACACACGGTGACATTCTAGCAGGTAAGTAAATTGAGAACTTGAGCAGTTGGATCTCAACCATCAGATCGTATATAGATGGATAATATGGGCATAGTGAGGAAATTGAGTGAGATCGCATATAGCATACTAAATTCATACACACTACACGGATGGTAGGGCTCAAACCCAAAATCATTCCTGAGGGGAGCACTGCACTAGTGGGTCCTTTGCAATAACTTATTATATTTTACACGAAGAGTTAGACTCTTTGCATCACAAAATATAATAATTTGAGCTCTAAGTACTCATTGATATTGCTTTTAGGTTGGATGTTCTACCTTTACTATACTCATTAGAATGCGTACCCGTATGTGTTTGTGTACAAGTCATATGCTTTCTTGCTAAATTATGTAATATGTTACTTTGTCAAATTGTATATAAAATACAATATTTAGACATCGCACATGATCAATAATTCTTATATTGACAATCTAATAACGTGTTAGACTATTTGAAAATAGTATATATATATTAACATATAACTAACACATTTTTTTCAAAATTTTTGGTAAAATAGTTATCGCATTGTCTTATTTGTTCTAAACATTGATACATTCCTTCAGGTGCTAATGAAAAGAAAACAAAAAGATATCACATTGTCAGGACACTCGAATGCCACCCCAGGCACGTACCCTTGAAATAAAAGTTGATCATCAAACTAATAATTTACTTCCTTGCAGGATATATCATATGGAAATTTGAACGAAATGGAAGGAATTGTTCCAAGGAAAATTATCTTGAAGGTTTGAGTGATTTCGAATGTTGCTTTATTCAGTCAAAATTAGATAAGGAATTTGATCTCTAAATGTATCGACCTCTTATGGCATGGTGGCATGAAGCCGATCTTAATTCATTTTGTTTGTAGTGTGGTGGGAATTTTTAAGCATGTAGTGGATCAGAAACCCTTTATATATAAATATTGGTTTATGCTTGAATATATTGTATTCCCTAGCTACTTGTTTTGTCCATAATTGTCAATAATGTTGGAAATACAATCTATCAGTCTCAACAAAATATATTTAACAGAAAATTATATATATATATATATAAAACAAATTTAATATACAAAATTATATTAACAAACAAATATTGAAAATAGAAAAGAATGAAATCAAATTCACTGATTTGTGTATGAGATAGAGGCTTGCAGATTCTTGCAATGTCCAATCAATCAACTATTCCACTCCACTAGGCCCACTTTCCATTTAGTAAGTGTGTGAAGACCCACACTCATAAAGAGTAGAAACTTTCTCTATTCCTAAGGTATCTTTTCATTTTATTGCTCCTAAGTTATCCTGATCGCATTGAACTTACTTTATCTCTGTATTAAGATTTCCAGTTGACAACTTCTAAGTCTTTTAATTTTATTGCTATACCAACACTTGGTATGATTTCTAGTTGCTAGGCTAGTTTCCTTCAAGTTCATCAGTTTTCCTTTTAACTCTTTCTTTAATGGACTGAATATCGAGAAATCTTCATTTTCAAGTTGTATTTTCATTTGCTTTTAAGTTTATAAATTGTTCATTTACCATGATATAGTTGTTGTTGAGGCCCAAAAAATACAAGGCTGGGCCTAAATATATTTCCGGCCCAGTACGACACCTAACTAGGGAAGAAGCCTGACTTTTGTATGCAAGAGTTTGTCGTGCGCGCTTGCACGAGTTATGGTCCACATACCACACCAAGCAAATATGTAACCCGCCACGCAGAAAGGTCGTGACAAGCCCGTAAGATATACTGGCTCTGTGAACCTGTGCTTATTATCCCGTCAAGCACCATTTTGGCCCGGCCATAGCCCTTTACAATACAGCAAAGCTCGAGCACAAGCATGCCGAATAACACGCAACACAAAGTGAAAAATATTTATTTTTGCACCAAGCCACGATACAAGCTTAAGTGGGCCCAAGCCATGCCAATGCCTGGGGCTTGCTGAGCGAGTTGTGGTATGGATAGTTACAAGCATTCACGAGGCCCATCGATGAGCCAAGAAGTGGAAGTTTTGGGCTGCTTGGGAGCACCAATTTCTTGAGCCCAAACATATGGATAAGCATGAAAGAGAGAAAAGTAGCCCATCACCTTAGTAAAGGTGGTCCATTACCTTAGTAAAAGTGGCCCATCACCTTAGGAAGTGGCCCAACAACTTTAAAATATCTCAAGAAACCTCTAGCACATGACTAAAGCCAAATCCAAGACAAACCATCTTTAAAACCAAAGGATATTCACGTGTGCAGGCTGCTGGGAGTAAAATACCCTTCAGACCAGCACCTTTACCCACTTTTTCCCCCTACCAACTCTTGCCAGAAAATAAAGACGGAAAGAAGGAGAGAGTGTTGCCAGATATAGGAAGGTGCCATAGAGACAACTGCGGGAAGACTCTCGAGCTTCAAAAAATCTTGTCTCAGTGTGTTTAGATTAAGGAGATTTCATTAAAAAGGGTTAAATCAAAGGAAGAGAAGAGAAATGGAGGAGAAGACTTGGCAGATTTTGGGAGAACTAGCTAGGGTTTCTTGGGAAGAAGGAGCTTCCAATGCCTATAAAAAGGGGCATCTCCTCCTACCTAGCAAAACATCACATCCAGAGCGAGCGAGCATCCTCACTCACTGCTGGAACCTTTCAATTTAGAGCTTTGTTCTCCCATCTTCTTCCTTTTTCTCTTCTGGTAAACCATCCAAGAGTGTGACGAAGCTTTCGTCAAGCGGCTGGAAGTTTACTCAAGTCACCCATCCTTCCACCCTCATCTTATCCTTTCTTCCCTCAGCAAATCTTCCCAAAATTCCCTATCCCCTTGCTTTGAACCTCTGTTTCTCATGTGAAATCTAAGCTTTCTCTCTTTAATGCTAAACTCATGAATGCTCAGCTCCCATGCCACAAGCTTCTCAAGCCAAGCCAAAATATTGATTTGTAAGCAGCTGTTTGTATTGTTGGTGAAAGAAACCAAAGTGCTTTCTATGGCTTCATGAACCCTTCGAAACAATTTTGGGGCCTGATTTTTTGAACTCAGACACAAGGGCAACTCCACCCATTTGCTCTTTACAGCAGTCCAGACCTATCGGTAACTGCTGGAACAAAAAAGCCCCTACACTTGTTAAACTCACACTGGATTAAAAAATAATATTGCTCATATCTGAAAAGTTGGCCTGATCTGCATCGAAACTGTAACAAATCTCATTTTACTAGAGAATAAATAGAATATTGAAGTTCTTAAGCATACAAGGCATTAAAAAGAACTAGTTCGAGCCAATTCCCCACTTGGAGCACAATAACTTGATTATAAGTTAAAATTTTGAGCGCAAATCCTTACTTTTCAAATAACAAATCAACCAAACATCTTTCTATTGGGCTAAGCCAAGCAACAATAGTGGCATGTCTATCTACCAAAGCACTAGGATCACTCCGAGGCCCATTACCTGGACCCTAAGTAAACTCTCAGTTCAATTTGATTTAGTAAAGAGAAAATACAGTGCCAAGATACAGTGCACTTGCATCACCTTTCCTCTTTTCTCTCTGGGGTGAACAACATCCCAACTAAGATTGCAAACTCAGAACAATAAAAAGAAATAAAGCTTGAAAAAACCAAGCCATAATAAAACAAATAAAACTCTCACAAAGGAGAAGTGAAAAACTCTCACAAAGGAGAGGTCAAAACTACACAAAATATCCGAAGAGAGTCTATACGACTTATTCCCAAAATAAAGAAACTAAACGACGTTGGATTGCAAATCTATTGTCATAAAGCCAACCCATTGCATCCAAGCACCAAAAGATAACATATCTTCACCAATCGACTTTCCTCTTGGGCAAATAGAGCAGATACACTGAAAAAGGACAGTTGAGATCTGTTGTAGAATTACACCATAAATGAGCCAACAAAAAAAGCAGGAGACTACGTGGTAGGGGAAAACAAAGAGGATGGGAAGAGAGGAGGTGGAGAAGAAAGAAAAAAGAGGGGAAAATAGGACAAAAAGTATGGTAGTCACCACCCCAAAAGCGATTGAGGCTAGGAGTTTTCTCTCTTAGGGTTTCTCTTCGTGCTTCGGATCTTGATTTGGTTCATTTTGGCCCATCAAACTGTTATAAGAATCAAATTATTGTTTAAGAACCTCATTATTGAAAAATAACTCTCTTTGTTTTGTCAAATATTGAAAAATAACTCTATATGTTTGATTACCACAATTCTTTTTTCAATATATAACTAGCTTGCTAGTTAGTTATTAAAAATAAAATCAGATTATCATTAATTATGTTTTTCGACATACTTCTTTCATGACAGGAAATAAAATTTATTTTGTCTTTGGTTGTTAGAAATGAGAAAAAGAATGACACCTCTCATATTTGAGTACTAGCAAAGATGCAAAATGCTATTCACAAGACGACGTGATAGTGTTGGATTGAAACAAAATTTGGGGTTGTTAGGTTTAATGGTTCCTAAACTTTGACCTCATTCGCATTTTGATCCCTCAATTTCCAAAATCGTTCCCATGGTCCCTTAACTTCACTTTCGTTAGGAAAAATGGTCATGCCGTCAAGTTTGTTATATTTTTTTGTTGAATATAGGGGCAAAATTGTATTTATGTATTATTTTTTTTGCTTTGGTGGAATCAAATATCAATAAAATATTTAAATTCAATTAAAAACTATCAAAATAAAAATCAAAACAAACAAAATTTCAATCCCTCTCTCCTTCCAGTCTAGCCCAGCATCTCTGCAGCTCCAGCTCTCCCTCAATTCCCATTTCTGCACCTCCAGTTCATCCTATAGATTAATCAATTCCAACGATTTGTACTAAAAGAAATTATATGAATGGGTTTTCAATTGGGAAACTTGGGATTTTGGGTTGAAATTAATTGAGTTGGAGGGGGGGATTGTTCTTGGGTTGGGTGTGGTGGGGTGGTGGGGGAGGGGAGGATAGGTGGGGCAATGGGAGAATTGTTAGATGGTGATTGATGAGCTAGACTGGAAGGAGAGAGGGATTGAGATTTTATTTGTTCTGATTTTTATTTGATAGTTTTTAATTAAATTTAATTTTTTTTATTGATATTTAATTCCATCAAAGAAAAAAAATACAAAAATATAATTTTACCCCTGCATTTAACGGAAAATATAACAAAATTCACTGCAAAACCATTTGTCCTAACGAAAGTGAAGTTGAAGGACCATGGGAACAATTTTTGAAATTGAGGGACCAAAATGCGAATGAGGTCAAAGTTCAGGGACCATTAGACCTAGAAACCCCAGAATTTAAGTCGATCTTAAACCTGATTTGGTGAATAGATTTCATAAATAAAATCTGGTGACTCTAGAATTGTTGGTTTGATTTTATTCTTCTTCATCTTGAAGGAATGTATAAGATATCAAATTCCACTTTCTATCCTAATTACTTAATCAACTCCTAGTTGCATAATCAAAGACTAGCTAATTAAATTCTAGTTAAAACCAAACATACTAATTATCAAAGATGGGCTAACTGTTGGGAAAGATGGTGAAAAATAAAAGAGCCAATAAATAAATATGGCACTCCTAGGATCTGACTTCTCCCAGCCTTCTGTAAATAAAATGGGCAAAAATAACACTCTATCTTCCACTGAGAAAAATAATGGGAATACAATAATAATCTCACCAAACACCGGTGGCTAAACTCTCTCTCTTGGTTTTTCTCTCAAGAGGATTTTCTCTCTCACACAAGTGAGGCTTTCTTATCTCTCAAAACTCTCTAAGTTTTGGTTTTCTAAGGGATACATTGAACTGAAAGAAGGCAACTGCTTTTATAGCCAACATTCCTAACTAATTGGTGGCCATGCATGAAGGAGAGTTTTTCTCATTTTCTCTTCCATTTGTTTTCTTCAAATTCTCCCGTCCTTTCTTTCATTTTATTTTACTATTTATTTTCCTTCTTTTTCTCTACTCCACTAACGAGGGAAACCCATCAATCTCCCCCTCCTGACTTAGGTGGAGGGCTCCAGCAGTCCAGCTGCTCTTCTGCGAAATTCGTACTTGTCCTTAGGTAAGGACTTGGTCATCATATCTGAACTATTGTCATCAGTATGGATCTTCTCAAGCTGTAATTGCTTAGACTCCAACACATCACTTATCCAGTGATATTGCACATCAATGTGCTTCGACCTCTAGTGAAAACTCAGATTCTTGCTCAAGTGGATCGCGCTCTGACTATCACAATGCAAAATGTATTTATGCTGCTCTTGCCCTAATTCTTGTAGGAATCGCTTCATCCAGAGCATTTCTTTGCATGCTTTAATAGTTGCAATAAACTCTGCCTCTATAGTTGATAGAGCAACACATTTCTATAACTTTGATTGCCACGAAATTGCTCCCCCTGAAAATGTAATTAGGTATCCTGAAGTAGATTTTCTGGAATCAAGATCTCCTGCCATGTTTGCATCTGTGTAGCCAATCAATTCAGGTTTTCCACCTCCAAAGCATAAACTCATTTTGGAGGTACCCCTGAGATATCTGAGAATCCACTTCACAGCATTCCAATGCTCTTTGCCTGGTTTAGACAAGAATTTGCTTACAACGCCAACTGCGTGCATTATGGCTGGCCTCTTGCTAATCATTACATACATAAGACTACCAACAGCTGAGGAATATGGCACCATAGCCATGTTTTCTTTTTCTTTCTCACATGTAGGACTCTGCTTTGAACTAAGCTTGAAGTGACTAGGAAATGGAGTAGAAACTGGTTTTTCTTTATCCATGTTAAACCGCTTTAGTACCTTCTTGATATAACTTTCTTGTGATAACCTCAACTTCCATTTTTTTCTATCACGGGATATACTCATATTGAGGATTTGTTTTGCGGGTCCTAAGTCTTTCATAGCAAAAGACTTGCTCAATTCTTTCTTCAGCTTGCTAATCTTGGCACTGTTTTGTCCTACGATCAACATGTCATCGACATAGAGAAGAAGTATGATGAATTCACCATTATCAAATCTTTTCACAAATACACAATGGTCTGAAGTAGTCCTCCGATATCTGTGTTCAATCATGAAGGAATCAAACTTCTTGTACCATTGTCGAGGTGCCTGCTTGAGTCCATATAAGCTCTTCTTTAGCCGACATACCAAATCATCTTTTCCTTTGACTTTGAATCCTTCTAGTTGCTCCATGTAGATTTCTTCTTCAAGATCTCCATGAAGAAAAGCTATCTTCACATCTAGCTGTTCGAGCTTTCGAGATTCAGGCTTGCAGCCAAACCGAGTACAACCCATATGGATGACATCTTCACTACGGGTGAGAAAATCTCTTCAAAGTCAATTCCTTTCTTCTAACTGAAACCTTTCACAACTAGCCTTGCCTTAAACTTGGGCTTAGAGTTGTTTTCTTCCGTCTTCAGTCGATACACCCATTTGTTCTTGAGTGCTCTTCTACCTTTTGGTAGGTTCACCAGATCATATGTGTGCTTCTCATGCAAAGATTACATCTCTTCATGCATGGCTTTCAACCACTCATCTTGTTGATAATGAGTCAATGCTTCTTCATAGCATTCTGGTTCTCCCCCATCTGTTAGGAGAACATAATCATCTGGAGAATACCTACTCAGAGGTCTCCGTACCCTGGTCGATCTTCTTGGTTGGAATTCGGCCGCTGGCTCTTCATGGGCTTGTGCTTCTAGCCCCTCATAAGCTACATCATCTACTATACCATCAGTTGTATGACTATCACTCATGTCATCATCAACTGGTTCATTAATAATAGGATCATTAGCTAGATCATCAGTATCATTGGATTCATCTTGCTTGTCATTGTGCTCCAATGGAGGAGGAACTAGATCCAAGTTAGTTGGATATTCTCTAGGATTATCAGGTTTATCACCTCTTTGAATGTCTTTAATGTTCCGATCTTCAAAGAAGACAACATCTCTACTTCTAATAATCTTTCTAGCTACAGGATCCCATAACCTGTAACTGAATTCTTCATTCCCATATCCCATGAAGATACATTCTTTTGACTTCACGTCGAGCTTGGATCTCTCGTCTTTAGGAATATGAACAAAATCTCTACAACCAAAAACTTTCAGATGATTGTAGGAAATGTCTTTTCCTGACCAGAACTTGTTCAGGACCTCACCATTCAAAGGTGTTGAAGGAGAAAGGTTGATTAGATCAACCGCAGTCATCAGGGCTTCACCCCAAAAGCTTTTGGGCAGTTTGGCATGAGATAACATTGCTCTTATTCTTTCAACAATTGTTTTGTTCATTCTCTCAGTTATGCCATTATGCTGAGGAGTCTTCGGAACAGATTGTTCATGGCTGATTCCATTACTTCTACAATAGTTTCTAAACAACCATATATATTCTCCTCCGTTATCGGTGTGAAAACATTTCAAGCTTCTACCAGTCTTTTGTTTAACGCTGGCATGACACTTCTTGAAAACTTTATACACTTGATCTTTTGTTCTAAGTGCGTAAACCCGTACCTTCCTGGAATAATCGTCAATGAAGGTAACAAAATATCTTGCACCACTAAGAGTACTAGTGGTCATAGGACCACAAACATCAGAGTACACAACATCCAATACATTGGGTTTTCTTTGTGCATGACCATGTTGAAACGAAGCTCTATGCTGCTTTCCAGCCAAGTAATGTGTGCATGATTTTAGAGGCATGCCTTTCCTCATCCTAGTCAGTGCCTTTCTTTTGGCTAGAATTTGCAGCCCTTTCTCGCTCATGTGACCGAGCCGTTTATGCCATAGCTTGATCGAGTCTTCTACGAGAGCATTTACGTACCCATTACTGACTTTTGAATGTGTCATGTATAGGGTGTTCTCCTTCTTCCCTCGTGCTAGGACAAGAGAGTTCTTGCTGAGTTTCCATTTCCCATCAGCAAAGACATTGGTGTATCCTTCATCGTCAAGTAATCCAGTGGAGATTAGATTGAGATGCATGTTTGGAACATGTCTCACATCTTTGAGGACCAAGCGACAACTTGTGTTGGTTTCAAGGGAAATATCTCATCTTCCCACGATCTTGGACAATTTGTCATTTCCCATCCTCACATTACCAAAATCTCCATTGGTGTAAGAGGTAAAGAAGTCCCTCCGTGAGGTGACATGAAATGATGCACCAAAATCCACTATCCAGCATGAATCTTGAGAGGTAAAATTAATGAAGCCATCACCACATAGAATAATTACCTCATTTGCACCAGAGGTAGTTGTAGTCGTGTGCCTGGCATCACTCTTTTCGTTACCTCTACTTGCTCTCGTTTAAACAACCTGTATTCTCTCTTCATGTGGCCTATCCCGCCACAATGGTAACATTCTAGGTCCTTTCTTGTCTTGGACCTCCCTCTCGAGCCATCTCTTGACTTGCCCTTTGACTTGTCTTGACTATGGAATTTTCTATTCCTAGTTCTTCCACGATACTCTAAGACAAGGGCTTCTGACTCGGCTACTAGGCCTTGTTCTTTCCTCCTTGCTTCTTCATTGAACATGCTATCTTTAACTATGTCCAATATAAGAACGCCTTGAGGAGTTGAATTACTTAAAGATACTACTAGTGTATCCCAACTATCAGGCAAAGAGCTGAGTAACACTAGTGCTTGTAACTCATCATCAAGCACCATATGCATATTCATCAACAGGTTGATCAAACCTTGGAAGTCACTGAGATGCTCGGTAACACTTCGACCATCTCTGTACTTAAGGTTTACCAACCATCGGATAACCGATGCTTTATTTTGAGCGGTCTTCCGCTCATACATGAATGATAATTTTGTCCATAATTTGTATGCATCCGTCTCTTGTGCCACATGGTGGAACACACTTTGATCCACCCATTGTCGGATTTGTCCAACAACTTTTCTATTCACAATGCTCCTTGCATCGTATGACTTCCCTTTTGGTTTTTGTCCCAGCAATTGAATGGGCTTATACAAATCCTTGCAGTAAATGATGTCCTCCATTCTTGGCTTCCAAATGGAGTAATTGGATGCAGTCAATTTTAACATTGTTGCTGATGATGATGATGATGACGACTCCTCCATCTTAAATTACATAAGAATATAATTTTTGAGCCGAAGCTTTGATACCACTTGTTGGGAAAGATGGCGAAAAATAAAAGAGCCAATAAATAAATATGGCACTCCTAGGATCTAACTTCTCCCAGAATAAAATGGGCAAAAATAACACTCTATCTTCCACTAAGAAAAATAATGGGAATACAATAATAATCTCACCAAACACCGGTGGTTAAACTCTCTCTCTTGGTTTTTCTCTATCACACAAGTGAGGCTTTCTTATCTCTCAAAACTCTCTAAGTTTTGGTCTTCTAAGGGATGCATTGAACTGAAAGAAGGCAACTGCTTTAATAGCCAACATTCCTAACTAATTGGTGGCCATGCATGAAGGAGAGTTTTTCTCATTTTCTCTTCCATTCGTTTTCTTCAAATTCTCCTGTCCTTTCTTTCATTTTATTTTACTATTTATTTTCCTTCTTTTTCTCTCCTCCACTAACGAGGGAAACCCATCACTAACTGCAATAAAATTTAGACTATAACCTTAATGCTAAAAACATAGGGAAACAAAAATACCTTATACTACAGATGCAATTTGCAACTCTAACAATAAGCTGCAAGCCTCACAAATCCAAGGTAGAGATTGCAGCAAAGAGTTAGAGAATCACCAATCCAATCCAAGCCTTATAGGAGCTTGCAGTGAAGCCAACATAGCAGAAAGTAACACAAATTTGGGCTATGGCCGGTACAAAAATAAACCAAAAGTTTTCACTATGACTCTGTTTGAGCGTGGTTGAAGCTGAAGAGAAGGAAGAAGACACATAGTGGGTTTATGGTTGGGTTTTCGTCTGTCTCAAAAAGGTATGGGCATGCCATTGCAAGTAACTCTGTTTGTCCTCCTCGAACTCCAATATTTCATGTAAAATTTATATTAAATTTGTAATTGTTGGGAAAATATTGAAAAATCTATATTGATCATGGATGATATCATGTTGGAACATGAGAAAGATTACGATTCTTCTATAATCTTATTCTTCTCTATCTTGGAGGAATTTATAGGGGTAGACAAGACTTAATCTAGAAAAGATGTCAAATTCTTGATTATTAAAAAAGTAAGTAAATTTGTGGGCTTTTTTTTCTTGTTTAAAGACAAAATCCCATTCTTGCCTTTTGGTCTTATTTTCCCACCTACTATTTTTTTTGTTGATAAAAAGACGACATAATTTTATTAGATCAATACGAATAACAGTACAAAAGACACAAATTGTAAAGCGAGCCATCCCAATAAGCATATGGCAGACATGGGTAAAACTTCCCCAGTGACATGAGCTAGCCAAAAAATTGAAATGATATGGAAAGAATCACTCTTGAAAAATAACTTTTCTATAATCCCTCTCAACTACCATAATTTCCCTCAATAAAGTCCAACGACAATAAGGACAAAAACTAGCCGCTAAACGGCATGACTCTCCTAGAAAGACTAAGAACACCTAGCAAACTCAACTAAGTTTATGGAATCATAAGAGGAAAAAAAAGAAGACAGAAAACTCATAGAGTTTCTCAACTTTATTGAACAAATTAAAAAAAAAAAAAAAACTAAAACTAAAACAACATCGGCAAATGGAAAACCAACCGTTGCTAATCTTGCTTCAGGACATGACATAGAGAGCACCACCTAGTTACTCCATGGCCTCAACTCACCCATGAGTAGTGGGTCTACCATGACAAAGCACAAACACCTCAAAGAGCAGTCTCGCAAAATGAGGCACAACCAAAGCCAACCCAGATATGAGGCAATAGATCTGTCAAAGGAAGAGTAGATTGACATAATAAATAAATAGAATTATAAATTTACCTAGCCATCCACCTCCTTACACTAAACCTTCTAAATTCATCTTCTTAGTTAAACACTCCACTCACCTCTAGGGCTGGGATTTTCACACGAAAAATCGACCGACCCGACCTGAAAATTTGGGCCGAAAAATCAGCCTTTGCAATGTCGGTCATTTTTGGGTTGGTATTTGGGTCTGACCTGATGCAAATGGTTGCCGGTTTATCAAACGGACCTGATATAATTATATATATAATTCTTCTCCTCATTTTTGCGTTCGAGCGAGACGACTCGGTGTCTCCATCTCAGTTGACTTAACGACGACACCACCACCACACCACTTCCAAGTTGTTGTCTTCAGCAACCCCAAACTCAATCAATCTCTCTCTCTCTCTCTCTCTCTCTCTCTCTCTCTCTCTCTCTCTCTCTCTCTTTCTCTCACTCAGTCTCAGTGACTGATTTGAGTGAGAGAAGAACGTATTTTCTCTTGCTCTCTAGCTTCATCCACCTGTAAGAGACACATGAATACTTTTGGGTTTGATTTTGAGTTGAGGTTTGGGAATTTTCAATTAGGGTTTTGATTTTTGGCTTTGGGTTGTAAATTGTGTTTGGGGTATCAAATCAAGCATTTATATTGTGATTTTACCTCTTTTTGTTTGATTGATTGACAGACATTGAAAACAAGAGTTGCTGTTGTTGTTGATGCTTTGCTAGGGTGCTTTGAGGCAGGTATTGAATCTACTTAAATGGTTTTAAAAAATGTTTTGTTGTGTTTAGGTTCTTTTAAGTATTTGAAAATTTGTTTCATGTTTTTGTCTATGTTTTAGATTGTATTAAGTTGTTTAGAATTTGTTTTAGGTTCTTTTAAGTTGTTTAGAATTTGTTTTCATGTTTTTGGCTATATTTTAGATTGTTTTAAGTATGTTTTTTATTTTATATATAGAATATTATAGTTGGCTATTGGTTAGGGTTTTATTGTTGCATTTGCTTTGTTTGAAGTTGTTTGGAATGTTTAAAATTCTGTTATAGCTGCCTGATTGGTTAGGATTTTGTTTGGTTCATTTTGTGTATGATAGGAAAATGGATTCTAGCCAATCAAACACACTTAATGTCTCAATTATTACACCTTCAATTCAACCCTAAACACAACCCCAAGGGCAACTCCAAACACAATCCCAAATATAAGGTCAAGAAGAAAAAGTTGTGTCATCTCATTTGGGAGGGAAGAGGAAACCAAATAAAAGTATGGTGTGAGATCATTGTACAAAAATTAGAAAGAAGGATGATATGGGGGTTGAGAGAATAATTGGGGTTTGTAATTATTGCAAAGCGGAGATGCCAGTATAGAATCGGGACAACCGGGTTGAAAACCCACTTAGAAAGGAGATGCAAGCTCTCTCATATCTATGGAAAATGTGATGCAAATCAATATGTGTTGGCACAAAAGGGGGGTGGGGTGGGGGCAATGAGTAGTGCTTTAGTGCCTCACACTTTCAATCAAGCAAGATCAGAAATGAAGTGTGTAAAGTACATCATCAAGGATGAGTTCCCTTTTAGGGCTGTGGAGGGGTCGGAGTTTAGGGATATTTTCCATGATTTTCAACATAGATTTATGATCCCTAATAGGAAGAAGGTTGCTAAGGGAGTGTGGGATTTGTCATTAGTTGAGAAGACTAAGATTATGAGTGTGATAGGTGATTAAAGAATAAGTATCACAACCGATACTTGGACCTTTATCCAAAACATCAACTACATGGTAGTCACCACCCATCTCATGGATCATGAATAGAACTTGCATAAGAGGATCATAAATTTCGTTAAGATCACAAGTCACAAGGGGGATGACATTGGGAGGTGTTTAGATACTTGTTTGAATTATTGGGGGATAAAGAAGTTGTTTAACATTACAATTGATAATGCTAGCGCAAATCATGGGGTGACAGAGTATATGGCCAAGAGGTTTAAGTCTTTGAACACTCTTATGCTTGACACAAGGTCTAAAATATCGATGTTATCGGAAATATTGGTAGTCCAAGAACACGGAAATTTCGATGGAAATATCAGGATATTATCGATATCAATAAAAATTGAATAAAAACCACGAAAATTGTATGAAAAACTTGGAAATTTTTATTGAAACTTTGGAGGATGTTTATTTGGTCAATTATCTATTAGTTTATCACAAAACATTGGAGGAAATGCATTGCATGATGGGTTTAACTGATTTAAGTTGATTATATAGCGAGTTGACAAACACTGTGAGTGTAGAAAATATGTAGTAATTAATGAAAGAAGATTAAACACACCATAATCATTTATATAAAATGATTTACAACAATATTTTACACTTTATATATTGCATGGTAAGATACATGAGTGACTTAGTACCACATAGAGTCCCCTTTGTGTATTATCACAAAAACATAAGCAACATGGTGGTTAAGGCGTTGGAGGAGTAAAATGGCGGGGGTTCGAATCCTCTTTGCATGTGTGCTTTATGTTTTTTTTTCTTTTTTCCATTACATCGATGTTTTCAATATTTTCGATATTATAGCGATATTTTGACAAAATATTACTGAAGTGTGAGTGAAATTATCGACAACGATATTTTTCAATATTATCTATATTTATACGATATGTGTATGGATATATTCCGAAATATCCGTGACCCGAAAAAAAGATAATATCCTTGATATTTCGTCGATATTATCGATATTTTAGACTATGGCTTGATGGCAAATATTTTCATATGAGGTGTGCTTGTCACATTCTTAATTCGGTTGTTAAGGATGGGTTGAAGGAGCTTTCTAGCTCAATTAAGGGGATTAGAAATTGTGTGAAGTACATACATTCTTCACCATCGAGGTTGGATAAGTTTAGTGATTTTGCCATTTTAGAGAGCATGGATACGATGGCAAACATTCATTTGGATGTGGCAACAAGGTGGAATGCCACTTATAAGATGCTTGATGGTACATTTAAGTATAAGAATGTGTTTACTAGGATGGCGGAAGAGAATGCTCCATTTGGTGCTTACTTTAAGGAGGTTAAGAAGGATGCAAAAAGAAACCCTGTGAAGAGAGCTAGGCCACCAACCAAGTTAGATTGGGAGAATGCACAAGTCTTTGTGCATTTTCTGAAAATTTTTATGAAACCACCCTAAAGCTTAGTGTCACCAAAACTTGTACATCCAATATCATGTTTACCGAATTGGTTGGGTAACAAGTTGAGATTGAAAGAAAAATGAAAGATGAAGGGGATGAAACTTTGCAAAGGGTGGCTTCTTCAATGAAGCTCGAGTGGGACAAGTATTGGGCAACTTTGAGAGTTTCAACAATCTTGTGTTTATAGGGAATGTGTTAGACCGTAGATGGAAGCTTGCCATGCTTAAGATTAGCTTCCACAATCTTGGAGCCGAACCTTCAAAGGTTGAAGCTATTGGGGATGAAGTCGAAAGTTCCTTGCTCACTTTGTATAATGAGTATAGAGGGGTTGATAGCTTGGGTCCTCTACAAACACTAGATGAAAGGGAAGAGGATGGTTTGGAAGATGAGCTTGAAGGTGATGATGCTCATTTTCACATGTTGAGGGAGATGTGACTTCAAAGGAAGGAGGAACAATAAATGGAGATCTCTAATGAAGTTGATAAATACTTTGCTGATCCATTTGAAAACCCAAGGAACAAAAACTTCAATCTTTTGGATTGGTGGAAAGGGAATCAATCAAGATATCCAATCATTTCCAAGGTTGCCAAGGACATATTTGCATTCCGTTCCTCTATGGTTGCTTGTGGATCCTTTTAGAAGCTCATTGACTCCAAAAATGGTAGAGGCATGAGTGTGTACTCATGATTGGCTTAGGGAGGACGAATTTAACTTCTACAAGGCACCAACAGATGAGGAAATTTCTTTTTATAAGGAACTAGAAGAAATTCAAGCAAGTAAGATATTTCAATAATTTATCTTTAGATTTTTTTTATGCTTTGATTGTTTAATGCTTCTAATAATATGTACGTATTCCTCTTTTTTCTCATGTAGTGGCCGCTAAGGCTCAAGGTGGTACTGCTCAAGTTTCTACTTCAACAAGCATTTTGCCTCCAACTCCATCACATTTGTAATGCTCAAGTTCTATGCTCAAGTAGAGTGCCTACTTTTTGTTTGGGTTGTAGACTAATTAAAACTTCAACTTTTGTTTGGGTTGTAAACTAATTCAAACTTCAACTTTTTTTTTTTTTTTTTTTTTGGGTTGTAACTTCAGTTTAACTATGTCGTGCTTTGGATTTGGATGTTTAGTTTTAGGCTTCAATTTATATTTTGAGCATGTTTGTTTGTGCCTGATAAATCACGGCCATGAACTGGCCGAAGGCGCCTCTTCTCCTCGGCCCTGGCACTCGCTCGAAGGACTAAACGCGGCGTTTGGCCAAAATGTTCGGCCTTACTAAAAGCAAAAGAAAAGTTGCTAAGGCACGATCATCTCGGCCTCGGGTATAGGCCGAGGCCGAGGCCGGACAAAATTACGGCCAAAGATATTAAAGTTAGATCATCAAGTGGCAGCAGGGTCCCACGCTTCATTTAATGAAGTAGTGCCTCTATTTATGGCAGCAAACCCACTGGCCAAGAATAGGCATTTAATGCATGAGGGAAGGTGGGAAGTGACTGAAGTCAGGATTTGGCGACAGAAAGCAGAGTGATTAGACGCAGACATTCTCACAAGAATTCTTGCAGCTTGATAGATTGGGTGACTAACTATCAGAGCAATAAATGCGTCCCCACGGCCAGTTGCGCAGAAACCACGATTAGGGCGGCGGCCGAGATTCACCAGGATTCACGGAGTCACACCACCATGCTTCACGATCCCAAATGTCGATTGAACCACCCACTTGCGCTAATCAGGCTCCACTATGCAGGTTTCAGCCTCGATTACTCATCCAGGAACTCTTCCTATAAATACAAGGCTCAAGACTACATTCAAAGGGTTCAAACACCAAACCAAAGCCTCCCACTGAGCAACTTATATTTTCCTGTAATGCACTTTCAATATCTTTACCTGCTTTCCTAGGAGTAGTGTTAGTTTGTAAGGAAAATCCATTCATCAGTATATCATACGACCCTTGGTTTTCAAGGCGCCGGAGCACCATCTCTGTTGTTTCGCTCATTCACCCCATATATCATACGACCGCCGCTCACTGAGCAGCGCACCGGAGCAACGCCCTAAACCCACCATCGACACCACCACTAAATGGCCTTGTAGCTCAGGCCGTGAACCTGACAGCCGAGATTAGTTCCTCTCTCGGCTACAATCGTTTGAGCAGAAGGCAAGTCCAAACAGGCGCATCATTTAACCACTTCCATCCGCAATCTCGACGCACGGTAGACCGTGCTGGCACGCCCGCGCACAACCGCACTGCACCGCACCGCATCCAAAAGCAGGAAGCCGCGTGTCAATGCATATCCCCTCGGCCCGGAACTCCAGGCCGTGAGATTTGCCCGGCAGACAATGTTTAATTGTAGTTTTAGGCTTCAATTTCTCAATTTTTCATGTTTGCCCAAGTACAATTGTCCAAATAGTGCCTAAAACACTACCCAACAAAATTGAGCTTAAAAATTGCATTCAAATCCCAAATTGCAGCCTAGAAAATGTGAAGTTGCCCAATCTGTTTGTTTTGATAGGCCCACCACCAAACTAGCCCGATCGCTACTTGCGATATTACCGACAATCAGAGAATCGACAGTAAATTGGTTGACGATGGTTTAAATTTTGGGTAACGAACTACCCTTAGTCGGTCATCGGCAATGGCCCATTGATTTGGTTATTGAACCAATTCCACCCCTACTCACCTCCATGAAGAAGAAACTAAAAGAAGCTAATTAACTATTCCTTCAAGAATCATCATAGAAGTAGAAGATATGAAAAGGTTTTTTATTTAATTATGCTCATGATAATTTTAATGTTTTATCCAATATTTGTTTTTTTTGGTCGAAATATCCAATATTTGTATTCAACTATCCTTTTTATCACAATTGCGACTGATATTTATGCAATCGTAATCCTTTTCCTTTAAAAGGTTTTTTAAAAAAAATTTAAAAAGTAGTTTATGGATCGCATTGTCAAATGGACCTCGAAATAATAGTCTTAATGAATATTCCATGCATATAAAGTTACATAAATGGTTTCTACTTTCTTTGATCAAGAATAGGGAGAGTGAAATTTGGAACATTTTTCGACACTAGTTCGACACTGACAAGAGAAATAAGTAGATAATACAAGTAGTTTGCACTTGAACAATCTTATATTTTTTGATACCCTATTTTATAAAATCTACTAATTGAAGGATATGAATATGTTATGTCATGACAAGAAATGTTGTAAGGCCCAAAAGAAGAATCAATAATGTTGAGCTTAATACTAGAGCTGAACTCTTTTTTAATTTTTTGGGTCATACTAGAGAGAAACATAAAGTCTAGATTGGCTGTAATTTTTATTTTTTATACACGCGATATTGTGGGAGAGGGTAATCGAACCTACGACCTCGGATATAGGGGTAGATTAGCTTGATTTAGGGGAATACAATATTCATTTAACCAAATTAGCCTCCAAGTCAATTTTCCATTTGTACAGCAGCCAGCTATTTGAGGTTGAGAGCACCAAGATCTCACTTAAGCCAGGAAGGAACCCTTTGAATGGATCGTGCTGAGAGGTAGTATAAAGGTGGGACGAGAATGAAATAGTAAAAATAGAACATATCTTATCCTTAAATTTCTTTAGGGACAATAAAAAAATGTACAAATTTTATTGTGCCGAAAACAGTTGTTAAGAATTCCAAAGCAGGAAAAAATGATTTTCGATCAGAAAGGCATGTAGAATTAAAAATATATGATGTGGGATTCGTCATAAAGTAACTATTGGTGCAATATGATGTGACAAACCCACCTTTTCAAACTCCACTGCTAACTTCCTTTAAAAAAGAAAAATGACATTGTTTGACCAAAAAAATAATAATTGACACTGGTTATGTATAAATAGTTTTCATGACTATCTGGCTTAAGAATACATGATGAGAGAGCAAGAGAGAGAGACACAGAGACAGAGAGATTATGTACTTAGCTCTGTCACCTATATACTTTTCCAGGGTTCCCAAAAGTGAAAAGGCGACTAATTTACTTCACAAGAAGGGGGTATTACAACCAAAAATTGTCTCATCACTACCAAGTAACTTCTAGTAAATCCTCGTACCCAAAATAAGGTAAAACCATATGCATTTCCTTTCATAAGTTAGAATCGATCTATACCTTTCAAAAAGAGGCAAACCACACTAGCCGGTGACTATCAAATCTTGTCGGCTATAAGTTATTGTCTGTTACATGAAAAACAAAAATGTAAGACTGTTAGGACCTCATATTCCTTACAATTTTGTGCAACTATAAGAATTGCTTCAAAATTCAGAACACGAGTAACAAAGACACTACCAGTAAAAAGTGCATTGCGAGAAAATGGATTAAATTGATTGTTAGATTTATGTTTTCCAAGGTTTTTAACATTTTTGGGTGACTGGTGCTCATATGGTTAATAGTCACAAGACAAAGATTCCTAACAGAGATTAGTGATGCGCTAACATGTTCATCCAAAACTAATTTTATTTCATGTCACCCACAAGTTTCATTTCTTAATAAGTGTGGCTACATTTTTGCTGTGTAACATCCCGACCCAAAATTATAAATATTCTTGAATTTAATTTAATTTAAATATGAAATTACAATTTTTCCCTCGAGGTAGGGGTAATTTGGTCACTTTTTAATCTGAAAGGATTTTGGGGCAGTTAGTGGTATTCCTATGTAGATCGTATTGAGTGGCATAACTGTAACGAAAAAGATACAATCAAAATACATGTAGTGGCATAACCGTAATTCTTTTGAAAATGTTTTTAAAAACTGAAATTCTCTCTTCTCTCTCTCTCTCTCTCTCTCTCTCTCTCTCTCTCTCTCTCTCTCTCTCCCTCACGATCTCTCCCTTTCTCTTTCTGCGAAACAGCCCCCCTTTCGATATTTTTCTCTCCACCGCAGCAACTTCTCTCCTCCACCGCAGCCACCATACGCCACCACTTGGGGCGGCACTAGTCCCAAAAGGACCACCACACTTCCCTCTTCTAGCCCCAGCCCTCTGCCGCCTTGATCCATTGTCATGGTCACCGAAAACATCCACGAAACAGGTAGTTTTGACATTTTTTTCGTAAACTTTCAGGAGCTCGTTCGGACGCCTCCGGCCACCAAATCTTTCGAATTTGGTATGCTTTTCTGTCCTTTCGAAGTCTTCTAGCTGCTGGTTGTGGTATTTAGGAGAAATTTCTGAGTTTTGAAATGTAAATAAGCGATAAGAGTTTGGCCGGTTTTCAGCCTCCGATTCCGGCCACTTCCATCGACTTTTTAGGGTAGGTCCAAGAACAAAAGTTGCTCCACTCTATGTGGTGATCATGTAGGTATAAGTCTTGACTGGCGGTTTGGGGTTTTTCATCCAACCTAGTGTTTCCCCTTGGGGTGCATCGGTGTTGTTTGTGAAGAAAAATGATGGAACCATGAGACTATGTATCGATTACAAGCAGTTGAACAAGGTGACAGTGCGTAATAGATATCCTTTGCCTCGAATTGATGATTTGTTCAATCAATTGAAGGGTGCCAAGTACTTTTCCAAGATTGATTAGAGATTAGGATACCACCAACTCAGATTCAAAGAAGAGGATATTCCAAAGACGGCATTCAGGACTCGTTACGGCCATTACGAGTTCTTAGTGATGCCTTTCGGATTGACAAATGTCCCAGTAGCGTTTATGGATCTCATGAACAGAGTGTTTCGACCTTACTTGGATCGCTTTGTGATTATATTCATAGACAACATCTTGGTTTATTCCAGAACTTTGGAGGGTCATAAGAAGCATCTGAGGTTGGTATTGAAGACGTTGAGAAGGAAGCAGCTTTATGCCAAGTTCAATAAGTGTCAATTTTGGTTGGATAGAGTGGACTTTCTCGGACATGTGATATTAGCAGAAGGAATCTATGTGGACCCTCGTAAAATAGAAGCTGTTGTGAATTGGGTGCAACCCAGTAGTGTGACAGAAGTACGGAGTTTCCTGGGGTTAGCAGGTTACTATCATAGATATGTGGAAGGGTTCTCTTTGATAGCAACACCTCTTAAACGGTTAATGAGGAAAGATGTTAAGTTTGTGTGGACGGAGGAGTGTGAACAGAGTTTTCAAAAGCTGAAGAAGCGGTTAACCACCACACCAGTTTTGGCCCTTCCGACCAATTCGGTGAACCTTGTGATTTATAGTGATGCATCATTGCAAGGCTTGGGATGTGTTTTGATGCAACATGATCGAGTGATTGCTTATGCCTCGAGGCAACTCAAGAAGCATGAGCAGAATTATCATACACATGACTTGGAACTTGCTGCAGAGGTGTTCGCTCTCAAAATTTGGCGACACTACTTGTATGGTGAGACGTGTCAGATCTTCGCAGATCATAAGAGCCTCAAGTACATTTTCACTCAGAATGAGTTGAATTTGAGACAACGGCGTTGGTTGGAGTTGATTAAGGACTATGATTGTATGATTGAGTATCATCCTAGCTGAGCCACTGTGGTAGCTGATGCTTTGAGTTGGAAGACTAGTGGAAGCTTAGCTCATCTTAGAATGGCTTACCTTCTATTATTGGTGGAACTACGGAAGGATGGTGTAGAATTGGGATTGAGTCAACAAAGTGGAATACTAGCTAGTTTGCATGTGAGGCCTATCCTAAATGAGCGAGACATTGCAGCTCAATTAGAGGATCCTACACTTTGCATGATAAGATTGGAAGTAGATAATGGTACACGGATGGATTATGCAATAAGAGAAGATGGAGCCTTGGTAACTGGAACTCGTTTTTGTGTACCCAAGAACGACAACTTGAAAAGAGAAATCATGGAGGAAGCTCACTGTTCAACTTATTCTATGCATTCGGGTAGTACTAAGATGTATCGGACTCTACGTGAGTACTACTCGTGGCTGCATATGAAGGGTGACATTGCTAAGTATGTGAGCAAATGTTTGATTTTTGCGAAGAAGTGAAAGCTGAGCGACAAAGACCATCTGGACTTATGCAGCCAATTCTGATCCTTGAATGGAAGTGGGAGCATATTACAATGGACTTCATTTTCAAACTTCCACGTACTGCAAGAGGGTATGACAGTATTTGGGTGATAATTGACCGACTCACCAAATCCGCTCACTTCCTACCTATTAAAGAAACCTATTCCTTGTCGAAGTTGGCTAAGCTCTTTGTGGATGAAATTGTGAGATTGCATGGAGCACCTGTGTCTATTGTGTCAGACAGGGATGTTAGGTTCACCTCTCGCTTCTAGAAGTATTTACATGAGGCTATAGGTACCAAGTTACATTTTAGTATTGCTTTCCACCCACAGACCGATGGAAGTTAGAAAGAACAATTCAGACATTGGAAGACATGTTAAGATCATGTGTATTACAATTGAAAGATGGTTGGGATACTCACCTTGCCTTGGTGGAGTTTGCATATAATAATAGTTATCATTCGAGCATTGAGATGGCTCCATATGAGGCTTTGTATGGGAGGCAGTGTAGAACTCCTATTTGTTGGAATGAGGTGGGTGACAAGAAAGTGGAAAAAGTGAAAAGTATTCAAGCAACAACAGAGATAGTGAAGATGATTCAAGAAAAGCTTAAAACCGCACAAGACCGACAAAAGAGTTATGCGGACAACAGGTCCAAGGATCTTGAGTTTGTGGTTGGGGATTGGGTGTTCTTGAAGCTATCTCCTTGGAAAGGTGTGATGATGGGAAATGTGGAAAGTTAAGCTCTCGTTACATCGGACCTTCTGAGATCACGGAATGCATTGGACATGTTGCCTACAGACTTGCATTACCTTCAGAACTATCTCGGATTCATGACGTGTTCCATGTATCCATGTTACGAAAGTACGTGCTTGATCCTTCTCATATCCTGGAACATCAACCCGTGGAGTTGAGCGAAGATTTGTCGTATAAGGAGCAACCCGTACAAATTTTGGATAGAAAGGAACAGGTGTTGCGCTTCAAATCCATTCCAGTAGTGAAAGTGTTATGGATGGGTCAAACTGTTGAAGAAGCTACTTGGGAGCCCGAGGCATAGATGCGGGCCAAGTACCCTTATCTCTTCAACTGACAAGTACGTCAATTTCGAGGACGAGATTTTTTATAAGGGGGGTAGATTGTAATATCCCGACCCAAAATTATAAATATTCTTGAATTGAATTAAATTTAAATTTGAAATTACAATTTTGCCCTCGGGGTAGGGGTAATTTGGTCACTTTTTAAGTTTGGGGACATGAGTGGTATTCTTACGTAGATCGTACCGAGATGAGTCCGTAGACGCATAGTGGGCTCGAATCGAAGTTGAAACGAAAAAGATACGATCAAAATACACGCAGTGGCATAACAGTAATTTTTTCAAAAAATGTTTTTAAAAATTGAAATTATCTCTTCTCTCTCTCTCCCTCACTCTCTTTGCGAAACAGCCCCCATTGATATTTTTCTTTCCACCGTTGCCAGCACACGCTGCCACTTGGGGCGGCACCGGTCCCAAAAGAACCACCATACTTCCCTCTTCCAGCCCAAGCCCTCTGCCACCTCGATCCACCATCGTGGTCACCGGAAACAGCCACGAAATAGGCAATTTTGACAGTTTTTTTCGTAAACTTTCGGGAGCTCGTTCGGATGCCTCCGGCCACCAAATCTTTCGAATTTGGTATCCTTTGCTATCCTTTTGAAATGTTCTAGTTGCTGGTTGTAGTATTTAGGAGAAATTTTTGAGCTTTGAAACATAAATAAGCGATAAGAGTTTGGCCGATTTTCGGCCTCCGATTCCGGCCACTTCCATCGACTTTTTGGGGTACGTCCAAGAACAAAAGTTGCTTCACTCTATGTGGTGATCATGTAGGCATAAGTTTTGATCAACGATTTGGAGTTTTTCCAATTGCCGGAATTTGATTTGGGCACCAAAGCACCGGGCGGCTCGTGGGCCACTCTTTGGCCGGTCCTTGAGTCCTAAAATACTCCTCATGTCGTCCCAAGCATGATGGTATGCTCGGATATGAATTTGGTTACCGTTTGATCGTCGATCGGATATCGCATATTAGGAGTTATCCGGGTTTGATTTGTTCGGACCGTTGGATCGACTCAATTCCAATATATGTTGATCTAGACATTCCTAGGATCGTGTAGAAATTTACAGATCGTGAATTGGAGCCCCGGATGTTCCGATTCAATAACTTAAAGTTTGCATTTTATGATAACCGTTCGATTGTGCGATCGCGAGCGATCTGACCGTCCGATCTGGACCAAACTTGTGGAACCCATAGGAACTTTTGGATTGTGTAACAGAGGTCGTGGGTCCCGTGGGCCCAGTTGACCCAATCTGGAAAGTTTGACCGACTGGTTGACTGAGCGTCTTCCGAGGCTATCCTTTCATTCGAAACACATAGTTGAACCTTCGGAACGTCTAGTACCCTGTGCTTGTACTGGAAACTTGGAAACTAAGAGTTTTAATTTAAAGTTCTCATTCGAAGCGTTCTTTATTAATTTCGTACTCGTATTCTGAAATAGGTACTCCGACTACTTGCACGTAGCAGGTGGGACCCACTTAGGGTCAAGCAGCGTGGGACTATTTGTTAGTGGACTTTGTTTTCAAATAATAAGCATGGTTTTATGATGGAAAAATTATGCATATTGATTTAAATGATTTATTGAATATTTCTTATATTCAATAGTTGATTTTAATATCTTTATAAAGTATTTGCATTATATTTGGGTTTCGGCATATTTGAGTATCTTGAGTTATATATATGGATTTTTAGAATTTATATCTATGTTGGTTATGTTTGGGGTACTTGGGGTGTTGATGTGAGATTGTGGAAAGGATTGGGATAATAGTTATGTTAGTTTGAAGTGCTATAAGCACTACCCTATGTACCTCCCCGGATTTGGAACTTTGTTTCTGTCGTAATCAAAATTCTTAGAATTACTCTGTTATTGCCCATGTTAGGGTTTGATTTGTAAGGCCAGAGGCTTTGTTATAAACTGTTTAAAGTGTTTCTGAAGCATGTTGCCTATTGGGATGTATTGAATTGTGTTTTTAACAGTTGGAAAATTTGGGAAAAGTCAAATTTTCAGGGGAGACTTTGCCGAATTTTTGGCAGAAAGTCTCGATTCTTAGTAAGTGGGCCCGGCATCGGTAAGATGTCATAAAATTCCATATGCAACAATTTGTAATAAACAGGCAAACAAGTTAATCGTGCGAAAGTGAAAAATGGTAAAGATGGACCATAAATTTCAGAGGAAGAGGCTCACCGACCAGGGGATGAAGATGACCGCTTGGCGCGCTTTATCTTTCGAAGCTGATGCTTCGTTGTTTCCATGAAAAGCTGCATTCTATGGTACTCCAATCCTTAGTAAATTCCATCCTCTACTTCTCCAACTCCACCATCTGCCTCTGTTTTGTCTGCTCTACTCTCTCGTATATCTTCGCAAACTTCTCTATGGCCATAGCTAATTCCACACAGCCAACCAACCTATCACAGTCCCTCATCCTACTCCTTCCATGCTCGACCTTGATAGCGACCCCTCGGACTCTTCGCTCTCCACCGCTGCCACCGCAGCTGCCGCCGTAAACGTCGAGAAATCCAAGTTTTGACTCAACACCGGTTCATCTCGAAGTGCCGGAAAAAACGCCGGTGCTGGCCATTTGATGATGTCTGATCTCTTAGCTATCAGAAAAGTCCACCGCAGTGGCGGTGATGGAGGGCTCTGGAGAGGGAGGGACGAGGAGGGCTTGGGGAATTTGGAGCCAATGAGGGAGTCGAGGGGAGAGAAGAAAGGCCAGGGACTAGTGTAGGCACCATTGGAGTCAGAAACCCTAGCCTTCTCAATCTTGTACTTCTTCTTGAGGGTGTCAACGCGGTTCTTACAATGGACGTCCATACGACGGGACCTGGGGTTGTTGGCAGTAACGTGGCAGGCGTTGAGCGGAGGTTGCCGCAGTTGAGGCTGAGGTGGTGCTCGCCCCAGGCCTCTATGAGCGTGAAGGTCGTGTGCTCGCTCCAGTAGTCCTCGCGAACCGGGACCGATGTTGTGTTGGAGGGGGTCGGGGTGCCGTCACCGATGACGGAGAGCCGGCGCTAAAGTCCATAAGAGGTGAGGTGGCGGGTGTTGATTGGCTGCTGTGTGCCTGTGGCAGTCGGTTTTGAAATGCGACGATTGTATGCTGGCTGGGAAGAGGTGCATGCGTGTGCGTCTGTGCGTTTTGGGGTTTTTAGTTGAGTTTTGGAGTAAGAGTGAGAGAGAGAGAAAGAGAGAAATGGTGAGTTTCAAATTGGACAAAGTGCTAGTGTACAACGATGAGCGTACGGGATGAGTCAGAGACTTTATTTACTTAGTGTCTGCGACACGCCAACCATTATGTTTCATTGGCTCAGCTCGGCTCGACTTCAACATTGGACAACAAAATGTAATACGCATAAATAAATGGGAAATTATTGGCTTTGTTACCGAATGAGGAACCATTGGTAAAATAACAACTGTTTTTTAAACCTCATAAATCTAACATCTGTAAATACTCCTTATTGTCTATGTATCGCCTTCTATTCACTTTGTTAACGCATGGTACATATCGAGCTCGTCTACTCAATAAAAACAGAACACGTGGACCTTGCATACCACTTGGTGGAAAATGACCAAACCATCCTCCACCTCAGCCTTGAAGCCTTGTTCCTTATCCTTGCTCTTATCCCAAAATAAACTCGACACAACGAACCAATTCTCCTTAGCTTCTCGCCTAGGAAATTACATAAAGTATTTGTATTTCATACATTAGCCACAGGAATATTTGTGAGTTAACACACTTTTTCATTTTCATTCTTCTCCTTCTAACAAACCCTAAATTGAGAAATTGAGAAAAAGAGATAGAGACTAAGAAGCGAAGAAAGGGAGTTGCTTCTATAAACAGAGAAATGCTACTCCTTCCATAATTCCCACTACAATTGCCCCAAATTTCGAAATCCACAAGAATTCTATTTCTGGATTTTAGTTATATGGGGTTGTCCAACATCACAAACTATAGAATTGATGTTGGTTCCACGTATTTCAAGATGGGAGATGATGAAATTGCCATTATTTCTTCAAGGACCATGTGCAATCTAAGCATGAGTTGATATTATTCCTATAGTGAACCAAGATTGGACCAAAGGATATTAGAAATATGCAATCCATTGTTGTTTCAGATGAACGTCACATTGCCACTGTATTGCCTTCCTAGTACCTTTTTTTTAGTCTGTATTTGAATGAAATTATAGTGGGATTGTGTAATTTTTGTATTGCCATCATATAGCTCCCCTATTTAATTCTTTTTCTTCTTCTTTTAATTTAATTGTTGGTTCAGTTTCTTTCAAATTTTGGAATTTAGGGCAGTGATTTAGGTATTTGAATTGGACATGAAAAAGACGCATTAATTAGAACCAATTATGTCTGGTGTATTGCCCTTGTATTAGGATCGTATTGCCCCCTTAGTGATCCTATATTGATATTGTATTTCTCTTTTTTTCAAGTCTGTCTGGGAATGAAATTATAATATAGCCTTCGTATTACTATCGTATTGCTACGGTATTGCTCCTATATTTCTATGATATTTCCTTTTTTAAACTCTGTGTGGGAATGAAATTATAATGCAGTTTTTGTATTGCCTTGTATTGTCGTTGTATTGCTCTTTATAGAACCCAATTTCCATAGTTTTTGGCCTTCTTGCAATTTCCATGTGAAGCTGTCTTATTGCTTTTGTAAAGCCGTCTTATTGTCTTTATATTGCGACCTTATCCTCTCTAGGATTTTTTTTCAAGTTTGTGTTGGATTGAAATTATTGTGGATTATGGAGTTTTTGTATTGCTTTGATATAGCTCCTCTATTGCTCCTATATTACGTCACCACCACCTTTTTTTTCAAGTCTCTTCAAAATAAAATGAAAGTCTTAGGAAGTTGTGAATAAGGACAATTTTGTTGGAATACAATAGCATTAATTGGTAGCTAAAAAGACAATTTTTTTGCTTAATATTGTAAATACACATATAGTGGCACTAAATGAGGACTACAAAAGCACTAATGCGCCATTATGGTATGAGAGTCCTCCTTTTAGCCCAATATTGCAGCCTATAAAGAAAGGATTGTCTTATACTCAAAATTTTCAGTGACAGATCAAATGTACATATGCTTGTAATTCTCTGAAAAGAATCAATAATCTACACAACTTTGAACATTTTTTTTTGTTGAGAAATTCTATGATTGCATTCATAATTTAGCCAAAAAAGCCACTTGCCACAAAGGGCCAATACAAACTAGCTAAAAAAGTGTCATTACAATAACGGAGCGGTCCAACATCAAAATTAAGACAATCTGGTGCGCCTCCACTAACGATCACGCAAGATCGAAGAAACTCTGGCATAGGCATCCCAACTAATATTGCAAACTTAGAATAATCAAAAGAGATAAAGCTTGAAAAAACCAAGCCATAACAATACAAATAAAACTCTCACAAAGAAGAGATGAAAAGCTTTCACAAATGAGAGGTGAAAAGCTCTCACAAAAAGAGAGGTGAAAACTACACAAAGAACCCAAAGAGTCTATGCAACTTATTCCAAAAATAAAGAAACCGCAAAAAGGATGGTGGTGGAGATCCGACGTCAAAATGCAGGTGGAGATCTGACGCCAAGACGCAGCCGCCTATGATGATTGGATGAAAATCATAACACAACGAAGACAAATAGGGAAAACCATTTGTCTCTGAAAATGGGGGAAGAGGTGAAGGGAGGAAGGGAAGAAGTGAAGGAAGGAAGAGAAGAGGTGAAGGAAGGAAGAAAATAAGGGAGAGGGGAAGAAGAACAATGGCTTCCTCCCCCCTCAAAGTGAAAACGGCTATAGGAATGTTTTATGGGAGCAAGGGGGCTAGACACAACTTTAGACATTAAGAAGAATATTTGACATACTCAAGAAATTTTTTGGCTATAGTAGGTTTCTAATGAAGATGTTCTTCTCCAAGCAAAAGTGCACTCAGAATGGCCTCACACAAACTGAAAATGCACAGTCAAATTCTCTTGTATCTGTGTATCATACATTCTCCAATTCTTCCGATTTCACTATAACCAATTCCACTTAATTCTTATAGCCAATTGACCTTAATTACTACCCATGTTGACAATTGGTTTCTCCTACTTCATTCGATATTCCCTCTCAGGCTCAACCAAAAGTATTCATAATTAACAAGCCATTCTCTCTTGAGAAATGGATTTAGAAAATCAAGAACCCATTAAGTTCAATGAGAATCTGCAAAAAAACTGCATGAGTTATGTTAGTCCCTCTCGGGCACTCATTCAAGACATGGTATTTGTTATGAGAAGCAAACACCAAACATCTCCTCTTGGTGTCTGCTTGGATCATCAAATCAATTAAATATTGGCCAAATATTCAAACCATTAAGAACAGTAACAAATACTCAACATGGAATAGTAATCAGAAAATTAGTATAACTATAAAAAAAAAATTAAGTATTTATGGTTAGGCTACATCGTAGCCCTAATAAGGAAAATTAGTTCATGAGAAAAGAATTGTTGTCATAAAACCGATTTGGCAGATGGATTTGATCTCTAGATTCTCCACAGAAACACCGTTGTAAGCTCCAAAATCACCGCGGCAGCAACTCTGCGCTCTCTCTCTCTCTCTCTCTCTCTCTCTCATATATTTGTGGGTGTATTGAAATATGGTGAAAAAGTATATGGTATCATGATGGTCCATAGAGAGACCTACTCTAAAAAGGTTTGAAAAACTCTCCTAAAGCAAAACAAAATCCCAAACAATTAAGGAAACAAACTTGGAAAGAATCCTTCTTTGACTTGGAAACACGTCAGCCAATTTGGAAGCACGTTTTGGGGTCTTTCCACTTCCTAGAAAATTCTGAAAAACTATGAGTAATGTAGCTTGATCTCTAAGCTTTCCAAGCATATATCACACGCCACTAGGAAAAGTCGGAAAAGTCGTCAAATCTTCAATCTTCCACAGCATTGTAGTTCTGACGAGATTTCACTTTAGGCTGTCTTGAATTGCAAGTCTGGAACATTTGGATTGGTATAAAATTATGAAACTTTGACACAATGATCTTCAATGTCTTAGCTTTCTTCTACAATTGGCCTTGCGCTAAAATTCATTTGAAAAGTTGATTTTCAGTCGAAATCCTTCCAAGAGTGCAGCATAGCTGAAAATAAGGAAAGTAAGGTAAGAATGCTCTTTTTAATTAACTTTCCTTACAAAAACCAAATATAAGAGGTATAAAAATATAGGAAATAATGCACTTATCATAGGTCTTCAAGTTTTGGAAAGCTACTTCGCACTCTTCATCTCACTTGTCTCTTTGTCCTTTCTTCAAGGCTTTGAAAAATGGTTTGCACTTGTTGTTGGATCTTGAAAGGAATTGGTTGAGAGTTGTTGCTCTACTCATTAGACTTTGTATCTCCTTCATTGCGGCAAGTGACTTCATGTTGAGGATGGCCTTGATTTGATTAAGATGTGCTTTGATGCCTCTTTGGGTGACTAAGTATCCCAAAAATTGGCTGGATGAGACTCCAAATGTGCACTTGCTCAGGTTCAACTTCATTTGGTACTTTCAGAGCAGGCTAAATGCTTCGGCGAGATACTTGATGTGATTTGATTGTCGGGGAGCTTTGACTAACATGTTATCTACGTAGACCTCCATAGTCTTGTCGATCTGCTCCTTGAAAATCTTGTTCACGAGCCTTTGGTATGTTGCTCCGATATTCTTCCACAAAGGGCATGACATTATAGCAGTGTATGCCTCTTGCAATTATGAAAGAAGTCTTTTCTTTATCGTCCTCATGCATCATGATTTGATTTTAGCCGGAGTAAGCATCCATGAAGCTTAGTAGTTGATTGCCTGAAGTTGAATCTACAAGCTGATCAATTCTTGGAGGCGCGAGCCGATCCAAGCTTTTCTCTCTGGCTTGTTAGGATCAAGGGGTACTAGTTCTATGTCATCTTTGGGTTTCCATCCTTCTTTTGGGGTGAACTCCAGGCGGATTCCCTCTTCTCGGTCCTAATTCTTTAATTGCTATTGGGGAATGCCTATTCCCTTTCCCTTATGGTCTGCTCGACTGTCAAGAACAGGATCTGCTTCCTCCCCTGCTTGTTCTGCTCCATTCAAATCTACTTGATTTATAGGGACGAACTGCGCTTGCTTGCTTTTCTTCAGCCCTTGAGCTGAGCACTTTCTCACCATCGCTTGATCACTATTGATCTGGTCGACACTACCTCAAGGGATTGGGTAATAGATTTTCTGGTGCGTGGCGGATGTGATGGCGTTGATCTTGCCGATCCATGGTCTGCCCAAGATACCACTGTAGGGGGAGACTTTGTCAATGATCATGAATGTTTGAGTTCTGATCATTGGTGGGTAGTAAACATCGAGCTCTACTGTTCCCACAGTGATCGTCGTTGCTCCATTGAAGCCGGTTAACGTCCCGGTTGACCTTTTGATCATGGCCTCCATTCCCATCTATGGACCACTGAAAGTTGTAGAATATTGGTTGCGCTACCCTTGTCTACATGAACTCGGCCGATCATGACTTGCACGATCTGGATGCTTATGATGAGGGTGTCATTGTGTGGCAAATCAGTCCGCTCAAATCTTCTAGAAACCAATCACGGGATCGTCTTCAATTGTTTGGCAACTGGTTAACTCTTGGGAGATCACAGTGGCTTTTTTAATCTTCCTCTTCTTTTCCTTGCTAGTCAGCCCGGATTCCTCGGAGTCAACCAAGATTGTGTTAATCCTTATGACTTCCTGCACAGGCTCCTTGGCGGCATCGCAGTCCTCGATCTGCTGGATGGCCTTCTTTACTATGAACTCTGTATAGTGGCCTTCACTTACGAGCTCTTCGAGGTGCATCCTCCAAGATCAGCAGTTGGCTGTGTCGTGCCCATAAGTCCTATGGAAGGCGCAGTACTTGTTCGTACTTCTTTTGTCAGGATCTCCCTTCAAAAGTGATGGTCTCCTTAGCCAAGGCCTATCCTTCACTTGGGCCAAGATTTGAAGTATCAAGATAGTGAACTTGGTATAGCCTTCATCTGCTGGTGCACCACCTGAGGATGATGCCTTGCACTTTCCTCAATAGTTCTTACTGCTGGGTTTATCACTTTTTTAACCTGCCTCCTTACGTGATGGGTCAATTTTAGCAGCCTTCTTCATGGCGATTCGATCGTCGTGCCACATTACGTGGCATTCCGCAATCGAGAAGACCTTTGCCAGAGTTTGGCTGGGAGCGATAGTCAGCTCGTGATATAGGTCATGCTTAGCTAGTAGACCCTTCTTGAAGGCAAAGGATGTGATTCGGTCATTGCATCCCACGATGTTTGCCTTTTCTACCTTTAATCTCTTGATGTAGTCTCGGAGGAACTAGTCATGCTTCTTGCACATGTTGAACAGGTGGTCAAGGTTCTTCTTGATCATTTGGTAAGAAGTGTACTCCTTGGTGAAGAAGAAAAGCTAGCTCCTTGAAGCTGCTGATCAACTCGGATGGCAAGGTATGGAACCAATCATGGGCTGCTCCTCGTAAGGTCATGACAAACACCTTGCACATTAGCGAGTCTTCGGCCTTGTAGAGAATCATAACACTTTTTAAGTGATTCTGATGGCTCTTGGGATCAGAATCCCCTTTAAAGTGCGTGAAAGAAGGCGTTGAGAATTGCTTCAGTGGAGCCGCCTTCTTGATCTCAGTGGTGAATGGTGAGGAGTTCACTTGGTCCACCTTTTTGCGCAGATCATCTTCGAAATCTCCTGTCATCTTTAAGTCTCGAAGCAGGTGACTGACAAGCTTCTCGACATCTTTTGCCTGCATGGCTTGTGGTTTGCGTCAGTGTCCTTCATGATTCGGGCCCCATTGGTTTACCTCCTCGTTGTCTCTTTGGAGTAGATCTCCTTGACCGTCCTGACTGCACAACGTGTTGGTGGACTGAGCTTGCTGGGGAGCTTCCGTAGCTTGTCATCGTGAGTTAACTTCTTGGGACCAAGAAGGTAGGCATCTTTCTTCTTGTACTTCATAAGGATGATCATGAGGGTAATCTCTTTGGGGGCCTAGTCTCGCGTGAACGCTTCTTTGCGGGCCCAAGAGGGTGTGAACATTTATCGTGAGCCCAACCTTTTCGTGCATGTTGATCCTCGGACTTAATCTCGATCGGAGACTCGACCTACTTTGAGTGAGGCTCGCGGATGCTAGTGACACGTCAATGTGCTGAGCAGCAGCTCTTGTCCTTCTCCTTGTCTGCTTTCTCTCACTTAACCTGCATAGGACCTCTCAAACTATTTGCGGGTGCGTTCGTCCATCCTTCTCTCTTCACCTTGCGGTCCAAGGCCAAGGTCTCAGACCAAGTCAATCTGGTTGAGGAGCTGTCCAATCAAATTATTTTGGTTGTTTACTCTCTGAGCTAGCTGGTCAACTCTAAGACTGAGGTTTGCTTGACTTCGTGGATTAGGAGGAGAGAATTGTGTGGAGTCTAATTGCACACAGGCTAGGGTTTTGTTGGAGGTGTACACGTGAGCGCACATTGAGAGCAGAGGCAAAGGATGGAAAGGACGTACTTTTTCCAAGACAGAGGCGTGGCTCATGTCAGCAGTGGCGCCAAGATGGTGCACCTTATGTTCGACCGTGAGGCCATACAGATGGTAGCTGGACCCGGCTGCAGAGCCTTGTTGGTGTAGGCTGGTTCCAGCCAAGGAACCGTGCGTCGAGATGGCTATTTCAGCTGCGGAGATGTGCAGCAGCAAGGTGGCTTAGGTCATGGGACCATGAGGTGGCACAGGTGCTTCAGCTGTGAGGATATGCAGTAGCAAGGCAGAGCTAGCCTTGGGGCCGCGAGGAGATGTGGTGTTGTGAGCCGGGATTATGCTCTCAGCAGCGGGGCCAATAGGTGGAGTGGCTACGGCTACGGTCCGATCCGTGATGATGGCGGTGGAGCGCGTGAAATGGCTCTACACTGCACCGTCTTGGTGGTTTGGATCTGTCGCGGATTGCGTCATCACGACGATTTTGCTTCTCGTCTGCTTACTTCCAACCATGGTTGTTTAGAAGGCTTCAATCGAGTAATGAAAAGGAGGAAACGAGTTCCTTTGATTCAAGAGCATGCGTTGAGTATAACTCGCACTCTCAATGAAAGCACCAAAATGTTTGTGCAAACTTCTCATAGGAGAATATTCGCGTGTAGATCCTTCACCTTTTGAGCTTCATTCTCTCTCTTCCTCGGTTCCTATGAAACAAATAGGAGTAAAAGACCACACTGAGGGGTGTTGGCCAAAGGCCCTCCAATGCCTAAGTTAGTTCAATTGGATCTTTGAGAAAAGATGTGGCAATAGCTAAACTAGATTGAGTTTTCTCTCATGGGGACTGTCCGGTGGCCGGAGCCATGTGTGGTGGTACTTAGCTGTGTGGGAGAGATGAGAGAGGGTGGCTGGCGGCTAGGGTGGCCGATAGCTAGGGAGAGAGAGAGAGAGAGAGAGAGAGAGAGAGAGAGAGGTTTTCGAAGGTTTTTTTGAATTAGGTTTAGAATTACCTCATGTGTTGAATGTGGCTATGTATTTATAAGGCTCTAGCCATATACGGTTTTTCAAAGAATATCTTCTTATTTGGAGAGAGAGAGAGAGAGAGAGGTTTTGGAAGGTTTTTTGAATTAGGTTTAGAATTACTTCATGTGTTGAATGTGGCTATGTATTTATAGGGCTCTAGCCATATACGGTTTTTCAAAGAATATCTTCTTATTTGGAAGGAAGATATTTTTTTCCTTAAATTGAGAGATTGAGTCAATTAGGGATTTGATTGGGATATTATATTAAATGATATTATCTTAAATGATAAATATAATATCCCATATTTAAGATAATATCCTTATTTTTGATATCAAATAAATGGGCTCAATTATTGACCTATGAGATATTCTTCTTGTCCACATGGCGCCTTATGATTGGAAGCTGGAATATTTGCTCCCACAATTTCCATATCTAATCTACTATATAAGAGAATGTGTTTCTATTACCAAGAAATATGTTACAAAAACAAGAATGGCTCCACAAATTAAAGAGCATTGGCGGACCCAATTAAGGACAACTGTGGGCACCTACCCACACTTACAAAAAAGTTTCAACCGTATAATCCCACCCAAACTCACATTTTTTAAATTATTTTTAGGTCCTTCTCAGGTGAAGCCCCCACATGGCCCATCCAATACATACACTTTAAGCCCAAAGCTTATATTAAAAAGAAAAGCCCTATGTTAAAAAAGAAGAATAGAGGTCCCACCAAGTTCACTCATTCTGTAATTTTGTGGAGAAATCAAACTCGCTACTTCAATTGATTTTATAGGTTAGTACTTTGTTGTTTTTACAAACTATTTCATTATATTCTTATTTATATGCATTCAGTTTGTACTGATGATTGATTTTATTTTATATATATATATATATATATATATCTTGATGAAAAATAATATAAACTATTTAAGATACTTATGGAAAAATATTTTAAAGAAAATCTGAGTTGGAGTTGTCACGACCTATTAGGAGAAGTGATGATAGTTCAAAGCAAAGTCGCATAGAAATTGTAATGTCAGATCTTCATTATAATCCTGGTTTACGAACTCGGATTTTATATTACAATCCGAATATTCGAGATGAAATTAGAAGAGCTTACTTACAAAAAGGCCCTTGTCAACCTAGAAATCATGATTTCCCTCAAAAGAAATTTGGGAAAGAGTCAAGATGATTCAACCCGGCATGGTTTGATGAATTCCCTTACTGGTTGGAATATAGCATCAAAGAATATGATGCATTTTGCTTATGTTGTTATCTTTTTAAAACAAATTTGGGAGAGAAAGCTAGAGGTGACTCATTTGTTGGTACAGGTTTTCCAAATTGGAAGAAAAAGAAAAGATTTCAAGTTCATGTTGGAGGTCCCAACAATTCCCATAATCAAGCTCTGAAAAAATGTCAAGCCTTAATGAATGAAAAACAAAATATTGAAAATGTTTTCCATAAGCACTGACATCAATCTCGAATTGACTACAGAATCAGATTGAATGCATCTGTTGATTGTATTAGATTTCTTCTATGACAAGGTCTTGCCTTTCGTGGCCACGATGAGTCTGAGGATTCAAGCAACCAAGGTAATTTTCTGTTTTTTTTGCAGGAATCAAAGTATTGGATGATATGTTTCTAGCTCGAGGGAGGTCACGATGCAACGATCCAAAAATCACCAATATGCATTATTATCATGTTGATTTTTTTTTATGAAGTGATAGCTTTGCAACTCCTAGAGTTAAATAGTCATTTCAATGAGGCCAACACTGAGTTGTTACTTTGCTTGGCATGCTTGAGTCCAAATGATTCATTTTCTTCTTTTGACAAGCAAAAACTCATTCAGCTTGCTCAACTGTACCCGAATGATTTTTCTACACAAGAGCTTGAGGTCAAGGCATATCCAACACCAACTTTTCAGAATTACAAGGTATTGCTACTCTTGCTAAAAATAAAAATAAAAAACTAGTTGAGACAAAAAAGGACAAGGCATATCCACTAGTTTATCTTCTCATAAAAGTGGCGTTAACACTTCTAGTTGCAACAGTTTCAGTAGAAAAGGCATTCTCTGCTATGAACATCGTAAAGAACAAAATGCGTAATCGAATGGAAGACCAATGGATGAATGATTGCTTGGTAGTATATCTTGAAAAAGACATATTTAGTAGTCTTGATAATGAGCTTATTATGCAACATTTTCAAAATATGAAAAGTCGTCGAGGACAATTGTAAATTTACTTATTAGACAATGCTATTAATATTCAAAGTTTGAAATATTTTTTGTTTGGCTATATATCGGTTGGATTTTTTTTAAGCCCCTAAATGAATGAAAGTCTGGGTCCACCACTGTTAGAAAGGCATCGATACTAATACTGCTTTTGTTGCCCGTCAGCATGTGTAGTTTCGTCAAGGACGTGTAAATGTTACCATGACAAATGACATCATAGGCATTGACCTTTTTC